>CM051235.1:623211718-623941575 GCA_027917425.1 Gastrophryne carolinensis
AAGAAGCAGTCTTTCTGTGCCCCTAAAGGCCTTTTGGTTCCTAGAAAATAAGGGGAACATCAGTCATTCAGAGTATCTAAGGCCCGTGAAAGCTGGTGGATGAAGGTAACAGAAGCAACTGCAGCTGCAGCAGTCTCATAGAGTTCATGGGGCCTGTGACGGCTAGAGGAGGTGCGTTAGCAACAGCCAAACTCTCTCTGAGTGTCTAAGGCCTAAGAATGCCAGAGCAGGAGGGAAACAGCAGTAACAGTCTCCTTGAGCCCTGAAAGGCTTGTGACAGCCAGTGGAGAGGGGTAGTAACAGCAGCAGCTGTCTCCTTAAGCCCCTAAAGGCCTTAGACAGCCTGTGCAAGATGTTGACCATAGAAGCAGTTTAATTGATCCCCTAAAGTGCTTTTACAGCCTGTGGAGGAATGTATTAGCAGCAGAAGTCTCTCTCAGTCTCAAAGGCCTGTGTCTTTAAGACCTGTGACAGCCAGCTGAGGGAAGTAGCAGCAGCAGCAGGCAGTGGTGGAGGGTAACATCAGCAAAAGTCTCTGTGAAACACTGAGGCCCGTGAAAGCCAGAGTAAAGTAACCACAGCAGCAGTCTCACCGGGCACCAAAAAACCTGTGACAGACAGTGGAGGAGGGTACCAGCATTGGCAGTTTTTTGAGCCCCTTAGGCCTGTGAAAGCCAAAGGAGGGTGGTAGTAGCAGCTCTTCCCGCCCCTTTCTCTGCGTCCTCCTGCCCCTCTCGCTCTGCCTCCTTCACCCCTCTCTCTGCTTCACCCGCCCCTCTTTCTCTGTCTCCGCCCACCTCTCTCTCTGTCTCCTCCCACCTCTCTCTCTGCCTTCTCCCGCCCCTCTCTCTCTGTCTCCTCCCGCCTCTCTCTCTCTTTCTCCTCCTGCCCCTCTCTCCACCTCCTCCTGCCCCTCTCTCCAACTCCTCCCGCCCCTTTCTCTGCCTCCTCCCGCCCCTCTCTCCACCTCCTCCTGCCCCTCTCTCCAACTCCTCCCACCCCTTTCTCTGCCTCCTCTCGCCCCTCTCTCTGCCTCCTCCTGCCCCTCTCTCCAACTCCTCCCGCCCCTTTCTCTGCCTCCTCCCGCCCCTCTCTCTGTGTCATCCTGCCCCTCGCTCTCTGTCTCCTCCCGCCCCTCTCTCCCTGTCTCCTCCTGCCCCTTTCTCTGCGTCATCCTGCCCCTCTCTCTCTTCCTCCTTCCGGCCCTCTCTCTGCTTCCCCCCACCCCTCTCTCTCTGCCTTCTCACACCTCTCTCCCCCTTCCTCCTCCTGCCCCTCTCCCTTCCTCCTCCTGCCCCTCTCTCTTTCTTCTCCTGCCTCTTTCTCTCTGTCTCCTCCCGCCCCTTTCTCTTCCTCCTCCTGACCCTCTCCTTAAGCCCCGAAAGGCCTTATACAGCCAGTGCAAGATGTTGACCGTAGAAGCATTTTCATTGATCCCCTAAAGTGCTTTTATGGCCTGTAGAGGAATGTACCAGCAGCAGAAGTCTCTCTCAGTCTCAAAGGCCTGTGGCAGCCAGCTGAGAGGGGTAGCAGCAGCAGCATGCTCTTTGAGCGCCTAAATGCCTGTTAAAACATTGGTGAAGGGTAACATCAGCAAAAGCCTCTGTGAATCTTAGGCCCGTGAAAGCAAGAGTATAGTAACCGCAGCAGCAGCAGCAGCAGCAGTCTCTCTGTGCACCTAAAAACCTGTGACAGCTAGTGGAGGAGGGTAACAGCTGTTTTTTTAGCCCCTTAGGCCTGTGAAAGCCAATAGAGGGTGGTAGTAGCTGCAGCAGCCGTCTCTTAGACTCCTCAAAAAGCATGTGGCAGCCAGTTGAGAAAGATTGCAGCACCAGTCTCCTTGTGCCCAAAAAGGCCCATGACAGACAGTGGATGAAGGTGAGAGAAGCAGCAGTATCAATAAGCCTCCAAAAGCCAGTAGTAGTCAGTGGAGGGGGATAGCAGCAATAACAGTCTCGCAGAGACAATACAGCCTGGGACAGTCAGTGGAGAAGGGTATATGGAGCCACAGACTTACTGAGCCCCTAAAGGCCTTTGACAGCAATTGGAGTGATGTGATAGCAGAAGCAGCAGTCTCCGTAAGCCCCTAAAGGCCTTAGACAGCCAGTGAAGATGGGTAGCAGTAGCAGCAGCAGCATGCAGTCTTCTTAAGCCCCTAAAGGCCTCTTGATTCCCTAAGACCAGTGAAAGGCAGTGAAGGAGGGTAACAGCACCAGAAGTACCATAGCACCCCTAAGGCCTCTGACAGCCATGGGAGGCTCTCTTCCTGACTCCTCCAACCCTTCTCTCTCTGACTCCTTTCACCCTCTCTCTGACTCCTCCTGCCCCTCTCTCTCTGCTTCCTCCCACCCCTCTCCCTCTGCTTCCTCCTGCCCCTCTCTCCACCTCCTCCCGCCCCTCTCTCTCTGTCTCCTCCCACCCCTCTCTCTCTGCTTCCTCCCGCCCCTCTCTCTCTGCTTCCTCCCGCCCCTCTTCTTTCTGTCTCCTCCCACCCCTCTCTCTCTGCTTCCTCCCGCCCCTCTTTCTCTGCTTCCTCCCGCCCCTCTCTTTCTGCCTCCTCCTGCCCCTCTCTCTCTGCTTCCTCCCGCCCCTCTCTTTCTGCCTCCTCCTGCCCCTCTCTCTCTGTCTCCTCCCGCCCCTCTCTCTCTGCTTCCTCCCGCCCCTCTCTCTCTCTCTGCTTCCTCCCGACCCTCTCTCTCTCTCTGCTTCCTCCCGCCCCTCACTCTCTGCTTCATCCCGCCCCTCTCTCTCTGCTTCCTCCCACCCCTCTCTCTGCTTCCTCCTGCCCCTCTCTCTCTGCTTCCTCCTGCCCCTCTCTCTCTGTCTCCTCTCGCCCCTCTCTCTGCTTTCTCCGGCCCCTCTCTCTCTGCTTCCTCCCACCCCTATCTCTGCTTCCTCCTGCCCCTCTCTCTCTGCTTCCTCCTGACCCTCTTTCTCTGTCTCCTCCCGCCCCTCTCTCGGCTTCCTCCTGCCCCTCTCTTTCTGCTTCCTCCTGCCCCTCTCTCTCTGCTTCCTCCTGCCCCTCTCTCTCTGTCTCCTCTCGCCCCTCTCTCTGCTTCCTCCGGCCCCTCTCTCTCTGCTTCCTCTTGCCCCTCTCTCTCTGCTTTCTCCCGCCCCTCTTCTTTCTGTCTCCTCCCGCCCCTCTCTCTCTGCCTCCTCCTGCCCCTCTCTCTCTCTGCTTTCTACCACCCCTCTCTCTCTGTCTCCTCACGCCCCTCTCTCTCTGTTTCCTCACGGCCCTCTCTCTCTGTTTCCTCACGCCCCTCTCTCTGTCTCCTCCCACCCCTCTCTCTCTTTGCTTCCTCCCGCCCCTCTCTCTCTGCTTTCTCCCGCCCCTCTTCTTTCTGTCTCCTCCCGTCCCTCTCTCTCTGCTTCCTCCCGCCCCTCTCATTCTGCCTCCTCCTGCCCCTCTCTGCCTCCTCCCGCCCCTCTCTCTCTGTCTCCTCCCACCCCTCACTCTCTGCTTCCTCTCGCCCCTCTCTCTCTGTTTCCTCGGCCCCTCTCTCTCTGCTTCCTCCTGCCCCTGTCTCTCCACCTCCTCCCGCCCCTCTCTCTCTCTGCTTCCTCCTGCCCCTCTCTCTCTGCTTTCTCCCGCCCCTCTCTCTCTGTCTCCTTCCGCCCCTCTCTCTCTGCTTCCTCCCGCCCCTCTCTCTCTGCTTTCTCCCGCCCCTCTCTCTCTCTGCTTTCTCCCACCCCTCTCTCTCTGTCTCCTCCCGCCCCTCTCTCTTTGCTTCCCCCCGCCCCTTTCTCTGCTTCCTCCCGCCCCTTTCTCTCTGCTTCCTCCCGCCCCTCTCTCTGCTTCCTCCCACCCCTCTCTCTCTGCTTCCTCCCACCCCTCTCTCTCTGCTTCCTCCCGCCCCTCTCTCTGCTTCCTCCCACCCCTCTCTCTCTGCTTTCTCCCGCCCCTCTCTCTCTTCTTCCTCCCACCCCTCTCTCTCTGCCTCCTCCCGCCCCTCTCTCTCTGCTTCCTCCCGCCCCTCTCTCTCTGCTTTCTCCCGCCCCTCTCCCTTCCTCCTTCTGACCCTCACCTTAAAGTGGACCAACACCCAGGATTTTGACTATCCTGGGTCTTGGTCCACTTCGGTGGGGCACCCCCGATCGGGGTGCCCCGCTGTGTGAAACCCCCCCGAACCCCCCGAAAAACTCACCTCTCCCCGCTCCCAGCGCCGACGGACAAGCCACGGACAAGCGGCTTCTCCGCCGCCGCCTCCCGCGCGTCCCTCTTGACGCGCGCGCCGGCCATTCACAGACGGCTGGCGCGCGCACGCCTAGAGGGGCGCGAGGGAGGCGGCGGCGGAGGGAGTTTGGGGTGTTTGGGGGGGTTTCACCCCGCGGGACATCCCGATCTCGGATGTCCCGCGGGGAGGGAGGTGATCGGCCCGGGAATCTTATAGATTCCCGGGCCGATCACCCGTGGGTGTTGGTCCACTTTAAGCACTGAAAGGCCTTAGATAACCAGTGTAAGATGCTGACCCTAGAAGCAGCTTCGTTGATCCCCTTAAGTGCTTTTAAGACCTGTGGTGGAATGTATCAGCAGTAGAAGTTTCTTTCAGTCTCAAAGGCCTGTGTCTATATAGCTGTGACAGCCAGCTGAGGTGGGCAGCAGCAGCAGCAGCATGCTCTTTGAGCCCCTAAAGGCCTGTTACAGACAGTGGAGGAGGGGAACATCAGCAAAAGTCTCTGTGAGACTTTTAGGCCTGTGAAAGCCAGAGTATAGTAACCACAGCAGCAGCAGCAGGTTCTCCGGGCCCCTAAAAACATGTGTCATCCAGTGGAGGAGGGTCTCCTTAATCCCCTAAAGGCCTTTGACAGCAATTGGAGGGATGTTTTAGCAGAAGCAGCAGTCTCATAGAGTTCATGGGGCCTGTGACTGCTAAAGGAGGTGGGTTGGCAACAGCTAATCCCTTTCTGAGTGTCTAAGGCCTGTGACAGTCAGTGGAGAGGGGTCACAGCAGCAGCATGCTCTTTGAGCTCCTAAAGGCCTGTTACAGACAGTGGTGGAGGGTAACATCAGCAAAAGTCTCTGTGAGACTCTTAGGCCTGTGAAAGCCAGAGTATAGTTACGGCAGCAACAGCAGCAGTCTTTCCGGGCAAATAAAAACCTGTGACAGCTAGTGAAGGAGGGTAACAGCAGTTTTTTTTTTAGCCCCTTAGGCCTGTGAAAGCCAATGGAGGGTGGTAGTAGTAGCAGCAGTCTCCTAGAGTCCCCTAAAAGCATGTGGCAGCCAGTTGAGAAGGATAGCAGCACCAGTCTCCTCGTGCCCAAAAAGGCCCATGACAGACAGTGGATGAAGGTGAGAGAATCAGCAGTATCATTAAGCCTCCAAAAGCCAGTAGCAGTCAGTGGAGGGGGATAGCAGCAATAACAGTCTCACAGAGACAATACAGCCTGGGGCAGTCAGTGGAGGAGGGTATATGGAGCCACAGACTTACTGAGCCCCTAAAGGCCTTTGACAGCAATTGGAGTGATGTGATAGCAGAAGCAGCAGTCTCTGTAAGCCCCTAAATCCCCTTGATTCCCTAAGACCAGTGAAAGGCAGTGAAGGAGGGTAACAGCACCAGATGTACCATAGCACCCCTAAGGCCTCTGACAGCCATGGGAGGCTCTCTTCCTGACTCCTCCCACCATTCTCTCTCTGCCTCCTCTCGCCCCTCTCTCTGCCTCCTCCTGCCCCTCTCTCCAACTCCTCCCGCCCCTTTCTCTGCCTCCTCCCGCCCCTCTCTCTGTGTCATCCTGCCCCTCGCTCTCTGTCTCCTCCCGCCCCTCTCTCCCTGTCTCCTCCTGCCCCTTTCTCTGCGTCATCCTGCCCCTCTCTCTCTTCCTCCTTCCGGCCCTCTCTCTGCTTCCCCCCACCCCTCTCTCTCTGCCTTCTCACACCTCTCTCCCCCTTCCTCCTCCTGCCCCTCTCCCTTCCTCCTCCTGCCCCTCTCTCTTTCTTCTCCTGCCTCTTTCTCTCTGTCTCCTCCCGCCCCTTTCTCTTCCTCCTCCTGACCCTCTCCTTAAGCCCCGAAAGGCCTTATACAGCCAGTGCAAGATGTTGACCGTAGAAGCATTTTCATTGATCCCCTAAAGTGCTTTTATGGCCTGTAGAGGAATGTACCAGCAGCAGAAGTCTCTCTCAGTCTCAAAGGCCTGTGGCAGCCAGCTGAGAGGGGTAGCAGCAGCAGCATGCTCTTTGAGCGCCTAAATGCCTGTTAAAACATTGGTGAAGGGTAACATCAGCAAAAGCCTCTGTGAATCTTAGGCCCGTGAAAGCAAGAGTATAGTAACCGCAGCAGCAGCAGCAGCAGCAGTCTCTCTGTGCACCTAAAAACCTGTGACAGCTAGTGGAGGAGGGTAACAGCTGTTTTTTTAGCCCCTTAGGCCTGTGAAAGCCAATAGAGGGTGGTAGTAGCTGCAGCAGCCGTCTCTTAGACTCCTCAAAAAGCATGTGGCAGCCAGTTGAGAAAGATTGCAGCACCAGTCTCCTTGTGCCCAAAAAGGCCCATGACAGACAGTGGATGAAGGTGAGAGAAGCAGCAGTATCAATAAGCCTCCAAAAGCCAGTAGTAGTCAGTGGAGGGGGATAGCAGCAATAACAGTCTCGCAGAGACAATACAGCCTGGGACAGTCAGTGGAGAAGGGTATATGGAGCCACAGACTTACTGAGCCCCTAAAGGCCTTTGACAGCAATTGGAGTGATGTGATAGCAGAAGCAGCAGTCTCCGTAAGCCCCTAAAGGCCTTAGACAGCCAGTGAAGATGGGTAGCAGTAGCAGCAGCAGCATGCAGTCTTCTTAAGCCCCTAAAGGCCTCTTGATTCCCTAAGACCAGTGAAAGGCAGTGAAGGAGGGTAACAGCACCAGAAGTACCATAGCACCCCTAAGGCCTCTGACAGCCATGGGAGGCTCTCTTCCTGACTCCTCCAACCCTTCTCTCTCTGACTCCTTTCACCCTCTCTCTGACTCCTCCTGCCCCTCTCTCTCTGCTTCCTCCCACCCCTCTCCCTCTGCTTCCTCCTGCCCCTCTCTCCACCTCCTCCCGCCCCTCTCTCTCTGTCTCCTCCCGCCCCTCTTCTTTCTGTCTCCTCCCACCCCTCTCTCTCTGCTTCCTCCCGCCCCTCTTTCTCTGCTTCCTCCCGCCCCTCTCTTTCTGCCTCCTCCTGCCCCTCTCTCTCTGCTTCCTCCCGCCCCTCTCTTTCTGCCTCCTCCTGCCCCTCTCTCTCTGTCTCCTCCCGCCCCTCTCTCTCTGCTTCCTCCCGCCCCTCTCTCTCTCTCTGCTTCCTCCCGACCCTCTCTCTCTGCTTCCTCCCGCCCCTCTCTCTCTGCTTCCTCCCACCCCTATCTCTGCTTCCTCCTGCCCCTCTCTCTCTGCTTCCTCCCGCCCCTCTCTTTCTGCCTCCTCCCGCCCCTCTCTCTGCTTCCTCCCGCCCCTCACTCTCTGCTTCCTCCCGCCCCTCTCTCTCTGCTTCCTCCCACCCCTATCTCTGCTTCCTCCTGCCCCTCTCTCTCTGCTTCCTCCCGCCCCTCTCTCTCTGCTTCCTCCCACCCCTATCTCTGCTTCCTCCCGCCCCTCACTCTCTGCTTCCTCCCGCCCCTCTCTCTCTGCTTCCTCCCACCCCTCTCTCTGCTTCCTCCCGCCCCTCACTCTCTGCTTCCTCCCGCCCCTCTCTCTCTGCTTCCTCCCACCCCTATCTCTGCTTCCTCCTGCCCCTCTCTCTCTGCTTCCTCCCGCCCCTCTCTCTCTGCTTCCTCCCACCCCTATCTCTGCTTCCTCCCGCCCCTCACTCTCTGCTTCCTCCTGCCCCTCTCTCTCTGCTTCCTCCTGACCCTCTTTCTCTGTCTCCTCCCGCCCCTCTCTCGGCTTCCTCCTGCCCCTCTCTTTCTGCTTCCTCCTGCCCCTCTCTCTCTGCTTCCTCCTGCCCCTCTCTCTCTGTCTCCTCTCGCCCCTCTCTCTGCTTCCTCCGGCCCCTCTCTCTCTGCTTCCTCTTGCCCCTCTCTCTCTGCTTTCTCCCGCCCCTCTTCTTTCTGTCTCCTCCCGCCCCTCTCTCTCTGCCTCCTCCGGCCCCTCTCTCTCTGCTTCCTCTTGCCCCTCTCTCTCTGCTTTCTACCACCCCTCTCTCTCTGTCTCCTCACGCCCCTCTCTCTCTGTTTCCTCACGGCCCTCTCTCTCTGTTTCCTCCCACCCCTCTCTCTCTTTGCTTCCTCCCGCCCCTCTCTCTCTGCTTTCTCCCGCCCCTCTTCTTTCTGTCTCCTCCCATCCCTCTCTCTCTGCTTCCTCCCGCCCCTCTCATTCTGCCTCCTCCTGCCCCTCTCTGCCTCCTCCCGCCCCTCTCTCTCTGTCTCCTCCCACCCCTCACTCTCTGCTTCCTCTCGCCCCTCTCTCTCTGTTTCCTCGGCCCCTCTCTCTCTGCTTCCTCCTGCCCCTGTCTCTCCACCTCCTCCCGCCCCTCTCTCTCTCTGCTTCCTCCTGCCCCTCTCTCTCTGCTTTCTCCCGCCCCTCTCTCTCTGTCTCCTTCCGCCCCTCTCTCTCTGCTTCCTCCCGCCCCTCTCTCTCTGCTTTCTCCCGCCCCTCTCTCTCTCTGCTTTCTCCCACCCCTCTCTCTCTGTCTCCTCCCGCCCCTCTCTCTCTGTCTCCTCCCGCCCCTCTTTCTCTGCTTCCTCCTGCCCCTCTCTCTCTCTGCTTTCTCCCGCCCCTCTCTCTCTGTCTCCTCCCGCCCCTCTCTCTCTGTTTCCTCCTGCCCCTCTCTCTGTCTCCTCCTGCCCCTCTCTATCTCTGCTTCCTCCCGCCCCTCTCTTTCTGCCTCCTCCCGCCCCTCTCTCTGCCTCCTCCCGACCCTCTGTCTCGGTCTCCTCCCACCCCTCACTCTCTGCTTCCTCTCGCCCCTCTCTCTCTCTGTTTCCTCGGCCTCTCTCTCTCTGTCTCCTCCTGCCCCTCTCTCTCTGCTTCCTCCTGCCCCTCTCTCTCTGTTTCCTCATGCCCCTCTCTCTGTCTCCTCCCGCCCCTCTCTCTGTCTCCCCCCGCCCCTCTCTCTGCTTCCTCCGGCCCCTCTCTCTCTGCTTCCTCCTGCCCCTCTCTCTCTGCTTCCTCCTGCCCCTCTCTCTCTGCTTTCTCCTGCCCCCTTCTTTCTGTCTCCTCCCGCCCGTCTCTCTGTCTCCTCCCGCCCGTCTCTCTGTCTCCTCCTGCCCCTCTCTCTCTGTTTCCTCCCTCCCCTCTCTCTCTGTCTCCTCCCGTCCCTCTCTCTCTGTCTCCTCCCGTCCCTCTCTCTTCCTCCTCCTGACTCTCTCCTCGCCCCGAAAGGCCTTAGACATTCAGTGCAAGATGTTGACAGTAGAAGCAGTTTCATTGATTCCCTAAAGTGCTTTTACGGCCTGTGGAGGAATGTATCAGCAACAGAAGTCTCTCTCAGTCTCAAGGCCTGTGTCTATAAGGCCTGTGGCAGCCAGAGGAGGGGGATGGTACCAATAACATTCTCACAGAGACCATAAAGCCTGGGACAGTCAGCGGAGGTGGGTATAAGTAGCCACAGACGTACTGAGCTCCTAAATGCCTTTGACAGCAATTGGAGGGATGTGATTGCAGAAGCAGCAGTCTCATAGAACCCCTAAAGGCTTGTTGATTCCTAGAAAATGAGGGGAACATCAGTCATTCAGAGTATTTTAGGTCTGTGAAAGCTGGTGGATGAAGGTAACAGAAGCAGCTGCAGCAGTCTCATAAAGGTCATGGGGCCTGTGACTGCTAGAGGAGGTGGGTTAGCAACAGCCAAACTTTCTCTGAGTGTCTAAGGCCTGTGAATGCCAGAGGAGGAGGGAAACAGCAGTAACAGTCTCCTTGAGCTCTGAAAGGTTTGTGTCAGCCAGTGGAGAGGGGTAGCAGCAGCAGAAGCTGTCTTCTTAAGCCCCTAAAGGTCTTAGACAGTCAGTGCAAGATCTTGACCCTAGAAGCAGTTTAATTGATCCCCTAAAGCTTTTATGGCCTGTGGAGGAATGTATCAGCAACAGAAGTCTCGGTCAGTCTCAAAGGCCTGTGACAGCCAGCTGAGAGGGGTAGCAGCAGCAGCAGCATGCTCTTTGAGCCTCTAAGGGCCTGTTACAGACAGTGGTGGAGGGTAACATCAGCAAAAGTCTCTGTGAGACTCTTAGGCCCGTGAAAGCCAGAGTATAGTAACCGCAGCAGCAGCAGCAGTCTCTTCGTGCACCTAAAAACCTGTGACAGCCAGTGGAGGAGGCTTTCACAGCCTGTGAAAGCCAATAGAGGGTGGCAGTTGCAGCAGCAGTCTCTTAGACTCCCCTAAAAGCATTTGGCAGCCAGTTGAGAAAGTCCAAAAGTGGAGGATGGTGGTAGCAGCAACAGCAGCAGCAGCAACAGCCTCACTGAGCCCCAAAGGCCTCTGACAGCCAGTGGATGAAGGTGACAACAGCAGTAGTCTCTCAGTCTCACCTTAATTCCCTTGACAGCCATTGGACGAGAGTAACAGCAGAAGCAGTATCATTAAGCCTCTAAAAGCCAGTGGCAGCCAGAGGAGGGGGATAGCAGCAATAACATTCTCACATAGACCATAAAGCCTGGGACAGTCAGTGGAGGTAGATATAAGTAACCATAACACAGGCTTACTGAGCCCCTAAAGGCCTTTGACAGCAATTCGAGCCGAAGCAGCAGTCTCATAGAGTTTATGGGGCCTGTGACTGCTAAAGGAGGTGGGTTGGCAACAGCTAATCCCTTTCTGAGTGTCTAAGGCCTGTGACAGTCAGTGAAGAGGGGTAGCAGCAGCAGTAGTCTCCTAAGCCCCTATAGGCCTTAGACAGCCAGTGGAAAGGGATAACAGCAGCAGAAGTCCCATTGAACTCATAGTCTCATAGAGCTGCCAATGGTCTTATTACAGCCATTGGAGGAATGTGACAGAGCCAGCAGATCCATTGAGCCCCTAAAGGTCTATTGAAGCCAGTGAGGGAGGGTAACTGCAACAACAGTCACTTAGAGTATCTAAGGCCTGTGAAAGCCTGTGGAGGAAGGTAACAGCAGCAACTGCAGCATCAGTCTCATAGATCCATGAGTCCTGTGAATGGCGCACATGCAGACTGTGTTTCACTGCCATGCTCCATGATCTCTTCATGTGAAGCAGACAAATGGATTGATCATCAATAGGAGCTCTTTTGGGCAAGATTGGACAAGATTGCAACAAAGGGGGTCACACCGTCCAGGTTGGACTTTGGGATGGTCTGCACTGATCAAACATTTGGGGGGGGGGGGGGGGGGGGGGGGGTCATGAGCCCCTGCTAAAGCTGAGCTCATCCCCGTCACCTGAGACGACCCTTTTTTTTTTTTAAGTTCATCACATAACTTTTATCATATTCTGGCCTATACCATCAGCTCAGAAATAATTTACCAAAACTCATCTTATGCTACCAGACCAGCATACTCCTTACAAGAGCATGGAAAACCTAAGGCTCTTTCCAGAACTACATGCCACAGGAACCGAGACTTGATCCACAAGATACAATCGGGGACATCAGCGACAAGACAATATGTAGGATAGGGTTATTGTTGGTTTCAGTAGCGTAGACTAGATAATGAAATCTACACAAAGGTTTCCAATGAGGAATGCAGCAGGGCTGATAATGTTATCATAGATAAGTTGAGAAACAACAGTGAACAAATAAGTTCCAGAGGTGAACAGACCAGAATAGAACAATGCTAATGAGATATAGTGTGAATGGGATCCGACATAACAATGGGATAATTAATTCAGGACGCACATTTGTTGTTAAAGTTGCTGTGTATGATATTATTACAAGATCAGATGAAAAACTTATCTGGCACATGCCTCTACTACAAAGCACAGTACATAGTTCTAGCAGGGAAGCTTGCTACATTATTTGTGCACCAGCTCAACCGCTTATAAATCTACAGCAGTCTAAAAGAATAGAGGCCAGTTTGGCCTCACCTGGACATAAAACAGTCACCATGTAAACAGACCCCACTGGCTGTAAGCTGTAATGAAAGATGCCCCCACTGGCTGTACTGAGGGATGCCCCCACTGGCTGTTCTGAGGGATGCCCCCACTGGCTGTTCTGAGGGATGCCCCCACTGGCTGTACTGAGGGATGCCCCCACTGGCTGTTCTGAGGGATGCCCCCACTGGCTGTTCTGAGGGATGCCCCCACTGGCTGTTCTGAGGGATGCCCCCACGAGCTGTACTGAGGGTTTTCCCCAATGACTGTAAGCTTTAATCAGGTATGCCCCCGCTGGCTGTTCTGAGGGATGCCTCTAATGGCTCTACTGAGGGATGCCCCCACTGACTGTAAGCTGTAATGAGGGATGCCCCCTCTGGCTCTGCTGAGGGATGCACCTGCTGGCTGTAAGCTTTAATCAGGGATGCTCCCACTGACTGTCAACTGTACAGAGGGATACCCCCACTGGCTGTTATGAGGGATGCCCCCACTGGCTGTACTGAGGGATGCCCCAACTGGCTGTTCTGAGGGATGCCCCCACTGGCTGTTCTGAGGGAAGCCCTCACTGGCTGTTCTGAGGGATGCCCCCACTGGCTGTTCTGAGGGATGCCCCCACTGGCTGTTCTGAGGGATGCCCCCACTGGTTTAATTTTGGCAGGTGGGGTTTACACACAGCACAGATGCCTAGTACTAGCGAAGTGGTTTTATAACAAAGCCCCAGCATGCCTCCTCCATCGCAGTGAATGGAGTGGCCATGCCAGCATCACTGCAACTGGTGGCAGGGGGAGGACGCCCATTGTGGAGGCTGTCTGGTGAATGGTGATACATTGTGGATGGCGCAGGGGACTTACGATATGATATATCAGTAAGCGTGTGAGTGCCAGACTGCCACCAGTCAGCTTCTGGGGGACGCGGAGTGAACATCGATTTTGGTAAATGACTTGGCTGGACTATTCACTTAAGGGGGGAAAAATGTATCCGGAGCATCCACCAGATTGTCTCCACCAAGCTTAATCCAGAACCCGATTCCATACCATAACAAAAACACTCCTACCATGGCTTTGACCCCACTGCTGGCTTGAAAGACACATCAGCTGTGACTATACCATCTGCTTAGAGGAGAGATTCAGGCCACAGCTCTTTAGACCAATGCTGAGTGTTCAACTTAATCCCAGCTGAGTCCTTAAAGGAGCCACAGCACCCTGATCTTGGTCCACACACATCTGCAGAAGTATGCTAAAATTGCACCACCAAATGACAAGGTGCCTCTGTGTAGTGCAGCCCTAACTCTAACCCATGACAGCCCCCATGGCAATGCAATGGATAAATTGGGAGCAGCTTACCTGAGGTTTCCACATAACCTCAAGTGCAGCACATGGGGAAAAAGGGTCAAAAGCCTCCCAGTACTGCTTGTCTGAAGCTGTACCTGCCATGTTTCCCCTGCTGAGCCCTTGATTGCTCTCCAATTCTGATATAAAAACATTTTGCCTGGGAACACACAACCAGCTTAGGGGACATGGAGAGGGGTATAAGAGAGGACACAATGGCATCATGTATAACTCTGCTGCCTCATTGACCTCATCTGGGACATATAGTTAGTGTAGCTCCACATGACCTAACTGTTGTCTGTGAAGTGTCAAAAGACCCAGCTCTGCCTTCTCCAGCCACCTAAATATACAGCTGTCGATTTAATACATAATGTTGCCAGGGTAATGGTAAGGTAACCACTTGCCTGATTAACAGGGTGAACACCATGCCAATGGCTCAAAAGAGTATTACCAAGAACAAGCAGATGCAAGGAGGGCTTTGCTCCAGTCAAGCCCACACCCACAGCCCAGCCCTGTGCTCACAGGGCATCTTGTACCAAGAGAAAGCACCTGTTTAAGTATTTTGTTTTAGCCTGCTTGTATCACATTTGGTCAAGATGTGGCATCCTAAAGGCTGAATGTTACATGGAAAAGGTTACTGTATGAACAACACTGGACCCCTATCTCATGTCTGCACCAGGACCTGCTCTCATTTAGTTAAGCCTCTGCATGGTGTCAGAACAGAATCACCGCCTGTAGATAAGGCTCTTAGGCATATATTTATATATGGCAGTGGGGTGAGAGGGGGTATATATATATATATATATATATATATATGGCAGTGGGGTGAGAGGGGGCATTTGTATAGTGACATTATACCAAAGGTTAGGCTTGGCTCACAATCTAGGATCAAGGTGCAAAGAATCCTGAGGTGTCCCTCCAAAAGCACCTCTTCAAACTATAGAATAAAAGTAATGGATAAATTCACACCACACGCAACAAAAAGTTTGCACCTAAAAGTATATTTGTAAATAGCTCAGATACAGCACAAAATATTATCAAAACGGATACAATGCAGATTCAGATGTGTAGACTATGCCCAGTCTCCAGGATCGTAGACCACCTCAAGTAAAAGCGGAAATAAGTGTACTAGTCAGGAATAGTTGTGCACAATAAGGAAATATGTGTCCAGAACGAAGATTATACCTTCTAGGTCTGTAATGTTATTGGCAACATTATGTAGAGAGGGGGAGATGGTTGGTTAACCCCAAGTACAAAGCAGTCCTGTCGTCGGGGGTTAGGCACAGTGTAGAGTCCTTAGTATAAAAAAAAAGGAAGGTTAAAGAGCATCGAAAAGACCTCAGCGTAACTAAACGGTTGCTATGAGTCCCCGTATGAGGGTATTATGGACCAATATTGTGAGTAGTACATATCAGCGACAGTCTGCTACAGTTGTGCAGGTTAAGAAAAAAGCCAGTGGGGTGATTTCCACTCTGGAAATTCAAATTAATTGTAAAGAAGAAAGATGGAAAGAGCTAGATATGGAATACAGAGGTGATCCATAGGTAGAAATTAGGACCAATGTGTTTGAAACTAGAAACTAACACCAAAGTGTTTGACCTGAAATAGATCCATGCAAAACAAAGATTGCACCTTCTATGTCTGTAATGTTATTAAAAACATTATGTAGAGATGATTGGGAGAAAATGGTTGGGATGCCAGCAGACCCTATGTACAAAGTGATCCTGCCATCGGTAATGAGGCAGAGAGTGGGGCCCTTATTACAAAAAGAGAAAATATATAGGAGACCAGAGTATACTTATCGGTTATTGTGGGTCCCTACATGAGGATCTTAATTGGACAATTACTGTAGTAGTAATGAACAGGCGGTGTATATCAGTGATGGTCGGCTAAAATTGCGCAGATCAAAGAAAGAAAGATCCAAAGAGGTGTTTTACCTTATAGGCCTGATGTATAATTGATGATGTGATAGGGAGGTGAGGAGGGTCATCCATATGATGGGATGCAGATGTATTAAACAGATGTATTGGGTGACATGTTAGGAGAATATATTGGATCTTTATGAAAAGGGTGCATAGTCCATTTCCTCATTTAGGCCCTTTGGTGTCATGGTCTGTAGAGTATTTGTTATGGTGTATTTGTTATTATTTGTATAGTGACACAAATGAACGATTTGGTAGGTAGGCAAGCGCAGAGAAAGAAGCTCAGGTGTAGCAAAGAAGCCAGAGGAGTGGAGGCCGACTGCATGGCGACACATAGATGTCATGTGGAGCCGAGTGGAGAGGAAGCAGCACTTTATGTGAAGCAAAGAAGAGGCAGCCATGAACAGAGGAGTCACAGCTCATGGCATCCCCTCCCCAGCCTGCACGATGGGGGACACGGAGTCCCGATCACACAGGCTATACCGGCACCTCCACAGCCCAGGCAGGTGGGACTGTTTTATTGTCACTGCTGAAACTCGCCAATAGAGGACAGAGATGAGGAGTTAGTATGAAGCAATTAGCGGCCCTTAAACTACAGCGTGTGAGGTTCAAGCCCCTGTCAGTGTGAGCTGCGGGGACACCCTGATGTGCTTTTACTTTGGGGTGACAAGCCGCTCTCGGGGTGTCTGTGACGGGAAGAGAGAGGCAGGGCGCCATTGCAGGCTGTTCTATCAGCCCAGTGAGCAGCCCCGGGTGACAGCGCGCTCACAGGTGGCTACAGGGCAGTAGAGGGACCCGGCGAGCTCCGGGGATAGGTTCAGCATCGCCACACGCCGGAGAAATCAGCGTTTTCCCTCCGCCAGAGAAACACAGATCGGCAACAAGGATTCTCCAGCTCCGGTAGCAGAGGCCGTGGGCGTGTCTTAATGTGCAGCCAATCGGTGTGCAGGATTGCGTTGCAGCCTTAGCCAATAGCGGCACAGAGCACGCTCTATATAAGCACTAATGAAGGCGGCGAGCAGGAATGTTTGCCTGTTCATTAAGCAGCCATGTCCGAGCCTGAGTCTGCCCCAGCCGCCCCTCCCGCAGCGGAGACTCCAGCCAAGAAGAAGCGGCAGCAACCCAAGAAAGCTGGAGCCGCCAAGAAGAGCGGCAGCAAGTCCTCTGGGCCCAGCGTCTCCGAGCTCCTCCTGAAGGCCGTGTCCGCTTGCAAAGAGCGCAGCGGGGCCTCCCTGCCCGCCCTCAAGAAGGCTCTGTCCGCTGCAAACTACGATGTGGACAAGAACAACAGCCGCGTTAAGCTCGCTCTCAAGGCCTTGGTGACCAAAGGAAGCCTCGTCCAGGTCAAAGGCACAGGCGCCTCCGGCTCCTTCAAAATCAACAAGCAGCAGCTCAACCAAGCCGACAAGAAAAAGGCGGCCAAGAAGAAGAGCCCGGCCAAGAAACCCGCTTCCGCTGCCAAGTCTCCCAAAAAGCCCAAGAAAGCTCCCAGCGCAGCCAAGAGCCCCAAAAAGGCTCCAGCCAAGAAACCGGCAGCTGCCAAAAAGCCTAAAGCCGCCGCTGCAAAGCCCAAGAAGGCCGCCAAGAGCCCGGCTAAGAAAGCTGCCAAGCCCAAGAGCCCGGCAAAGAAGGCTGCCAAGCCCAAGGTGGCCAAGAGCCCGGCAAAGAAGGTGGCCAAGCCCAAGAAAGCTGCGCCCAAGAAAAAGTAATTGCTCCAGGTCGTCGCTACCCCCTGCTAACACAAAGGCTCTTTTCAGAGCCACCAACTCCTCTCCAAAGAGCTGTAACCGATCGCCCGCCTGCCCTACTCTCGTTGCTGCAGGCTCTGTGCTCACCAGGTCTGTGATAAACGGTGGGCACCCAGTCGGCCAGATGTTTCCTATGACCCCGGGTTAAAGTGGTTGGGGGTGTGTGTGATTGGCGCTGAGGTGACCAGGCCCATAAAATATAGCGTGTGCCGGCGTTTATTGAAATCCCCAAAGTAGCGCGCATTGGCAATGTAAAGGGGGGAGGAGGGTCCCCGATACGGGAACTGTGGTCATTCCAACAGGGCGTGTGATCAAAGTACACGGTGGAGCAACGGATTACAGTAACCGTTGCTTATGGACACAGTGCGGGCGGTAACTGTGTGCGTGTGCATCATCGGCCGTCTCTACCGGGCGCTACTGAAAGACAGACATTTTATTGGATCAGTTAAACTGCCTCTGTGTGTTACCGAACAGTCTGTGCAATGGCGGCGCTTTGCCAGACCACGAGTGAGCGGGGGGCTTGTGGCAATGCAGCATGAAAGGAAGGAGAGTGGGGAACGGGAGTGCGGGCAATGTGCAGCTCTTTTGCAGGAGGATTTGGTGGCTCTTAAAAGAGCCTTTGTGGTTTTATGTGGGAGAGGCTGGGGCGCAGGGTGTTTTCTTAGGCCCTCTCTCCGCGGATTCTGCGGGCGAGCTGGATGTCCTTGGGCATGATTGTGACCCTCTTGGCGTGGATGGCGCAGAGGTTGGTGTCCTCGAAGAGTCCGACGAGGTAGGCCTCGCTGGCCTCCTGCAGGGCCATGACGGCGGAGCTCTGGAAGCGCAGATCGGTCTTGAAGTCCTGGGCGATTTCTCGGACGAGACGCTGGAAAGGCAGCTTGCGGATGAGCAGCTCGGTGGACTTCTGGTAGCGTCGGATCTCTCGCAGAGCGACGGTGCCGGGCCGGTAGCGGTGAGGCTTCTTGACTCCGCCAGTGGCCGGGGCGCTCTTCCTGGCCGCCTTGGTGGCCAGCTGCTTGCGGGGAGCTTTGCCGCCGGTGGACTTGCGAGCGGTCTGCTTGGTTCGGGCCATCGCACTGACTAAGCTTCTCTCACTACGGGAACGAAATGAATGAATGCTTATGGCGGGCGGCTCTCTCTTTTATACCCACGCCGCCTGAGTCACGGCTGTGCCAGACACGCCCCTTGTTTTGATTGGATAGTTCAAAACGCCCGCCAAAAACCAAGGAAGACGTTATAGTGAAGAAAACGATTAGAGCTTAAATGGGAAAAGCGACCCGCTTAGTTCTAGCCAAAACCGCTGTCTTTTCTAGAGTTAAACCAACTTTAAAAACTCTGGAAACTCAGCCTGGAAGCAGCGCGCACTGACTTGAAGCTCCCTCTAATTTCCAGCAGGTGGCGCCGCGCAGACAGTTTTCATTGTAAGGATTTAGAACGCTTTGTTACATTGTATCGCCTCTCTTTCATAGGCCCTGATCAGCCTTCACTTCGCTACTTGGTGTTACTATATTTCCAATTCCTAAAAGTATTCTGTATCTTAACAAACGTCAATCATCACAGTCGCTGTTTCGGAAGGCAATGAGCTGCGGCACCAGCTTTCCAGGGTTCCTAAAATTGTTTTATACAACTCTTATACACGCTGACTCGTAGGTTCCTATTTTTTAATAATAAATATTCCCAAATAGCCTTCCACCACAAGGTATTGCATGCTAAGTAAACGGTGGGAAAAAAAAAAAAAAAAAAAACATGATTCTCACCAACCACCGCAGCCCATCAATCCAGGTCATAGTGTCATTCATTCATCAGATTTGCCCATTGACAGAGTTCCAACCAGAGAATGAAACAATGATGTGACCCGCATCTCCAGCCTGTGTGTGTGTGTGTGTGTGTGTGTGTGTTTCTTTATTTTGCGGGGGACGGGGTCGTGGTGTGAGCCTAAGTGCACTTACTTCATTTCAAGCTGTTGGGAAATGTCTGAAGTTCGGAGCCTGGATCTTTTGAATGGAAACAATAGATTTGATGTGGAGGGTGCAATCATTTTCTATTTTAGCAGCCTTTAGATGCCCCTAAGCAAGTTGGTGAGGCACTTAAACGTGAGGGCTGGGGCATGTTCCAGAGTACTGTAGCTGGCATTGTGATTAACTAGGACAATAATAATTTTAATAATAATAATAAATGCAGAAGACTAGAATCCGGATGAAGCACCTGCCAAAAGAGAAGGCACGATGCTGTGTCAGAACTGGAAAGCCTCTGGCGAGGAGAACACAGGTTTGGGCCTCAAATGGTTCATGAGACTCATTGACGTACAGAAAGAGAGTTGCTATGGCTAAAGGGAGAAAATGGCGCTAATAGAGCTGAGATCGGGGAAGAGAATAACAGGAAATAAAACAGGAGAAAGGAAACGGATATGACATGACACGAGGTCACTTGTCAGTGTATTGGTGATTACAAAGAAAATCCACAGACATTCAAATCCCATAACTGCCCAACGTTAGGGTTAAATAAAATCTCTTCATGGGCAGGATCGCGGCACAAATTTGTGGGGCTGTGACCTTCATTTTTTCTAGCAAATTTCCCTCACACATCAGAGCCTTTCTACTTGTACATATGCAGCGATAGCTCTGATTAAAGGAGTTTAGCTCTCGGTGCCGAGCCCAGTAAGTTATTTATCTCATTGTAACTGTTATATTATATTGCACCTTTCTTAGCAAGGACTGGAAAAGTGGATAGTTTTATTTGGCTCCTACGACCCATGTAATGATGGCCATTTTTGACCCTTATTCTCCTACGCAGTGCTAAGACTATATCGGCAACCCGGGCTCTGTTGCTGCTCATATGCATGGCGAGATTTCCTGCCTCAGCCTGTGCACATCTTCTACCAACACAATCATATAGAAATATATTGGTTTGCATGTTTCCCCCATATCCCGTTTATCCTTTTACTTTCTTTTTAAAAATGATCATTTTATCTTTCCCACCTTCCTTCAAACTATCTCAATTTCATCCCAACTGATTTTTACTTTCTGTCCATCTCTCTCTCCGTTTAACATCCCTTCCACGCTTCATTGCTCCCTCTCTCTCTTTTTATACTGCTCCCGTTTTTTCTTCAACCTTCCTTTAATTGCTTTCTCCTTTGTCACATTCTCTGTACACACCGTATTTCCATTTGTAGCTGGTTATGACACATTTTCATTTTCTCTTTTCAGATGTTTCATTACATTTCTCTTCTTCCCACTGCTTATTCATTCCTTTTCTAGATATGCTCCTTCCATCTCTCTTCTCATTTGGGTTGATCCAGCAACATATTTTTTCAAAACCGTCTCTTAAATTTCTGGTGATGGGTTAAGCAGGTCCTCGGTGTATTCCTACCACTGAAGACCTGCAAGTAGATTGGCATCGCCGAGTGTATGGGGTGATCTGAGAGCATAACACAACCATAAATAGAGACATCATTACAAGGGCTGGCCGGGCATTGGACAGACAATGATCGGCCATGACCGTTACAGAATTTCGGCGGGCAATTTCAAATATCACGTGATGGGACTGAATTTCGGCTATGATTTCGGGTGCAAATTAACGGCCAGTTTCATTAGCGAAGGCTATAGTTCTAATAGGTATTTGGAAACGTTCGAGAGAACATGTTCCATCAAGTCTGCATTATGTCTAATTAGGCACCCAACCAAAAACACAATCTGAAAAAAATAAAAAATAAAAAAAATCAGTGGTCGGCGAGTTATATAAAATCGCTGATACGATAAGGTCACAAAAATAAAAAAAGTGCATATGGTATTTATTTATTTTGAAGCAGAGGAAAATATATATATGGTGATCGCTTCCAATGAAAATCCTATATTGGGATTGCAGCCATAGGTAGCCGGATTATCAAGCTAAATGCTGATTATCTGTGGCGTGCGCCTGGAAAAAAGGCGGGAACAGAAAGCCAAGCGTTGTGAATTACGGCGGGCAATGTAAAACTAGCCACGTGACGTCACTACGAGCTATACACAGACGGACAACAATGGCGGTTATGGAACAAGCCCTAAAAACGGTTCGTCTCAGCAACCGAGGAGCGGGGGATATTTTTACGTTTAAACGTGTTTCATGGAGAACGTGTCAGGAATGTGGCCATTTTCTAGAAAGTCAGGAGCGCCATCATTTAGCAGACATGGCAATCGCGCCAAGGCGATAGTTTAGTAGCTCTTTGTGGAGAAAGTGGGTGGCTCTGAAAAGAGCCTTTGTGTTGTGCAGTGGGGGTGGGGTGAGTTTATTTGCCCTTGGCAGGCTTGGCGTGGCTCTCGGTCTTCTTGGGCAGCAGCACGGCCTGGATGTTGGGCAGGACGCCGCCCTGGGCGATAGTGACCCCACCGAGCAGCTTGTTGAGCTCCTCGTCGTTGCGCACTGCCAGCTGCAAGTGTCGGGGGATGATGCGGGTCTTCTTGTTGTCCCGGGCAGCATTGCCGGCCAGCTCGAGAATCTCAGCAGTCAGGTACTCGAGCACGGCAGCCAGGTAGACGGGAGCTCCGGCGCCCACCCGCTCGGCATAGTTGCCCTTCCTGAGCAGACGGTGGACACGGCCAACGGGGAACTGGAGACCGGCCCGGGAGGAGCGGGTCTTGGCCTTAGCACGAGCCTTGCCACCTTGCTTGCCGCGTCCAGACATGTTGAAAGTGAAATAAAGATCAGCGCTCACTCAATGCGAGAATGACTCTGACAAGCCGCCCCTTCCAATTTCTACCTTTGCAATAGGAGGCGTGCGCTGCTGCCATTGGACGCTCCACAGCCCAGCCATAGGCGTGTGGATTTCTGAAATGCACCAATCAGGGGAGACTGGGAGGAGCAAAGTGACATCACTGTTGTGGGCGTTAGTTTTCCCCACCAATAATACTTTGAGCGACCAGGAATACTCGTTAGCATAAGGGGCCTATAAGAGCAGCAGCAGAGGGCTGGGCGAGCACATTGTCTCCGAGCAATAGACGAGTGTTAGCTGCAGTCATGCCTGAGCCAGCCAAGTCCGCCCCAGCACCCAAGAAGGGCTCCAAGAAAGCGGTGAGCAAGAGCCAGAAGAAAGATGGCAAGAAGCGTAGGAAGACCAGGAAGGAGAGCTACTCCATCTACGTCTACAAGGTGCTCAAGCAGGTCCACCCTGACACCGGCATCTCCTCCAAGGCCATGAGCATCATGAACTCCTTCGTCAATGACATCTTCGAGCGCATCGCCAGCGAGGCTTCCCGCCTGGCTCACTACAACAAGCGCTCCACCATCAGCTCCCGGGAGATCCAGACCGCCGTCCGCCTGCTGCTGCCTGGTGAGCTGGCTAAGCACGCCGTCTCCGAGGGCACCAAGGCCGTCACCAAGTACACCAGCGCCAAGTAACCGCTCTCTCCTGTTCCTATAAAACAACCAAAGGCTCTTTTAAGAGCCACCCACAGTTTCCCAGCAGAGCTAGGTTATACCATTGTACGTATAGATGATTGCATGGAGTGCTTTGTAGTGACTTATTTTACCAGCTTTCACGGGGGAAGGGGTTTTAACGCACGCGACATACTACAGGAACCTGGATAATACTGCTGACACGCCAGGAGGAGCGGGATAGCTTGGCTTGCCTTCAAGATTGAGCAGCACTTGGGGGAATGTTAAGATATCGGGTTGAACCAATAAAATAGGAAATCTGTCGTTTATACACGTTGTCCCGGGTCAGAAAAGATCGGCGGGTCACTGCTGCTACCAGTTACATAATCCTTTCCCGCTACACGATCACAGGGTGCGGCTTTCCTCCGCTAAAATGACGACAAATGATTTGCCAGTACACAGGGAAACTTAATTCCGCTGGTGCCTAAAGAATTGAAATAAGACCACATATGCATAATCAGTGCCAGCACATGGCATGGACTTGTACTCAAGTACCAATCACGTGTTATTGTATAGTGAATGAATGAAGAGCGCTATGGCGTCCCCCAGAAGCTTTGTAGGAAGTGGTGGGTGGCCCTTAAAAGGACCGTTGGTTTGCCGCTATATTATCGGCATTCACGGGGGAGGGGTTTTAACGCACGCGACAACAAACAGACAATGCTGCCATGTGCTGGCACTGATTATGCATATGTGGTCTCATTTCAATTCTTTAGGCACCAGCGGAATTAACGCACGTGCTGCTCAATCTAGAAGGCATGGCGAAATATCCCGCCCCACCTTTGTTACCTGCTGGAGTTTCGCCATGCCTTCTAGATTGAGCAGCACGTAGGTTAGAGATCGGGCTAAAAGAGGAAATCTGTCGTGTAGATCACTTTAGGGATAAACGTCAGAAAACATCGGCGGGTCATCGCTGCTACCAGTTACATTAAGCTTTTTTCCCATACACGACCACAGGGCGCTCTCTATACATGAAGTACTGCGAGCTCCATTTTGCAGCCACTAGGAGGAAAGCCGCGCTATATATACTTATAGGTTTTTAGCGCAGATAAGTGCCCAAACTATTGACTATTTGCCAGTACACGGGGAGACGACTGTTAATTCCGCTGATGCCTAAAGACTTTAGAGAGAAAGCAACAGCATATGCACAATACAGGATCCCAGATCAATCATAGAACAAGGCCAGTACATGGCACGGATATGTTATGCAACATTGAAGAGCGCTATGGCGTCGCTAAAAGCGAATATACAGCTCTATGTAGGAAGTAGTGGGTGGCCCTTAAAAGGACCGTTGGTTTGCCGCTATGGGGTAAGAAGGAGCGGGTGGGTTTAGCCTCCGAAGCCGTAGAGAGTGCGTCCCTGTCGCTTGAGAGCATAGACGACATCCATGGCGGTGACGGTCTTGCGCTTGGCGTGCTCGGTGTAGGCGACAGCGTCACGGATCACGTTCTCCAGGAAGACCTTGAGCACCCCGCGGGTCTCCTCGTAGATGAGGCCGGAGATGCGCTTGACACCCCCTCTCCGAGCCAGGCGGCGGATGGCGGGCTTGGTGATGCCCTGGATGTTATCACGCAGCACCTTCCTGTGCCTCTTGGCGCCTCCTTTCCCCAGACCCTTCCCGCCTTTGCCTCTTCCAGACATCTCGAATTCAGCTGCTGCTTTCTCTCGCTCAGACGACTGCTCCCAACCGCTCTCCAGCCCCTCCTTATATACAGCCGGAGCGGACCTGATGGGAGACTGCACAGAAATGGGCGGGGCGAGGGCGGAGCTTCCGCGCTCGTTGTGCTTTGTGCAGGAACAAAGCCATGCGCGGCCCTCGGGCTCCTAGCGAACATTTACACCGACAGTCTGAGCACTGCTCAAGTCCACACAGCTCTGAAAGTGATCTCCACCCGCATTGCGGTCCCTTCATTAGAATCTGCGCCGAACAACACACATTTGGGATGGAAGGAGATAACCATAACGAGAGCTAAGGGGAAGACGTAGTAATATGTGTGTTTAGCTCATGCAGTTACAGCATTGAATATTACAAGAGGGGAAATACCCGGCATTTCAAACGCCATAGAAACGGTGACTATAACATCATGGTGGGATTTCTTATGTGCCAATCACTTTTTGGGCGGGAAATTTGAAATGACATTTCCTCCAATCGTGGGCGAGTAGGGAAAGCCTTTCCCAGCCTCCTTTGTGGCGTGCTCTTCCCCCCTTAGCCACCAGGCGGCGCTGTTGCAGCACTATCTGTTCCAGTCTTCCTTCTGCTCAATGCGGTCGTTAACTGTTAAGAAGAAGCTTCCGGGGAAACGGACACAAGTGAATTGGCGGCCACTACACCCCAAAACATTGGGGCCCCTCACAGCACTAAACACGCACATCTGACCCCGAAAAGCACAAACTATTATTATGTCATATTATCATGTGTTTTATTTCCATGACACGCAGGAGGAAAGCACCAAGTGCTTAAAGGACAAAGCCACATCCTATACAGTGGCATTGAAGCCTCCCACCAATGTCCGGATCATACACCTGTAGCGAGGAGACTTCTCTATGGCCACAAACATGGAGCAAAGCGACTCCCTAGACCAGCTGTCCCCACATCTATGGGACTGACCGAGGCCTCCCTCATAATACAATGTATTTCCTATAGAGAGGCCACTAGGAGGAAGTGACCCCATAACCATACATATATTCCTATAGAGAGGCCACTAGGGGGAGGTGACACAATAACCCTCCATATATTCCTATAGAGAGGCCACTAGGGGGAGGTGACCCATAACCCTCCATATATTCCTATAGAGAGGCCACTAGGGGGAAGTGACCCATAACCCTCCATATATTCCTATAGAGAGGCCACCAGGGGGAAGTGACCCATAACCCTCCATATATTCCTATAGAGAGGCCACTAGGGGGAGGTGACACAATAACCCTCCATATATTCCTATAGAGAGGCCACTAGGGGGAGGTGACCCATAACCCTCCATATATTCCTATAGAGAGGCCACTAGGGGGAAGTGACCCATAACCCTCCATATATTCCTATAGAGAGGCCACTAGGGAGAAGTGACCCATAACACTCCATATATTCCTATAGAGTGGCCACTAGGGGGAAGTGTCCCATAACCCTCCATATATTCCTATAGAGTGGCCACTAGGGGGAAGTGTCCCATAACCCTCCATATATTCCTATAGAGAGGCCACAAGGGTGAAGTGACCCATAACCCTCCATATATTCCTATAGAGAGGCCACTAGGGGGAAGTGACCCATAACCCTCCATATATTCCTATAGAGAGGCCACTAGGGAGAAGTGACCCATAACACTCCATATATTCCTATAGAGTGGCCACTAGGGGGAAGTGTCCCATAACCCTCCATATATTCCTACAGAGAGGCCACTAGGGGGAAGTGACCCATAACCCTCCATATATTCCTATAGAGAGGCCACAAGGGTGAAGTGACCCATAACCCTCCATATATTCCTATAGAGAGGCCACTAGGGGGAAGTGACCCATAACCCTCCATATATTCCTATAGAGAGGCCACTAGGGGCAAATAACCCATAACCCTCCATATATTCCTATAGAGAGGCCACTAGGGGGAAGTGACCACATAACCCTCCATATATTCCTATAGAGAGGCCACTAGGGGCAAATGACCCATAACCCTCCATATATTCCTATAGAGAGGCCACTAGGGGGAAGTGACCCATAACCTTCCATATATTCCTATAGAGAGGCCACTAGGGGGACGTGACCCATAACATTCCATATATTCCTATAGAGAGGCCACTAGGGGGAAGTGACCCATAACCCTCCATATATTCCTATAGAGAGGCCACTAGGGGGAAGTGTCCCATAACCCTCCATATATTCCTATAGAGTGGCCACTAGGGGGAAGTGACCCCATAACCCTCCATATATTCCTATAGAGAGGCCACTAGGGGGAAGTGACCCCATAACCCTCCATATATTCCTATAGAGAGGCCACTAGGGGGAGGTGACCCCATAACCCTCCATATATTCCTATAGAGTGGCCACTAGGGGGAAGTGACCCCATAACCCTCCATATATTCCTATAGAGAGGCCACTAGGGGGAAGTGACCCATAACACTCCATATATTCCTATAGAGAGGCCACTAGGGGAAAGTGACCCATAACCCTCCATATATTCCTATAGAGAGGCCACTAGGGGGAAGTGACCCATAACCCTCCATATATTCCTATAGAGAGGCCACTAGGGGGAGGTGACACCATAACCCTCCATATATTCCTATAGAGAGGCCACTAGGGGGAAGTGACCCATAACCCTCCATATATTCCTATAGAGAGGCCACTAGGGGGAAGTGACCCATAACCCTCCATATATTCCTATAGAGAGGCCACTAGGGGGAGGTGACACCATAACCCTCCATATATTCCTATAGAGAGGCCACTAGGGGGAAGTGACCCATAACCCTCCATATATTCCTATAGAGAGGACACTAGGGGGAAGTGACACCATAACCATACATATATTCCTATAGAGAGGCCACTAGGGGGAAGTGACCCATAACCCTCCATATATTCCTATAGAGAGGCCACTAGGGGGAAGTGACACAATAACCCTCCATATATTCCTATAGAGAGGCCACTAGGTGGAAGTGACACCATAACCCTCCATATATTCCTATAGAGAGGCCACTAGGGGGAAGTGACACCATAACCATACATATATTCCTATAGAGAGGCCACTAGGGGGAAGTGACCCATAACCCTCCATATATTCCTATAGAGAGGCCACTAGGGGGAAGTGACACAATAACCCTCCATATATTCCTATAGAGAGGCCACTAGGGGGAAGTGACCCATAACCCTCCATATATTCCTATAGAGAGGCCACTAGGGGGAAGTGACCCATAACCCTCCATAAATTCCTATAGAGAGGCCACTAGGGGGAAGTGACACCATAACCCTCCATATATTCCTATAGAGAGGCCACTAGGGGGAAGTGACACAATAACCCTCCATATATTCCTATAGAGAGGCCACTAGGGGGAAGTGACCCATAACCCTCCATATATTCCTATAGAGAGGCCTCTAGGGGGAAGTGACCCATAACCCTCCATATATTCCTATAGAGAGACCACTAGGGGGAAGAGACCCACAACCCTCCATATATTCCTGTAGAGAGGCCACTAGGGGGAAGTGACCCATAACCCTCCATATATTCCTATAGAGAGGCCACTAGGGGGAAGTGACCCATAACCCTCCATATATTCCTATAGAGAGGCCACTAGGGGGAAGTGACCCATAACCCTCCATATATTCCTATAGAGAGGCCACTAGGGGGAAGTGACCCATAACCCTCCATATATTCCTATAGAGAGGCCACTAGGGGGAAGTGACCCATAACCCTCCATATATTCCTATAGAGAGGCCACTAGGGGGAAGTGACACAATAACCCTCCATATATTCCTATAGAGAGGCCACTAGGGGGAAGTGACCCATAACCCTCCATATATTCCTATAGAGAGGCCACTAGGGGGAAGTGACACAATAACCCTCCATATATTCCTATAGAGAGGCCACTAGGGGGAAGTGACCCATAACCCTCCATATATTCCTATAGAGAGGCCACTAGGGGGAAGTGACCCATAACCCTCCATAAATTCCTATAGAGAGGCCAATAGGGGGAAGTGACCCCATAACCCTCCATATATTCCTATAGAGAGGCCACTAGGGGGAAGTGACACAATAACCCTCCATATATTCCTATAGAGAGGCCACTAGGGGGAAGTGACACCATAACCCTCCATATATTCCTATAGAGAGGCCACTAGGGGGAAGTGACACAATAACCCTCCATATATTCCTATAGAGAGGCCACTAGGGGGAAGTGACCCATAACCCTCCATATATTCCTATAGAGAGGCCTCTAGGGGGAAGTGACCCATAACCCTCCATATATTCCTATAGAGAGGCCACTAGGGGGAAGTGACCCATAACCCTCCATATATTCCTATAGAGAGGCCACTAGGGGGAAGTGACCCATAACCCTCCATATATTCCTATAGAGAGGCCACTAGGGGGAAGTGACCCATAACCCTCCATATATTCCTATAGAGAGGCCACTAGGGGGAAGTGACACTAAAACCCTCCATATATTCCTATAGAGAGGCCACTAGGGGGAAGTGACCCATAACCCTCCATATATTCCTATAGAGAGGCCACTAGGGGGAAGTGACCCATAACCCTCCATATATTCCTATAGAGAGGCCACTAGGGGGAAGTGACACTAAAACCCTCCATATATTCCTATAGAGAGGCCACTAGGGGGAAGTGACCCATAACCCTCCATATATTCCTATAGAGAGGACACTAGGGGGAAGTGACCCATAACCCTCCATATATTCCTATAGAGAGGCCACTAGGGGGAAGTGTCCCATAACCCTCCATATATTCCTATAGAGAGGCCACAAGGGTGAAGTGACCCATAACCCTCCATATATTCCTATAGAGAGGCCACTAGGGGGAAGTGACCCCATAACCCTCCATATATTCCTATAGAGAGGCCACTAGGGGGAAGTGACCCATAACCCTCCATATATTCCTATAGAGAGGCCACTAGGGGGAAGTGACCCATAACCCTCCATATATTCCTATAGAGAGGCCACTAGGGGGAAGTGACCACATAACCCTCCATATATTCCTATAGAGAGGCCACTAGGGGGAAGTGACCCATAACCCTCCATATATTCCTATAGAAAGGCCACTAGGGGCAAATGACCCATAACCCTCCATATATTCCTATAGAGAGGCCACTAGGGGGAAGTGACCACATAACCCTCCATATATTCCTATAGAGAGGCCACTAGGGGGAAGTGACCCATAACCCTCCATATATTCCTATAGAGTGGCCACTAGGGGGGAGGGTCCCATAACCCTCCATATATTCCTATAGAGTGGCCACTAGGGGGAAGTGACCCCATAACCCTCCATATATTCCTATAGAGAGGCCACTAGGGGGAAGTGACCACATAATTCTCCATATATTCCTATAGAGAGGCCACTAGGGGGAAGTGACCCATAACACTCCATATATTCCTATAGAGAGGCCACTAGGGGGAAGTGACCCATAACCCTCCATATATTCCTATAGAGTGGCCACTAGGGGGAAGTGTCCCATAACCCTCCATATATTCCTATAGAGTGGCCACTAGGGGGAAGTGACCCCATAACCCTCCATATATTCCTATAGAGAGGCCACTAGGGGGAAGTGACCCCATAACCCTCCATATATTCCTATAGAGAGGCCACTAGGGGGAGGTGACCACATAATTCTCCATATATTCCCATAGAGAGGCCACTAGGGGGAAGTGACCCATAACCCTCCATATATTCCTATAGAGAGGCCACTAGGGGGAGGTGACCACATAATTCTCCATATATTCCTATAGAGAGGCCACTAGGGGGAAGTGACCCATAACACTCCATATATTCCTATAGAGTGGCCACTAGGGGGAAGTGACCCATAACCCTCCATATATTCCTATAGAGTGGCCACTAGGGGGAAGTGTCCCATAACCCTCCATATATTCCTATAGAGTGGCCACTAGGGGGAAGTGACCCCATAACCCTCCATATATTCCTATAGAGAGGCCACTAGGGGGAAGTGACCCCATAACCCTCCATATATTCCTATAGAGAGGCCACTAGGGGGAGGTGACCACATAATTCTCCATATATTCCCATAGAGAGGCCACTAGGGGGAAGTGACCCATAACCCTCCATATATTCCTATAGAGTGGCCACTAGGGGGAAGTGACCCATAACCCTCCATATATTCCTATAGAGTGGCCACTAGGGGGAAGTGTCCCATAACCCTCCATATATTCCTATAGAGAGGCCACTAGGGGGAAGTGACCCATAACCCTCCATATATTCCTATAGAGAGGCCACTAGGGGGAAGTGACCCATAACCCTCCATATATTCCTATAGAGAGGCCACTAGGGGGAAATGACCCATAACCCTCCATATATTCCCATAGAGAGGCCATTAGGGGGAAGTGACCACATAACCATCCATATATTCCTATAGAGAGACCACTAGGGGGAAGTGACCCATAATTCTCCATATATTCCTATAGAGTGGCCACTAGGGGGAAGTGACCCATAACCCTCCATATATTCCTATAGAGTGGCCACTAGGGGGAAGTGTCCCATAACCCTCCATATATTCCTATAGAGTGGCCACTAGGGGGAAGTGTCCCATAACCCTCCATATATTCCTATAGAGAGGCCACTAGGGGGAAGTGACCCATAACCCTCCATATATTCCTATAGAGAGGCCACTAGGGGGAAATGACCCATAACCCTCCATATATTCCCATAGAGAGGCCATTAGGGGGAAGTGACCACATAACCATCCATATATTCCTATAGAGAGACCACTAGGGGGAAGTGACCCATAATTCTCCATATATTCCTATGGAGAGGCCACTAGGGGGAAGTGACCCATAACCCTCCATATATTCCCATAGAGAGGCCACTAGGGGGAAGTGACCACATAACCCTCCATATATTCCTATAGAGAGGCCACTAGGGGGAAGTGACCCATAATTCTCCATATATTCCTATGGAGAGGCCACTAGGGGGAAGTGACCCATAACCCTCCATATATTCCTATAGAGAGGCCACTAGGGGGAAGTGACCCATAACCCTCCATATAGTCATATAGAGAGGCCACTAGGGGGAAGTGACCACATAACGCTCCATATATTCCTATAGAGAGGCCACTAGGGGGAAGTGACCCATAACCCTTCATATATTACTATAGAGAGGCCAATAGGGGGAAGTGACCCATAACCCTCCATATATTCCTATAGAGAGGCCACTAGGGGGAAGTGACCCATAACCCTTCATATATTACTATAGAGAGGCCAATAGGGGGAAGTGACCCATAACCCTCCATATATTCCTATAGAGAGGCCACTAGGGGGAAGTGACCCATAATTATCCATATATTCCTATGGAGAGGCCACTAGGGGGAAGTGACCCAGAACCCTCAATATATTCCTATAGAGAGGCCACTAGGGGGAAGTGACCCATAACCCTCCATATATTCCTATAGAGAGGCCGCTAGGGGGAAGTGACCCATAATTCTCCATATATTCCTATGGAGAGGCCACTAGGGGGAAGTGACCCATAACACTCCATATATTCCTGTAGAGTGGCCACTAGGGGGAAGTGTCCCATAACCCTCTATATATATTCCTATAGAGAGGCCACTAGGGGGAAGTGACCCATAACACTCCATATATTCCTATAGAGAGGCCACTAGGGGAAGTGACCCCATAACCCTCCATATATTCCTATGGAGAGGCCACTAGGGGGAAGTGACCCATAACCCTCCATATATTCCTATAGAGAGGCCACTAGGGGGAAGTGACCCATAACCCTCCATATATTCCTATAGAGAGGCCACTAGGAGGAAGTGACCCATAACCCTCCATATATTCCTATAGAGAGGCCACTAGGGGGAAGTGACCCCATAACCCTCCATATATTCCTATAGAGAGGCCACTAGGGGGAAGTGACCCATAATTCTCCATATATTCCTATAGAGAGGCCACTAGGGGGAAGTGACCCATAACCCTCCATATATTCCTATAGAGAGGCCACTAGGGGAAAGTGACCCATAACCCTCCATATATTCCTATACAGAGGCCACTAGGGGGAAGAGACCCATAACCCTCCTATAGAGAGGCCAATAGGAGGAAGTGACCCATAACCCTCCATATATTCCTATAGAGAGGCCACTAGGGGGAAGTGACCCCATAACCCTCCATATATTCCTATAGAGAGGCCACTAGGGGGAAGTGACCCATAATTCTCCATATATTCCTATAGAGAGGCCACTAGGGGGAAGTGACCCATAACCCTCCATATATTCCTATAGAGAGGCCACTAGGGGGAAGTGACCACATAACCCTCCATATATTCCTATAGAGAGGCCACTAGGGGCAAATGACCCATAACCCTCCATATATTCCTATAGAGAGGCCACTAGGGGGAAGTGACCCATAACCTTCCATATATTCCTATAGAGAGGCCACTAGGGGGACGTGACCCATAACATTCCATATATTCCTATAGAGAGGCCACTAGGGGGAAGTGACCCATAACCCTCCATATATTCCTATAGAGAGGCCACTAGGGGGAAGTGTCCCATAACCCTCCATATATTCCTATAGAGTGGCCACTAGGGGGAAGTGTCCCATAACCCTCCATATATTCCTATAGAGTGGCCACTAGGGGGAAGTGACCCCATAACCCTCCATATATTCCTATAGAGAGGCCACTAGGGGGAAGTGACCCCATAACCCTCCATATATTCCTATAGAGAGGCCACTAGGGGGAGGTGACCACATAATTCTCCATATATTCCTATAGAGAGGCCACTAGGGGGAAGTGACCCATAACACTCCATATATTCCTATAGAGAGGCCACTAGGGGGAAGTGACCCATAACCCTCCATATATTCCTATAGAGAGGCCACTAGGGGGAAGTGACCCATAACCCTCCATATATTCCCATAGAGAGGCCACTAGGTGGAAGTGACCACATAACCCTCCAATATATTCCTATAGAGAGGCCACTAGGGGGAAGTGACCCATAATTCTCCATATATTCCTATGGAGAGGCCACCAGGGGGAAGTGACCCATAACCCTCCATATATTCCTATAGAGAGGCCACTAGGGGGAAGTGACCCATAACCCTCCATATATTCCTATAGAGAGGCCACTGGGGGAAGTGACCCATAACCCTCCATATATTCCTATAGAGAGGACACTAGGGGGAAGTGACACCATAACCATACATATATTCCTATAGAGAGGCCACTAGGGGGAAGTGACCCATAACCCTCCATATATTCCTAAAGAGAGGCCACTAGGGGGAAGTGACACAATAACCCTCCATATATTCCTATAGAGAGGCCACTAGGTGGAAGTGACACCATAACCCTCCATATATTCCTATAGAGAGGCCACTAGGGGGAAGTGACACCATAACCATACATATATTCCTATAGAGAGGCCACTAGGGGGAAGTGACCCATAACCCTCCATATATTCCTATAGAGAGGCCACTAGGGGGAAGTGACACAATAACCCTCCATATATTCCTATAGAGAGGCCACTAGGGGGAAGTGACCCATAACCCTCCATATATTCCTATAGAGAGGCCACTAGGGGGAAGTGACACCATAACCCTCCATATATTCCTATAGAGAGGCCACTAGGGGGAAGTGACACAATAACCCTCCATATATTCCTATAGAGAGGCCACTAGGGGGAAGTGACCCATAACCCTCCATATATTCCTATAGAGAGGCCACTAGGGGGAAGTGACACCATAACCATACATATATTCCTATAGAGAGGCCACTAGGGGGAAGTGACCCATAACCCTCCATATATTCCTAAAGAGAGGCCACTAGGGGGAAGTGACACAATAACCCTCCATATATTCCTATAGAGAGGCCACTAGGTGGAAGTGACACCATAACCCTCCATATATTCCTATAGAGAGGCCACTAGGGGGAAGTGACACCATAACCATACATATATTCCTATAGAGAGGCCACTAGGGGGAAGTGACCCATAACCCTCCATATATTCCTATAGAGAGGCCACTAGGGGGAAGTGACACAATAACCCTCCATATATTCCTATAGAGAGGCCACTAGGGGGAAGTGACCCATAACCCTCCATAAATTCCTATAGAGAGGCCACTAGGGGGAAGTGACACCATAACCCTCCATATATTCCTATAGAGAGGCCACTAGGGGGAAGTGACACAATAACCCTCCATATATTCCTATAGAGAGGCCACTAGGGGGAAGTGACCCATAACCCTCCATATATTCCTATAGAGAGGCCTCTAGGGGGAAGTGACCCATAACCCTCCATATATTCCTATAGAGAGACCACTAGGGGGAAGAGACCCACAACCCTCCATATATTCCTGTAGAGAGGCCACTAGGGGGAAGTGACCCATAACCCTCCATATATTCCTATAGAGAGGCCACTAGGGGGAAGTGACCCATAACCATCCGTATATTCCTAAAGAGAGGCCACTAGGGGGAAGTGACCCATAACCCTCCATATATTCCTATAGAGAGGCCACTAGGGGGAAGTGACCCATAACCCTCCATATATTCCTATAGAGAGGCCACTAGGGGGAAGTGACCCATAACCCTCCATATATTCCTATAGAGAGGCCACTAGGGGGAAGTGACACAATAACCCTCCATATATTCCTATAGAGAGGCCACTAGGGGGAAGTGACCCATAACCCTCCATATATTCCTATAGAGAGGCCACTAGGGGGAAGTGACCCATAACCCTCCATAAATTCCTATAGAGAGGCCAATAGGGGGAAGTGACCCCATAACCCTCCATATATTCCTATAGAGAGGCCACTAGGGGGAAGTGACACAATAACCCTCCATATATTCCTATAGAGAGGCCACTAGGGGGAAGTGACACAATAACCCTCCATATATTCCTATAGAGAGGCCACTAGGGGGAAGTGACACCATAACCCTCCATATATTCCTATAGAGAGGCCACTAGGGGGAAGTGACCCATAACCCTCCATATATTCCTATAGAGAGGCCACTAGGGGGAAGTGACACAATAACCCTCCATATATTCCTATAGAGAGGCCACTAGGGGGAAGTGACACCATAACCCTCCATATATTCCTATAGAGAGGCCACTAGGGGGAAGTGACACAATAACCCTCCATATATTCCTATAGAGAGGCCACTAGGGGGAAGTGACCCATAACCCTCCATATATTCCTATAGAGAGGCCTCTAGGGGGAAGTGACCCATAACCCTCCATATATTCCTATAGAGAGACCACTAGGGGGAAGAGACCCACAACCCTCCATATATTCCTGTAGAGAGGCCACTAGGGGGAAGTGACCCATAACCCTCCATATATTCCTATAGAGAGGCCACTAGGGGGAAGTGACCCATAACCCTCCATATATTCCTATAGAGAGGCCACTAGGGGGAAGTGACACTAAAACCCTCCATATATTCCTATAGAGAGGCCACTAGGGGGAAGTGACCCATAACCCTCCATATATTCCTATAGAGAGGCCACTAGGGGGAAGTAACCCATAACCCTCCATATATTCCTATAGAGAGGCCACTAGGGGGAAGTGACACTAAAACCCTCCATATATTCCTATAGAGAGGCCACTAGGGGGAAGTGACCCATAACCCTCCATATATTCCTATAGAGAGGCCACTAGGGGGAAGTGACCCATAACCCTCCATATATTCCTATAGAGAGGCCACTAGGGGGAAGTGTCCCATAACCCTCCATATATTCCTATAGAGAGGCCACAAGGGTGAAGTGACCCATAACCCTCCATATATTCCTATAGAGAGGCCACTAGGGGGAAGTGACCCCATAACCCTCCATATATTCCTATAGAGAGGCCACTAGGGGGAAGTGACCCATAACCCTCCATATATTCCTATAGAGAGGCCACTAGGGGCAAATGACCCATAACCCTCCATATATTCCTATAGAGAGGCCACTAGGGGGAAGTGACCACATAACCCTCCATATATTCCTATAGAGAGGCCACTAGGGGGAAGTGACCCATAACCCTCCATATATTCCTATAGAGTGGCCACTAGGGGGGAGGGTCCCATAACCCTCCATATATTCCTATAGAGTGGCCACTAGGGGGAAGTGACCCCATAACCCTCCATATATTCCTATAGAGAGGCCACTAGGGGGAAGTGACCACATAATTCTCCATATATTCCTATAGAGAGGCCACTAGGGGGAAGTGACCCATAACACTCCATATATTCCTATAGAGAGGCCACTAGGGGGAAGTGACCCATAACCCTCCATATATTCCTATAGAGTGGCCACTAGGGGGAAGTGTCCCATAACCCTCCATATATTCCTATAGAGTGGCCACTAGGGGGAAGTGACCCCATAACCCTCCATATATTCCTATAGAGAGGCCACTAGGGGGAAGTGACCCCATAACCCTCCATATATTCCTATAGAGAGGCCACTAGGGGGAGGTGACCACATAATTCTCCATATATTCCCATAGAGAGGCCACTAGGGGGAAGTGACCCATAACCCTCCATATATTCCTATAGAGTGGCCACTAGGGGGAAGTGACCCATAACCCTCCATATATTCCTATAGAGAGGCCACTAGGGGGAAGTGACCCATAACCCTCCATATATTCCTATAGAGAGGCCACTAGGGGGAAGTGTCCCATAACCCTCCATATATTCCTATAGAGTGGCCACTAGGGGGAAGTGTCCCATAACCCTCCATATATTCCTATAGAGAGGCCACTAGGGGGAAGTGACCCATAACCCTCCATATATTCCTATAGAGAGGCCACTAGGGGGAAATGACCCATAACCCTCCATATATTCCCATAGAGAGGCCATTAGGGGGAAGTGACCACATAACCATCCATATATTCCTATAGAGAGACCACTAGGGGGAAGTGACCACATAACCCTCCATATATTCCTATAGAGAGGCCACTAGGGGGAAGTGACCCATAATTCTCCATATATTCCTATGGAGAGGCCACTAGGGGGAAGTGACCCATAACCCTCCATATATTCCCATAGAGAGGCCACTAGGGGGAAGTGACCACATAACCCTCCATATATTCCTATAGAGAGGCCACTAGGGGGAAGTGACCCATAATTCTCCATATATTCCTATGGAGAGGCCACTAGGGGGAAGTGACCCATAACCCTCCATATATTCCTATAGAGAGGCCACTAGGGGGAAGTGACCCATAACCCTCCATATAGTCATATAGAGAGGCCACTAGGGGGAAGTGACCACATAACGCTCCATATATTCCTATAGAGAGGCCACTAGGGGGAAGTGACCCATAACCCTTCATATATTACTATAGAGAGGCCAATAGGGGGAAGTGACCCATAACCCTCCATATATTCCTATAGAGAGGCCACTAGGGGGAAGTGACCCATAACCCTTCATATATTACTATAGAGAGGCCAATAGGGGGAAGTGACCCATAACCCTCCATATATTCCTATAGAGAGGCCACTAGGGGGAAGTGACCCATAATTCTCCATATATTCCTATGGAGAGGCCACTAGGGGGAAGTGACCCATAACCCTCAATATATTCCTATAGAGAGGCCACTAGGGGGAAGTGACCCATAACCCTCCATATATTCCTATAGAGAAGCCAATAGGGGGAAGTGACCCATAACCCTCCATATATTCCTATAGAGAGGCCGCTAGGGGGAAGTGACCCATAATTCTCCATATATTCCTATGGAGAGGCCACTAGGGGGAAGTGACCCATAACACTCCATATATTCCTGTAGAGTGGCCACTAGGGGGAAGTGTCCCATAACCCTCTATATATATTCCTATAGAGAGGCCACTAGGGGGAAGTGACCCATAACACTCCATATATTCCTATAGAGAGGCCACTAGGGGAAGTGACCCCATAACCCTCCATATATTCCTATGGAGAGGCCACTAGGGGGAAGTGACCCATAACCCTCCATATATTCCTATAGAGAGGCCACTAGGGGGAAGTGACCCATAACCCTCCATATATTCCTATAGAGAGGCCACTAGGAGGAAGTGACCCATAACCCTCCATATATTCCTATAGAGAGGCCACTAGGGGGAAGTGACCCCATAACCCTCCATATATTCCTATAGAGAGGCCACTAGGGGGAAGTGACCCATAATTCTCCATATATTCCTATAGAGAGGCCACTAGGGGGAAGTGACCTATAACCCTCCATATATTCCTATAGAGAGGCCACTAGGGGAAAGTGACCCATAACCCTCCATATATTCCTATACAGAGGCCACTAGGGGGAAGAGACCCATAACCCTCCTATAGAGAGGCCAATAGGGGGAAGTGACCCATAACCCTCCATAAATTCCTATAGAGAGGCCACTAGGGGGAAGTGACCCATAACCATACATATATTCCTCTAGAGAGGCCTCCTGTGGTCCTCTACCCATATGATACACTATTGTGCTTATTATATGTTTATATTATATGTAATGTGCTTTATCATGTGTGACTATACAATACAATATAATTCAATACATGGCCATTTTTATTAAGTGACCTTCCTGCCCCAGGCCTTCACTTTTATAGGTGAACCCAGATAGGCTCCGCCTCTCAATATATAAGGCCACTCCCCACGGCTCGGTAGGAATTTCCTAGGCCCAGGCAGGGATGAAAGGAGGGGAACATGTGACCGTGGAGCGCCAATAGATGCACTGATGGATGGGGAAAGGTAAGTATAAGTAAAAGTGCTACTACAGGCAAAGGCAATTGTTACACCATTGTCTCGGGCTACATTTGGCGCAGAATAAAGGGGGGTGGGAGCAGCTCAATCACTATTTATACAAATGTATTATTATTATTCAGGGCCTGGGAACTAATTTACCGCCCAGTTTAACCCTCTCATCAACTAAATATCAAGCAACAAACATGTCTAGCTATGTGGAAAGACAGATATTTGGTTGCATATATCTGCAGATACATGTGAAAGCCACACTGCCCCGGCAAGGCACTCTGTGTTTAGTGTGGTCCCTACTCTTAATTCTGAGTCCCCAAAGTTGGGACATGCAATGCAGACAAATTTCTGAGAACTACTCACCTGGGAAGCTGCCAGCCTCCCTTTGTAACACTTCACAGGGACCTAAACTGTTTTCCATTTTTACATTGAAGAAGATATGGCCGATTTATCGAGGTTTACATGGTCAGGTACACCACACCTCCTTACATCCCATCCCTCCAATCAGCTCAGGAGGGTGAGCCTGAATTGCTGTTCTCCTCCCTGTCTCTCCCCCCTCTCTCTGCATCCTCCCGCCCCTCTCTCTCTGACTCCTCCCGCCCCTCTCTCTCTGCTTCCTCCCGCCCCTCTCTCTGCTTCCTCCCACCCCTCTCTCTCTGCTTCCTCCCGCCCCTCTCTCTGCTTCCTCCCGCCCCTCTCTCTCTTCTTCCTCCCACCCCTCCCTCTCTGCTTTCTCCCGCCCCTCTCCCTTCCTCCTTCTGACCCTCACCTTAAAGTGGACCAACACCCAGGATTTTGACTATCCTGGGTCTTGGTCCACTTCGGTGGGGCACCCCCGATCGGGGTGCCCCGCTGTGTGAAACCCCCCCGAACCCCCCGAAAAACTCACCTCTCCCCGCTCCCAGCGCCGACGGACAAGCCACGGACAAGCGGCTTCTCCGCCGCCGCCTCCCGCGCGTCCCTCTTGACGCGCGCGCCGGCCATTCACAGACGGCTGGCGCGCGCACGCCTAGAGGGGCGCGAGGGAGGCGGCGGCGGAGGGAGTTTGGGGTGTTTGGGGGGGTTTCACCCCGCGGGACATCCCGATCTCGGATGTCCCGCGGGGAGGGAGGTGATCGGCCCGGGAATCTTATAGATTCCCGGGCCGATCACCCGTGGGTGTTGGTCCACTTTAAGCACTGAAAGGCCTTAGATAACCAGTGTAAGATGCTGACCCTAGAAGCAGCTTCGTTGATCCCCTTAAGTGCTTTTAAGACCTGTGGTGGAATGTATCAGCAGTAGAAGTTTCTTTCAGTCTCAAAGGCCTGTGTCTATATAGCTGTGACAGCCAGCTGAGGTGGGCAGCAGCAGCAGCAGCATGCTCTTTGAGCCCCTAAAGGCCTGTTACAGACAGTGGAGGAGGGGAACATCAGCAAAAGTCTCTGTGAGACTTTTAGGCCTGTGAAAGCCAGAGTATAGTAACCACAGCAGCAGCAGCAGGTTCTCCGGGCCCCTAAAAACATGTGTCATCCAGTGGAGGAGGGTCTCCTTAATCCCCTAAAGGCCTTTGACAGCAATTGGAGGGATGTTTTAGCAGAAGCAGCAGTCTCATAGAGTTCATGGGGCCTGTGACTGCTAAAGGAGGTGGGTTGGCAACAGCTAATCCCTTTCTGAGTGTCTAAGGCCTGTGACAGTCAGTGGAGAGGGGTCACAGCAGCAGCATGCTCTTTGAGCTCCTAAAGGCCTGTTACAGACAGTGGTGGAGGGTAACATCAGCAAAAGTCTCTGTGAGACTCTTAGGCCTGTGAAAGCCAGAGTATAGTTACGGCAGCAACAGCAGCAGTCTTTCCGGGCAAATAAAAACCTGTGACAGCTAGTGAAGGAGGGTAACAGCAGTTTTTTTTTAGCCCCTTAGGCCTGTGAAAGCCAATGGAGGGTGGTAGTAGTAGCAGCAGTCTCCTAGAGTCCCCTAAAAGCATGTGGCAGCCAGTTGAGAAGGATAGCAGCACCAGTCTCCTCGTGCCCAAAAAGGCCCATGACAGACAGTGGATGAAGGTGAGAGAATCAGCAGTATCATTAAGCCTCCAAAAGCCAGTAGCAGTCAGTGGAGGGGGATAGCAGCAATAACAGTCTCACAGAGACAATACAGCCTGGGGCAGTCAGTGGAGGAGGGTATATGGAGCCACAGACTTACTGAGCCCCTAAAGGCCTTTGACAGCAATTGGAGTGATGTGATAGCAGAAGCAGCAGTCTCTGTAAGCCCCTAAATCCCCTTGATTCCCTAAGACCAGTGAAAGGCAGTGAAGGAGGGTAACAGCACCAGATGTACCATAGCACCCCTAAGGCCTCTGACAGCCATGGGAGGCTCTCTTCCTGACTCCTCCCACCATTCTCTCTCTGACTCCTCTCAGCCTCCCTCTGCTTCCTCCTGCCCCTCTCTCTCTCTGTCTCCTCCTGCCCCTCCCTCTGCTTCCTCCTGCCTCTCTCTCTGCTTCCTCTCGACCCTCTCTCTCTGCTTCCTCCTTTCCCTCTCTCTCTGCTTCCTCCCGCCCCTCTCTCTGCTTCCTCCCGTCCCTTTGTCTCCTTCCTCCCTCCCCTCTCTCTTTGCTTCCCCCCACCCCATTATCTGCTTCCTCCCGCCCCTCCCTCTGCTTCATCCTGCCCCTCTCTCTCTGTCTCCTCCTGCCCCTCCCTCTGCTTCCTCCTGCCCCTCTCTCTCTGTCTCCTCCTGCCCCTCCCTCTGCTTCCTCCTGCCCCTCTCTCTCTGTCTCCTCCTGCCCCTCCCTCTGCTTCCTCCCGCCCCTCGCTCTCTGCTTCCTCCCGCCTCTCTCTCTGCTTCCTCTCGACCCTCTCTCTCTGCTTCCTCCTGCCCTTTTCTCTCTTTGCTTCCCCCCACCCCATTATCTGCTTCCTCCCGCCCCTCTCTCTGCTTCCTCCCGCCCCTCGCTCTCTGCTTCCTCCCGCCCCTCGCTCTCTGCTTCCTCCCGCCCCTCGCTCTCTGCTTCCTCCTGCCCCTGTCTCTCTGCTTCCTCCTGCCCCTGTCTCTCTGCTTCCTCTTTACCCTCTCTTTTTTCTGATTCCTCCCGCCCCTCTCTCTCTGCTTCCTCCTGCCCCTGTCTCTCTGCTTCCTCCCGCCTCTCTCTCTGCTTCCTCCCGACCCTCTCTCTCTGCTTCCTCCTGCCCCTCTCTCTCTGCTTCCTCCTGCCCCTCTCTCTCCCTGCTTCCTCCTGCCCCTCTCTCTGCTTCCTCCTGCCCTTTTCTCTCTGCTTCCTCTCGCCCCTTTGGCTCCTTCCTCCCGCCCCTCTCTCTGCTTCCTCCCTCCCCTCTCTCTCTGCTTCCTCCCACCCCTCTCTCTTTGCTTCCTCCCTCCCCTCTCTCTTTGCTTCCCCCCGCCCCTTTCTCTCTCTGCTTCCTCCCTCCCCTCTTTCTCTTCTTCCTCCTGCCCCTCTCTCTCTGTCTCCTCTCGTCCCTCTCTTTTCCTCCTCCTGACCCTCACCTTAAGCACTGAAAGGCCTTAGATAGCCAATGCAAGATGCTGACCCTTGAATCAGTTTCATTAATCCCCTAAAGTGCTTTAAAGGAATCAAAGGCCTGTGTCTATAAGGCCTGTGGCAGTCAGTGGAGAGGGGTAGCAGCAGCAGCATGCTCTTTGAGCCCCTAAAGGCATGTTACAGACAGTGGTGGAGGGTAACAGCAGCAAAAGTCACTGTGAAACTCTTAGGCCTGTGAAAGCCAGAGTATAGTAACAGCATCAGCAGCAGCAGTCTCTCCGTGCACCTAAAAACCTGTGACAGCCAGTGGAGGAGGGTAACAGCAGTGGCAGTTTTTTTGAGCCCCTTAGACCTGTGAAACCCAATGGAGGGTGGTAGTGGTAGCAGCAGTCTCTTAGAGTCCCCTAAAAGCATGTGACAGCCAGATGAGAAAGGTAGCAGCACCAGTCTCTTTGTGCCCCTAAAGGCCTCTGATAGCCAGTGGAGGAGGGTGAAAGCAGTAGCAGTTTCTTTGAGCCTCCTAGTCCTGTGAAAGCCAATGGAGGGTAGTAGTGAGCCCCTAAAAGCTTGTGACAGCCAATGGAGAGGAGTATTAGCAGCATCATACTTGAGCCCCAAAAAATGGAGGATTGTGGTAGCAGCAGCAGCAACAGCCTCACTGAGCCCCAAAAGGCCTCTGACAGCCAGTGGACAAAGGTAACAGCAGCAGTAGTCTCTCAGTCTCACCTTAATTCCTGTGACAGCAATTGGAAGAGAGTAACATCAGCAGCAGCAGCAGCAGTATCATTAAGCCTCTAAAAGCCAGTGGCAGCAAGAGGAGGGGGATATCAGCAATAACATTCTCACAGAGACCATAAAGCCTGGGACAGTCAGTGGAGGTGGATATAAGTAGTCGCAGGCTTACTGAGCCCCTAAAGGCCTTGCGATGTGATAGCTGAATCAGCAGTATCATAGAGTTAATGGGGCCTGTGACTGCTAAAGGAGGTGGGTTGGCAACAGCCAATCCTTCTCTGAGTGTCTAAGGCTTGTGACAGCCAGTGAAGAGGGGTAGCAGCAGCAGCAGTCCCTTTAAGCCCCTAAGGCCTCTGACAACAATGGGAGGGGGATAACAGCCATCATAGCCTCATAGAGCTGCCAATGGTCTTTTTACAGCCATTGGAGTGATGTGACAGAGCTAGCAGATCCATTGAGCCCCTAAAGGCTCATTGAAGCCAGTGAGAGAGGGTAACTGCAACAACAGTCACTTAGAATATCTAAGGCCTGTGAAAGCCTGTGGAGGAAGGTAACAGCAGCAACAGCAGCATCAGTCTCATAGAGTCCATGAGGCCTGTGACTGGCGCACATGCAGACTGTGTTTCACTGCCATGCTCCATGATCTCTTCATGTGAAGCAGACAAATGCATTGATCACCAATAGGAGCTCTTTTGGGCAAGATTGGACAAAATCGTAACAAAGGGGGTCACACCGTCCAGGTTGGACTTTGGGATGGTCTGCACTGATCAAACCTTTGGGGGGGGGGGGGGCGGGGGGTATCATGAGCTCCTGCTAAAGCTGAGCTCACCCCGTCACCTGAGTCGACTTTTTATAACATAACAATCAGATTTTGGCCTATACCATCAGCTAGGAAATCATTTACCAAAACTCAGCTTATGCTACTATACCAGCATACTCCTTCCAAGAGCATGGAAAACCTAAGGCTATTTCCAGAACTACATGCCACAGGAACCGAGACATGACCCACAAGATACAATCTGGGACATCAGCGACAAGACAATATGTAGGATAGGGTTATTGTTGGTTTCAGTAGCGTAGACTAGATAGTGAAATCTACACAAAGGTTTCCAATGAGGAATGGAGCAGGGCTGATAATGTTATTATAGATAAATTGAGTAACAATAGTGAACAAATAAGTTCCAGAGGTGAACAGACCAGAATAGAACAATGCTAATGAGTTATAGTGTGAATGGCATCCGACATAACAATGGGATAAGCAATTCAGGACGCACATTTGTTGTTAAAGTTGCTGTGTATGATATTATTACAAGATCAGATGAAAAACTTCTCTTGCACATGCCTCTACTACAAAGCACAGTACATAGTTCTAGCAGGGAAGCTTGCTACAATAGATGTAAGCTGTAATGAGAGATGCCCCCACGGGGTGTAAGCTGTAATAAGGGGTGCCTGCACTGCCTGTACTGAGGGCTACCTGCACTGGCTATACTGGGGGATGCCCCACTGTCTGTTTTGAGGGATGCCTCCACTGGCTGTTCTGAGGGATGCCCCCACTGGCTGTACTGAGGGATGCCCCATTGGCTATAAGCTATAAGGAGAGATGGCCCACTGGCTGTTCTGAGGGATGCCCCCACTGCCTTTACACTGTAAGGAGAGATGGCCCACTGGCTGTTCTGAGGGATGCCCCAACTGGCTGTAAGCTGTAGTAAGGGGTGCCCCAATCATCACTCCTCCCACCCAGCTCTCTCTGACTCCTCCCACCTTCTCTCCACCTCCTCCTGACCCTCTCTCTACCTCCTCCCACCACTCTCTTGGCCCCCTCTGATAGCCAGTGGAGGAGGGTAACAGCAGTGGCAGTTTCTTTGAGCCTCTTAGACCTGTGAAAGCTAACGGAGGGTGGTAGTGAGCCCCTAAAAGCTTATGACAGACAGTGGAGAGGAGTATCAGCAGCACCCTACTTGAGCCCCAAAAGTGGAGGAAGGTGGTAGTAGCAGCAGCAGCAGAAACAGCCTCACTAAGCCCCAAAAGGCCTCTGACAACCAGCGGACGAAGGTGACAGCAACAGTACTCTCTGAGTCTCCCCTTAATCCGTATAAGTAGCCATAGACTTACTGAGCCCCTAAAGGCCTTTGACAGCAACTGGAGGGATGTGATTGTAGAAGAAGCAGTCTTTTTGTGCCCCTAAAGGCCTTTTGGTTCCTAGAAAATGAGGGGAACATCAGTCATTCAGAGTATCTAAGACCCGTGAAAGCTGGTGGATGAAGGTAACAGAAGCAACTGCAGCTGCAGCAGTCTCATAGAGTTCATGGTGCCTGTGACTGCTAGAGGAGGTGGGTTAGCAACAGCCGAACTCTCTCTGAGTGTCTAATGCCAAAGAATGCCAGAGGAGGAGGGAAACAGCAGTAACAGTCTCCTTGAGCCCCAAAAGGCTTGTGACAGCCAGTGGAGAGGGGTAGCAGCAGCAGCTGTCTCCTTATGCCCCTAAAGGCCTTAGCCTGTGCAAGATGTTGACCGTAGAAGCAGTCTCATTGATCCCCTAAAAGTGCTTTTACAGCCTGTGGAGGAATGTATTAGCAGCAGAAGTCTCTCTCAGTCTCAAAGGCCTGTGTCTATAAGCCTGTGACAGCCAGCTGAGGGGAGTAGCAGCAGCAGCAGACAGTGGTGGAGGGTAACATCAGCAAAAGTCTCTGTGAGACACTGAGGCCTGTGAAAGCCAGAGTAAAGTAACCGCAGCAGCAGTCTTGCCGGGCACCAAGAAACCTGTGACAGACAGTGGAGGAGGGCAGTTTTTTTTAGCCCCTTAGGCCTGTGAAAGCCAAAGGAGGGTGGTAGTAGCGGCTCTTCCCGCCCCTCTCTATGCCTCCACCCGCCCCTTTCTCTGCGTCCTCCTGCCCCTCTCTTTCTGCCTCCTCTACCCCTCTCTCTGCTTCCCCCGCCCCTCTCTCTCTGTCTCCTCCCACCTCTCTCTCTGTCTCCTCCTGCCCCTCTCTCTCTGTCTCCTCCCCACCTCTCTCTCTGCTTCCTCCTGCCCCTCTCTCTGTCTCCTCCTGACCCCCTCCTTAAGCCCCGAAAGGCCTTAGACACCCAGGGTGTCTCTCCGCCTCCTCCTGCCCCTCTCTCCGCCTCCTCCTGCCCCTTTCTCTGCCTCCTCCTGCCCTTCGCGCTGCTACCCCCCCGCCTCTCTCTCCCTGTCTCCTCCTGCACCTCTCTGCCTGTCTCCTCCCACCTCTTTCTCTGCATCATCCTGCCGCTCTCTCTCTTCCCCAGAAAGGCCTTAGACAGCCAGTGCAAGATGTTGACCATAGAAGCAGTTTCATTGATCCCCTAAAGTGCTTTTTACGGCCTGTGGAGGAATGTACCAGCAGCAGAAGTCTCTCTGAGTCTCAAAGGCCTGTGACAGCCAGCTGAGAGGGGGTAGCAGCAGCAGCAGCATGCTCTTTGAGCCCCTAAAGGCCTGTTAAAAACATTGGTGGAGGGTAACAGCAGCAAAAGTCTCTGTGAGAATCTTAGGCCCGTGAAAGCCAGAGTATTGTAACTGCAGCAGCAGCAGCGGTCTCTCTGTGCACCTAAAAACCTGTGACAGCTAGTGAAGGAGGGTAACAGCAGTTTTTTTTTTTTAGCCCCTTAGGCCTGTGAAAGCCAATGGAGGGTGGTAGTAGCCGCAGCAGCCGTCTTTTAGACTCCCCTAAAAGCATGTGGCAGCAAGTTGAGAAAGATAGCAGCGCCAGTCTCCTTGTGCCCAAAAAGGCCCATGACAGACAGTGGATGAAGGTGAGAGAATCAGCAGTATCATTAAGCCTCCAAAAGCCAGTAGCAGTCAGTGGAGGGGGATAGCAGCAATAACAGTCTCACAGAGACAATACAGCCTGGGATAGTCAGTGGAGGAGGGTATATGGAGCCACAGACTTACTGAGCCCCTAAAGGCCTTCGACAGCAATTGGAGTGATGTGATAGCAGAAGCAGCAGTCTTCGTAAGCCCCTAAATCCTCTTGATTCCCTAAGACCAGTGAAAGGCAGTGAAGGAGGGTAACAGCACCAGAAGTACCATAGCACCCCTAAGGCCTCTGACAGCCATGGGAGGCTCTCTTCCTGACTCCTCCCACCCTTCTCTCTCTGACTCCTCTCACCCTCTCTCTGACTCCTCCTGCCCCTCTCTCTCTGTCTCCTCCCGCCCCTCTCTCTGCTTCCTCCCGGCCCTCTCTCTCTGCTTCCTCCTGCCCCTCTCTATCTGCTTCCTCCCGGCCCTCTCTCTCTGCTTCCTCCTGCCCCTCTCTATCTGCTTCCTCCCGGCTCTCTCTCTCTCTGCTTCCTCCCGCCCCTCTCTCTGCTTCCTCCTGCCCCTCTCTCTCTGCTTCCTCCTGCCCCTCTCTCTGCTTCCTCCTGCCCCTCTCTCTCTGCTTCCTCCTGCCCCTCTCTCTGCTTCCTCCTGCCCCTCTCTCTCTGCTTCCTCCTGCCCCTCTCTCTGCTTCCTCCCAGCCCTCTCTCTCTGCTTTCTCCTGCCCCTCTCTCTCTGCTTCCTCCTGCCCCTCTCTATCTGCTTCCTCCCGCCCCTCTCTCTCTCTGCTTCCTCCCGGCTCTCTCTCTCTCTGCTTCCTCCCGCCCCTCTCTCTGCTTCCTCCTGCCCCTCTCTCTCTGCTTCCTCCTGCACCTCTCTCTGCTTCCTCCCAGCCCTCTCTCTCTGCTTTCTCCTGCCCCTCTCTCTCTGCTTTCTCCTGCCCCTCTCTCTCTGCTTCCTCTTGCCCCTCTCTCTCTGCTTCCTCCCGCCCCTCTCTCTCTGCTTCCTCCTGCCCCTCTCTCTCTGCTTCCTCCCGGCCCTCTCTCTCTGCTTCCTCCCGGCCCTCTCTCTCTGCTTCCTCCCGCCCCTCTCTCTCTGCTTCCTCCTGCCCCTCTCTTTGCTTCCTCCTGCCCCTCTCTCTCTGCTTCCTCCCACCCCTCTCTCTCTGCTTCCTCCGCCCCTCTCTCTGCTTCCTCCTGCCCCTCTCTCTCTGCTTCCTCCTGCCCCTCTCTCTGCTTCCTCCTGCCCCTCTCTCTGCTTCCTCCTGCCCTTCTCTCTCTGCTTCCTCCTGCCCCTCTCTCTCTGCTTCCTCCTGCCCCTCTCTCTCTGCTTCCTCCTGCCCCTCTCTCTGCTTCCTCCTGCCCTTCTCTCTCTGCTTCCTCCTGCCCCTCTCTCTCTGCTTCCTCCTGCCCCTCTCTCTCTGCTTCCTCCTGCCCCTCTCTCTGCTTCCTCCTGCCCTTCTCTCTCTGCTTCCTCCTGCCCCTCTCTCTCTGCTTCCTCCTGCCCCCTCTCTCTGCTTCCTCCCACCCCTCCCTCTCTGCTTCCTCCTGCCCCTCTCTCTCTGCTTCCTACCGCCCCTCTCTCTGCTTCATCCAGCCCCCCTCTCTCTCTCTCTGTCTCCTCCCGCCCCTCTCTCTGCCTCCTCCTGCCCCTCTCTCTCTCTGTCTCCTCCCGCCCCTCTCTCTGCCTCCTCCTGCCCCTCTCTCTCTGCTTCCTCCTGCCCCTCTCTCTCTGCTTCCTCCTGCCCCTCTCTCTCTGCTTCCTCCTGCGCCTCTCTCTCTGTCTGCTCCCGCCCCTCTCTCTGCTTACTCCTGCCCCTCTCTCTCTGCTTCCTCCCTCCCACCCCTCCCTCTGCTTCCTCCTGCCCCTCTCTCTCTGCTTCCTCCCGCCCCTCTCTCTCTGCTTCCTCCCTCCCACCCCTCCCTCTGCTTCCTCCCGCCCCTCTCTCTCTGCTTCCTCCCTCCCCTCTCTCTCTGCTTCCTCCCTCCCCTCTCTCTCTGCTTCCTCCCTCCCACCCCTCTCTCTGTCTCCTCCTGCCCCTGACTCTCTGCTTCCTCCTGCCCCTCTCTCTCTGCTTCCTCCCATCCCTCTCTCTCTGCTTCCACCCGTCCCTCTCTCTGCTTCCTCCTGCCCCTCTCTCTCTGCTTCCTCCTGCCCCTCTCTCTGCTTCCTCCTGCCCCTCTCTCTGCTTCCTCCTGCCCCTCTCTCTGCTTCCTCCTGCCCCTCTCTCTCTGTCTCCTCCCCCTCTCTCTCTGTTTCCTCCCCCCCTCTCTCTCTGCTTCCACCCGTCCCTCTCTCTGCTTCCTCCTGCCCCTCTCTCTCTGCTTCCTCCTGCCCCTCTCTCTGCTTCCTCCTGCCCCTCTCTCTGCTTCCTCCTGCCCCTCTCTCTGCTTCCTCCTGCCCCTCTCTCTGCTTCCTCCTGCCCCTCTCTCTCTGTCTCCTCCCCCTCTCTCTCTGTTTCCTCCCCCCCTCTCTCTCTGCTTCCTCCCGTCCCTCTCTTCCTCCTCCTGACCCCCACCTTAAGCAATGAAAGGCCTTAGATAGCCAGTGCAAGATGCTGATTCATTGATCCCCTAAAGTGCTTTTACAGCCTGTGGAGGAATGTATCAGCAGTAGAAGTCTCTTTCAGTCTCAAAGGCCTGTGACAGCCAGTGGAGAGGAGTATCAGCAGCATCATACTTGAGCCCCCCAAAAATGGAGGATAGTGGTAGCAGCAGCAGCTGCAACAGTCTCACTGAGACCCAAAGGCCTCTGACAGCCAGTGGATGAAGGTGACAGCAGCAGTAGTCTCTCAGTCTCACCTTAATTCCCGTGACAGCAATTGGAAGAGAGTAACAGCAGCAGCAGCAGCAGTATCATTAAGCTTCTGAAAGCCAGTGGCAGCAAGAGGAGGGGGATGTCAGCAATAACATTCTCACAGAGACCATAAAGCCTGGGACAGTCAGTGGAGGTGGATATAAGTAGCCAGAGACTTACTGAGCCCCTAAAGGCCTTGTGATGTGATTGCAGAAGCAGCAGTATCATAGAGTTCATGGGGCCTGTGACTGCTAAAGGAGGTGGGTTGGCAACAGGCAATCCTTCTCTGAGTGTCTAAGGCTTGTGACAGCCAGTGGAGAGGGGTAGCAGCAGCAGAAGTCCCATTGGGCCCCTAAGGCCGCTGACAGCCATGTGAGGGGGATTAAAGCCATCATAGCCTCATAGAGCTGCCAATGGTCTTTTTACAGCTATTGGAGTAATGTGACAGAGCCAGCAGATCCATTGAGCCCCTAAAGGTCTAGTTAAGCCAGTGAGGGAGGGTAACTGCAACAACAGTCACTTAGAATATTGAAGGCCTGTGAAAGCCTGTGGAGGAAGGTAACTGCAGCAACAATCTCATAGAATCCATGAGGCCTGTGACTGGCACACATGCAGACTGTGTTTCACTGCCATGCTCAATGATCTCTTCATGTGAAGCAGACAAATGCATTGATCACCAATAGGAGCTCTTTTGGGCAAGATTGGACAAGATTGTAACAAAGGGGGTCACACCGTCCAGGTTGGACTTTGGGATGGCCTGCACTGATCAAACATTTGGTGGGGGGAGTTATGAGCTCCTGCTAAAGCTGACCTCACCCCGTCACCTGAAACGACACTTTTACATTTGCTGTGGCCAAAATAGGGGCTGAGTTTCTAGCATAACTTTTATCAGATTTTGGCCTATACCATCAGCTCAGAAATAATTTACCAAAACTCATCTTATGCTACCAGACCAGCATACTCCTTACAAGAGAATGGAAAACCTATGGCTCTTTCCAGAACTACATGCCACAGGAGACTTGACCCACAAGATACAATCGGGGACATCAGCGACAAGACAATATGTAGGATAGGGTTATTGTTGGTTTCAGTAGCGTAGACTAGATAATGAAATCTAAGCAAAGGTTTCCAATGAGGAATGGAGCAGGGCTGGTAATGTTATCATAGATAAATTGAGAAACAACAGTGAACAAATAAGTTGCAGAGGTGAACAGACCAGAATAGAACAATGCTGATGAGATATAGTGTGAATGGGATCCGACATAACAATGGGATAAGCAATTCAGGACGCACATTTGTTATTTGTTAAGTTGCTGTGTATGATATTAATACAAAATCAGATGAAAAACTTCTCTGGCACATGCCTCTACTACAAAGCACAGTACATAGTTCTAGCAGGGAAGCTTGCTACAATGGCTGTAAGCTGTAATAAGGGGTGCCTGCACTGGCTGTACTGAGGGATGCCCCACTGTCTGTCAGATTTACTGAGGGATGCCCCCACTGGCTGTACTGAGGGATGCCCCACTGTCTGTCAGATTTACTGAGGGATGCCCCCACTGGCTGTACTGAGGAATGCCCCCATTGGCTGTATGCTATACTGAGGGATGCGCCAACTGGCTTTTCTGAGGGATGCCTCCACTGGCTGTTCTGAGGGGTACCCCCACAGGCTGCACTGAAGGATGCCCGCACTGTCTGTACTGAGGGATGCCCCATTGGCTGAAAACTGTAAGGAGAAATGGCCCACTGGCTGTTCTGATGGATGCCTCCACTGGCTGTACTCGGGCATGCCCCCACTGACTGTAAGTTGTAGTGAGGGGTGCTCCCACTGGCTGAACTTAGGGATGCCTCCACTGGTTGTACTGAGGGATGCTCCATTGGCTATAAGCTGTAAGGAGGGATACCCCCACTGGCTGTACTTAGGGATTTCCCAACTGACTGTAAGCTGTAATGAGGGATGCACCCACTGGCTGTACTGAGGGATGCCCCCACTGACTGTAAGCTGTAGTGAGGGGTGCTCCCACTGGCTGAACTGTGGTATGCCTCCACTGGTTGTACTGAGGGATGCCCCATTGACTATAAGCTGTAAGGAGGGATGCCCCCTCTGGCTGTAAACTGTAAGGAGGGATGCCCCCACTGGCTGTAATGAGGGATGTCCCCACTGACTGTAAGCTTTTATGATGGATGCCCCCTCTGGCTGTTCTGAGGGATCTACCCACATTCTGTAATCTTTAAACAGGAATGCCCTCACTGACTGAAATGAGGGATGCCCCCACTGGTTGTAAGCTATACTGAGGGATGCCCCCACTGGCTGTAAGCTATACTGAGGGATGCCCCCACTGGCTGTAAGCTGTAGTAAGGGATGCCCCAATCATCACTCCTCCCACCCAGCTCTCTCTGACTCCTCCCACCTTCTCTCCACCTCCTCCTGACCCTCTCTCTACCTCCTCCCACCACTCTCTTGGCCCCTCTGATAGCCAGTGGAGGAGGGTAACAGCAGTGGCAGTTTCTTTGAGCCTCTTAGACCTGTGAAAGCCAACAGAGGGTGGTAGTGAGGCCCTAAAAGACAGACAGTGGAGAGGGGTATCAGCAGCACCCTGCTTGAGCCCCAAAAGTGGAGAAAGGTGGTAGTAGCAGCAGCAGCAGAAACAGCCTCACTAAGCCCCAAAAGGCCTCTGACAACCAGTGGACGAAGGTGACAGTGACAGTACTCTCTGAGTCTCACCTTAATCCGTATAAGTAGCCATAGACTTACTGAGCCCCTAAAGGCCTTTGACAGCAACTGGAGAGATGTGATTGTAGAAGAAGCAGTCTTTCTGTGCCCCTAAAGGCCTTTTGGTTCCTAGAAAATAAGGGGAACATCAGTCATTCAGAGTATCTAAGGCCCGTGAAAGCTGGTGGATGAAGGTAACAGAAGCAACTGCAGCTGCAGCAGTCTCATAGAGTTCATGGGGCCTGTGACGGCTAGAGGAGGTGCGTTAGCAACAGCCAAACTCTCTCTGAGTGTCTAAGGCCTAAGAATGCCAGAGCAGGAGGGAAACAGCAGTAACAGTCTCCTTGAGCCCTGAAAGGCTTGTGACAGCCAGTGGAGAGGGGTAGTAACAGCAGCAGCTGTCTCCTTAAGCCCCTAAAGGCCTTAGACAGCCTGTGCAAGATGTTGACCATAGAAGCAGTTTAATTGATCCCCTAAAGTGCTTTTACAGCCTGTGGAGGAATGTATTAGCAGCAGAAGTCTCTCTCAGTCTCAAAGGCCTGTGTCTTTAAGACCTGTGACAGCCAGCTGAGGGAAGTAGCAGCAGCAGCAGGCAGTGGTGGAGGGTAACATCAGCAAAAGTCTCTGTGAAACACTGAGGCCCGTGAAAGCCAGAGTAAAGTAACCGCAGCAGCAGTCTCACCGGGCACCAAAAAACCTGTGACAGACAGTGGAGGAGGGTACCAGCATTGGCAGTTTTTTGAGCCCCTTAGGCCTGTGAAAGCCAAAGGAGGGTGGTAGTAGCAGCTCTTCCCGCCCCTTTCTCTGCGTCCTCCTGCCCCTCTCGCTCTGCCTCCTTCACCCCTCTCTCTGCTTCACCCGCCCCTCTTTCTCTGTCTCCGCCCACCTCTCTCTCTGTCTCCTCCCACCTCTCTCTCTGCCTTCTCCCGCCCCTCTCTCTCTGTCTCCTCCCGCCTCTCTCTCTCTTTCTCCTCCTGCCCCTCTCTCCACCTCCTCCTGCCCCTCTCTCCAACTCCTCCCGCCCCTTTCTCTGCCTCCTCCCGCCCCTCTCTCCACCTCCTCCTGCCCCTCTCTCCAACTCCTCCCACCCCTTTCTCTGCCTCCTCTCGCCCCTCTCTCTGCCTCCTCCTGCCCCTCTCTCCAACTCCTCCCGCCCCTTTCTCTGCCTCCTCCCGCCCCTCTCTCTGTGTCATCCTGCCCCTCGCTCTCTGTCTCCTCCCGCCCCTCTCTCCCTGTCTCCTCCTGCCCCTTTCTCTGCGTCATCCTGCCCCTCTCTCTCTTCCTCCTTCCGGCCCTCTCTCTGCTTCCCCCCACCCCTCTCTCTCTGCCTTCTCACACCTCTCTCCCCCTTCCTCCTCCTGCCCCTCTCCCTTCCTCCTCCTGCCCCTCTCTCTTTCTTCTCCTGCCTCTTTCTCTCTGTCTCCTCACGTCCCTTTCTCTTCCTCCTCCTGACCCTCTCCTTAAGCCCCGAAAGGCCTTATACAGCCAGTGCAAGATGTTGACCGTAGAAGCATTTTCATTGATCCCCTAAAGTGCTTTTATGGCCTGTAGAGGAATGTACCAGCAGCAGAAGTCTCTCTCAGTCTCAAAGGCCTGTGGCAGCCAGCTGAGAGGGGTAGCAGCAGCAGCATGCTCTTTGAGCGCCTAAATGCCTGTTAAAACATTGGTGAAGGGTAACATCAGCAAAAGTCTCTGTGAATCTTAGGCCCGTGAAAGCAAGAGTATAGTAACCGCAGCAGCAGCAGCAGCAGTCTCTCTGTGCACCTAAAAACCTGTGACAGCTAGTGGAGGAGGGTAACAGCTGTTTTTTTAGCCCCTTAGGCCTGTGAAAGCCAATAGAGGGTGGTAGTAGCTGCAGCAGCCGTCTCTTAGACTCCTCAAAAAGCATGTGGCAGCCAGTTGAGAAAGATTGCAGCACCAGTCTCCTTGTGCCCAAAAAGGCCCATGACAGACAGTGGATGAAGGTGAGAGAAGCAGCAGTATCAATAAGCCTCCAAAAGCCAGTAGTAGTCAGTGGAGGGGGATAGCAGCAATAACAGTCTCGCAGAGACAATACAGCCTGGGACAGTCAGTGGAGAAGGGTATATGGAGCCACAGACTTACTGAGCCCCTAAAGGCCTTTGACAGCAATTGGAGTGATGTGATAGCAGAAGCAGCAGTCTCCGTAAGCCCCTAAAGGCCTTAGACAGCCAGTGAAGATGGGTAGCAGTAGCAGCAGCAGCATGCAGTCTTCTTAAGCCCCTAAAGGCCTCTTGATTCCCTAAGACCAGTGAAAGGCAGTGAAGGAGGGTAACAGCACCAGAAGTACCATAGCACCCCTAAGGCCTCTGACAGCCATGGGAGGCTCTCTTCCTGACTCCTCCAACCCTTCTCTCTCTGACTCCTTTCACCCTCTCTCTGACTCCTCCTGCCCCTCTCTCTCTGCTTCCTCCCACCACTCTCCCTCTGCTTCCTCCTGCCCCTCTCTCCACCTCCTCCCGCCCCTCTCTCTCTGTCTCCTCCCACCCCTCTCTCTCTGCTTCCTCCCGCCCCTCTCTCTCTGCTTCCTCCCGCCCCTCTTCTTTCTGTCTCCTCCCACCCCTCTCTCTCTGCTTCCTCCCGCCCCTCTTTCTCTGCTTCCTCCCGCCCCTCTCTTTCTGCCTCCTCCTGCCCCTCTCTCTCTGCTTCCTCCCGCCCCTCTCTTTCTGCCTCCTCCTGCCCCTCTCTCTCTGTCTCCTCCCGCCCCTCTCTCTCTGCTTCCTCCAGCCCCTCTCTCTCTCTCTGCTTCCTCCCGACCCTCTCTCTCTCTCTGCTTCCTCCCGCCCCTCACTCTCTGCTTCCTCCCGCCCCTCTCTCTCTGCTTCCTCCCACCCCTCTCTCTGCTTCCTCCTGCCCCTCTCTCTCTGCTTCCTCCTGCCCCTCTCTCTCTGCTTCCTCCTGCCCCTCTCTCTCTGTCTCCTCTCGCCCCTCTCTCTCTGCTTCCTCCCACCCCTATCTCTGCTTCCTCCTGCCCCTCTCTCTCTGCTTCCTCCTGCCCCTCTCTCTCTGTCTCCTCTCGCCCCTTTCTCTGCTTCCTCCGGCCCCTCTCTCTCTGCTTCCTCTTGCCCCTCTCTCTGTCTCCTCCCACCACTCTCTCTCTTTGCTTCCTCCCGCCCCTCTCTCTCTGCTTTCTCCCGCCCCTCTCATTCTGCCTCCTCCTGCCCCTCTCTGCCTCCTCCCGCCCCTCTCTCTCTGTCTCCTCCCACCCCTCACTCTCTGCTTCCTCTCGCCCCTCTCTCTCTGTTTCCTCGGCCCCTCTCTCTCTGCTTCCTCCTGCCCCTGTCTCTCCACCTCCTCCCGCCCCTCTCTCTCTCTGCTTCCTCCTGCCCCTCTCTCTCTGCTTTCTCCCGCCCCTCTCTCTCTGTCTCCTTCCGCCCCTCTCTCTCTGCTTCCTCCCGCCCCTCTCTCTCTGCTTTCTCCCGCCCCTCTCTCTCTCTGCTTTCTCCCACCCCTCTCTCTCTGTCTCCTCCCGCCCCTCTCTCTCTGTCTCCTCCCGCCCCTCTTTCTCTGCTTCCTCCTGCCCCTCTCTCTCTCTGCTTTCTCCCGCCCCTCTCTCTCTGTCTCCTCCCGCCCCTCTCTCTCTGTTTCCTCCTGCCCCTCTCTCTGTCTCCTCCTGCCCCTCTCTATCTCTGCTTCCTCCCGCCCCTCTCTTTCTGCCTCCTCCCGCCCCTCTCTCTGCCTCCTCCCGACCCTCTGTCTCGGTCTCCTCCCACCCCTCACTCTCTGCTTCCTCTCGCCCCTCTCTCTCTCTGTTTCCTCGGCCTCTCTCTCTCTGTCTCCTCCTGCCCCTCTCTCTCTGCTTCCTCCTGCCCCTCTCTCTCTGTTTCCTCCCGCCCCTCTCTCTGTTTCCTCATGCCCCTCTCTCTGTCTCCTCCCGCCCCTCTCTCTGTCTCCCCCCGCCCCTCTCTCTGCTTCCTCCGGCCCCTCTCTCTCTGCTTCCTCCTGCCCCTCTCTCTCTGCTTTCTCCTGCCCCCTTCTTTCTGTCTCCTCCCGCCCGTCTCTCTGTCTCCTCCCGCCCGTCTCTCTGTCTCCTCCCGCCCCTCTCTCTCTGTTTCCTCACGCCCCTCTCTCTGTCTCCTCCCGCCCCCCTCTCTCTCTCTGCTTCCTCCCGCCCCTCTCTCTCTGCTTTCTTCTGCCCCTCTCTCTCTGTCTCCTCCCGTCCCTCTCTCTTCCTCCTCCTGACTCTCTCCTCGCCCCGAAAGGCCTTAGACATTCAGTGCAAGATGTTGACAGTAGAAGCAGTTTCATTGATTCCCTAAAGTGCTTTTACGGCCTGTGGAGGAATGTATCAGCAACAGAAGTCTCTCTCAGTCTCAAGGCCTGTGTCTATAAGGCCTGTGGCAGCCAGAGGAGGGGGATGGTACCAATAACATTCTCACAGAGACCATAAAGCCTGGGACAGTCAGCGGAGGTGGGTATAAGTAGCCACAGACGTACTGAGCTCCTAAATGCCTTTGACAGCAATTGGAGGGATGTGATTGCAGAAGCAGCAGTCTCATAGAACCCCTAAAGGCTTGTTGATTCCTAGAAAATGAGGGGAACATCAGTCATTCAGAGTATTTTAGGTCTGTGAAAGCTGGTGGATGAAGGTAACAGAAGCAGCTGCAGCAGTCTCATAAAGGTCATGGGGCCTGTGACTGCTAGAGGAGGTGGGTTAGCAACAGCCAAACTCTCTCTGAGTGTCTAAGGCCTGTGAATGCCAGAGGAGGAGGGAAACAGCAGTAACAGTCTCCTTGAGCTCTGAAAGGTTTGTGTCAGCCAGTGGAGAGGGGTAGCAGCAGCAGAAGCTGTCTTCTTAAGCCCCTAAAGGTCTTAGACAGTCAGTGCAAGATCTTGACCCTAGAAGCAGTTTAATTGATCCCCTAAAGCTTTTATGGCCTGTGGAGGAATGTATCAGCAACAGAAGTCTCGGTCAGTCTCAAAGGCCTGTGACAGCCAGCTGAGAGGGGTAGCAGCAGCAGCAGCATGCTCTTTGAGCCTCTAAGGGCCTGTTACAGACAGTGGTGGAGGGTAACATCAGCAAAAGTCTCTGTGAGACTCTTAGGCCCGTGAAAGCCAGAGTATAGTAACCGCAGCAGCAGCAGCAGTCTCTTCGTGCACCTAAAAACCTGTGACAGCCAGTGGAGGAGGCTTTCACAGCCTGTGAAAGCCAATAGAGGGTGGCAGTTGCAGCAGCAGTCTCTTAGACTCCCCTAAAAGCATTTGGCAGCCAGTTGAGAAAGTCCAAAAGTGGAGGATGGTGGTAGCAGCAACAGCAGCAGCAGCAACAGCCTCACTGAGCCCCAAAGGCCTCTGACAGCCAGTGGATGAAGGTGACAACAGCAGTAGTCTCTCAGTCTCACCTTAATTCCCTTGACAGCCATTGGACGAGAGTAACAGCAGAAGCAGTATCATTAAGCCTCTAAAAGCCAGTGGCAGCCAGAGGAGGGGGATAGCAGCAATAACATTCTCACATAGACCATAAAGCCTGGGATAGTCAGTGGAGGTAGATATAAGTAACCATAACACAGGCTTACTGAGCCCCTAAAGGCCTTTGACAGCAATTCGAGCCGAAGCAGCAGTCTCATAGAGTTTATGGGGCCTGTGACTGCTAAAGGAGGTGGGTTGGCAACAGCTAATCCCTTTCTGAGTGTCTAAGGCCTGTGACAGTCAGTGAAGAGGGGTAGCAGCAGCAGTAGTCTCCTAAGCCCCTATAGGCCTTAGACAGCCAGTGGAAAGGGATAACAGCAGCAGAAGTCCCATTGAACTCATAGTCTCATAGAGCTGCCAATGGTCTTATTACAGCCATTGGAGGAATGTGACAGAGCCAGCAGATCCATTGAGCCCCTAAAGGTCTATTGAAGCCAGTGAGGGAGGGTAACTGCAACAACAGTCACTTAGAGTATCTAAGGCCTGTGAAAGCCTGTGGAGGAAGGTAACAGCAGCAACTGCAGCATCAGTCTCATAGATCCATGAGTCCTGTGACTGGCGCACATGCAGACTGTGTTTCACTGCCATGCTCCATGATCTCTTCATGTGAAGCAGACAAATGGATTGATCATCAATAGGAGCTCTTTTGGGCAAGATTGGACAAGATTGCAACAAAGGGGGTCACACCGTCCAGGTTGGACTTTGGGATGGCCTGCACTGATCAAACATTTGGGGGGGGGGGGGGGGGTCATGAGCCCCTGCTAAAGCTGAGCTCATCCCCGTCACCTGAGACGACCCTTTTTTTTTTTTAAGTTCATCACATAACTTTTATCATATTCTGGCCTATACCATCAGCTCAGAAATAATTTACCAAAACTCATCTTATGCTACCAGACCAGCATACTCCTTACAAGAGCATGGAAAACCTAAGGCTCTTTCCAGAACTACATGCCACAGGAACCGAGACTTGATCCACAAGATACAATCGGGGACATCAGCGACAAGACAATATGTAGGATAGGGTTATTGTTGGTTTCAGTAGCGTAGACTAGATAATCAAATCTACACAAAGGTTTCCAATGAGGAATGGAGCAGGGCTGATAATGTTATCATAGATAAGTTGAGAAACAATAGTGAACAAATAAGTTCCAGAGGTGAACAGACCAGAATAGAACAATGCTAATGAGATATAGTGTGAATGGGATCCGACATAACAATGGGATAAGCAATTCAGGACGCACATTTGTTAAAGTTAAAGTTGCTGTGTATGATATTATTACAAAATCAGATGAAAAACTTATCTGGCACATGCCTCTACTACAAAGCACAGTACATAGTTCTAGCAGGGAAGCTTGCTACATTATTTGTGCACCAGCTCAACCGCTTATAAATCTACAGCAGTCTAAAAGAATAGAGGCCAGTTTGGCCTCACCTGGACATAAAACAGTCACCATGTAAACAGACCCCACTGGCTGTAAGCTGTAATGAAAGATGCCCCCACTGGCTGTACTGAGGGATGCCCCCACTGGCTGTTCTGAGGGATGCCCCCACTGGCTGTACTGAGGGATGCCCCCACTGGCTGTTCTGAGGGATGCCCCCACTGGCTGTTCTGAGGGATGCCCCCACTGGCTGTACTGAGGGATGCCCCCACTGGCTGTTCTGAGGGATGCCCCCGCTGGCTGTTCTGAGGGATGCCTCTAATGGCTCTACTGAGGGATGCCCCCACTGACTGTAAGCTGTAATGAGGGATGCCCCCTCTGGCTCTGCTGAGGGATGCACCTGCTGGCTGTAAGCTTTAATCAGGGATGCTCCCACTGACTGTCAACTGTACAGAGGGATACCCCCACTGACTGTTATGAGGGATGCCCCCACTGGCTGTACTGAGGGATGCCCCAACTGGCTGTACTGAGGGAAGCCCTCACTGGCTGTTCTGAGGGATGCCCCCACTGGCTGTTCTGAGGGATGCCCCCACTGGCTATTCTGAGGGATGCCCTCACTGGTTTAATTTTGGCAGGTGGGGTTTACACACAGCACAGATGCCTAGTACTAGCGAAGTGGTTTTATAACAAAGCCCCAGCATGCCTCCTCCATCGCAGTGAATGGAGTGGGCATGCCAGCATCACTGCAACTGGTGGCAGGGGGAGGACGCCCATTGTGGAGGCTGTCTGGTGAATGGTGATACATTGTGGATGGCACAGGGGACTTACGATATGATATATCAGTAAGCGTGTGAGTGCCAGACTGCCACCAGTCAGCTTCTGGGGGACGCGGAGTGAACATCGATTTTGGTAAATGACTTGGCTGGACTATTCACTTAAGGGGGGAAAAATGTATCCGGAGCCTCCACCAGATTGTCTCCACCAAGCTTAATCCAGAACCCGATTCCATACCATAACAAAAACACTCCTACCATGGCTTTGACCCCACTGCTGGCTTGAAAGACACATCAGCTGTGACTATACCATCTGCTTAGAGGAGAGATTCAGGCCACAGCTCTTTAGACCAATGCTGAGTGTTCAACTTAATCCCAGCTGAGTCCTTAAAGGAGCCACAGCACCCTGATCTTGGTCCACACACATCTGCAGAAGTATGCTAAAATTGCACCACCAAATGACAAGGTGCCTCTGTGTAGTGCAGCCCTAACTCTAACCCATGACAGCCCCCATGGCAATGCAATGGATAAATTGGGAGCAGCTTACCTGAGGTTTCCACATAACCTCAAGTGCAGCACATGGGGAGGAAGGGTCAAAAGCCTCCCAGTACTGCTTGTCTGAAGCTGTACCTGCCATGTTTCCCCTGCTGAGCCCTTGATTGCTCTCCAATTCTGATATAAAAACATTTTGCCAGGGAACACACAACCAGCTTAGGGGACATGGAGAGGGGTATGAGAGAGGACACAATGGCATCATGTATAACTCTGCTGCCTCATTGACCTCATCTGGGACATATAGTTAGTGTAACTCCACATGACCTAACTGTTGTCTGCGAAGTGTCAAAAGACTCGGCTCTGCCTTCTCCAGCCACCTAAATATACAGCTGTCGATTTAATACATAATGTCTTCAGGGTAATGGTAAGGTAACCAAAGACAATGTGCCACTTGCCTGATTAACAGGGTGAACACCATGCCAATGGCTCAAAAGAGTATTACCAAGAACAAGCAGACGCAAGGAGGGCTTTGCTCCAGTCAAGCCCTCACCCACAGCCCAGCCCTGTGCTCACAGGGCATCTTATACCAAGAGAAAGCACCTGTTTAAGTATTTTGTTTTAGCCTGCTTGTATCACATTTGGTCAAGATGTGGCATCCTAAAGGCTGAATGTTACATGGAAAAGGTTACTGTATGAACAACACTGGACCCCTATCTCATGTCTGCACCAGGACCTGCTCTCATTTAGTTAAGCCTCTGCATGGTGTCAGAACAGAATCACCACCTGTAGATAAGGCTCTTAGGCATATATATATATATATATATATATATATATATATATATATATGGCAGTGGGGTGAGAGGGGATATATATATATATATATATATATATATATATATATATATATATATATATATATATATATATATATATATGGCAGTGGGGTGAGAAGGGGCATTTGTATAGTGACATTATACCAAAGGTTAGGCTTGGCTCACAATCTAGGATCAAGGTGCAAAAAATCCTGAGGTGTCTCTCCAAAAGCACCTCTTCAAACTATAGAATAAAAGTAATGGATAAATTCACACCACACGCAACAAAAAGTTTGCACTTAAAAGTATATTTGTAAATAGCTCAGATACAGCACAAAATATTATCAAAACGGATACAATGCAGGTTCAGATGTGTAGGCTATGCCCAGTCTCCAGGATCGTAGACCACCTCAAGTAAAAGCGGAAATAAGTGTACTTGTCAGGTATAGTTGTGCACAATAAGGAAATATGTTTCCAGATCGAAAATTATACCTTCTAGGTCTGTAATGTTATTGGAAACATTATGTAGAGAGGGGGAGATGGTTGGTTAACCCCAAGTACAAAGCAGTCCTGTCGTCGGGGGTTAGGCACAGTGTAGAGTCCTTAGTATAAAAAAAAAGGAAGGTTAAAGAGCATCGAAAAGACCTCAGCGTAACTAAACGGTTGCTATGAGTCCCCGTATGAGGGTATTATGGACCATTATTGTGAGTAGTACATACCAGCGAAAGTCTGCTACAGTTGCGCAGGTTAAGAAAAAAGCCAGTGGGGTGTTTTCCACTCCGGAAATTCAAATTAATTGTAAAGAAGAAAGATGGAAAGAGCTAGATATGGAATACAGAGGTGATCCATAGGTAGAAATTAGGACCAATGTGTTTGAAACTAGAAACTAACACCAAAGTGTTTGACCTGAAATAGATCCATGCAAAACAAAGATTGCACCTTCTATGTCTGTAATGTTATTAAAAACATTATGTAGAGATGATTGGGAGAAAATGGTTGGGATGCCAGCAGACCCTATGTACAAAGTGATCCTGCCATCGGTAATGAGGCAGAGAGTGGGGCCCTTATTACAAAAAGAGAAAATATATAGGAGACCAGAGTATACTTATCGGTTATTGTGGGTCCCTACATGAGGATCTTAATTGGACAATTACTGTAGTAGTAATGAACAGGCGGTGTATATCAGTGATGGTCGGCTAAAATTGCGCAGATCAAAGAAAGAAAGATCCAAAGAGGTGTTTTACCTTATAGGCCTGATGTATAATTGATGATGTGATAGGGAGGTGAGGAGGGTCATCCATATGATGGGATGCAGATGTATTAAACAGATGTATTGGGTGACATGTTAGGAGAATATATTGGATCTTTATGAAAAGGGTGCATAGTCCATTTCCTCATTTAGGCCCTTTGGTGTCATGGTCTGTAGAGTATTTGTTATGGTGTATTTGTTATTATTTGTATAGTGACACAAATGAACGATTTGGTAGGTAGGCAAGCGCAGAGAAAGAAGCTCAGGTGTAGCAAAGAAGCCAGAGGAGTGGAGGCCGACTGCATGGCGACACATAGATGTCATGTGGAGCCGAGTGGAGAGGAAGCAGCACTTTATGTGAAGCAAAGAAGAGGCAGCCATGAACAGAGGAGTCACAGCTCATGGCATCCCCTCCCCAGCCTGCACGATGGGGGACACGGAGTCCCGATCACACAGGCTATACCGGCACCTCCACAGCCCAGGCAGGTGGGACTGTTTTATTGTCACTGCTGAAACTCGCCAATAGAGGACAGAGATGAGGAGTTAGTATGAAGCAATTAGCGGCCCTTAAACTACAGCGTGTGAGGTTCAAGCCCCTGTCAGTGTGAGCTGCGGGGACACCCTGATGTGCTTTTACTTTGGGGTGACAAGCCGCTCTCGGGGTGTCTGTGACGGGAAGAGAGAGGCAGGGCGCCATTGCAGGCTGTTCTATCAGCCCAGTGAGCAGCCCCGGGTGACAGCGCGCTCACAGGTGGCTACAGGGCAGTAGAGGGACCCGGCGAGCTCCGGGGATAGGTTCAGCATCGCCACACGCCGGAGAAATCAGCGTTTTCCCTCCGCCAGAGAAACACAGATCGGCAACAAGGATTCTCCAGCTCCGGTAGCAGAGGCCGTGGGCGTGTCTTAATGTGCAGCCAATCGGTGTGCAGGATTGCGTTGCAGCCTTAGCCAATAGCGGCACAGAGCACGCTCTATATAAGCACTAATGAAGGCGGCGAGCAGGAATGTTTGCCTGTTCATTAAGCAGCCATGTCCGAGCCTGAGTCTGCCCCAGCCGCCCCTCCCGCAGCGGAGACTCCCGCCAAGAAGAAGCGGCAGCAACCCAAGAAAGCTGGAGCCGCCAAGAAGAGCGGCAGCAAGTCCTCTGGGCCCAGCGTCTCCGAGCTCCTCCTGAAGGCCGTGTCCGCTTGCAAAGAGCGCAGCGGGGCCTCCCTGCCCGCCCTCAAGAAGGCTCTGTCCGCTGCAAACTACGATGTGGACAAGAACAACAGCCGCGTTAAGCTCGCTCTCAAGGCCTTGGTGACCAAAGGAAGCCTCGTCCAGGTCAAAGGCACCGGCGCCTCCGGCTCCTTCAAAATCAACAAGCAGCAGCTCAACCAAGCCGACAAGAAAAAGGCGGCCAAGAAGAAGAGCCCGGCCAAGAAACCCGCTTCCGCTGCCAAGTCTCCCAAAAAGCCCAAGAAAGCTCCCAGCGCAGCCAAGAGCCCCAAAAAGGCTCCAGCCAAGAAACCGGCAGCTGCCAAAAAGCCTAAAGCCGCCGCTGCAAAGCCCAAGAAGGCCGCCAAGAGCCCGGCTAAGAAAGCTGCCAAGCCCAAGAGCCCGGCAAAGAAGGCTGCCAAGCCCAAGGTGGCCAAGAGCCCGGCAAAGAAGGTGGCCAAGCCCAAGAAAGCTGCGCCCAAGAAAAAGTAATTGCTCCAGGTCGTCGCTACCCCCTGCTAACACAAAGGCTCTTTTCAGAGCCACCAACTCCTCTCCAAAGAGCTGTAACCGATCGCCCGCCTGCCCTACTCTCGTTGCTGCAGGCTCTGTGCTCACCAGGTCTGTGATAAACGGTGGGCACCCAGTCGGCCAGATGTTTCCTATGACCCCGGGTTAAAGTGGTTGGGGGTGTGTGTGATTGGCGCTGAGGTGACCAGGCCCATAACATATAGCGTGTGCCGGCGTTTATTGAAATCCCCAGCGTTTATTGAAATCCCCAAAGTAGCGCGCATTGGCAATGTAAAGGGGGGAGGAGGGTCCCCGATACGGGAACTGTGGTCATTCCAACGGGGCGTGTGATCAAAGTACACGGTGGAGCAACGGATTACACTAACCGTTGCTTATGGACACAGTGCGGGCGGTAACTGTGTGCGTGTGCATCATCGGCCGTCTCTACCGGGCGCTACTGAAAGACAGACATTTTATTGGATCAGTTAAACTGCCTCTGTGTGTTACCGAACAGTCTGTGCAATGGCGGCGCTTTGCCAGACCACGAGTGAGCGGGGGGCTTGTGGCAATGCAGCATGAAAGGAAGGAGAGTGGGGAACGGGAGTGCGGGCAATGTGCAGCTCTTTTGCAGGAGGATTTGGTGGCTCTTAAAAGAGCCTTTGTGGTTTATGTGAGAGAGGCTGGAGCGCAGGGTGTTTTCTTAGGCCCTCTCTCCGCGGATTCTGCGGGCGAGCTGGATGTCCTTGGGCATGATTGTGACCCTCTTGGCGTGGATGGCGCAGAGGTTGGTGTCCTCGAAGAGTCCGACGAGGTAGGCCTCGCTGGCCTCCTGCAGGGCCATGACGGCGGAGCTCTGGAAGCGCAGATCGGTCTTGAAGTCCTGGGCGATTTCTCGGACGAGACGCTGGAAAGGCAGCTTGCGGATGAGCAGCTCGGTGGACTTCTGGTAGCGTCGGATCTCTCGCAGAGCGACGGTGCCGGGCCGGTAGCGGTGAGGCTTCTTGACTCCGCCAGTGGCCGGGGCGCTCTTCCTGGCCGCCTTGGTGGCCAGCTGCTTGCGGGGAGCTTTGCCGCCGGTGGACTTGCGAGCGGTCTGCTTGGTTCGGGCCATCGCACTGACTAAGCTTCTCTCACTACGGGAACGAAATGAATGAATGCTTATGGCGGGCGGCTCTCTCTTTTATACCCACGCCGCCTGAGTCACGGCTGTGCCAGACACGCCCCTTGTTTTGATTGGATAGTTCAAAACGCCCGCCAAAAACCAAGGAAGACGTTATAGTGAAGAAAACGATTAGAGCTTAAATGGGAAAAGCGACCTGCTTAGTTCTAGCCAAACCCGCTGTCTTTTCTAGAGTTAAACCAACTTTAAAAACTCTGGAAACTCAGCCTGGAAGCAGCGCGCACTGACTTGAAGCTCCCTCTAATTTCCAGCAGGTGGCGCCGCGCAGACAGTTTTCATTGTAAGGATTTAGAACGCTTTGTTACATTGTATCGCCTCTCTTTCATAGGCCCTGATCAGCCTTCACTTCGCTACTTGGTGTTACTATATTTCCAATTCCTAAAAGTATTCTGTATCTTAACAAACGTCAATCATCACAGTCGCTGTTTCGGAAGGCAATGAGCTGCGGCACCAGCTTTCCAGGGTTCCTAAAATTGTTTTATACAACTCTTATACACGCTGACTCGTAGGTTCCTATTTTTTAATAATAAATATTCCCAAATAGCCTTCCACCACAAGGTATTGCATGCTAAGTAAACGGTGGGGAAAAAAAAAAAAAAAAAAAACATGATTCTCACCAACCACCGCAGCCCATCAATCCAGGTCATAGTGTCATTCATTCATCAGATTTGCCCATTGACAGAGTTCCAACCAGAGAATGAAACAATGATGTAACCCGCATCTCCAGCCTGTGTGTGTGTGTGTGTGTGTGTTTCTTTATTTTGCGGGGGACGGGGTCGTGGTGTGAGCCTAAGTGCACTTACTTCATTTCAAGCTGTTGGGAAATGTCTGAAGTTCGGAGCCTGGATCTTTTGAATGGAAACAATAGATTTGATGTGGAGGGTGCAATCATTTTCTATTTTAGCAGCCTTTAGATGCCCCTAAGCAAGTTGGTGAGGCACTTAAACGTGAGAGCTGGGGCATGTTCCAGAGTACTGTAGCTGGCATTGTGATTAACTAGGACAATAATAATTTTAATAATAATAATAAATGCAGAAGACTAGAATCCGGATGAAGCACCTGCCAAAAGAGAAGGCACGATGCTGTGTCAGAACTGGAAAGCCTCTGGCGAGGAGAACACAGGTTTGGGCCTCAAATGGTTCATGAGACTCATTGACGTACAGAAAGAGAGTTGCTATGGCTAAAGGGAGAAAATGGCGCTAATAGAGCTGAGATCGGGGAAGAGAATAACAGGAAATAAAACAGGAGAAAGGAAACGGATATGACATGACACGAGGTCACTTGTCAGTGTATTGGTGATTACAAAGAAAATCCACAGACATTCAAATCCCATAACTGCCCAACGTTAGGATTAAATAAAATCTCTTCATGGGCAGGTTCGCGGCACAAATTTGTGGGGTTGTGACCTACATTTTTTCTAGCAAATTTCCCTCACACATCAGAGCCTTTCTACTTGTACATATGCAGCGATAGCTCTGATTAAAGGAGTTTAGCTCTCGGTGCCGAGCCCAGTAAGTTATTTATCTCATTGTAACTGTTATATTATATTGCACCTTTCTTAGCAAGGACTGGAAAAGTGGATAGTTTTATTTGGCTCCTACGACCCATGTAATGATGGCCATTTTTGACCCTTATTCTCCTACGCAGTGCTAAGACTATATCGGCAACCCGGGCTCTGTTGCTGCTCATATGCATGGCGAGATTTCCTGCCTCAGCCTGTGCACATCTTCTACCAACACAATCATATAGAAATATATTGGTTTGCATGTTTCCCCCATATCCCGTTTATCCTTTTACTTTCTTTTTAAAAATGATCATTTTATCTTTCCCACCTTCCTTCAAACTATCTCAATTTCATCCCAACTGATTTTTACTTTCTGTCCATCTCTCTCTCCGTTTAACATCCCTTCCACGCTTCATTGCTCCCTCTCTCTCTTTTTATACTGCTCCCGTTTTTTCTTCAACCTTCCTTTAATTGCTTTCTCCTTTGTCACATTCTCTGTACACACCGTATTTCCATTTGTAGCTGGTTATGACACATTTTCATTTTCTCTTTTCAGATGTTTCATTACATTTCTCTTCTTCCCACTGCTTATTCATTCCTTTTCTAGATATGCTCCTTCCATCTCTCTTCTCATTTGGGTTGATCCAGCAACATATTTTTTCAAAACCGTCTCTTAAATTTCTGGTGATGGGTTAAGCAGGTCCTCGGTGTATTCCTACCACTGAAGACCTGCAAGTAGATTGGCATCGCCGAGTGTATGGGGTGATCTGAGAGCATAACACAACCATAAATAGAGACATCATTACAAGGGCTGGCCGGGCATTGGACAGACAATGATCGGCCATGACCGTTACAGAATTTCGGCGGGCAATTTCAAATATCACGTGATGGGACTGAATTTCGGCTATGATTTCGGGTGCAAATTAACGGCCAGTTTCATTAGCGAAGGCTATAGTTCTAATAGGTATTTGGAAACGTTCGAGAGAACATGTTCCATCAAGTCTGCATTATGTCTAATTAAGCACCCAACCAAAAACACAATCTGAAAAAAATAAAAAAAATCAGTGGTCGGCGAGTTATATAAAATCGCTGATACGATAAGGTCACAAAAATAAAAAAAGTGCATATGGTATTTATTTATTTTGAAGCAGAGGAAAATATATATGGTGATCGCTTCCAATGAAAATCCTATATTGGGATTGCAGCCATAGGTAGCCGGATTATCAAGCTAAATGCTGATTATCTGTGGCGTGCGCCTGGAAAAAAGGCGGGAACAGAAAGCCAAGCGTTGTGAATTACGGCGGGCAATGTAAAACTAGCCACGTGACGTCACTACGAGCTATACACAGACGGACAACAATGGCGGTTATGGAACAAGCCCTAAAAACGGTTCGTCTCAGCAACCGAGGAGCGGGGGATATTTTTACGTTTAAACGTGTTTCATGGAGAACGTGTCAGGAATGTGGCCATTTTCTAGAAAGTCAGGAGCGCCATCATTTAGCAGACATGGCAATCGCGCCAAGGCGATAGTTTAGTAGCTCTTTGTGGAGAAAGTGGGTGGCTCTGAAAAGAGCCTTTGTGTTGTGCAGTGGGGGTGGGGTGAGTTTATTTGCCCTTGGCAGGCTTGGCGTGGCTCTCGGTCTTCTTGGGCAGCAGCACGGCCTGGATGTTGGGCAGGACGCCGCCCTGGGCGATAGTGACCCCACCGAGCAGCTTGTTGAGCTCCTCGTCGTTGCGCACTGCCAGCTGCAAGTGTCGGGGGATGATGCGGGTCTTCTTGTTGTCCCGGGCAGCGTTGCCGGCCAGCTCGAGAATCTCAGCAGTCAGGTACTCGAGCACGGCAGCCAGGTAGACGGGAGCTCCGGCGCCCACCCGCTCGGCATAGTTGCCCTTCCTGAGCAGACGGTGGACACGGCCAACGGGGAACTGGAGACCGGCCCGGGAGGAGCGGGTCTTGGCCTTAGCACGAGCCTTGCCACCTTGCTTGCCGCGTCCAGACATGTTGAAAGTGAAATAAAGATCAGCGCTCACTCAATGCGAGAATGACTCTGACAAGCCGCCCCTTCCAATTTCTACCTTTGCAATAGGAGGCGTGCGCTGCTGCCATTGGACGCTCCACAGCCCAGCCATAGGCGTGTGGATTTCTGAAATGCACCAATCAGGGGAGACTGGGAGGAGCAAAGTGACATCACTGTTGTGGGCGTTAGTTTTCCCCACCAATAATACTTTGAGCGACCAGGAATACTCGTTAGCATAAGGGGCCTATAAGAGCAGCAGCAGAGGGCTGGGCGAGCACATTGTCTCCGAGCAATAGACGAGTGTTAGCTGCAGTCATGCCTGAGCCAGCCAAGTCCGCCCCAGCACCCAAGAAGGGCTCCAAGAAAGCGGTGAGCAAGAGCCAGAAGAAAGATGGCAAGAAGCGTAGGAAGACCAGGAAGGAGAGCTACTCCATCTACGTCTACAAGGTGCTCAAGCAGGTCCACCCTGACACCGGCATCTCCTCCAAGGCCATGAGCATCATGAACTCCTTCGTCAATGACATCTTCGAGCGCATCGCCAGCGAGGCTTCCCGCCTGGCTCACTACAACAAGCGCTCCACCATCAGCTCCCGGGAGATCCAGACCGCCGTCCGCCTGCTGCTGCCTGGTGAGCTGGCTAAGCACGCCGTCTCCGAGGGCACCAAGGCCGTCACCAAGTACACCAGCGCCAAGTAACCGCTCTCTCCTGTTCCTAAAACAAACCAAAGGCTCTTTTAAGAGCCACCCACAGTTTCCCAGCAGAGCTACGTTATACCATTGTATGTCCATACGTATAGATGATTGCATGGAGTGCTTTGTAGTGACTTATTTTACCAGCTTTCACGGGGGAAGGGGTTTTAACGCACGCGACATACTACAGGAACCTGGATAATACTGCTGACACGCCAGGAGGAGCGGGATAGCTTGGCTTGCCTTCAAGATTGAGCAGCACTTGGGGGAATGTTAAGATATCGGGTTGAACCAATAAAATAGGAAATCTGTCGTTTATACACGTTGTCCCGGGTCAGAAAAGATCGGCGGGTCACTGCTGCTACCAGTTACATAATCCTTTCCCGCTACACGATCACAGGGTGCGGCTTTCCTCCGCTAAAATGACGACAAATGATTTGCCAGTACACAGGGAAACTTAATTCCGCTGGTGCCTAAAGAATTGAAATAAGACCACATATGCATAATCAGTGCCAGCACATGGCATGGACTTGTACTCAAGTACCAATCACGTGTTATTGTATAGTGAATGAATGAAGAGCGCTATGGCGTCCCCCAGAAGCTTTGTAGGAAGTGGTGGGTGGCCCTTAAAAGGACCGTTGGTTTGCCGCTATATTATCGGCATTCACGGGGGAGGGGTTTTAACGCACGCGACAACAAACAGACAATGCTGCCATGTGCTGGCACTGATTATGCATATGTGGTCTCATTTCAATTCTTTAGGCACCAGCGGAATTAACGCACGTGCTGCTCAATCTAGAAGGCATGGCGAAATATCCCGCCCCACCTTTGTTACCTGCTGGAGTTTCGCCATGCCTTCTAGATTGAGCAGCACGTAGGTTAGAGATCGGGCTAAAAGAGGAAATCTGTCGTGTAGATCACTTTAGGGATAAACGTCAGAAAACATCGGCGGGTCATCGCTGCTACCAGTTACATTAAGCTTTTTTCCCATACACGACCACAGGGCGCTCTCTATACATGAAGTACTGCGAGCTCCATTTTGCAGCCACTAGGAGGAAAGCCGCGCTATATATACTTATAGGTTTTTAGCGCAGATAAGTGCCCAAACTATTGACTATTTGCCAGTACACGGGGAGGCGACTGTTAATTCCGCTGATGCCTAAAGACTTTAGAGAGAAAGCAACAGCATATGCACAATACAGGATCCCAGATCAATCATAGAACAAGGCCAGTACATGGCACGGATATGTTATGCAACATTGAAGAGCGCTATGGCGTCGCTAAAAGCGAATATACAGCTCTATGTAGGAAGTAGTGGGTGGCCCTTAAAAGGACCGTTGGTTTGCTGCTATGGGGTAAGAAGGAGCGGGTGGGTTTAGCCTCCGAAGCCGTAGAGAGTGCGTCCCTGTCGCTTGAGAGCATAGACGACATCCATGGCGGTGACGGTCTTGCGCTTGGCGTGCTCGGTGTAGGTGACAGCGTCACGGATCACGTTCTCCAGGAAGACCTTGAGCACCCCGCGGGTCTCCTCGTAGATGAGGCCGGAGATGCGCTTGACACCCCCTCTCCGAGCCAGGCGGCGGATGGCGGGCTTGGTGATGCCCTGGATGTTATCACGCAGCACCTTCCTGTGCCTCTTGGCGCCTCCTTTCCCCAGACCCTTCCCGCCTTTGCCTCTTCCAGACATCTCGAATTCAGCTGCTGCTTTCTCTCGCTCAGACGACTGCTCCCAACCGCTCTCCAGCCCCTCCTTATATACAGCCGGAGCGGACCTGATGGGAGACTGCACAGAAATGGGCGGGGCGAGGGCGGAGCTTCCGCGCTCGTTGTGCTTTGTGCAGGAACAAAGCCATGCGCGGCCCTCGGGCTCCTAGCGAACATTTACACCGACAGTCTGAGCACTGCTCAAGTCCACACAGCTCTGAAAGTGATCTCCACCCGCATTGCGGTCCCTTCATTAGAATCTGCGCCGAACAACACACATTTGGGATGGAAGGAGATAACCATAACGAGAGCTAAGGGGAAGACGTAGTAATATGTGTGTTTAGCTCATGCAGTTACAGCATTGAATATTACAAGAGGGGAAATACCCGGCATTTCAAACGCCATAGAAACGGTGACTATAACATCATATAACATCATGGTGGGATTTCTTATGTGCCAATCACTTTTTGGGCGGGAAATTTGAAATGACATTTCCTCCAATCGTGGGCGAGTAGGGAAAGCCTTTCCCAGCCTCCTTTGTGGCGTGCTCTGCCCCCCTTAGCCACCAGGCGGCGCTGTTGCAGCACTATCTGTTCCAGTCTTCCTTCTGCTCAATGCGGTCGTTAACTGTTAAGAAGAAGCTTCCGGGGAAACGGACACAAGTGAATTGGCGGCCACTACACCCCAAAACATTGGGCCCCTCACAGCACTAAACACGCACATCTGACCCCGAAAAGCACAAACTATTATTATGTCATATTATCATGTGTTTTATTTCCATGACACGCAGGAGGAAAGCACCAAGTGCTTAAAGGACAAAGCCACATCCTATACAGTGGCATTGAAGCCTCCCACCAATGTCAGGATCATACACCTGTAGCGAGGAGACTTCTCTATGGCCACAAACATGGAGCAAAGCGACTCCCTAGACCAGCTGTCCCCACATCTATGGGACTGACCGAGGCCTCCCTCATAATACAATGTACTGACCCCATAACCCTCCATATATTCCTACAGAGAGGCCACTAGGGGGAAGTGACCCATAACCCTCCATATATTCCTATAGAGAGGCCACTAGGGGGAAGTGACCCATAACCCTCCATATATTCCTATAGAGTGGCCACTAGGGGGAGGTGACACCATAACCCTCCATATATTCCTATAGAGAGGCCACTAGGGGGAAGTGACCCATAACCCTCCATATATTCCTATAGAGAGGCCACTAGGGGGAAGTGACCCATAACCCTCCATATATTCCTATAGAGAGACCACTAGGGGGAAGAGACCCACAACCCTCCATATATTCCTATAGAGAGGCCACTAGGGGCAGGTGACACCATAACCCTCCATATATTCCTATAGAGAGGCCACTAGGGGGAGGTGACACCATAACCATACATATATTCATATAGAGAGGCCACTAGGGGGAAGTGACACCATAACCCTCCATATATTCCTATAGAGAGGCCACTAGGAGGAAGTGACCCCATAACCCTCCATATATTCCTATAGAGAGGCCACTAGGGGGAGGAGAAACCATAACCCTCCATATATTCCTATAGAGAGGCCACTAGGGGGAAGTGACACCATAACCCTCCATATATTCCTATAGAGAGGCCACTAGGGGGAGGTGACACCATGACCCTCCATATATTCCTACAGAGAGGCCACTAGGGGGAGGTGAAACCATAACCCTCCATATATTCCTATAGAGAGGCCACTAGGGGGAAGTGACCTATAACCCTCCATATATTCCTATAGAGAGGCCACTAGGGGGAAGTGACCCATAACCCTCCATATATTCCTATAGAGAGGCCACTAGGGGGAAGTGACCCATAACCCTCCATATATTCCTATAGAGAGGCCACTAGGGGGAAGAGACCCACAACCCTCCATATATTCCTATAGAGAGGCCACTAGGGGGAAGTGACCCATAAACCTCCATATATTCCTATAGAGAGGCCACTAGGGGGAAGTGACCCATAACCCTCCATATATTCCTATAGAGAGGCCACTAGGGGGAGGTGACACCATAACCATACATATATTCATATAGAGAGGCCACTAGGGGGAAGTGACACCATAACCCTCCATATATTCCTATAGAGAGGCCACTAGGAGGAAGTGACCCCATAACCCTCCATATATTCCTATAGAGAGGCCACTAGGGGGAGGAGAAACCATAACCCTCCATATATTCCTATAGAGAGGCCACTAGGGGGAAGTGACCACATAACCCTCCATATATTCCTATAGAGAGGCCACTAGGGGCAAATGACCCATAACCCTCCATATATTCCTATAGAGAGGCCACCAGGGGGAAGTGACCCATAACCCTCCATATATTCCTATAGAGAGGCCACTAGGGGGAGGTGACACAATAACCCTCCATATATTCCTATAGAGAGGCCACTAGGGGGAGGTGACACCATAACCATACATATATTCATATAGAGAGGCCACTAGGGGGAAGTGACACCATAACCCTCCATATATTCCTATAGAGAGGCCACTAGGGGGAGGAGAAACCATAACCCTCCATATATTCCTATAGAGAGGCCACTAGGGGGAAGTGACCACATAACCCTCCATATATTCCTATAGAGAGGCCACTAGGGGCAAATGACCCATAACCCTCCATATATTCCTATAGAGAGGCCACCAGGGGGAAGTGACCCATAACCCTCCATATATTCCTATAGAGAGGCCACTAGGGGGAGGTGACACAATAACCCTCCATATATTCCTATAGAGAGGCCACTAGGGGGAGGTGACCCATAACCCTCCATATATTCCTATAGAGAGGCCACTAGGGGGAAGTGACCCATAACCCTCCATATATTCCTATAGAGAGGCCACCAGGGGGAAGTGACCCATAACCCTCCATATATTCCTATAGAGAGGCCACTAGGGGGAGGTGACCCATAACCCTCCATATATTCCTATAGAGAGGCCACTAGGGGGAAGTGACCCATAACCCTCCATATATTCCTATAGAGAGGCCACTAGGGGGAAGTGACCCATAACACTCCATATATTCCTATAGAGTGGCCACTAGGGGGAAGTGTCCCATAACCCTCCATATATTCCTATAGAGTGGCCACTAGGGGGAAGTGTCCCATAACCCTCCATATATTCCTATAGAGAGGCCACAAGGGTGAAGTGACCCATAACCCTCCATATATTCCTATAGAGAGGCCACTAGGGGGAAGTGACCCATAACCCTCCATATATTCCTATAGAGAGGCCACTAGGGGCAAATAACCCATAACCCTCCATATATTCCTATAGAGAGGCCACTAGGGGGAAGTGACCACATAACCCTCCATATATTCCTATAGAGAGGCCACTAGGGGGAAGTGACCCATAACCCTCCATATATTCCTATAGAGAGGCCACTAGGGGGAAGTGACCCATAACCCTCCATATATTCCTATAGAGAGGCCACTAGGGGCAAATGACCCATAACCCTCCATATATTCCTATAGAGAGGCCACTAGGGGGAAGTGACCCATAACCTTCCATATATTCCTATAGAGAGGCCACTAGGGGGACGTGACCCATAACATTCCATATATTCCTATAGAGAGGCCACTAGGGGGAAGTGACCCATAACCCTCCATATATTCCTATAGAGAGGCCACTAGGGGGAAGTGTCCCATAACCCTCCATATATTCCTATAGAGTGGCCACTAGGGGGAAGTGTCCCATAACCCTCCATATATTCCTATAGAGTGGCCACTAGGGGGAAGTGACCCCATAACCCTCCATATATTCCTATAGAGAGGCCACTAGGGGGAAGTGACCCCATAACTCTCCATATATTCCTATAGAGAGGCCACTAGGGGGAGGTGACCACATAATTCTCCATATATTCCTATAGAGAGGCCACTAGGGGGAAGTGACCCATAACCCTCCATATATTCCTATAGAGAGGCCACTAGGGGGAAGTGACCCATAACCCTCCATATATTCCTATAGAGAGGCCACTAGGGGGAAGTGACCCATAACCCTCCATATATTTCCATAGAGAGGCCACTAGGGGGAAGTGACCACATAACCCTCCAATATTCCTATAGAGAGGCCACTAGGGGGAAGTGACCCATAACCCTCCATATATTCCTATAGAGAGGCCACTAGGGGGAAGTGACCCATAACCCTCCATATATTCCTATAGAGAGGCCACTAGGGGGAAGTGACCCATAACCCTCCATATATTCCTATAGAGAGGCCACTAGGGGGAAGTGACCCATAACCCTCCATATATTTCCATAGAGAGGCCACTAGGGGGAAGTGACCACATAACCCTCCAATATTCCTATAGAGAGGCCACTAGGGGGAAGTGACCCATAATTCTCCATATATTCCTATGGAGAGGCCACTAGGGGGAAGTGACCCATAACCCTCCATATATTCCTATAGAGAGGCCACTAGGGGAAAGTGACCACATAACCCTCCATATATTCCTATAGAGAGGCCACTAGGGGGAAGTGACCCATAACCCTCCATATATTCCTATAGAGAGGCCACTAGGGGGAAGTGACCCATAACCCTCCATATATTTCCATAGAGAGGCCACTAGGGGGAAGTGACCACATAACCCTCCAATATTCCTATAGAGAGGCCACTAGGGGGAAGTGACCCATAATTCTCCATATATTCCTATGGAGAGGCCACTAGGGGGAAGTGACCCATAACCCTCCATATATTCCTATAGAGAGGCCACTAGGGGGAAGTGACCCATAACCCTCCATATATTCCTATAGAGAGGCCACTGGGGGAAGTGACCCATAACCCTTCATATATTACTATAGAGAGGCCACTAGGGGGAAATGACCCATAACCCTCCATATATTCCTATAGAGAGGCCACTAGGGGGAAGTGACACCATAACCATACATATATTCCTATAGAGAGGCCACTAGGGGGAAGTGACCCATAACCCTCCATATATTCCTATAGAGAGGCCACTAGGGGGAAGTGACACAATAACCCTCCATATATTCCTATAGAGAGGCCACTAGGTGGAAGTGACACCATAACCCTCCATATATTCCTATAGAGAGGCCACTAGGGGGAAGTGACACCATAACCATACATATATTCCTATAGAGAGGCCACTAGGGGGAAGTGACCCATAACCCTCCATATATTCCTATAGAGAGGCCACTAGGGGGAAGTGACACAATAACCCTCCATATATTCCTATAGAGAGGCCACTAGGGGGAAGTGACCCATAACCCTCCATATATTCCTATAGAGAGGCCACTAGGGGGAAGTGACCCATAACCCTCCATAAATTCCTATAGAGAGGCCACTAGGGGGAAGTGACACCATAACCCTCCATATATTCCTATAGAGAGGCCACTAGGGGGAAGTGACACAATAACCCTCCATATATTCCTATAGAGAGGCCACTAGGGGGAAGTGACCCATAACCCTCCATATATTCCTATAGAGAGGCCTCTAGGGGGAAGTGACCCATAACCCTCCATATATTCCTATAGAGAGACCACTAGGGGGAAGAGACCCACAACCCTCCATATATTCCTGTAGAGAGGCCACTAGGGGGAAGTGACCCATAACCCTCCATATATTCCTATAGAGAGGCCACTAGGGGGAAGTGACCCATAACCATCCGTATATTCCTAAAGAGAGGCCACTAGGGGGAAGTGACCCATAACCCTCCATATATTCCTATAGAGAGGCCACTAGGGGGAAGTGACCCATAACCCTCCATATATTCCTATAGAGAGGCCACTAGGGGGAAGTGACCCATAACCCTCCATATATTCCTATAGAGAGGCCACTAGGGGGAAGTGACCCATAACCCTCCATATATTCCTATAGAGAGGCCACTAGGGGGAAGTGACCCATAACCCTCCATATATTCCTATAGAGAGGCCACTAGGGGGAAGTGACACAATAACCCTCCATATATTCCTATAGAGAGGCCACTAGGGGGAAGTGACCCATAACCCTCCATATATTCCTATAGAGAGGCCACTAGGGGGAAGTGACCCATAACCCTCCATAAATTCCTATAGAGAGGCCAATAGGGGGAAGTGACCCCATAACCCTCCATATATTCCTATAGAGAGGCCACTAGGGGGAAGTGACACAATAACCCTCCATATATTCCTATAGAGAGGCCACTAGGGGGAAGTGACACCATAACCATACATATATTCCTATAGAGAGGCCACTAGGGGGAAGTGACCCATAACCCTCCATATATTCCTATAGAGAGGCCACTAGGGGGAAGTGACACAATAACCCTCCATATATTCCTATAGAGAGGCCACTAGGTGGAAGTGACACCATAACCCTCCATATATTCCTATAGAGAGGCCACTAGGGGGAAGTGACACCATAACCATACATATATTCCTATAGAGAGGCCACTAGGGGGAAGTGACCCATAACCCTCCATATATTCCTATAGAGAGGCCACTAGGGGGAAGTGACACAATAACCCTCCATATATTCCTATAGAGAGGCCACTAGGGGGAAGTGACCCATAACCCTCCATATATTCCTATAGAGAGGCCACTAGGGGGAAGTGACCCATAACCCTCCATAAATTCCTATAGAGAGGCCACTAGGGGGAAGTGACACCATAACCCTCCATATATTCCTATAGAGAGGCCACTAGGGGGAAGTGACACAATAACCCTCCATATATTCCTATAGAGAGGCCACTAGGGGGAAGTGACCCATAACCCTCCATATATTCCTATAGAGAGGCCTCTAGGGGGAAGTGACCCATAACCCTCCATATATTCCTATAGAGAGACCACTAGGGGGAAGAGACCCACAACCCTCCATATATTCCTGTAGAGAGGCCACTAGGGGGAAGTGACCCATAACCCTCCATATATTCCTATAGAGAGGCCACTAGGGGGAAGTGACCCATAACCATCCGTATATTCCTAAAGAGAGGCCACTAGGGGGAAGTGACCCATAACCCTCCATATATTCCTATAGAGAGGCCACTAGGGGGAAGTGACCCATAATCCTCCATATATTCCTATAGAGAGGCCACTAGGGGGAAGTGACCCATAACCCTCCATATATTCCTATAGAGAGGCCACTAGGGGGAAGTGACCCATAACCCTCCATATATTCCTATAGAGAGGCCACTAGGGGGAAGTGACCCATAACCCTCCATATATTCCTATAGAGAGGCCACTAGGGGGAAGTGACACAATAACCCTCCATATATTCCTATAGAGAGGCCACTAGGGGGAAGTGACCCATAACCCTCCATATATTCCTATAGAGAGGCCACTAGGGGGAAGTGACCCATAACCCTCCATAAATTCCTATAGAGAGGCCAATAGGGGGAAGTGACCCCATAACCCTCCATATATTCCTATAGAGAGGCCACTAGGGGGAAGTGACACAATAACCCTCCATATATTCCTATAGAGAGGCCACTAGGGGGAAGTGACACCATAACCCTCCATATATTCCTATAGAGAGGCCACTAGGGGGAAGTGACACAATAACCCTCCATATATTCCTATAGAGAGGCCACTAGGGGGAAGTGACCCATAACCCTCCATATATTCCTATAGAGAGGCCTCTAGGGGGAAGTGACCCATAACCCTCCATATATTCCTATAGAGAGACCACTAGGGGGAAGAGACCCACAACCCTCCATATATTCCTGTAGAGAGGCCACTAGGGGGAAGTGACCCATAACCCTCCATATATTCCTATAGAGAGGCCACTAGGGGGAAGTGACCCATAACCCTCCATATATTCCTATAGAGAGGCCACTAGGGGGAAGTGACACTAAAACCCTCCATATATTCCTATAGAGAGGCCACTAGGGGGAAGTGACCCATAACCCTCCATATATTCCTATAGAGAGGCCACTAGGGGGAAGTGACCCATAACCCTCCATATATTCCTATAGAGAGGCCACTAGGGGGAAGTGACACTAAAACCCTCCATATATTCCTATAGAGAGGCCACTAGGGGGAAGTGACCCATAACCCTCCATATATTCCTATAGAGAGGCCACTAGGGGGAAGTGTCCCATAACCCTCCATATATTCCTATAGAGAGGCCACAAGGGTGAAGTGACCCCATAACCCTCCATATATTCCTATAGAGAGGCAACTAGGGTGAAGTGACCCCATAACCCTCCATATATTCCTATAGAGAGGCAACTAGGGGGAAGTGACCCCATAACCCTCCATATATTCCTATAGAGAGGCCACTAGGGGGAAGTGACCCATAACCCTCCATATATTCCTATAGAGAGGCCACTAGGGGGAAGTGACCACATAACCCTCCATATATTCCTATAGAGAGGCCACTAGGGGCAAATGACCCATAACCCTCCATATATTCCTATAGAGAGGCCACTAGGGGGAAGTGACCACATAACCCTCCATATATTCCTATAGAGAGGCCACTAGGGGGAAGTGACCCATAACCCTCCATATATTCCTATAGAGTGGCCACTAGGGGGAAGTGTCCCATAACCCTCCATATATTCCTATAGAGTGGCCACTAGGGGGAAGTGACCCCATAACCCTCCATATATTCCTATAGAGAGGCCACTAGGGGGAAGTGACCACATAATTCTCCATATATTCCTATAGAGAGGCCACTAGGGGGAAGTGACCCATAACACTCCATATATTCCTATAGAGAGGCCACTAGGGGGAAGTGACCCATAACCCTCCATATATTCCTATAGAGTGGCCACTAGGGGGAAGTGTCCCATAACCCTCCATATATTCCTATAGAGTGGCCACTAGGGGGAAGTGACCCCATAACCCTCCATATATTCCTATAGAGAGGCCACTAGGGGGAAGTGACCCCATAACCCTCCATATATTCCTATAGAGAGGCCACTAGGGGGAGGTGACCACATAATTCTCCATATATTCCCATAGAGAGGCCACTAGGGGGAAGTGACCCATAACCCTCCATATATTCCTATAGAGAGGCCACTAGGGGGAGGTGACCACATAATTCTCCATATATTCCTATAGAGAGGCCACTAGGGGGAAGTGACCCATAACCCTCCATATATTCCTATAGAGTGGCCACTAGGGGGAAGTGACCCATAACCCTCCATATATTCCTATAGAGTGGCCACTAGGGGGAAGTGTCCCATAACCCTCCATATATTCCTATAGAGTGGCCACTAGGGGGAAGTGACCCATAACCCTCCATATATTCCTATAGAGAGGCCACTAGGGGGAAGTGACCCATAACCCTCCATATATTCCTATAGAGTGGCCACTAGGGGGAAGTGACCCATAACCCTCCATATATTCCTATAGAGTGGCCACTAGGGGGAAGTGTCCCATAACCCTCCATATATTCCTATAGAGTGGCCACTAGGGGGAAGTGACCCCATAACCCTCCATATATTCCTATAGAGAGGCCACTAGGGGGAAGTGACCCCATAACCCTCCATATATTCCTATAGAGAGGCCACTAGGGGGAGGTGACCACATAATTCTCCATATATTCCCATAGAGAGGCCACTAGGGGGAAGTGACCCATAACCCTCCATATATTCCTATAGAGTGGCCACTAGGGGGAAGTGACCCATAACCCTCCATATATTCCTATAGAGAGGCCACTAGGGGGAAGTGACCCATAACCCTCCATATATTCCTATAGAGTGGCCACTAGGGGGAAGTGTCCCATAACCCTCCATATATTCCTATAGAGTGGCCACTAGGGGGAAGTGTCCCATAACCCTCCATATATTCCTATAGAGAGGCCACTAGGGGGAAATGACCCATAACCCTCCATATATTCCCATAGAGAGGCCATTAGGGGGAAGTGACCACATAACCATCCATATATTCCTATAGAGAGACCACTAGGGGGAAGTGACCCATAATTCTCCATATATTCCTATGGAGAGGCCACTAGGGGGAAGTGACCCATAACCCTCCATATATTCCCATAGAGAGGCCACTAGGGGGAAGTGACCACATAACCCTCCATATATTCCTATAGAGAGGCCACTAGGGGGAAGTGACCCATAATTCTCCATATATTCCTATGGAGAGGCCACTAGGGGGAAGTGACCCATAACCCTCCATATATTCCTATAGAGAGGCCACTAGGGGGAAGTGACCCATAACCCTCCATATAGTCATATAGAGAGGCCACTAGGGGGAAGTGACCACATAACGCTCCATATATTCCTATAGAGAGGCCACTAGGGGGAAGTGACCCATAACCCTTCATATATTACTATAGAGAGGCCAATAGGGGGAAGTGGCCCATAACCCTCCATATATTCCTATAGAGAGGCCACTAGGGGGAAGTGACCCATAACCCTTCATATATTACTATAGAGAGGCCAATAGGGGGAAGTGACCCATAACCCTCCATATATTCCTATAGAGAGGCCACTAGGGGGAAGTGACCCATAATTCTCCATATATTCCTATGGAGAGGCCACTAGGGGGAAGTGACCCATAACCCTCAATATATTCCTATAGAGAGGCCACTAGGGGGAAGTGACCCATAACCCTCCATATATTCCTATAGAGAAGCCAATAGGGGGAAGTGACCCATAACCCTCCATATATTCCTATAGAGAGGCCGCTAGGGGGAAGTGACCCATAATTCTCCATATATTCCTATGGAGAGGCCACTAGGGGGAAGTGACCCATAACACTCCATATATTCCTGTAGAGTGGCCACTAGGGGGAAGTGTCCCATAACCCTCTATATATATTCCTATAGAGAGGCCACTAGGGGGAAGTGACCCATAACACTCCATATATTCCTATAGAGAGGCCACTAGGGGAAGTGACCCCATAACCCTCCATATATTCCTATGGAGAGGCCACTAGGGGGAAGTGACCCATAACCCTCCATATATTCCTATAGAGAGGCCACTAGGGGGAAGTGACCCATAACCCTCCATATATTCCTATAGAGAGGCCACTAGGAGGAAGTGACCCATAACCCTCCATATATTCCTATAGAGAGGCCACTAGGGGGAAGTGACCCCATAACCCTCCATATATTCCTATAGAGAGGCCACTAGGGGGAAGTGACCCATAATTCTCCATATATTCCTATAGAGAGGCCACTAGGGGGAAGTGACCTATAACCCTCCATATATTCCTATAGAGAGGCCACTAGGGGAAAGTGACCCATAACCCTCCATATATTCCTATACAGAGGCCACTAGGGGGAAGAGACCCATAACCCTCCTATAGAGAGGCCAATAGGGGGAAGTGACCCATAACCCTCCATAAATTCCTATAGAGAGGCCACTAGGGGGAAGTGACCCATAACCATACATATATTCCTCTAGAGAGGCCTCCTGTGGTCCTCTACCCATATGATACACTATTGTGCTTATTATATGTTTATATTATATGTAATGTGCTTTATCATGTGTGACTATACAATACAATATAATTCAATACATGGCCATTTTTATTAAGTGACCTTCCTGCCCCAGGCCTTCACTTTTATAGGTGAACCCAGATAGGCTCCGCCTCTCAATATATAAGGCCACTCCCCACGGCTCGGTAGGAATTTCCTAGGCCCAGGCAGGGATGAAAGGAGGGGAACATGTGACCGTGGAGCGCCAATAGATGCACTGATGGATGGGGAAAGGTAAGTATAAGTAAAAGTGCTACTACAGGCAAAGGCAATTGTTACACCATTGTCTCGGGCTACATTTGGCGCAGAATAAAGGGGGGTGGGAGCAGCTCAATCACTATTTATACAAATGTATTATTATTATTCAGGGCCTGGGAACTAATTTACCGCCCAGTTTAACCCTCTCATCAACTAAATATCAAGCAACAAACATGTCTAGCTATGTGGAAAGACAGATATTTGGTTGCATATATCTGCAGATACATGTGAAAGCCACACTGCCCCGGCAAGGCACTCTGTGTTTAGTGTGGTCCCTACTCTTAATTCTGAGTCCCCAAAGTTGGGACATGCAATGCAGACAAATTTCTGAGAACTACTCACCTGGGAAGCTGCCAGCCTCCCTTTGTAACATTTCACAGGGACCTAAACTATTTTCCATTTTTACATTGAAGAAGATATGGCCGATTTATCGAGGTTTACATGGTCAGGTACACCACACCTCCTTACATCCCATCCCTCCAATCAGCTCAGGAGGGTGAGCCTGAATTGCTGTTCTCCTCCCTGTCTCTCCCCCCTCTCTCTGCATCCTCCCGCCCCTCTCTCTCTGACTCCTCCCGCCCCTCCCTCTGCTTCCTCCCGCCCCTCTCTCTCTGTCTCCTCCCACCCCTCTCTCTCTGCTTCCCCCCGCCCCTCCCTCTGCTTCCTCCCGTCCCTCTCTCTCTGTCTCCTCCCGCCCCTCTCTATCTGCTTCCTCCCACCCCTCCCTCTCTGCTTCCTCTCGCCCCTCCCTCTGCTTCCTCCCGCCCCTCTCTCTTTGCTTCCCCCGCCCCTTTCTCTGCTTCCTCCCGCCCCTCCCTCTGCTTCCTCCCGTCCCTCTCTCTCTGTCTCCTCCCGCCCCTTTCTCTCTGCTTCCTCCCACCCCTCCCTCTGCTTCCTCCTGCTCCTCTCTCTCTCTGCTTCCTCCCGCCCCTCTCTCTCTGCTTCCTCTCGCCCCTCCCTCTGCTTCCTCCCGCCCCTCTCTCTTTGCTTCCCCCGCCCCTTTCTCTGCTTCCTCCCGCCCCTTTCTCTCTGCTTCCTCCCGCCCCTCTCTCTGCTTCCTCCCACCCCTCTCTCTCTGCTTCCTCCCACCCCTCTCTCTCTGCTTCCTCCCGCCCCTCTCTCTGCTTCCTCCCACCCCTCTCTCTCTGCTTTCTCCCGCCCCTCTCTCTCTTCTTCCTCCCACCCCTCTCTCTCTGCTTCCTCCCACCCCTCCCTCTGCTTCCTCCCGCCCCTCTCTCTTTGCTTCCCCCCGCCCCTTTCTCTGCTTCCTCCCGCCCCTTTCTCTCTGCTTCCTCCCACCCCTCTCTCTCTGCTTCCTCCCGCCCCTCTCTCTCTGCTTCCTCCCGCCCCTCTCTCTGCTTCCTCCCGCCCCTCTCTCTCTTCTTCCTCCCACCCCTCTCTCTCTGCCTCCTCCCGCCCCTCTCTCTCTGCTTCCTCCCGCCCCTCTCTCTCTGCTTTCTCCCGCCCCTCTCCCTTCCTCCTTCTGACCCTCACCTTAAAGTGGACCAACACCCAGGATTTTGACTATCCTGGGTCTTGGTCCACTTCGGTGGGGCACCCCCGATCGGGGTGCCCCGCTGTGTGAAACCCCCCCGAACCCCCCGAAAAACTCACCTCTCCCCGCTCCCAGCGCCGACGGACAAGCCACGGACAAGCGGCTTCTCCGCCGCCGCCTCCCGCGCGTCCCTCTTGACGCGCGCGCCGGCCATTCACAGACGGCTGGCGCGCGCACGCCTAGAGGGGCGCGAGGGAGGCGGCGGCGGAGGGAGTTTGGGGTGTTTGGGGGGGTTTCACCCCGCGGGACATCCCGATCTCGGATGTCCCGCGGGGAGGGAGGTGATCGGCCCGGGAATCTTATAGATTCCCGGGCCGATCACCCGTGGGTGTTGGTCCACTTTAAGCACTGAAAGGCCTTAGATAACCAGTGTAAGATGCTGACCCTAGAAGCAGCTTCGTTGATCCCCTTAAGTGCTTTTAAGACCTGTGGTGGAATGTATCAGCAGTAGAAGTTTCTTTCAGTCTCAAAGGCCTGTGTCTATATAGCTGTGACAGCCAGCTGAGGTGGGCAGCAGCAGCAGCAGCATGCTCTTTGAGCCCCTAAAGGCCTGTTACAGACAGTGGAGGAGGGGAACATCAGCAAAAGTCTCTGTGAGACTTTTAGGCCTGTGAAAGCCAGAGTATAGTAACCACAGCAGCAGCAGCAGGTTCTCCGGGCCCCTAAAAACATGTGTCATCCAGTGGAGGAGGGTCTCCTTAATCCCCTAAAGGCCTTTGACAGCAATTGGAGGGATGTTTTAGCAGAAGCAGCAGTCTCATAGAGTTCATGGGGCCTGTGACTGCTAAAGGAGGTGGGTTGGCAACAGCTAATCCCTTTCTGAGTGTCTAAGGCCTGTGACAGTCAGTGGAGAGGGGTCACAGCAGCAGCATGCTCTTTGAGCTCCTAAAGGCCTGTTACAGACAGTGGTGGAGGGTAACATCAGCAAAAGTCTCTGTGAGACTCTTAGGCCTGTGAAAGCCAGAGTATAGTTACGGCAGCAACAGCAGCAGTCTTTCCGGGCAAATAAAAACCTGTGACAGCTAGTGAAGGAGGGTAACAGCAGTTTTTTTTTAGCCCCTTAGGCCTGTGAAAGCCAATGGAGGGTGGTAGTAGTAGCAGCAGTCTCCTAGAGTCCCCTAAAAGCATGTGGCAGCCAGTTGAGAAGGATAGCAGCACCAGTCTCCTCGTGCCCAAAAAGGCCCATGACAGACAGTGGATGAAGGTGAGAGAATCAGCAGTATCATTAAGCCTCCAAAAGCCAGTAGCAGTCAGTGGAGGGGGATAGCAGCAATAACAGTCTCACAGAGACAATACAGCCTGGGGCAGTCAGTGGAGGAGGGTATATGGAGCCACAGACTTACTGAGCCCCTAAAGGCCTTTGACAGCAATTGGAGTGATGTGATAGCAGAAGCAGCAGTCTCTGTAAGCCCCTAAATCCTCTTGATTCCCTAAGACCAGTGAAAGGCAGTGAAGGAGGGTAACAGCACCAGATGTACCATAGCACCCCTAAGGCCTCTGACAGCCATGGGAGGCTCTCTTCCTGACTCCTCCCACCATTCTCTCTCTGACTCCTCTCAGCCTCCCTCTGCTTCCTCCTGCCCCTCTCTCTCTCTGTCTCCTCCTGCCCCTCCCTCTGCTTCCTCCCGCCTCTCTCTCTGCTTCCTCTCGACCCTCTCTCTCTGCTTCCTCCTTTCCCTCTCTCTCTGCTTCCTCTCGACCCTCTCTCTCTGCTTCCTCCTTTCCCTCTCTCTCTGCTTCCTCCCGCCCCTCTCTCTGCTTCCTCCCGTCCCTTTGTCTCCTTCCTCCCTCCCCTCTCTCTTTGCTTCCCCCCACCCCATTATCTGCTTCCTCCAGCCCCTCCCTCTGCTTCATCCTGCCCCTCTCTCTCTGTCTCCTCCTGCCCCTCCCTCTGCTTCCTCCTGCCCCTCTCTCTCTGTCTCCTCCTGCCCCTCCCTCTGCTTCCTCCTGCCCCTCTCTCTCTGTCTCCTCCTGCCCCTCCCTCTGCTTCCTCCCGCCCCTCGCTCTCTGCTTCCTCCCGCCTCTCTCTCTGCTTCCTCTCGACCCTCTCTCTCTGCTTCCTCCTGCCCTTTTCTCTCTTTGCTTCCCCCCACCCCATTATCTGCTTCCTCCCGCCCCTCTCTCTGCTTCCTCCCGCCCCTCTCTCTCTGCTTCCTCCCGCCCCTCGCTCTCTGCTTCCTCCCGCCCCTCGCTCTCTGCTTCCTCCTGCCCCTGTCTCTCTGCTTCCTCCTGCCCCTGTCTCTCTGCTTCCTCTTTACCCTCTCTTTTTTCTGATTCCTCCCGCCCCTCTCTCTCTGCTTCCTCCTGCCCCTCGCTCTCTGCTTCCTCCCGCCCCTCGCTCTCTGCTTCCTCCCGCCCCTCGCTCTCTGCTTCCTCCCGCCCCTCGCTCTCTGCTTCCTCCTGCCCCTGTCTCTCTGCTTCCTCTTTACCCTCTCTTTTTTCTGATTCCTCCCGCCCCTCTCTCTCTTCTTCCTCCTGCCCCTCTCTCTCTGTCTCCTCTCGTCCCTCTCTTTTCCTCCTCCTGACCCTCACCTTAAGCACTGAAAGGCCTTAGATAGCCAATGCAAGATGCTGACCCTTGAATCAGTTTCATTAATCCCCTAAAGTGCTTTAAAGGAATCAAAGGCCTGTGTCTATAAGGCCTGTGGCAGTCAGTGGAGAGGGGTAGCAGCAGCAGCATGCTCTTTGAGCCCCTAAAGGCATGTTACAGACAGTGGTGGAGGGTAACAGCAGCAAAAGTCACTGTGAAACTCTTAGGCCTGTGAAAGCCAGAGTATAGTAACAGCATCAGCAGCAGCAGTCTCTCCGTGCACCTAAAAACCTGTGACAGCCAGTGGAGGAGGGTAACAGCAGTGGCAGTTTTTTTGAGCCCCTTAGACCTGTGAAACCCAATGGAGGGTGGTAGTGGTAGCAGCAGTCTCTTAGAGTCCCCTAAAAGCATGTGACAGCCAGATGAGAAAGGTAGCAGCACCAGTCTCTTTGTGCCCCTAAAGGCCTCTGATAGCCAGTGGAGGAGGGTGAAAGCAGTAGCAGTTTCTTTGAGCCTCCTAGTCCTGTGAAAGCCAATGGAGGGTAGTAGTGAGCCCCTAAAAGCTTGTGACAGCCAATGGAGAGGAGTATTAGCAGCATCATACTTGAGCCCCAAAAAATGGAGGATTGTGGTAGCAGCAGCAGCAACAGCCTCACTGAGCCCCAAAAGGCCTCTGACAGCCAGTGGACAAAGGTAACAGCAGCAGTAGTCTCTCAGTCTCACCTTAATTCCTGTGACAGCAATTGGAAGAGAGTAACATCAGCAGCAGCAGCAGCAGTATCATTAAGCCTCTAAAAGCCAGTGGCAGCAAGAGGAGGGGGATATCAGCAATAACATTCTCACAGAGACCATAAAGCCTGGGACAGTCAGTGGAGGTGGATATAAGTAGTCGCAGGCTTACTGAGCCCCTAAAGGCCTTTGACAGCAATTCGAGCCGAAGCAGCAGTATCATAGAGTTAATGGGGCCTGTGACTGCTAAAGGAGGTGGGTTGGCAACAGCCAATCCTTCTCTGAGTGTCTAAGGCTTGTGACAGCCAGTGAAGAGGGGTAGCAGCAGCAGCAGTCTCTTTAAGCCCCTAAGGCCTCTGACAACAATGGGAGGGGGATAACAGCCATCATAGCCTCATAGAGCTGCCAATGGTCTTTTTACAGCCATTGGAGTGATGTGACAGAGCTAGCAGATCCATTGAGCCCCTAAAGGCTCATTGAAGCCAGTGAGAGAGGGTAACTGCAACAACAGTCACTTAGAATATCTAAGGCCTGTGAAAGCCTGTGGAGGAAGGTAACAGCAGCAACAGCAGCATCAGTCTCATAGAGTCCATGAGGCCTGTGACTGGCGCACATGCAGACTGTGTTTCACTGCCATGCTCCATGATCTCTTCATGTGAAGCAGACAAATGCATTGATCACCAATAGGAGCTCTTTTGGGCAAGATTGGACAAAATCGTAACAAAGGGGGTCACACCGTCCAGGTTGGACTTTGGGATGGTCTGCACTGATCAAACCTTTGGGGGGGGGGGGGGGCGGGGGGTATCATGAGCTCCTGCTAAAGCTGAGCTCACCCCGTCACCTGAGTCGACTTTTTATAACATAACAATCAGATTTTGGCCTATACCATCAGCTAGGAAATCATTTACCAAAACTCAGCTTATGCTACTATACCAGCATACTCCTTCCAAGAGCATGGAAAACCTAAGGCTATTTCCAGAACTACATGCCACAGGAACCGAGACATGACCCACAAGATACAATCTGGGACATCAGCGACAAGACAATATGTAGGATAGGGTTATTGTTGGTTTCAGTAGCGTAGACTAGATAGTGAAATCTACACAAAGGTTTCCAATGAGGAATGGAGCAGGGCTGATAATGTTATTATAGATAAATTGAGTAACAATAGTGAACAAATAAGTTCCAGAGGTGAACAGACCAGAATAGAACAATGCTAATGAGTTATAGTGTGAATGGCATCCGACATAACAATGGGATAAGCAATTCAGGACGCACATTTGTTGTTAAAGTTGCTGTGTATGATATTATTACAAGATCAGATGAAAAACTTCTCTTGCACATGCCTCTACTACAAAGCACAGTACATAGTTCTAGCAGGGAAGCTTGCTACAATAGATGTAAGCTGTAATGAGAGATGCCCCCACGGGGTGTAAGCTGTAATAAGGGGTGCCTGCACTGCCTGTACTGAGGGCTACCTGCACTGGCTATACTGGGGGATGCCCCACTGTCTGTTTTGAGGGATGCCTCCACTGGCTGTTCTGAGGGATGTCCCCACTGGCTGTACTGAGGGATGCCCCACTGTCTGTTTTGAGGGATGCCTCCACTGGCTGTTCTGAGGGATGTCCCCACTGGCTGTTCTGAGGGATGCCCCCACTGGCTGTACTGAGGGATGCCCCATTGGCTATAAGCTATAAGGAGAGATGGCCCACTGGCTGTTCTGAGGATGCCCCCACTGCCTTTACACTGTAAGGAGAGATGGCCCACTGGCTGTTCTGAGGGATGCCCCAACTGGCTGTAAGCTGTAGTAAGGGGTGCCCCAATCATCACTCCTCCCACCCAGCTCTCTCTGACTCCTCCCACCTTCTCTCCACCTCCTCCTGACCCTCTCTCTACCTCCTCCCACCACTCTCTTGGCCCCCTCTGATAGCCAGTGGAGGAGGGTAACAGCAGTGGCAGTTTCTTTGAGCCTCTTAGACCTGTGAAAGCTAACGGAGGGTGGTAGTGAGCCCCTAAAAGCTTATGACAGACAGTGGAGAGGAGTATCAGCAGCACCCTACTTGAGCCCCAAAAGTGGAGGAAGGTGGTAGTAGCAGCAGCAGCAGAAACAGCCTCACTAAGCCCCAAAAGGCCTCTGACAACCAGCGGACGAAGGTGACAGCAACAGTACTCTCTGAGTCTCCCCTTAATCCGTATAAGTAGCCATAGACTTACTGAGCCCCTAAAGGCCTTTGACAGCAACTGGAGGGATGTGATTGTAGAAGAAGCAGTCTTTTTGTGCCCCTAAAGGCCTTTTGGTTCCTAGAAAATGAGGGGAACATCAGTCATTCAGAGTATCTAAGACCCGTGAAAGCTGGTGGATGAAGGTAACAGAAGCAACTGCAGCTGCAGCAGTCTCATAGAGTTCATGGTGCCTGTGACTGCTAGAGGAGGTGGGTTAGCAACAGCCGAACTCTCTCTGAGTGTCTAATGCCAAAGAATGCCAGAGGAGGAGGGAAACAGCAGTAACAGTCTCCTTGAGCCCCAAATGGCTTGTGACAGCCAGTGGAGAGGGGTAGCAGCAGCAGCTGTCTCCTTATGCCCCTAAAGGCCTTAGCCTGTGCAAGATGTTGACCGTAGAAGCAGTCTCATTGATCCCCTAAAAGTGCTTTTACAGCCTGTGGAGGAATGTATTAGCAGCAGAAGTCTCTCTCAGTCTCAAAGGCCTGTGTCTATAAGCCTGTGACAGCCAGCTGAGGGGAGTAGCAGCAGCAGCAGACAGTGGTGGAGGGTAACATCAGCAAAAGTCTCTGTGAGACACTGAGGCCTGTGAAAGCCAGAGTAAAGTAACCGCAGCAGCAGTCTTGCCGGGCACCAAGAAACCTGTGACAGACAGTGGAGGAGGGCAGTTTTTTTTAGCCCCTTAGGCCTGTGAAAGCCAAAGGAGGGTGGTAGTAGCGGCTCTTCCCGCCCCTCTCTATGCCTCCACCCGCCCCTTTCTCTGCGTCCTCCTGCCCCTCTCTTTCTGCCTCCTCTACCCCTCTCTCTGCTTCCCCCGCCCCTCTCTCTCTGTCTCCTCCCACCTCTCTCTCTGTCTCCTCCTGCCCCTCTCTCTCTGTCTCCTCCCACCTCTCTCTCTGCTTCCTCCTGCCCCTCTCTCTGTCTCCTCCTGACCCCCTCCTTAAGCCCCGAAAGGCCTTAGACACCCAGGGTGTCTCTCCGCCTCCTCCTGCCCCTCTCTCCGCCTCCTCCTGCCCCTTTCTCTGCCTCCTCCTGCCCTTCGCGCTGCTACCCCCCGCCTCTCTCTCCCTGTCTCCTCCTGCACCTCTCTGCCTGTCTCCTCCCACCTCTTTCTCTGCATCATCCTGCCGCTCTCTCTCTTCCCCAGAAAGGCCTTAGACAGCCAGTGCAAGATGTTGACCATAGAAGCAGTTTCATTGATCCCCTAAAGTGCTTTTTACGGCCTGTGGAGGAATGTACCAGCAGCAGAAGTCTCTCTGAGTCTCAAAGGCCTGTGACAGCCAGCTGAGAGGGGGTAGCAGCAGCAGCAGCATGCTCTTTGAGCCCCTAAAGGCCTGTTAAAACATTGGTGGAGGGTAACAGCAGCAAAAGTCTCTGTGAGAATCTTAGGCCCGTGAAAGCCAGAGTATTGTAACTGCAGCAGCAGCAGCGGTCTCTCTGTGCACCTAAAAACCTGTGACAGCTAGTGAAGGAGGGTAACAGCAGTTTTTTTTTTTTAGCCCCTTAGGCCTGTGAAAGCCAATGGAGGGTGGTAGTAGCCGCAGCAGCCGTCTTTTAGACTCCCCTAAAAGCATGTGGCAGCAAGTTGAGAAAGATAGCAGCGCCAGTCTCCTTGTGCCCAAAAAGGCCCATGACAGACAGTGGATGAAGGTGAGAGAATCAGCAGTATCATTAAGCCTCCAAAAGCCAGTAGCAGTCAGTGGAGGGGGATAGCAGCAATAACAGTCTCACAGAGACAATACAGCCTGGGATAGTCAGTGGAGGAGGGTATATGGAGCCACAGACTTACTGAGCCCCTAAAGGCCTTCGACAGCAATTGGAGTGATGTGATAGCAGAAGCAGCAGTCTTCGTAAGCCCCTAAATCCTCTTGATTCCCTAAGACCAGTGAAAGGCAGTGAAGGAGGGTAACAGCACCAGAAGTACCATAGCACCCCTAAGGCCTCTGACAGCCATGGGAGGCTCTCTTCCTGACTCCTCCCACCCTCTCTCTGACTCCTCCTGCCCCTCTCTCTCTGTCTCCTCCCGCCCCTCTCTCTGCTTCCTCCTGCCCCTCTCTATCTGCTTCCTCCCGGCCCTCTCTCTCTGCTTCCTCCTGCCCCTCTCTATCTGCTTCCTCCCGGCTCTCTCTCTCTCTGCTTCCTCCCGCCCCTCTCTCTGCTTCCTCCTGCCCCTCTCTCTCTGCTTCCTCCTGCCCCTCTCTCTCTGCTTCCTCCTGCCCCTCTCTCTGCTTCCTCCTGCCCCTCTCTCTCTGCTTCCTCCTGCCCCTCTCTCTGCTTCCTCCTGCCCCTCTCTCTCTGCTTCCTCCTGCCCCTCTCTCTGCTTCCTCCCAGCCCTCTCTCTCTGCTTTCTCCTGCCCCTCTCTCTCTGCTTCCTCCTGCCCCTCTCTATCTGCTTCCTCCCGCCCCTCTCTATCTGCTTCCTCCCGCCCCTCTCTCTCTCTGCTTCCTCCCGCCCCTCTCTCTCTCTGCTTCCTCCCGCCCCTCTCTCTGCTTCCTCCTGCCCCTCTCTCTCTGCTTCCTCCTGCACCTCTCTCTGCTTCCTCCCAGCCCTCTCTCTCTGCTTTCTCCTGCCCCTCTCTCTCTGCTTTCTCCTGCCCCTCTCTCTCTGCTTTCTCCTGCCCCTCTCTCTCTGCTTTCTCCTGCCCCTCTCTCTCTGCTTTCTCCTGCCCCTCTCTCTCTGCTTCCTCTTGCCCCTCTCTCTCTGCTTCCTCCCGCCCCTCTCTCTCTGCTTCCTCCTGCCCCTCTCTCTCTGCTTCCTCCCGGCCCTCTCTCTCTGCTTCCTCCCGCCCCTCTCTCTCTGCTTCCTCCCGCCCCTCTCTCTCTGCTTCCTCCTGCCCCTCTCTTTGCTTCCTCCTGCCCCTCTCTCTCTGCTTCCTCCCACCCCTCTCTCTCTGCTTCCTCCGCCCCTCTATCTGCTTCCTCCTGCCCCTCTCTCTCTGCGTCCTCCTGCCCCTCTCTTTCTGCCTCCTCTACCCCTCTCTCTGCTTCCCCCGCCCCTCTCTCTCTGTCTCCTCCCACCTCTCTCTCTGTCTCCTCCTGCCCCTCTCTCTCTGTCTCCTCCCACCTCTCTCTCTGCTTCCTCCTGCCCCTCTCTCTGTCTCCTCCTGACCCCCTCCTTAAGCCCCGAAAGGCCTTAGACACCCAGGGTGTCTCTCCGCCTCCTCCTGCCCCTCTCTCCGCCTCCTCCTGCCCCTTTCTCTGCCTCCTCCTGCCCTTCGCGCTGCTACCCCCCGCCTCTCTCTCCCTGTCTCCTCCTGCACCTCTCTGCCTGTCTCCTCCCACCTCTTTCTCTGCATCATCCTGCCGCTCTCTCTCTTCCCCAGAAAGGCCTTAGACAGCCAGTGCAAGATGTTGACCATAGAAGCAGTTTCATTGATCCCCTAAAGTGCTTTTTACGGCCTGTGGAGGAATGTACCAGCAGCAGAAGTCTCTCTGAGTCTCAAAGGCCTGTGACAGCCAGCTGAGAGGGGGTAGCAGCAGCAGCAGCATGCTCTTTGAGCCCCTAAAGGCCTGTTAAAACATTGGTGGAGGGTAACAGCAGCAAAAGTCTCTGTGAGAATCTTAGGCCCGTGAAAGCCAGAGTATTGTAACTGCAGCAGCAGCAGCGGTCTCTCTGTGCACCTAAAAACCTGTGACAGCTAGTGAAGGAGGGTAACAGCAGTTTTTTTTTTTTAGCCCCTTAGGCCTGTGAAAGCCAATGGAGGGTGGTAGTAGCCGCAGCAGCCGTCTTTTAGACTCCCCTAAAAGCATGTGGCAGCAAGTTGAGAAAGATAGCAGCGCCAGTCTCCTTGTGCCCAAAAAGGCCCATGACAGACAGTGGATGAAGGTGAGAGAATCAGCAGTATCATTAAGCCTCCAAAAGCCAGTAGCAGTCAGTGGAGGGGGATAGCAGCAATAACAGTCTCACAGAGACAATACAGCCTGGGATAGTCAGTGGAGGAGGGTATATGGAGCCACAGACTTACTGAGCCCCTAAAGGCCTTCGACAGCAATTGGAGTGATGTGATAGCAGAAGCAGCAGTCTTCGTAAGCCCCTAAATCCTCTTGATTCCCTAAGACCAGTGAAAGGCAGTGAAGGAGGGTAACAGCACCAGAAGTACCATAGCACCCCTAAGGCCTCTGACAGCCATGGGAGGCTCTCTTCCTGACTCCTCCCACCCTCTCTCTGACTCCTCCTGCCCCTCTCTCTCTGTCTCCTCCCGCCCCTCTCTCTGCTTCCTCCCGGCCCTCTCTCTCTGCTTCCTCCTGCCCCTCTCTATCTGCTTCCTCCCGGCCCTCTCTCTCTGCTTCCTCCTGCCCCTCTCTATCTGCTTCCTCCCGGCTCTCTCTCTCTCTGCTTCCTCCCGCCCCTCTCTCTGCTTCCTCCTGCCCCTCTCTCTCTGCTTCCTCCTGCCCCTCTCTCTGCTTCCTCCTGCCCCTCTCTCTCTGCTTCCTCCTGCCCCTCTCTCTGCTTCCTCCTGCCCCTCTCTCTCTGCTTCCTCCTGCCCCTCTCTCTGCTTTCTCCTGCCCCTCTCTCTCTGCTTCCTCCTGCCCCTCTCTCTCTGCTTCCTCCTGCCCCTCTCTATCTGCTTCCTCCCGCCCCTCTCTATCTGCTTCCTCCCGCCCCTCTCTCTCTCTGCTTCCTCCCGCCCCTCTCTCTCTCTGCTTCCTCCCGCCCCTCTCTCTCTCTGCTTCCTCCCGCCCCTCTCTCTGCTTCCTCCTGCCCCTCTCTCTCTGCTTCCTCCTGCACCTCTCTCTGCTTTCTCCTGCCCCTCTCTCTCTGCTTTCTCCTGCCCCTCTCTCTCTGCTTTCTCCTGCCCCTCTCTCTCTGCTTTCTCCTGCCCCTCTCTCTCTGCTTTCTCCTGCCCCTCTCTCTCTGCTTTCTCCTGCCCCTCTCTCTCTGCTTCCTCTTGCCCCTCTCTCTCTGCTTCCTCCCGCCCCTCTCTCTCTGCTTCCTCCTGCCCCTCTCTCTCTGCTTCCTCCCGGCCCTCTCTCTCTGCTTCCTCCCGCCCCTCTCTCTCTGCTTCCTCCCGCCCCTCTCTCTCTGCTTCCTCCTGCCCCTCTCTTTGCTTCCTCCTGCCCCTCTCTCTCTGCTTCCTCCCACCCCTCTCTCTCTGCTTCCTCCGCCCCTCTATCTGCTTCCTCCTGCACCTCTCTCTCTGCTTCCTCCTGCCCCTCTCTCTGCTTCCTCCTGCCCCTCTCTCTGCTTCCTCCTGCCCTTCTCTCTCTGCTTCCTCCTGCCCCTCTCTCTCTGCTTCCTCCTGCCCCTCTCTCTCTGCTTCCTCCTGCCCCTCTCTCTCTGCTTCCTCCTGCCCCTCTCTCTGCTTCCTCCTGCCCTTCTCTCTCTGCTTCCTCCTGCCCCTCTCTCTCTGCTTCCTTCTGCCCCTCTCTCTCTGCTTCCTCCTGCCCCTCTCTCTGCTTCCTCCTGCCCTTCTCTCTCTGCTTCCTCCTGCCCCTCTCTCTCTGCTTCCTCCTGCCCCTCTCTCTGCTTCCTCCCACCCCTCCCTCTCTGCTTCCTCCTGCCCCTCTCTCTCTGCTTCCTACCGCCCCTCTCTCTGCTTCATCCAGCCCCCCTCTCTCTCTCTCTGTCTCCTCCCGCCCCTCTCTCTGCCTCCTCCTGCCCCTCTCTCTCTCTGTCTCCTCCCGCCCCTCTCTCTGCCTCCTCCTGCCCCTCTCTCTCTGCTTCCTCCTGCCCCTCTCTCTCTGCTTCCTCCTGCCCCTCTCTCTCTGCTTCCTCCTGCGCCTCTCTCTCTGTCTGCTCCCGCCCCTCTCTCTGCTTACTCCTGCCCCTCTCTCTCTGCTTCCTCCCTCCCACCCCTCCCTCTGCTTCCTCCTGCCCCTCTCTCTCTGCTTCCTCCCGCCCCTCTCTCTCTGCTTCCTCCATCCCACCCCTCCCTCTGCTTCCTCCCTCCCACCCCTCCCTCTGCTTCCTCCCGCCCCTCTCTCTCTGCTTCCTCCCTCCCCTCTCTCTCTGCTTCCTCCCTCCCACCCCTCTCTCTGTCTCCTCCTGCCCCTGACTCTCTGCTTCCTCCTGCCCCTCTCTCTCTGCTTCCTCCCATCCCTCTCTCTCTTCTTCCACCCGTCCCTCTCTCTGCTTCCTCCTGCCCCTCTCTCTCTGCTTCCTCCTGCCCCTCTCTCTGCTTCCTCCTGCCCCTCTCTCTGCTTCCTCCTGCCCCTCTCTCTGCTTCCTCCTGCCCCTCTCTCTGCTTCCTCCTGCCCCTCTCTCTCTGTTTCCTCCCCCCCTCTCTCTCTGCTTCCTCCCGTCCCTCTCTTCCTCCTCCTGACCCCCACCTTAAGCAATGAAAGGCCTTAGATAGCCAGTGCAAGATGCTGATTCATTGATCCCCTAAAGTGCTTTTACAGCCTGTGGAGGAATGTATCAGCAGTAGAAGTCTCTTTCAGTCTCAAAGGCATGTGACAGCCAGTGGAGAGGAGTATCAGCAGCATCATACTTGAGCCCCCCAAAAATGGAGGATAGTGGTAGCAGCAGCAGCTGCAACAGTCTCACTGAGACCCAAAGGCCTCTGACAGCCAGTGGATGAAGGTGACAGCAGCAGTAGTCTCTCAGTCTCACCTTAATTCCCGTGACAGCAATTGGAAGAGAGTAACAGCAGCAGCAGCAGCAGTATCATTAAGCTTCTGAAAGCCAGTGGCAGCAAGAGGAGGGGGATGTCAGCAATAACATTCTCACAGAGACCATAAAGCCTGGGACAGTCAGTGGAGGTGGATATAAGTAGCCAGAGACTTACTGAGCCCCTAAAGGCCTTGTGATGTGATTGCAGAAGCAGCAGTATCATAGAGTTCATGGGGCCTGTGACTGCTAAAGGAGGTGGGTTGGCAACAGGCAATCCTTCTCTGAGTGTCTAAGGCTTGTGACAGCCAGTGGAGAGGGGTAGCAGCAGCAGAAGTCCCATTGGGCCCCTAAGGCCGCTGACAGCCATGTGAGGGGGATTAAAGCCATCATAGCCTCATAGAGCTGCCAATGGTCTTTTTACAGCTATTGGAGTAATGTGACAGAGCCAGCAGATCCATTGAGCCCCTAAAGGTCTAGTTAAGCCAGTGAGGGAGGGTAACTGCAACATCAGTCACTTAGAATATTGAAGGCCTGTGAAAGCCTGTGGAGGAAGGTAACTGCAGCAACAATCTCATAGAGTCCATGAGGCCTGTGACTGGCACACATGCAGACTGTGTTTCACTGCCATGCTCAATGATCTCTTCATGTGAAGCAGACAAATGCATTGATCACCAATAGGAGCTCTTTTGGGCAAGATTGGACAAGATTGTAACAAAGGGGGTCACACCGTCCAGGTTGGACTTTGGGATGGCCTGCACTGATCAAACATTTGGTGGGGGGAGTTATGAGCTCCTGCTAAAGCTGACCTCACCCCGTCACCTGAAACGACACTTTTACATTTGCTGTGGCCAAAATAGGGGCTGAGTTTCTAGCATAACTTTTATCAGATTTTGGCCTATACCATCAGCTCAGAAATAATTTACCAAAACTCATCTTATGCTACCAGACCAGCATACTCCTTACAAGAGAATGGAAAACCTATGGCTCTTTCCAGAACTACATGCCACAGGAGACTTGACCCACAAGATACAATCGGGGACATCAGCGACAAGACAATATGTAGGATAGGGTTATTGTTGGTTTCAGTAGCGTAGACTAGATAATGAAATCTAAGCAAAGGTTTCCAATGAGGAATGGAGCAGGGCTGGTAATGTTATCATAGATAAATTGAGAAACAACAGTGAACAAATAAGTTGCAGAGGTGAACAGACCAGAATAGAACAATGCTGATGAGATATAGTGTGAATGGGATCCGGCATAACAATGGGATAAGCAATTCAGGACGCACATTTGTTATTTGTTAAGTTGCTGTGTATGATATTAATACAAAATCAGATGAAAAACTTCTCTGGCACATGCCTCTACTACAAAGCACAGTACATAGTTCTAGCAGGGAAGCTTGCTACAATGGCTGTAAGCTGTAATAAGGGGTGCCTGCACTGGCTGTACTGAGGGATGCCCCACTGTCTGTCAGATTTACTGAGGGATGCCCCCACTGACTGTACTGAGGGATGCCCCCACTGGCTGTACTGAGGGATGCCCCACTGTCTGTCAGATTTACTGAGGGATGCCCCCACTGGCTGTACTGAGGAATGCCCCCACTGGCTGTTCTGAGGGATGCCCCACTGTTTGTAAGCAGTACTGAGGGATGCCCCCACTGGCTGTACTGAGGGATGCCCCACTGTCTGTCAGATTTACTGAGGGATGCCCCCACTGGCTGTACTGAGGAATGCCCCCACTGGCTGTTCTGAGGGATGCCCCACTGTTTGTAAGCAGTACTGAGGGATGCCCCCACTGGCTGTACTGAGGGATGCCCCACTGTCTGTCAGATTTACTGAGGGATGCCCCCACTGGCTGTACTGAGGGATGCCCCCACTGGCTGTACTGAGGAATGCCCCCACTGGCTGTTCTGAGGGATGCCCTACTGTTTGTAAGCAGTACTGAGGGATGCCCCCACTGGCTGTTCTGAGGGATGCCCCCACTGGTGGTTCTAAGGGATGCCCTCACTGGCTGCACTGAGGGATGCCCCACTGGCTTTACTGAGGGATGCCCCCATTAGCTGTTCTGAGGGATACCCCCACTGGTGATTATGAGGGATGCCCCCACTGGCTGTACTGAGGGATGCCCCCACTGGCTGTAAGCTGTAGTGAGGGGGTCCCCCACTGGCTGTACTGAGGGATGTCCCAATGGTTGTAAGCTGTAAGAAGGGATGCCCCAACTGGCTGTAAGCCTTACTGAGGGATGCACCCTCTGGCTGTATTGAGGGATGCCCAACTGGCTGTAAGCTGTAATGAGGGATGCCCCAATGGCTGTAAGCTGTACTGAGGGATGCCCCCACTGGCTGTCAGTCATACTGAGGGATGCCCCCACTAGCTGTAAGCTGCACTGAGGTGTGCCCCACTGGCTGTAAGCTGCAACGAGAGATCCCCTACTGACTATAAGCTATACTGAGGGATGCCCCCACTGGCTGTACTGAGGGATGCCCCCTACTGGCTGTACTGAGGGATGCCCCCAATGGCTGTATGCTATATTGAGTGATGCCCCCAACTGGCTGTAAGCTGTAATAGGGGATTCTCCCACTGACTGTAATGAGGGATGCCCCCTACCTGCTGTTCTGAAGGATACCCCCACTGGCTGTACTGAGGGAAGCCCCAACTGTCTGTACTGAGGGAAGCCCCCACTGGCTGTTCTCAGGGATGCGCCCACTGGCTGTTCTCAGGGATGCCCCCAATGGCTGTTCTGAGGGATGCCCCCACTGGCTGCACTGAGGGATGCCTGCACTGGCTGTACTGAGGGATGCCCCACTGGCTATAAGCTGTAAGGAGGGATGCCCCCACTGGCTGTAAACTGTAAGGAGAGATGGCCCACTGGATGTCCTGAGGGATGCCCCCACTGGCTGTACTGAGGGATGCCCCCACTGACTGTAAGCTGTAATGAGGGATGCCCCCACTGCCTGTACTGAGGGATGCCCCACTGGCTGTAAGCTGTAGTGAGGGTGCCCTCATTGGCTGTAAGCTGTAGTGAGGGGTGCTCCCACTGGCTGAACTGAGGAATCCCCCACTGGCTGTACTGAGGGATGCCATCACTGGCTTTAAGCTATAGTGAGGGGTGCCACCATTGGAGGTAAGCTGTAGTGAGGGGTGCCACCATTGGAGGTAAGCTGTAGTGAGGGGTGCTCCCACTGGCTGAACTGAGGAATGCCCCACTGGTTGTACTGAGTGATGTCCCATTGGCTATAAGCTGTAAGGAGGGTTGCCCCCACTGGCTGTAAGCTGCAATGAGGGATGCACTCACTGGCTGTACTGAGGGATGCCCCCACTGGCTGTAAGCTGTAATGAGGGATGTACCCACTGGCTGTAAGCTTTAATCAGGGATGCCCTCACTGACTGTACTGAGGGATGCCCCCACTGGCTGTAAGCTATTCTGAGGGATGCCCCCACTGGCTGTAAGCTGTAGTACGGGGTGCCCCAATTATCACTCCTGCCACCCAGCTCTCTCTGACTCCTCCCACCTTCTCTCCACCTCCTCCTGACCCTCTCTCTACCTCCTCCCACCACTCTCTTGGCCCCTCTGATAGCCAGTGGAGGAGGGTAACATCAGTGGCAGTTTCTTTGAGCCTCTTAGACCTGTGAAAGCCAACGGAAGATGGTAGTGAGCCCCTAAAAGCTTATGACAGACAGTGGAGAGGGGTATCAGCAGCACCCTACTTGAGCCCCAAAAGTGGAGGAAGGTGGTAGTAGCAGCAGCAGCAGCAGAAACAGCCTCACTAAGTCCCAAAAGGCCTCTGACAGTAGCTATAGACTTACTGAGCCCCTAAAGGCCTTTGACAGCAACTGGAGGGATGTGATTGTAGAAGAAGCAGTCTCTTTGTGCCCCTAAAGGTCTTTTGATTCCTAGGAAATGAGGGGAACATCAGTCATTCAGAGTATCTAAGGCCCGTGAAAGCAACAGCCGAACTCTCTCTGAGTGTCTAAGGCCTAAGAATGCCAGAGGAGGAGGGAAACAGCAGTAACAGTCTCCTTGAGCCCTGAAAGGCTTGTGACAGCCAGTGGAGAGTGGTAGCAGCAGCAGCTGTCTCCTTAAGCCCCTAAAGGCCTTTGACAGCCTGTGCAAGATGTTAACCGTAGAAGCAGTTTAATTGATCCCCTAAAGTGCTGTGGAGGAATGTACTGGCAGCAGAAGTCTCTCTCAGTCTCAAAGGCCTGTGTCTATAAGGCCTGTGACAGCCAGCTGAAGGGAGTAGCAGCAGCAGACAGTGGTGGAGGGTAACATCAGCAAAAGTCTCTGTGAGACACTGAGGCCCGTGAAAGCCAGAGTAAAGTAACTGCAGCAGCAGTCTCACCGGGGACCAAAAAACCTGTGACAGACAGTGGAGGAGGGTACCAGCATTGGCAGTTTTTTTGAGTCCCTTAGGCCTGTGAAAGCCAAAGGAGGGTGGTAGTAGCAGCTCTTCCCGCCCCTTTCTCTGCGTCCTCCTGCCCCTCTCTCTCTGTCTCCTCCCGCCCCTCTCTCTGTCTCCTCCCGCCCCTCTCTCTGTCTCCTCCTGACCCCCTCCTTAAGCCCCGAAAAGCCTTAGACACCCAGGGTGTCTCTCCGCCTCCTCCTGCACCTCTCTCCAACTCCTCCTGCGTCATCCTGCCCCTCTCTCTTCCTCCTCCTGCCCCTCTCTCTTCCTCCTCCTGCCCCTCTCTCTGTCTCCTCCCGCCCCTCTCTCTGTCTCCTCCCGCCCCTCTCTCTGTCTCCTCCCGCCCCTCTCTCTGTTTTCTCCTGCCCCTCTCTCTTCCTCCTCCTGCCCCTCTCTCTTCCTCCTCCCGCCCCTCTCTCTGTCTCCTCCTGCCCCTCTCTCTTCCTCCTCCCGCCCCTCTCTCTGTCTCCTCCTGCCCCTCTCTCTTCCTCCTCCTGCCCCTCTCTCTTCCTCCTCCTGCCCCTCTCTCTTCCTCCTCCTGCCCCTCTCTCTGTCTCCTCCCGCCCCTCTCTCCCTGTCTCCTCCCGTCCCTCTCTCTTCTTCCTCCTGCCCCTCTCTCTTCTTCCTCCTGCCCCTCTCCTTAAGCCCCAAAAGGCCTTAGACAGTCAGTGCAAGATGTTGACAGTAGAAGCAGTTTCATTGATCCCCTAAAGTGCTTTTACGGCCTGTGGAGGAATGTATCAGCAGCAGAAGTCTCTCTCAGTCTCAAGGCCTGTGTCTATAAGGCCTGTGGCAGCCAGAGGAGGGGGATAGCACCAATAACATTCTCACAGAGACCATAAAGCCTGGGACAGTCAGCGGAGGTGGGTATAAGTAGCCACAGACTTACTGAGCCCTAAAGGCCTTTGACAGCAATTGGAGGGATGTGATTGCAGAAGCAGCAGTCTCATAGAGCCCCTAAAGGCCTGTTGATTCCTAGAAAATGAGGGGAGTATTTTAGGCCTGTGAAAGCTGGTGGATGAGGGAAACAGAAGCAGCTGCAGCAGTCTCATAAAGGTCATGGGGCCTGCGACTGCTAGAGGAGGTGGGTTAGCAACAGCCAAACTCTCTCTGAGTGTCTAAGGCCTGTGAATGCCAGAGGAGGAGGGAAACAGCAGTAACAGTCTCCTTGAGCTCTGAAAGGTTTGTGACAGCCAGTGGAGAGGGGTAGCAGCAGCAGAAGCAGTCTTCTTAAGCCCCTAAAGGTCTTAGACAGCCAGTGCAAGATCTTGACCCTAGAAGCAGTTTCATTGATCCCCTAAAGCTTTTATAGCCTGTGGAGGAATGTATCAGCAACAGAAGTCTCGGTCAGTCTCAAAGCCCTGTGACAGCCAGCTGAGAGGGGTAGCAGCAGTGGCATGCTCTTTGAGCCTCTAAGGGCCTGTTACAGACAGTGGTGGAGGGTAACATCAGCAAAAGTCTCTGTGAGACTCTTAGGCCTGTGAAAGCCAGAGTATAGTAACCGCAGCAGCAGCAGCAGTCTCTCCGTGCACCTAAAAACCTGTGACAGCTAGTGGAGGAGGGTAACAGCAGTGGTAGTTTTTTGAGCCCCTTAAGCCTGTGAAAGCCAATAGAGGGTGGTAGTAGCAGCAGCAGTCTCTTAGACTCCCTTAAAAGCATTTGGCAGCCAGTTGAGAAAGTCCAAAAGTGGAGGATGGTGGTAGCAGCAACAGCAGCAACAGCCTCACTGAGCCCCAAAGGCCTCTGACAGCCAGTGGATGAAGGTGACAGCAGCAGTAGTCTCTCAGTCTCACCTTAATTCCCTTGACAGACATTGGAACGAGAGTAACAGCAGAAGCAGAATCATTAAGCCTCTAAAAGTCAGTGGCAGCCAGAGGAGGGGGATAGCAGCAATAACATTCTCACATAGACCATAAAGCCTGGGACAGTCAGTGGAGGTAGATATAAGTAACCATAACACAGGCTTACTGAGCCCCTAAAGGCCTTTGACAGCAATTGGAGCCAAAGCAGCAGTCTCATAGAGTTTATGGGGCCTGTGACTGCTAAAGGAGGTGGGTTGGCAACAGCTAATCCCTTTCTGAGTGTCTAAGGCCTGTGACAGTCAGTGAAGAGGGGTAACAGCAGCAGTAGTCTCTTTAAGCCCCTAAAGCCTTAGACGGCCAGTGGAGAGGGGCAGCAGCAGCAGCAGTCTATTTAAGCCCCTATAGGCCTTAGACAGCCAGTGGAAAGGGATAACAGCAGCAGAAGTTCCATTGAACCCCTAAGGCCTCTGACAGCCAGGGGGATAACAGCCGTCATAGCCTCATAGAGCTGCCAATGGTCTTATTACAGCCATTGGAGGAATGTGACAGAGCCAGCAGATCCATTGAGCCCCTAAAGGTCTATTGAAGCCAGTGAGGGAGGGCAACTGCAGCAACAGTCACTTAGAGTCTCTAAGGCCTGTGAAAGCCTGTGGAGGAAGGTAACAGCAGCATCAATCTCATAGAATCCATGAGGCCTGTGACTGGAGCACATGCAGACTGTGTTTCACTGCCATGCTCAATGATCTCTTCATGTGAAGCAGACAAATGCATTGATCACCAATAGGAGCTCTTTTGGGCAAGATTGGACAAAATCGTAACAAAGGGGGTCACACGGTCCATGTTGGACTTTGGGATGGTCTGCACTGATCATATATTAGGGGGGGGGGGGGGGGGTTATGAGCTCCTGCTAAAGCTGAGCTCACCCCGTCACCTGAGACGACCCTTTTACATTTGCCGTGGCCAGAATAGGAGCTTAGTTTCTCACATATCTTTCATAACATAACAATCAGATTTTGGCCTATACCATCAGCTAGAAAATCATTTAGCAAAACTCATCTTATGCTACCAGACCAGCATACTCCTTCCAAGAGCATGGAAAACCTAAGGCTTTTTCCAGAACTACATGCCACAGGAACCAAGACTTGACCCACAAGATACAATTGGGGACATCAGCGACAAGACAATATGTAGGATAGGGTTATTGTTGGTTTCAGTAGCGTAGACTAGATAATGAAATCTACACAAAGGTTTCCAATGAGGAATGGAGCAGGGCTGATAATGTTATTATAGATAAATTGAGTAACAATAGTGAACAAATAAGTTCCAGAGGTGAACAGACCAGAATAGAACAATGCTAATGAGATATAGTGTGAATGGGATCCGACATAACAATGGGATAAGCAATTCCGGACGCACATTTGTTGTTAAAGTTGCTGTGTATGATATTATTACAAGATCAGATGAAAAACTTCTCTGGCACATGCCTCTACTACAAAGCACAGTACATAGTTCTAGCAGGGAAGCTTGCTACAATGGCTGTAAGCTGTAATGAGAGTTGCCCCCACGGGGTGTAAGCTGTAATAAGGGGTGCCTGCACTGCCTGTACTGAGGGATGCCCCCACTGGCTGTACTGAGGGATGCCCCCACTGGCTGTACTGAAGGATGCCCCCACTGTCTGTACTGAAGGATGCCCCCATTGGCTGTTCTGAGGGATGCCCCCACTGGTGGATCTAAGGGATACCCTCACTGGCTCCACTGAGGGATGTCCTCACTGGCTGCACTGAGGGATGCCCCACTGACTTTACTGAGGGATGCCCCCATTGGCTGTTCTGAGGGATACCCCCACTGGTGGTTATGAAGGATGCCCCCACTGTCTGTACTGAAGGATGCCCCCACTGGCTGTACTGAAGGATGCCCCCACTGGCTGTTCTGAGGGATGCCCCCACTGTCTGTAAGATGTCCTGAGGGATGCCCCCACTGGCTGTTCTGAGGGATGCTCCCACTGGTGGTTCTGAGGGATGCCCCACTGGTGGTTCTGAGGGATGCCCTCACTGGCTGCACTGAGGGATGCCCTCACTGGCTACACTGAGGGATGTCCCACTGACTTTACTGAGGGATGCCCCCATTGGCTGTTCTGAGGGATGCTCCCACTGGTGGTTCTGAGGGATGCCCCCACTGGTGGTTCTGAGGGATGCCCTCACTGGCTGCACTGAGGGATGCCCCACTGACTTCACTGAGGGATGCCCCCATTGGCTGTTCTGAGGGATACCCCCACTGGTGGTTATGAAGGATGGCCCCACTGGCTGTACTGAGGGATGCCCCCACTGGCTCTAAGCTGCAGTGAGGGGGTCCCCCACTGGCTGTATTGAGGGATGTCCCAATGGTTGTAAGCTGTAAGGAGGGATGCCCCAACTGGCTGTAAGCCTTACTGAGGAATGCACCCTCTGGCTGTATTGAGGGATGATCAACTGGATGTAAGCTGTAATGAGAAATGCCCCCAATGGCTCTGCTGAGGGATGCCCCCACTGGCTGTAAGCTGTAATAAGGGATTCCCCACTGGCTGTAAGGTGTAATGAGGGATCCCCCACTGGCTATAAGCTATACTGAGGGATGCCCCCACTGGCTTACTGAGGGATGCCCCTTACTAGCTGTACTGAGGGATGCCCCCACTGGCTATACTGAGGGTTGCCCCTGTAAGATGGGATGCCCCCACTAGCTGTATGCTATACTGAGGGATGCCCCCACTGGCTGTACTGAGGGATGCCCCCATTGGCTGTATGCTATACTGAGGGATGCGCCAACTGGCTTTTCTGAGGGATGCCTCCACTGGCTGTTCTGAGGGGTACCCCCACAGGCTGCACTGAAGGATGCCCGCACTGTCTGTACTGAGGGATGCCCCATTGGCTGAAAACTGTAAGGAGAAATGGCCCACTGGCTGTTCTGATGGATGCCTCCACTGGCTGTACTCGGGCATGCCCCCACTGACTGTAAGTTGTAGTGAGGGGTGCTCCCACTGGCTGAACTTAGGGATGCCTCCACTGGTTGTACTGAGGGATGCTCCATTGGCTATAAGCTGTAAGGAGGGATACCCCCACTGGCTGTACTTAGGGATTTCCCAACTGACTGTAAGCTGTAATGAGGGATGCACCCACTGGCTGTACTGAGGGATGCCCCCACTGACTGTAAGCTGTAGTGAGGGGTGCCCCCATTGGCTGTAAGCTGTAATGAGGGGTGCTCCCACTGGCTGAACTGTGGTATGCCTCCACTGGTTGTACTGAGGGATGCCCCATTGACTATAAGCTGTAAGGAGGGATGCCCCCTCTGGCTGTAAACTGTAAGGAGGGATGCCCCCACTGGCTGTAATGAGGGATGTCCCCACTGACTGTAAGCTTTTATGATGGATGCCCCCTCTGGCTGTTCTGAGGGATCTACCCACATTCTGTAATCTTTAAACAGGAATGCCCTCACTGACTGAAATGAGGGATGCCCCCACTGGTTGTAAGCTATACTGAGGGATGCCCCCACTGGCTGTAAGCTATACTGAGGGATGCCCCCACTGGCTGTAAGCTGTAGTAAGGGATGCCCCAATCATCACTCCTCCCACCCAGCTCTCTCTGACTCCTCCCACCTTCTCTCCACCTCCTCCTGACCCTCTCTCTACCTCCTCCCACCACTCTCTTGGCCCCTCTGATAGCCAGTGGAGGAGGGTAACAGCAGTGGCAGTTTCTTTGAGCCTCTTAGACCTGTGAAAGCCAACAGAGGGTGGTAGTGAGGCCCTAAAAGACAGACAGTGGAGAGGGGTATCAGCAGCACCCTGCTTGAGCCCCAAAAGTGGAGAAAGGTGGTAGTAGCAGCAGCAGCAGAAACAGCCTCACTAAGCCCCAAAAGGCCTCTGACAACCAGTGGACGAAGGTGACAGTGACAGTACTCTCTGAGTCTCACCTTAATCCGTATAAGTAGCCATAGACTTACTGAGCCCCTAAAGGCCTTTGACAGCAACTGGAGAGATGTGATTGTAGAAGAAGCAGTCTTTCTGTGCCCCTAAAGGCCTTTTGGTTCCTAGAAAATAAGGGGAACATCAGTCATTCAGAGTATCTAAGGCCCGTGAAAGCTGGTGGATGAAGGTAACAGAAGCAACTGCAGCTGCAGCAGTCTCATAGAGTTCATGGGGCCTGTGACGGCTAGAGGAGGTGCGTTAGCAACAGCCAAACTCTCTCTGAGTGTCTAAGGCCTAAGAATGCCAGAGCAGGAGGGAAACAGCAGTAACAGTCTCCTTGAGCCCTGAAAGGCTTGTGACAGCCAGTGGAGAGGGGTAGTAACAGCAGCAGCTGTCTCCTTAAGCCCCTAAAGGCCTTAGACAGCCTGTGCAAGATGTTGACCATAGAAGCAGTTTAATTGATCCCCTAAAGTGCTTTTACAGCCTGTGGAGGAATGTATTAGCAGCAGAAGTCTCTCTCAGTCTCAAAGGCCTGTGTCTTTAAGACCTGTGACAGCCAGCTGAGGGAAGTAGCAGCAGCAGCAGGCAGTGGTGGAGGGTAACATCAGCAAAAGTCTCTGTGAGACACTGAGGCCCGTGAAAGCCAGAGTAAAGTAACCGCAGCAGCAGTCTCACCGGGCACCAAAAAACCTGTGACAGACAGTGGAGGAGGGTACCAGCATTGGCAGTTTTTTGAGCCCCTTAGGCCTGTGAAAGCCAAAGGAGGGTGGTAGTAGCAGCTCTTCCCGCCCCTTTCTCTGCGTCCTCCTGCCCCTCTCGCTCTGCCTCCTTCACCCCTCTCTCTGCTTCACCCGCCCCTCTTTCTCTGTCTCCGCCCACCTCTCTCTCTGTCTCCTCCCACCTCTCTCTCTGCCTTCTCCCGCCCCTCTCTCTCTGTCTCCTCCCGCCTCTCTCTCTCTTTCTCCTCCTGCCCCTCTCTCCACCTCCTCCTGCCCCTCTCTCCAACTCCTCCCGCCCCTTTCTCTGCCTCCTCCCGCCCCTCTCTCCACCTCCTCCTGCCCCTCTCTCCAACTCCTCCCACCCCTTTCTCTGCCTCCTCTCGCCCCTCTCTGCCTCCTCCTGCCCCTCTCTCCAACTCCTCCCGCCCCTTTCTCTGCCTCCTCCCGCCCCTCTCTCTGTGTCATCCTGCCCCTCGCTCTCTGTCTCCTCCCGCCCCTCTCTCCCTGTCTCCTCCTGCCCCTTTCTCTGCGTCATCCTGCCCCTCTCTCTCTTCCTCCTTCCGGCCCTCTCTCTGCTTCCCCCCACCCCTCTCTCTCTGCCTTCTCACACCTCTCTCCCCCTTCCTCCTCCTGCCCCTCTCCCTTCCTCCTCCTGCCCCTCTCTCTTTCTTCTCCTGCCTCTCTCTCTTTCTTCTCCTGCCTCTTTCTCTCTGTCTCCTCCCGCCCCTTTCTCTTCCTCCTCCTGACCCTCTCCTTAAGCCCCGAAAGGCCTTATACAGCCAGTGCAAGATGTTGACCGTAGAAGCATTTTCATTGATCCCCTAAAGTGCTTTTATGGCCTGTAGAGGAATGTACCAGCAGCAGAAGTCTCTCTCAGTCTCAAAGGCCTGTGGCAGCCAGCTGAGAGGGGTAGCAGCAGCAGCATGCTCTTTGAGCGCCTAAATGCCTGTTAAAACATTGGTGAAGGGTAACATCAGCAAAAGTCTCTGTGAATCTTAGGCCCGTGAAAGCAAGAGTATAGTAACCGCAGCAGCAGCAGCAGCAGCAGTCTCTCTGTGCACCTAAAAACCTGTGACAGCTAGTGGAGGAGGGTAACAGCTGTTTTTTTAGCCCCTTAGGCCTGTGAAAGCCAATAGAGGGTGGTAGTAGCTGCAGCAGCCGTCTCTTAGACTCCTCAAAAAGCATGTGGCAGCCAGTTGAGAAAGATTGCAGCACCAGTCTCCTTGTGCCCAAAAAGGCCCATGACAGACAGTGGATGAAGGTGAGAGAAGCAGCAGTATCAATAAGCCTCCAAAAGCCAGTAGTAGTCAGTGGAGGGGGATAGCAGCAATAACAGTCTCGCAGAGACAATACAGCCTGGGACAGTCAGTGGAGAAGGGTATATGGAGCCACAGACTTACTGAGCCCCTAAAGGCCTTTGACAGCAATTGGAGTGATGTGATAGCAGAAGCAGCAGTCTCCGTAAGCCCCTAAAGGCCTTAGACAGCCAGTGAAGATGGGTAGCAGTAGCAGCAGCAGCATGCAGTCTTCTTAAGCCCCTAAAGGCCTCTTGATTCCCTAAGACCAGTGAAAGGCAGTGAAGGAGGGTAACAGCACCAGAAGTACCATAGCACCCCATGGCCTCTGACAGCCATGGGAGGCTCTCTTCCTGACTCCTCCAACCCTTCTCTCTCTGACTCCTTTCACCCTCTCTCTGACTCCTCCTGCCCCTCTCTCTCTGCTTCCTCCCACCCCTCTCCCTCTGCTTCCTCCTGCCCCTCTCTCCACCTCCTCCCGCCCCTCTCTCTCTGTCTCCTCCCACCCCTCTCTCTCTGCTTCCTCCCGCCCCTCTCTCTCTGCTTCCTCCCGCCCCTCTTCTTTCTGTCTCCTCCCACCCCTCTCTCTCTGCTTCCTCCCGCCCCTCTTTCTCTGCTTCCTCCCGCCCCTCTCTTTCTGCCTCCTCCTGCCCCTCTCTCTCTGCTTCCTCCCGCCCCTCTCTTTCTGCCTCCTCCTGCCCCTCTCTCTCTGTCTCCTCCCGCCCCTCTCTCTCTGCTTCCTCCCGCCCCTCTCTCTCTCTCTGCTTCCTCCCGACCCTCTCTCTCTCTCTGCTTCCTCCCGCCCCTCACTCTCTGCTTCCTCCCGCCCCTCTCTCTCTGCTTCCTCCCACCCCTCTCTCTGCTTCCTCCTGCCCCTCTCTCTCTGCTTCCTCCTGCCCCTCTCTCTCTGTCTCCTCTCGCCCCTCTCTCTGCTTTCTCCGGCCCCTCTCTCTCTGCTTCCTCCCACCCCTATCTCTGCTTCCTCCTGCCCCTCTCTCTCTGCTTCCTCCTGCCCCTCTCTCTCTGTCTCCTCTCGCCCCTCTCTCTGCTTCCTCCTGCCCCTCTCTCTCTGCTTCCTCCTGCCCCTCTTTCTCTGTCTCCTCCCGCCCCTCTCCCGGCTTCCTCCTGCCCCTCTCTTTCTGCTTCCTCCTGCCCCTCTCTCTCTGCTTCCTCCTGCCCCTCTCTCTCTGTCTCCTCTCGCCCCTCTCTCTGCTTCCTCCGGCCCCTCTCTCTCTGCTTCCTCTTGCCCCTCTCTCTCTGCTTTCTCCCGCCCCTCTTCTTTCTGTCTCCTCCCGCCCCTCTCTCTCTGCCTCCTCCTGCCCCTCTCTCTCTCTGCTTTCTACCACCCCTCTCTCTCTGTCTCCTCACGCCCCTCTCTCTCTGTTTCCTCACGGCCCTCTCTCTCTGTTTCCTCACGCCCCTCTCTCTGTCTCCTCCCACCCCTCTCTCTCTTTGCTTCCTCCCGCCCCTCTCTCTCTGCTTTCTCCCGCCCCTCTTCTTTCTGTCTCCTCCCATCCCTCTCTCTCTGCTTCCTCCCGCCCCTCTCATTCTGCCTCCTCCTGCCCCTCTCTGCCTCCTCCCGCCCCTCTCTCTCTGTCTCCTCCCACCCCTCACTCTCTGCTTCCTCTCGCCCCTCTCTCTCTGTTTCCTCGGCCCCTCTCTCTCTGCTTCCTCCTGCCCCTGTCTCTCCACCTCCTCCCGCCCCTCTCTCTCTCTGCTTTCTCCCGCCCCTCTCTCTCTGTCTCCTTCCGCCCCTCTCTCTCTGCTTCCTCCCGCCCCTCTCTCTCTGCTTTCTCCCGCCCCTCTCTCTCTCTGCTTTCTCCCACCCCTCTCTCTCTGTCTCCTCCCGCCCCTCTCTCTCTGTCTCCTCCCGCCCCTCTCTCTCTGTCTCCTCCCGCCCCTCTTTCTCTGCTTCCTCCTGCCCCTCTCTCTCTCTGCTTTCTCCCGCCCCTCTCTCTCTGTCTCCTCCCGCCCCTCTCTCTCTGTTTCCTCCTGCCCCTCTCTCTGTCTCCTCCTGCCCCTCTCTATCTCTGCTTCCTCCCGCCCCTCTCTTTCTGCCTCCTCCCGCCCCTCTCTCTGCCTCCTCCCGACCCTCTGTCTCGGTCTCCTCCCACCCCTCACTCTCTGCTTCCTCTCGCCCCTATCTCTCTCTGTTTCCTCGGCCTCTCTCTCTCTGTCTCCTCCTGCCCCTCTCTCTCTGCTTCCTCCTGCCCCTCTCTCTCTGTTTCCTCATGCCCCTCTCTCTGTCTCCTCCCGCCCCTCTCTCTGTCTCCCCCCGCCCCTCTCTCTGCTTCCTCCGGCCCCTCTCTCTCTGCTTCCTCCTGCCCCTCTCTCTCTGCTTCCTCCTGCCCCTCTCTCTCTGCTTTCTCCTGCCCCCTTCTTTCTGTCTCCTCCCGCCCGTCTCTCTGTCTCCTCCCGCCCGTCTCTCTGTCTCCTCCTGCCCCTCTCTCTCTATTTCCTCCCTCCCCTCTCTCTCTCTGCTTCCTCCTGCCCCTCTCTCTCTCTGCTTCCTCCTGCCCCTCTCTCTCTCTGCTTCCTCCTGCCCCTCTCTCTGTTTCCTCCCTCCCCTCTCTCTCTCTGCTTCCTCCTGCCCCTCTCTCTCTCTGCTTTCTCCCGCCCCTCTCTCTCTGTCTCCTCCCGCCCCTCTCTCTCTGTTTCCTCACGCCCCCCTCTCTCTCTCTGCTTCCTCCCGCCCCTCTCTCTCTGCTTTCTTCTGCCCCTCTCTCTCTGTCTCCTCCCGCCCCTCTCTCTCTGTCTCCTCCCGTCCCTCTCTCTTCCTCCTCCTGACTCTCTCCTCGCCCCGAAAGGCCTTAGACATTCAGTGCAAGATGTTGACAGTAGAAGCAGTCTCATTGATCCCCTAAAGTGCTTTTACGGCCTGTGGAGGAATGTATCAGCAACAGAAGTCTCTCTCAGTCTCAAGGCCTGTGTCTATAAGGCCTGTGGCAGCCAGAGGAGGGGGATGGTACCAATAACATTCTCACAGAGACCATAAAGCCTGGGACAGTCAGCGGAGGTGGGTATAAGTAGCCACAGACGTACTGAGCTCCTAAATGCCTTTGACAGCAATTGGAGGGATGTGATTGCAGAAGCAGCAGTCTCATAGAACCCCTAAAGGCTTGTTGATTCCTAGAAAATGAGGGGAACATCAGTCATTCAGAGTATTTTAGGTCTGTGAAAGCTGGTGGATGAAGGTAACAGAAGCAGCTGCAGCAGTCTCATAAAGGTCATGGGGCCTGTGACTGCTAGAGGAGGTGGGTTAGCAACAGCCAAACTTTCTCTGAGTGTCTAAGGCCTGTGAATGCCAGAGGAGGAGGGAAACAGCAGTAACAGTCTCCTTGAGCTCTGAAAGGTTTGTGTCAGCCAGTGGAGAGGGGTAGCAGCAGCAGAAGCTGTCTTCTTAAGCCCCTAAAGGTCTTAGACAGTCAGTGCAAGATCTTGACCCTAGAAGCAGTTTAATTGATCCCCTAAAGCTTTTATGGCCTGTGGAGGAATGTATCAGCAACAGAAGTCTCGGTCAGTCTCAAAGGCCTGTGACAGCCAGCTGAGAGGGGTAGCAGCAGCAGCAGCATGCTCTTTGAGCCTCTAAGGGCCTGTTACAGACAGTGGTGGAGGGTAACATCAGCAAAAGTCTCTGTGAGACTCTTAGGCCCGTGAAAGCCAGAGTATAGTAACCGCAGCAGCAGCAGCAGTCTCTTCGTGCACCTAAAAACCTGTGACAGCCAGTGGAGGAGGCTTTCACAGCCTGTGAAAGCCAATAGAGGGTGGCAGTTGCAGCAGCAGTCTCTTAGACTCCCCTAAAAGCATTTGGCAGCCAGTTGAGAAAGTCCAAAAGTGGAGGATGGTGGTAGCAGCAACAGCAGCAGCAGCAACAGCCTCACTGAGCCCCAAAGGCCTCTGACAGCCAGTGGATGAAGGTGACAACAGCAGTAGTCTCTCAGTCTCACCTTAATTCCCTTGACAGCCATTGGACGAGAGTAACAGCAGAAGCAGTATCATTAAGCCTCTAAAAGCCAGTGGCAGCCAGAGGAGGGGGATAGCAGCAATAACATTCTCACATAGACCATAAAGCCTGGGACAGTCAGTGGAGGTAGATATAAGTAACCATAACACAGGCTTACTGAGCCCCTAAAGGCCTTTGACAGCAATTCGAGCCGAAGCAGCAGTCTCATAGAGTTTATGGGGCCTGTGACTGCTAAAGGAGGTGGGTTGGCAACAGCTAATCCCTTTCTGAGTGTCTAAGGCCTGTGACAGTCAGTGAAGAGGGGTAGCAGCAGCAGTAGTCTCCTAAGCCCCTATAGGCCTTAGACAGCCAGTGGAAAGGGATAACAGCAGCAGAAGTCCCATTGAACTCATAGTCTCATAGAGCTGCCAATGGTCTTATTACAGCCATTGGAGGAATGTGACAGAGCCAGCAGATCCATTGAGCCCCTAAAGGTCTATTGAAGCCAGTGAGGGAGGGTAACTGCAACAACAGTCACTTAGAGTATCTAAGGCCTGTGAAAGCCTGTGGAGGAAGGTAACAGCAGCAACTGCAGCATCAGTCTCATAGATCCATGAGTCCTGTGAATGGCGCACATGCAGACTGTGTTTCACTGCCATGCTCCATGATCTCTTCATGTGAAGCAGACAAATGGATTGATCATCAATAGGAGCTCTTTTGGGCAAGATTGGACAAGATTGCAACAAAGGGGGTCACACCGTCCAGGTTGGACTTTGGGATGGCCTGCACTGATCAAACATTTGGGGGGGGGGGGGGTCATGAGCCCCTGCTAAAGCTGAGCTCATCCCCGTCACCTGAGACGACCCTTTTTTTTTTTTAAGTTCATCACATAACTTTTATCATATTCTGGCCTATACCATCAGCTCAGAAATAATTTACCAAAACTCATCTTATGCTACCAGACCAGCATACTCCTTACAAGAGCATGGAAAACCTAAGGCTCTTTCCAGAACTACATGCCACAGGAACCGAGACTTGATCCACAAGATACAATCAGGGACATCAGCGACAAGACAATATGTAGGATAGGGTTATTGTTGGTTTCAGTAGCGTAGACTAGATAATCAAATCTACACAAAGGTTTCCAATGAGGAATGGAGCAGGGCTGATAATGTTATCATAGATAAGTTGAGAAACAATAGTGAACAAATAAGTTCCAGAGGTGAACAGACCAGAATAGAACAATGCTAATGAGATATAGTGTGAATGGGATCCGACATAACAATGGGATAAGCAATTCAGGACGCACATTTGTTAAAGTTAAAGTTGCTGTGTATGATATTATTACAAAATCAGATGAAAAACTTATCTGGCACATGCCTCTACTACAAAGCACAGTACATAGTTCTAGCAGGGAAGCTTGCTACATTATTTGTGCACCAGCTCAACCGCTTATAAATCTACAGCAGTCTAAAAGAATAGAGGCCAGTTTGGCCTCACCTGGACATAAAACAGTCACCATGTAAACAGACCCCACTGGCTGTAAGCTGTAATGAAAGATGCCCCCACTGGCTGTACTGAGGGATGCCCCCACTGGCTGTTCTGAGGGATGCCCCCACTGGCTGTACTGAGGGATGCCCCCACTGGCTGTTCTGAGGGATGCCCCCACTGGCTGTTCTGAGGGATGCCCCCACTGGCTGTTCTGAGGGATGCCCCCACTGGCTGTTCTGAGGGATGCCCCCACTGGCTGTTCTGAGGGATGCCCCCACTGGCTGTTCTGAGGGATGCCCCCACGAGCTGTACTGAGGGTTTTCCCCAATGACTGTAAGCTTTAATCAGGTATGCCCCCGCTGGCTGTTCTGAGGGATGCCTCTAATGGCTCTACTGAGGGATGCCCCCACTGACTGTAAGCTGTAATGAGGGATGCCCCCTCTGGCTCTGCTGAGGGATGCACCTGCTGGCTGTAAGCTTTAATCAGGGATGCTCCCACTGACTGTCAACTGTACAGAGGGATACCCCCACTGGCTGTTATGAGGGATGCCCCCACTGGCTGTACTGAGGGATGCCCCAACTGGCTGTACTGAGGGAAGCCCTCACTGGCTGTTCTGAGGGATGCCCCCACTGGCTGTTCTGAGGGATGCCCCCACTGGCTGTTCTGAGGGATGCCCCCACTGGCTGTTCTGAGGGATGCCCCCACTGGCTGTACTGAGGGATGCCCCCACTGGCTGTACTGAGGGATGCCCTCACTGGTTTAATTTTGGCAGGTGGGGTTTACACACAGCACAGATGCCTAGTACTAGCGAAAGTGGTTTTATAACAAAGCCCCAGCATGCCTCCTCCATCGCAGTGAATGGAGTGGGCATGCCAGCATCACTGCAACTGGTGGCAGGGGGAGGACGCCCATTGTGGAGGCTGTCTGGTGAATGGTGATACATTGTGGATGGCGCAGGGGACTTACGATATGATATATCAGTAAGCGTGTGAGTGCCAGACTGCCACCAGTCAGCTTCTGGGGGACGCGGAGTGAACATCGATTTTGGTAAATGACTTGGCTGGACTATTCACTTAAGGGGGGAAAAATGTATCCGGAGCATCCACCAGATTGTCTCCACCAAGCTTAATCCAGAACCCGATTCCATACCATAACAAAAACACTCCTACCATGGCTTTGACCCCACTGCTGGCTTGAAAGACACATCAGCTGTGACTATACCATCTGCTTAGAGGAGAGATTCAGGCCACAGCTCTTTAGACCAATGCTGAGTGTTCAACTTAATCCCAGCTGAGTCCTTAAAGGAGCCACAGCACCCTGATCTTGGTCCACACACATCTGCAGAAGTATGCTAAAATTGCACCACCAAATGACAAGGTGCCTCTGTGTAGTGCAGCCCTAACTCTAACCCATGACAGCCCCCCATGGCAATGCAATGGATAAATTGGGAGCAGCTTACCTGAGGTTGCCACATAACCTCAAGTGCAGCACATGGGGAGGAAGGGTCAAAAGCCTCCCAGTACTGCTTGTCTGAAGCTGTACCTGCCATGTTTCCCCTGCTGAGCCCTTGATTGCTCTCCAATTCTGATATAAAAACATTTTGCCAGGGAACACACAACCAGCTTAGGGGACATGGAGAGGGGTATGAGAGAGGACACAATGGCATCATGTATAACTCTGCTGCCTCATTGACCTCATCTGGGACATATAGTTAGTGTAACTCCACATGACCTAACTGTTGTCTGTGAAGTGTCAAAAGACTCGGCTCTGCCTTCTCCAGCCACCTAAATATACAGCTGTCGATTTAATACATAATGTCTTCAGGGTAATGGTAAGGTAACCAAAGACAATGTGCCACTTGCCTGATTAACAGGGTGAACACCATGCCATTGGCTCAAAAGAGTATTACCAAGAACAAGCAGACGCAAGGAGGGCTTTGCTCCAGTCAAGCCCACACCCACAGCCCAGCCCTGTGCTCACAGGGCATCTTGTACCAAGAGAAAGCACCTGTTTAAGTATTTTGTTTTAGCCTGCTTGTATCACATTTGGTCAAGATGTGGCATCCTAAAGGCTGAATGTTACATGGAAAAGGTTACTGTATGAACAACACTGGACCCCTATCTCATGTCTGCACCAGGACCTGCTCTCATTTAGTTAAGCCTCTGCATGGTGTCAGAACAGAATCACCACCTGTAGATAAGGCTCTTAGGCATATATATATATATATATATGGCAGTGGGGTGAGAGGGGGCATTTGTATAGTGACATTATACCAAAGGTTAGGCTTGGCTCACAATCTAGGATCAAGGTGCAAAAAATCCTGAGGTGTCTCTCCAAAAGCACCTCTTCAAACTATAGAATAAAAGTAATGGATAAATTCACACCACACGCAACAAAAAGTTTGCACTTAAAATTATATTTGTAAATAGCTCAGATACAGCACAAAATATTATCAAAACGGATACAATGCAGGTTCAGATGTGTAGGCTATGCCCAGTCTCCAGGATCGTAGACCACCTCAAGTAAAAGCGGAAATAAGTGTACTTGTCAGGTATAGTTGTGCACAATAAGGAAATATGTTTCCAGATCGAAAATTATACCTTCTAGGTCTGTAATGTTATTGGAAACATTATGTAGAGAGGGGGAGATGGTTGGTTAACCCCAAGTACAAAGCAGTCCTGTCGTCGGGGGTTAGGCACAGTGTAGAGTCCTTAGTATAAAAAAAAAAGGAAGGTTAAAGAGCATCGAAAAGACCTCAGCGTAACTAAACGGTTGCTATGAGTCCCCGTATGAGGGTATTATGGACCATTATTGTGAGTAGTACATACCAGCGAAAGTCTGCTACAGTTGCGCAGGTTAAGAAAAAAGCCAGTGGGGTGTTTTCCACTCCGGAAATTCAAATTAATTGTAAAGAAGAAAGATGGAAAGAGCTAGATATGGAATACAGAGGTGATCCATAGGTAGAAATTAGGACCAATGTGTTTGAAACTAGAAACTAACACCAAAGTGTTTGACCTGAAATAGATCCATGCAAAACAAAGATTGCACCTTCTATGTCTGTAATGTTATTAAAAACATTATGTAGAGATGATTGGGAGAAAATGGTTGGGATGCCAGCAGACCCTATGTACAAAGTGATCCTGCCATCGGTAATGAGGCAGAGAGTGGGGCCCTTATTACAAAAAGAGAAAATATATAGGAGACCAGAGTATACTTATCGGTTATTGTGGGTCCCTACATGAGGATCTTAATTGGACAATTACTGTAGTAGTAATGAACAGGCGGTGTATATCAGTGATGGTCGGCTAAAATTGCGCAGATCAAAGAAAGAAAGATCCAAAGAGGTGTTTTACCTTATAGGCCTGATGTATAATTGATGATGTGATAGGGAGGTGAGGAGGGTCATCCATATGATGGGATGCAGATGTATTAAACAGATGTATTGGGTGACATGTTAGGAGAATATATTGGATCTTTATGAAAAGGGTGCATAGTCCATTTCCTCATTTAGGCCCTTTGGTGTCATGGTCTGTAGAGTATTTGTTATGGTGTATTTGTTATTATTTGTATAGTGACACAAATGAACGATTTGGTAGGTAGGCAAGCGCAGAGAAAGAAGCTCAGGTGTAGCAAAGAAGCCAGAGGAGTGGAGGCCGACTGCATGGCGACACATAGATGTCATGTGGAGCCGAGTGGAGAGGAAGCAGCACTTTATGTGAAGCAAAGAAGAGGCAGCCATGAACAGAGGAGTCACAGCTCATGGCATCCCCTCCCCAGCCTGCACGATGGGGGACACGGAGTCCCGATCACACAGGCTATACCGGCACCTCCACAGCCCAGGCAGGTGGGACTGTTTTATTGTCACTGCTGAAACTCGCCAATAGAGGACAGAGATGAGGAGTTAGTATGAAGCAATTAGCGGCCCTTAAACTACAGCGTGTGAGGTTCAAGCCCCTGTCAGTGTGAGCTGCGGGGACACCCTGATGTGCTTTTACTTTGGGGTGACAAGCCGCTCTCGGGGTGTCTGTGACGGGAAGAGAGAGGCAGGGCGCCATTGCAGGCTGTTCTATCAGCCCAGTGAGCAGCCCCGGGTGACAGCGCGCTCACAGGTGGCTACAGGGCAGTAGAGGGACCCGGCGAGCTCCGGGGATAGGTTCAGCATCGCCACACGCCGGAGAAATCAGCGTTTTCCCTCCGCCAGAGAAACACAGATCGGCAACAAGGATTCTCCAGCTCCGGTAGCAGAGGCCGTGGGCGTGTCTTAATGTGCAGCCAATCGGTGTGCAGGATTGCGTTGCAGCCTTAGCCAATAGCGGCACAGAGCACGCTCTATATAAGCACTAATGAAGGCGGCGAGCAGGAATGTTTGCCTGTTCATTAAGCAGCCATGTCCGAGCCTGAGTCTGCCCCAGCCGCCCCTCCCGCAGCGGAGACTCCCGCCAAGAAGAAGCGGCAGCAACCCAAGAAAGCTGGAGCCGCCAAGAAGAGCGGCAGCAAGTCCTCTGGGCCCAGCGTCTCCGAGCTCCTCCTGAAGGCCGTGTCCGCTTGCAAAGAGCGCAGCGGGGCCTCCCTGCCCGCCCTCAAGAAGGCTCTGTCCGCTGCAAACTACGATGTGGACAAGAACAACAGCCGCGTTAAGCTCGCTCTCAAGGCCTTGGTGACCAAAGGAAGCCTCGTCCAGGTCAAAGGCACCGGCGCCTCCGGCTCCTTCAAAATTAACAAGCAGCAGCTCAACCAAGCCGACAAGAAAAAGGCGGCCAAGAAGAAGAGCCCGGCCAAGAAACCCGCTTCCGCTGCCAAGTCTCCCAAAAAGCCCAAGAAAGCTCCCAGCGCAGCCAAGAGCCCCAAAAAGGCTCCAGCCAAGAAACCGGCAGCTGCCAAAAAGCCTAAAGCCGCCGCTGCAAAGCCCAAGAAGGCCGCCAAGAGCCCGGCTAAGAAAGCTGCCAAGCCCAAGAGCCCGGCAAAGAAGGCTGCCAAGCCCAAGGTGGCCAAGAGCCCGGCAAAGAAGCTGCGCCCAAGAAAAAGTAATTGCTCCAGGTCGTCGCTACCCCCTGCTAACACAAAGGCTCTTTTCAGAGCCACCAACTCCTCTCCAAAGAGCTGTAACCGATCGCCCGCCTGCCCTACTCTCGTTGCTGCAGGCTCTGTGCTCACCAGGTCTGTGATAAACGGTGGGCACCCAGTCGGCCAGATGTTTCCTATGACCCCGGGTTAAAGTGGTTGGGGGTGTGTGTGATTGGCGCTGAGGTGACCAGGCCCATAACATATAGCGTGTGCCGGCGTTTATTGAAATCCCCAGCGTTTATTGAAATCCCCAAAGTAGCGCGCATTGGCAATGTAAAGGGGGGAGGAGGGTCCCCGATACGGGAACTGTGGTCATTCCAACAGGGCGTGTGATCAAAGTACACGGTGGAGCAACGGATTACAGTAACCGTTGCTTATGGACACAGTGCGGGCGGTAACTGTGTGCGTGTGCATCATCGGCCGTCTCTACCGGGCGCTACTGAAAGACAGACATTTTATTGGATCAGTTAAACTGCCTCTGTGTGTTACCGAACAGTCTGTGCAATGGCGGCGCTTTGCCAGACCACGAGTGAGCGGGGGGCTTGTGGCAATGCAGCATGAAAGGAAGGAGAGTGGGGGACGGGAGTGCGGGCAATGTGCAGCTCTTTTGCAGGAGGATTTGGTGGCTCTTAAAAGAGCCTTTGTGGTTTATGTGGGAGAGGCTGGGGCGCAGGGTGTTTTCTTAGGCCCTCTCTCCGCGGATTCTGCGGGCGAGCTGGATGTCCTTGGGCATGATTGTGACCCTCTTGGCGTGGATGGCGCAGAGGTTGGTGTCCTCGAAGAGTCCGACGAGGTAGGCCTCGCTGGCCTCCTGCAGGGCCATGATGGCGGAGCTCTGGAAGCGCAGATCGGTCTTGAAGTCCTGGGCGATTTCTCGGACGAGACGCTGGAAAGGCAGCTTGCGGATGAGCAGCTCGGTGGACTTCTGGTAGCGTCGGATCTCTCGCAGAGCGACGGTGCCGGGCCGGTAGCGGTGAGGCTTCTTGACTCCGCCAGTGGCCGGGGCGCTCTTCCTGGCCGCCTTGGTGGCCAGCTGCTTGCGGGGAGCTTTGCCGCCGGTGGACTTGCGAGCGGTCTGCTTGGTTCGGGCCATCGCACTGACTGAGCTTCTCTCACTACACGAACGAAATAAATGCTTATGGCGGGCGGCTCTCTCTTTTATACCCACGCCGCCTGAGTCACGGCTGTGCCAGACACGCCCCTTGTTTTGATTGGATAGTTCAAAACGCCCGCCAAAAACCAAGGAAGACGTTATAGTGAAGAAAACGATTAGAGCTTAAATGGGAAAAGCGACCCGCTTAGTTCTAGCCAAACCCGCTGTCTTTTCTAGAGTTAAACCAACTTTAAAAACTCTGGAAACTCAGCCTGGAAGCAGCGCGCACTGACTTGAAGCTCCCTCTAATTTCCAGCAGGTGGCGCCGCGCAGACAGTTTTCATTGTAAGGATTTAGAACGCTTTGTTACATTGTATCGCCTCTCTTTCATAGGCCCTGATCAGCCTTCACTTCGCTACTTGGTGTTACTATATTTCCAATTCCTAAAAGTATTCTGTATCTTAACAAACGTCAATCATCACAGTCGCTGTTTCGGAAGGCAATGAGCTGCGGCACCAGCTTTCCAGGGTTCCTAAAATTGTTTTATACAACTCTTATACACGCTGACTCGTAGGTTCCTATTTTTTAATAATAAATATTCCCAAATAGCCTTCCACCACAAGGTATTGCATGCTAAGTAAACGGTGGGAAAAAAAAAAAAAAAAAAACATGATTCTCACCAACCACCGCAGCCCATCAATCCAGGTCATAGTGTCATTCATTCATCAGATTTGCCCATTGACAGAGTTCCAACCAGAGAATGAAACAATGATGTGACCCGCATCTCCAGCCTGTGTGTGTGTGTGTGTTTCTTTATTTTGCGGGGGACGGGGTCGTGGTGTGAGCCTAAGTGCACTTACTTCATTTCAAGCTGTTGGGAAATGTCTGAAGTTCGGAGCCTGGATCTTTTGAATGGAAACAATAGATTTGATGTGGAGGGTGCAATCATTTTCTATTTTAGCAGCCTTTAGATGCCCCTAAGCAAGTAGGTGAAGCACTTAAACGTGAGGGCTGGGGCATGTTCCAGAGTACTGTAGCTGGCATTGTGATTAACTAGGACAATAATAATTTTAATAATAATAATAAATGCAGAAGACTAGAATCCGGATGAAGCACCTGCCAAAAGAGAAGGCACGATGCTGTGTCAGAACTGAAAAGCCTCTGGCGAGGAGAACACAGGTTTGGGCCTCAAATGGTTCATGAGACTCATTGAAGTACAGAAAGAGAGTTGCTATGGCTAAAGGGAGAAAATGGCGCTAAAAGAGCTGAGATCGGGGAAGAGAATAACAGGAAATAAAACAGGAGAAAGGAAACGGATCTGACATGACACGAGGTCACTTGTCAGTGTATTGGTGATTACAAAGAAAATCCACAGACATTCAAATCCCATAACTGCCCAACGTTAGGATTAAATAAAATCTCTTCATGGGCAGGATCGCGGCACAAATTTGTGGGGTTGTGACCTACATTTTTTCTAGCAAATTTCCCTCACACATCAGAGCCTTTCTACTTGTACATATGCAGCGATAGCTCTGATTAAAGGAGTTTAGCTCTCGGTGCCGAGCCCAGTAAGTTATTTATCTCATTTTAACTGTTATATTATATTTCACCTTTCTTAGCAAGGACTGGAAAAGTGGATAGTTTTATTTGGCTCCTACGACCCATGTAATGATGGCCATTTCTGACCCTTATTCTCCTACGCAGTGCTAAGACTATATCGGCAACCCGGGCTCTGTTGCTGCTCATATGCATGGCGAGATTTCCTGCCTCAGCCTGTGCACATCTTCTACCAACACAATCATATAGAAATATATTGGTTTGCATGTTTCCCCCACATCCCGTTTATCCTTTTACTTTCTTTTTAAAAATGATCATTTTATCTTTCCCACCTTCCTTCAAACTATCTCAATTTCATCCCAACTGATTTTTACTTTCTGTCCATCTCTCTCTCTCCGTTTAACATCCCTTCCACGCTTCATTGCTCCCTCTCTCTCTTTTTATACTGCTCCCGTTTTTTCTTCAACCTTCCTTTAATTGCTTTCTCCTTTGTCACATTCTCTGTACACACCGTATTTCCATTTGTAGCTGGTTATGACACATTTTCATTTTCTCTTTTCAGATGTTTCATTACATTTCTCTTCTTCCCACTGCTTAATCATTCCTTTTCTATATATGCTCCTTCCATCTCTCTTCTCATTTGGGTTGATCCAGCAACATATTTTTTCAAAACCGTCTCTTAAATTTCTGGTGATGGGTTAAGCAGGTCCTCGGTGTATTCCTACCACTGAAGACCTGCAAGTAGATTGGCATCGCCGAGTGTATGGGGTGATCTGAGAGCATAGCACAACACAACCATAAACAGAGACATCATTACAAGGGCTGGCCGGGCATTGGACAGACAATGATCGGCCATGACCGTTACAGAATTTCGGCGGGCAATTTCAAATATCACGTGATGGGACTGAATTTCGGCTATGATTTCGGGTGCAAATTAACGGCCAGTTTCATTAGCGAAGGCTATAGTTCTAATAGGTATTTGGAAACGTTCGAGAGAACATGTTCCATCAAGTCTGCATTATGTCTAATTAGGCACCCAGCCAAAAAAACAATCTGAAAAAAAAAAAAAAAAAAAATCAGTGGTCGGCGAGTTATATAAAATTGCTGATACGATAAGGTCACAAAAATAAAAAAGTGCATATGGTATTTATTTATTTTGAAGCAGATGAAAATATATATGGTGATCGCTTCCAATGAAAATCCTATATTGGAATTGCAGCCATAGGTAGCCGGATTATCAAGCTAAATGGTGATTATCTGTGGCGTGCGCCTGGAAAAAAGGCGGGAACAGAAAGCCAAGCGTTGTGAATTACGGCGGGCAATGTAAAACTAGCCACGTGACGTCACTACGAGCTATACACAGACGGACAACAATGGCGGTTATGGAACAAGCCCCCAAAACGGCTCGTCTCAGCAACCGAGGAGCGGGGTATAATTTTACGTTTAAACGTGTTTCATGGAGAACGTGTCAGGAATTTGGCCATTTTCTAGAAAGTCAGGAGCGCCATCATTTAGCAGACATGGCAATCGCGCCAAGGCGATAGTTTAGTAGCTCTTTGTGGAGAAAGTGGGTGGCTCTGAAAAGAGCCTTTGTGTTGTGCAGTGGGGGTGGGGCGAGTTTATTTGCCCTTGGCAGGCTTGGCGTGGCTCTCGGTCTTCTTGGGCAGCAGCACGGCCTGGATGTTGGGCAGGACGCCGCCCTGGGCGATAGTGACCCCACCGAGCAGCTTGTTGAGCTCCTCGTCGTTGCGCACTGCCAGCTGCAAGTGTCGGGGGATGATGCGGGTCTTCTTGTTGTCCCGGGCAGCGTTGCCGGCCAGCTCGAGAATCTCAGCAGTCAGGTACTCGAGCACGGCAGCCAGATAGACGGGAGCTCCGGCACCCACCCGCTCGGCATAGTTGCCCTTCCTGAGCAGACGGTGGACACGGCCAACGGGGAACTGGAGACCAGCCCGGGAGGAGCGGGTCTTGGCCTTAGCACGAGCCTTGCCACCTTGCTTGCCGCGTCCAGACATGTTGAAAGTGAAATAAAGATCAGCGAGAATGACTCTGACAAGCCGCCCCTTCCAATTTCTACCTTTGCAATAGGAGGCGTGCGCTGCTGCCATTGGACGCTCCACAGCCCAGCCATAGGCGTGTGGATTTCTGAAATGCACCAATCAGAGGAGACTAGGAGGAGCAAAGTGACATCACTGTTGTGGGCGTTAGTTTTCCCCTCCAATAATACTTTGAGCGACCAGGAATACTCGTTAGCATAAGGGGCCTATAAGAGCAGCAGCAGAGGGCTGGGCGAGCACATTGTCTCCGAGCAATAGACGAGTGTTAGCTGCAGTCATGCCTGAGCCAGCCAAGTCCGCCCCAGCACCCAAGAAGGGCTCCAAGAAAGCGGTGAGCAAGAGCCAGAAGAAAGATGGCAAGAAGCGTAGGAAGACCAGGAAGGAGAGCTACTCCATCTACGTCTACAAGGTGCTCAAGCAGGTCCACCCTGACACCGGCATCTCCTCCAAGGCCATGAGCATCATGAACTCCTTCGTCAATGACATCTTCGAGCGCATCGCCAGCGAGGCTTCCCGCCTGGCTCACTACAACAAGCGCTCCACCATCAGCTCCCGGGAGATCCAGACCGCCGTCCGCCTGCTGCTGCCTGGTGAGCTGGCTAAGCACGCCGTCTCCGAGGGCACCAAGGCCGTCACCAAGTACACCAGCGCCAAGTAACCGCTCTCTCCTGTTCCTAAAACAAACCAAAGGCTCTTTTAAGAGCCGCCCACAGTTTCCCAGCAGAGCTAGGTTATGCCATTATATGTCCATACGTATAGATGATTGCATGGAGTGCTTTGTAGTTACTTATTTTACCAGCTTTCACGGGGGAAGGGGTTTTAATGCACGCGACATACTACAGGAACCTGGATAATACTGCTGACACTCCAGGAGGGGCGGGATAGCTTGGCTTGCCTTCAAGATTGAGCAGCACTTGGGGGAATGTTAAGATATCGGGTTGAACCAAAAAAATAGGAAAACTGTCGTTTATACACGTTGTCCCGGGTCAGAAAAGATCGGCGGGTCACTGCTGCTACCAGTTACATAATCCTTTCCCGCTACACGATCACAGGGTGCGGCTTTCCTCCGTTAAAATGACAAATGATTTGCCAGTACACAGGGAAACTTAATTCCGCTGGTGCCTAAAGAATTGAAATGAGACCACATATGCATAATCAGTGCCAGCACATGGCATGGACTTGTACTCAAGTACCAATCACGTGTTATTGTATAGTGAATGAATGAAGAGCGCTATGGCGTCCCCCAGAAGCTTTGTAGGAAGTGGTGGGTGGCCCTTAAAAGGACCGTTGGTTTGCCGCCATATCATATTACCGGCATTCACGGGGGAGGGGTTTTAACGCACGCGACAACAAACATGGACAATGCTGCTGACACTCCAGCAGGTAACAAAGGTGGGGCGGGATATTTCGCCATGCCTTCTAGATTGAGCAGCACGTGGTTAGAGATCGGGCTAAAAGAGGAAATCTGTCGTGTAGATCACTTTAGGGATAAACGTCAGAAAACATCGGCGGGTCATCGCCGCTACCAGTTACATTAAGCTTTTTTTCCCCATACAGGGCGCTCTCTATACATGAAGTACTGCGAGCTCCATTTTGCAGCCACTAAGAGGAAAGCCGCGCTATATATACACTTATAGGTTTTTAGCGCAGATAAGTGCCCAAACTATTGACTATTTGCCAGTACACGGGGAGGCGACTGTTAATTCCGCTGATGCCTAAAGACTTTAGAGAGAAGACAACAGCATATGCACAATACAGGATCCCAGATCAATCATAGAACAGAGCCAGCACACGGCACGGATATGTTATGCAACATTGAAGAGCGCTATGGCGTCTCTAAAAGCGAATATACAGCTCTTTGTAGGAAGTAGTGGGTGGCCCTTAAAAGGACCGTTGGTTTGCCGCTATGGGGTAAGAAGGAGCGAGCGGGTGGGTTTAGCCTCCGAAGCCGTAGAGAGTGCGTCCCTGTCGCTTGAGAGCATAGACGACATCCATGGCGGTGACGGTCTTGCGCTTGGCGTGCTCGGTGTAGGTGACAGCGTCGCGGATCACGTTCTCCAGGAAGACCTTGAGCACCCCGCGGGTCTCCTCGTAGATGAGGCCGGAGATGCGCTTGACACCCCCTCTCCGAGCCAGGCGGCGGATGGCGGGCTTGGTGATGCCCTGGATGTTATCACGCAGCACCTTCCTGTGCCTCCTGGCGCCTCCTTTCCCCAGACCCTTCCCGCCTTTTTTTTTTTTTTTTTTTTTTTTTATTAAAAGCCATCAGGCTAGAATAGGACTGCCAGCCATACATTGGGTTACAATGTAGAAACACCAACAGCCCTACCAGTCATCATTTCAGCTTTAAATATATTTTTCCTTCTTTTTTACCATAAAAATGTTTCAAAATCTATACATAAATCACTCCTATTCAATAAAGACAAGAAAAAGACAAAATTAGAAACAAAAAAAACAATTATACATAGATCCTCTACCTCATCATTGATACAAACTTATTTCTAAATCACCACAGAGTGCACCATTTTTCGGGTTTCCATCGGGCCTCTGCGTTGGCTTTACCTATCTTATAGATATCAAAAATTAGTACCGTTTTAAGTTTAGCAGCAAACAACCTTACACAACCAATTTCGCTCATGATCTCATTCTTAATACATCTCTGCCTTGCATCCCATATACATTCCTTTATTAGAACCATGGATATCCAGATTACTCGTTTTCTCCACACTGGCCCTTCCCACCAACCGTACATCCAGGTCTTATAAGAAACATCATGAATGCCACAAATCGCCGACAAAAACTTACGTAAGCGCCTTTTAACTTTTTTTGCTAACAAACAACCCCAAAAAATATGGGAAGTGTATTCAAGTGCCTCACATCCCTCCTGCACACATCTCTCCTTCACTGTTAGACCTCTTCTCTTAAGGTAAGCATATGTAGGAAGTATATCCATGAAGAGAGACCATATGAAATCTCTTTGAGTGTTCAGTAGCCCACTCCATCTAATTTTCTTCCAAGTCTTTTTCACTGCCTCCCCATAAAGACCAGGTAAATCATTTTCCAAAATTTTTTCTTCCCTCCTCATCACCACTACTTTCTTCTTTTTACTCTCCTCTATACCTAGGTTTTCCAGACAATTGTCTTCCCGGAACCTCTGCAAGCCCAAATAGAACCTAGGAATTACAAAGGCTACGGGACGTCTAAGATCTTTCTTTAACCAACCCCACCGGATCCACCATCTCCCACCCAGGTATTGTACCATTTTGGCAGTACTACTATTTCCCTTAACCAATCTACAGACATTAAGCCAGTAATGAAGTTTAATATAAAAATCCAAATCTGGAAAATCATAGCCGCCTTTCTCAGTTTTCTTCATGACTTTAGTTCTGGAACACTTTTCCATTTTAGACCCCCAGAAAAAAATAAATAAAGCCCTGACCACACTCCGTATCCACCTTTGATTTGGGGGGAAAATTAGGGCATAATATAGCACAAGGGGCAGAATGACTGATTTAATAACTAAAACTTTTCCTCTTAATGACATTCTCCTCAGCTTCCAAAAATCAAGTTTTTTCTGAATTTTCCTACCCACAGGGTCAAAATTCTTTTTTGGGGCTCCGGACTCACAAAAGATGACCCCCAGGATTTCCACCTCCTCTACTATCGGTACTTTGTCTATATCCAATTTTTGTTTTCTACCAAAACAGCATAACTTACATTTCCCCCAATTAACCGACATTCCTGAAACACTACAGAAAATTCTCAACTGAAGATTCGATCTCTGCACATCAACTGAGGAATTACAGAGAAACACAATATCGTCCATGTAGCCACAGGTCTTGACATGTTCCCCTTCAGCTCCTGGTATATACATACCCCTGATGACTTTATCACGTTGAATTGCTCTCAACAGGGGCTCCACTGCACACACGAACAATTGAGGCGACAATGGACACCCCTGCCTGACTCCTGTCAAAACGCTAAATTTACCTGTTGGTATCCCATTCACCAGGACCCTGCTGCACATCTCTCGGTACAGACATTTGAGCATGTTAATGAATTTTACTGGGATGTCCATACACTCAAGGACCTTAAAAAGGAAATCATGCACCAGTTTATCGAAAGCTTTTTCTAGGTCTATAGATTCCACTATCATGCTACCGTTGTTACTTCTAACAAATTCCACCAGATCACGAATCAAAATTAGATTATCAGAAGATTTCCTCCCCTTCACCGCACAAGCCTGCTGAACGCCCACACACTTCCCAATTACTTTGCCAAAACGATCCGAAAGGACTTTTGCTATCAGCTTATAATCTGCGTTTAACAGTGTAATGGGACGCCAATTTCGCAGATCCTTCTTTTCCCCTTTTTTGTATAACAATTTGATCAAACCCTGTGCCATGGATTGAGAAATTTTTTCTTGATATCAGACATACTGCACCATTTCAACAATTTCCTTCCTCAATATACTCCAGTATCGTAGATAAAATTCTATAGGGAGACCGTCATCCCCAGGCGATCTCCCAGTCCTCATCTTTTTGGCAATTGAAAAGATTTCCTGCTCCGTGGGCACCTGACAAAGCATTTCCACTTCTTCGTTTTCAAACATCACTTTCAAATTCTCACAATAATCTTTAACCTCCTGCTCTCTAATGCTAAAATTCCTACCAAACAAATTAGCATAAAAATCCCTTACTGCTTCTCCCAACTTTGCTCCTTTAACCTCCTCGTCGCCCTTCAACACCGAAAACATGACATCCTTAGTACTCGTAACTTTTCGAAAGAAAAATCTAGAACAAGCCTCCTCCTTATCCATACATTCTATTTTAGCTTGTTGCATTATACGTTTCCCCCTCTCTTTCAAACATGTAGCTCTAATTTTTCTAGTTCTGATAAGATCCTCCTCCACGTCCACCCCCACAGCCTTCCACTTCATCAACATGTCAAGCCTTCTTGCTATTTCACTTTCCTCCCTCCTCCTTTCTCTAGCCAATTTACAGGACACTCTCCTGAAAAAACGAGCCATTCTTTTCTTAAAGTAATCCCACCAAAGCAAAATATTAGCAAAATCGCCTTTCTTAGCCAGAATCCGCTTGTACTCAGATTTGAATAACGGCTCTACCCCTTCATCCTCCAATAGGGAAGTATTCAAAAGCCACGGCCCCTTCCCCATTGTAACGTCTGAGGTGTCCTCGATCACTGCCCGCAACAGGCGGTGGTCCGAGAAGCTCACCGGAACCATTTCAAAAGCACTCACCGGAACAGATTCTGACACAAAAATAAAGTCTATTCTAGATTTACTCGAGCATGAATCAGAAAAATAACTAAAAAAGGAATCAGATTTTTGCAACAGTTTTCCTATATCTTTGAGCTTAAAGTCTGCTATTAAATTATTTAGTATTGTTGAAGACCTTTCAAGCTTGGCCTCACTCTTCCCAATCCTATCCTGAACCGCTCTTATTGTATTAAAGTCGCCACATAATATCATCTTATGTCTACTTGGCAAGTATAACGATAGTTCCTCCAGAAAGGGAACACGATCATTTTTTTCTGACGGCACATATACATTCAAAATACGTGTCCTAACCCCTCCAATCTCTACTATTATTTCCATTAGCCTCCCGGCTACAAGATCATTGCATGCAACCACCTTCACATTATTGTTTCTGATTATTATTCCAATCCCAGCATTTCGGTTACTTTGGGACAAGGACCAAAACATCTTCACCCCAACCCATTCCTCCTCCCTTGGCAGGTATCTTAAACCACACTCTTGTAAGCAGTATATGTCAGCTCTTATATCCTTTAACGCATCAAACACGACAGCTCTCTTTCCTTTAGATCCCATCATACGCACATTTAGTGAAACAACGGAAAGAGCCATCATAAAACAGATGAAAAAAAATTTCAGCCACCAAGCCATTTTTACTTCTTTCCTTTCTTTTCATCGCTGCATTCCCCTGGCAACTGGATCCCACTCCCAGCTACCGCAGCACTCCTTGATGACTCACCCACCTCCTGTTTTTGTCTTTTAGGGTCCCCCCCAACCTCCTCCCCTGCCCTCCTTTGTATCTTATTACTTTGGCTGGGGACTGAGGTATCCATTTCATCACTCAGATACTCCTCTATCTCAACCTTCTCTTGGACCCCTTTATCACTCTCAGAGTCATCATCTGAAATCAGCGCCTCATCTTCACTCATAAGAGGACTCATCAAAGGCTGCACATCAGCTTCAACCAATCGGGCGAGCTCTGGACCCCCCGTCAAATCCAGGTTTTGCACACAGGAACCCGCAGCCGCTGTCCCACCCGGATCATCAACCAAGGATAGGAAGCCGCCGGAATTCCAGCTATGCAAATACGCCGGTTTACGCCCTGTCAGTGGCTGCACTCCACTGCCATCATCTTGAGTGCCTTCACTGACCACCGCCACACTCTCCGGCAAACCGCACTCTTTACTGCCAGAGACTTTCATAATACTAGCGTCTGCCACATCAGCGGAAACAGTAGCCGGGGCTAAAACAGGTTTATCACAAGCGGCCCCGCTCTGCTCCTCATCTGCTGCCCGACGCTCTTCATTTAACCGACGTTGGTCTTCAAGCTCCAACTCGCGTTCACCTAAATCAATTAGAGTTTTGCTAGCTGACACGCCGGGCGCCGTTACTTCCTGACTCACAATACGCGCATATGATGGCCGAGATTTAAAGGGGTTTTTGTCACAAACAGCCATCGTGTGACCTTCTCCACCACACCAATTACAAGTCTTTGGCTTTACACACAGGGCAGCAATATGCCCCTCCTCTCCACAATTTCTACAGACATCAGCAGCAACCTTACATTCTCTAACTATATGTCCTTTTTGCCGGCACCTCTTACAGATGCGCGGCTGATCCTTATAGGAAATGTAACCTCTATCTGTGCCCAAATTAAACACAGAGGGCAAGTGTCTATAATCACCATTTTCCTCCACATGTAACTTCACAATATATCTCAATTTACCGGTTCTCATACCTCGGTAGTTGAGCACCGCTCCTCCATATGTCACTTCTTTACAATTTTGTTTTAAGTATGCCGTCAGCTTTTCTACCTTCACCCAGGGATTGTAGCAATGCACTATAATAGCTTTCTCTTCATGCTGATACAAAGGTGTTACTTTCCAGCAGTTCAGATAAGTATCTTTTTCTTTCCTGTTCAACCAAGCATCATACGTTTTCTTTGCCTTCTCATCTGTAAAGAATGTGACATCATAAATTCCTTGCAGCACAAAATCCTGTAATGTGTGCACATCAGAATACTCCAGCTGTATACTTTCCCTCAGCACTCTTTCAATAAAGCATTTCAAATCAATGCGGCCACGCCACTCACCCCGGGTCTCAAACCGGATGGTTTTATTCACACTCTGCTCCATGGTTCACAATGTCTGAGGACCACCTCCCTGATTAAGCTCTCAGGGGCCCCCCGCAAAGAGGGACCCCTAAACGCACCCCCTGCACAGACCCCGCACAGTAACTATTCACTAATGCAAACAGAAACCACACAGAACACCAGAACAAAGGGCCAGGAGAAGATCCAGCAAACGCTAGCAATCAGCGACAGCAGAACCCGCCTTTGCCTCTTCCAGACATCTCGAATTCAGCTGCTGCTTTCTCTCGCTCACACGACTGCTCCCAACCGCTCTCCAGCCCCTCCTTATATACAGCCGGAGCGGACCTGATGGGAGACTGCACAGAAATGGGCGGGGCGAGGGCGGAGCTTCCGCGCTCGTTGTGCTTTGTGCAGGAACAAAGCCATGCGCGGCCCTCGGGCTCCTAGCGAACATTTACACCGACAGTCTGAGCACTGCTCAAGTCCACACAGCTCTGAAAGTGATCTCCACCCGCATTGCGGTCCCTTCATTAGAATCTGCGCCGAACAACACACATTTGGGATGGAAGGAGATAACCATAACGAGAGCTAAGGGGAAGACGTAGTAATATGTGTGTTTAGCTCATGCAGTTACAGCATTGAATATTACAAGAGGGGAAATACCCGGCATTTCAAACGCCATAGAAACGGTGACTATAACATCATGGTGGGATTTCTTATGTGCCAATCACTTTTTGGGCGGGAAATTTGAAATGACATTTCCTCCAATCGTGGGCGAGTAGGGAAAGCCTTTCCCAGCCTCCTTTGTGGCGTGCTCTTCCCCCCTTAGCCACCAGGCGGCGCTGTTGCAGCACTATCTGTTCCAGTCTTCCTTCTGCTCAATGCGGTCGTTAACTGTTAAGAAGAAGCTTCCGGGGAAACGGACACAAGTGAATTGGCGGCCACTACACCCCAAAACATTGGGGCCCCTCACAGCACTAAACACGCACATCTGACCCCGAAAAGCACAAACTATTATTATGTCATATTATCATGTGTTTTATTTCCATGACACGCAGGAGGAAAGCACCAAGTGCTTAAAGGACAAAGCCACATCCTATACAGTGGCATTGAAGCCTCCCACCAATGTCAGGATCATACACCTGTAGCGAGGAGACTTCTCTATGGCCACAAACATGGAGCAAAGCGACTCCCTAGACCAGCTGTCCCCACATCTATGGGACTGACCGAGGCCTCCCTCATAATACAATGTACTGACCCCATAACCCTCCATATATTCCTATAGAGAGGCCACTAGGGGGCAGTGACACCATAACCCTCCATATATTCCTATAGAGAGGCCACTAGGGGGAGGTGACACCATAACCATACATATATTCATATAGAGAGGCCACTAGGGGGAAGTGACCCCATAACCCTCCATATATTCCTATAGAGAGGCCACTAGGGGGAGGAGAAACCATAACCCTCCATATATTCCTATAGAGAGGCCACTAGGGGGAAGTGACACCATAACACTCCATATATTCCTATAGAGAGGCCACTAGGGGGAAGTGACCTATAACCCTCCATATATTCCTATAGAGAGGCCACTAGGGGGAAGTGACCCATAACCCTCCATATATTCCTATAGAGAGGCCACTAGGGGGAAGTGACCCATAACCCTCCATATATTCCTATAGAGAGGCCACTAGGGGGAAGAGACCCACAACCCTCCATATATTCCTATAGAGAGGCCACTAGGGGGAAGTGACCCATAAACCTCCATATATTCCTATAGAGAGGCCACTAGGGGGAGGTGACACCATAACCATACATATATTCATATAGAGAGGCCACTAGGGGGAAGTGACACCATAACCCTCCATATATTCCTATAGAGAGGCCACTAGGGGGAGGAGAAACCATAACCCTCCATATATTCCTATAGAGAGGCCACTAGGGGGAAGTGACCACATAACCCTCCATATATTCCTATAGAGAGGCCACTAGGGGCAAATGACCCATAACCCTCCATATATTCCTATAGAGAGGCCACCAGGGGGAAGTGACCCATAACCCTCCATATATTCCTATAGAGAGGCCACTAGGGGGAGGTGACACAATAACCCTCCATATATTCCTATAGAGAGGCCACTAGGGGGAGGTGACCCATAACCCTCCATATATTCCTATAGAGAGGCCACTAGGGGGAAGTGACCCATAACCCTCCATATATTCCTATAGAGAGGCCACCAGGGGGAAGTGACCCATAACCCTCCATATATTCCTATAGAGAGGCCACTAGGGGGAGGTGACACAATAACCCTCCATATATTCCTATAGAGAGGGCACTAGGGGGAGGTGACCCATAACCCTCCATATATTCCTATAGAGAGGCCACCAGGGGGAAGTGACCCATAACCCTCCATATATTCCTATAGAGAGGCCACTAGGGGGAGGTGACCCATAACCCTCCATATATTCCTATAGAGAGGCCACTAGGGGGAAGTGACCCATAACCCTCCATATATTCCTATAGAGAGGCCACTAGGGAGAAGTGACCCATAACACTCCATATATTCCTATAGAGTGGCCACTAGGGGGAAGTGTCCCATAACCCTCCATATATTCCTATAGAGTGGCCACTAGGGGGAAGTGTCCCATAACCCTCCATATATTCCTATAGAGAGGCCACAAGGGTGAAGTGACCCATAACCCTCCATATATTCCTATAGAGAGGCCACTAGGGGGAAGTGACCCATAACCCTCCATATATTCCTATAGAGAGGCCACTAGGGGGAAGTGACCACATAACCCTCCATATATTCCTATAGAGAGGCCACTAGGGGCAAATGACCCATAACCCTCCATATATTCCTATAGAGAGGCCACTAGGGGGAAGTGACCCATAACCTTCCATATATTCCTATAGAGAGGCCACTAGGGGGAAGTGACCCATAACCCTCCATATATTCCTATAGAGAGGCCACTAGGGGGAAGTGACCCATAACACTCCATATATTCCTATAGAGAGGCCACTAGGGGAAAGTGACCACATAACCCTCCATATATTCCTATAGAGAGGCCACTAGGGGGAAGTGACCCCATAACCCTCCATATATTCCTATAGAGAGGCCACTAGGGGGAAGTGACCCCATAACCCTCCATATATTCCTATAGAGAGGCCACTAGGGGGAAGTGACCCATAACACTCCATATATTCCTATAGAGAGGCCACTAGGGGAAAGTGACCACATAACCCTCCATATATTCCTATAGAGAGGCCACTAGGGGGAAGTGACCCATAACCCTCCATATATTCCTATAGAGAGGCCACTAGGGGGAAGTGACCCATAACCCTCCATATATTCCTATAGAGAGGCCACTAGGGGGAAGTGACCCATAACCCTCCATATATTTCCATAGAGAGGCCACTAGGGGGAAGTGACCACATAACCCTCCAATATTCCTATAGAGAGGCCACTAGGGGGAGGTGACACCATAACCCTCCATATATTCCTATAGAGAGGCCACTAGGGGGAAGTGACCCATAATTCTCCATATATTCCTATGGAGAGGCCACTAGGGGGAAGTGACCCATAACCCTCCATATATTCCTATAGAGAGGCCACTAGGGGGAAGTGACCCATAACCCTCCATATATTCCTATAGAGAGGCCACTGGGGGAAGTGACCCATAACCCTTCATATATTACTATAGAGAGGCCACTAGGGGGAAATGACCCATAACCCTCCATATACTCCTATAGAGAGGCCACTAGGGGGAGGTGACACCATAACCCTCCATATATTCCTATAGAGAGGCCACTAGGGGGAAGTGACCCATAACCCTCCATATATTCCTATAGAGAGGCCACTAGGGGGAAGTGACCCATAACCCTCCATATATTCCTATAGAGAGGCCACTAGGGGGAAGTGACCCATAACCCTCCATATATTCCTATAGAGAGGCCACTAGGGGGAAGTGACACCATAACCCTCCATATATTCCTATAGAGAGGCCACTAGGGGGAAGTGACCCCATAACCCTCCATATATTCCTATAGAGAGGCCACTAGGGGGAAGTGACACCATAACCCTCCATATATTCCTATAGAGAGGCCACTAGGGGGAAGTGACACCATAACCATACATATATTCCTATAGAGAGGCCACTAGGGGGAAGTGACCCATAACCCTCCATATATTCCTATAGAGAGGCCACTAGGGGGAAGTGACACAATAACCCTCCATATATTCCTATAGAGAGGCCACTAGGTGGAAGTGACACCATAACCCTCCATATATTCCTATAGAGAGGCCACTAGGGGGAGGTGACACCATAACCATACATATATTCCTATAGAGAGGCCACTAGGGGGAAGTGACCCATAACCCTCCATATATTCCTATAGAGAGGCCACTAGGGGGAAGTGACACAATAACCCTCCATATATTCCTATAGAGAGGCCACTAGGGGGAAGTGACCCATAACCCTCCATATATTCCTATAGAGAGGCCACTAGGGGGAAGTGACCCATAACCCTCCATATATTCCTATAGAGAGGCCTCTAGGGGGAAGTGACCCATAACCCTCCATATATTCCTATAGAGAGACCACTAGGGGGAAGAGACCCACAACCCTCCATATATTCCTGTAGAGAGGCCACTAGGGGGAAGTGACCCATAACCCTCCATATATTCCTATAGAGAGGCCACTAGGGGGAAGTGACCCATAACCATCCGTATATTCCTAAAGAGAGGCCACTAGGGGGAAGTGACCCATAACCCTCCATATATTCCTATAGAGAGGCCACTAGGGGGAAGTGACCCATAACCCTCCATATATTCCTATAGAGAGGCCACTAGGGGGAAGTGACCCATAACCCTCCATATATTCCTATAGAGAGGCCACTAGGGGGAAGTGACCCATAACCCTCCATATATTCCTATAGAGAGGCCACTAGGGGGAAGTGACCCATAACCCTCCATATATTCCTATAGAGAGGCCACTAGGGGGAAGTGACACAATAACCCTCCATATATTCCTATAGAGAGGCCACTAGGGGGAAGTGACCCATAACCCTCCATATATTCCTATAGAGAGGCCATTAGGGGGAAGTGACCCATAACCCTCCATAAATTCCTATAGAGAGGCCAATAGGGGGAAGTGACCCCATAACCCTCCATATATTCCTATAGAGAGGCCACTAGGGGGAAGTGACACAATAACCCTCCATATATTCCTATAGAGAGGCCACTAGGGGGAAGTGACACCATAACCATACATATATTCCTATAGAGAGGCCACTAGGGGGAAGTGACCCATAACCCTCCATATATTCCTATAGAGAGGCCACTAGGGGGAAGTGACCCCATAACCCTCCATATATTCCTATAGAGAGGCCACTAGGGGGAAGTGACACCATAACCATACATATATTCCTATAGAGAGGCCACTAGGGGGAAGTGACCCATAACCATACATATATTCCTATAGAGAGGCCACTAGGGGGAAGTGACACCATAACCATACATATATTCCTATAGAGAGGCCACTAGGGGGAAGTGACCCATAACCCTCCATATATTCCTATAGAGAGGCCACTAGGGGGAAGTGACACAATAACCCTCCATATATTCCTATAGAGAGGCCACTAGGGGGAAGTGACCCATAACCCTCCATATATTCCTATAGAGAGGCCACTAGGGGGAAGTGACCCATAACCCTCCATAAATTCCTATAGAGAGGCCACTAGGGGGAAGTGACACCATAACCCTCCATATATTCCTATAGAGAGGCCACTAGGGGGAAGTGACACAATAACCCTCCATATATTCCTATAGAGAGGCCACTAGGGGGAAGTGACCCATAACCCTCCATATATTCCTATAGAGAGGCCTCTAGGGGGAAGTGACCCATAACCCTCCATATATTCCTATAGAGAGACCACTAGGGGGAAGAGACCCACAACCCTCCATATATTCCTGTAGAGAGGCCACTAGGGGGAAGTGACCCATAACCCTCCATATATTCCTATAGAGAGGCCACTAGGGGGAAGTGACCCATAACCCTCCATATATTCCTATAGAGAGGCCACTAGGGGGAAGTGACCCATAACCCTCCATATATTCCTATAGAGAGGCCACTAGGGGGAAGTGACCCATAACCCTCCATATATTCCTATAGAGAGGCCACTAGGGGGAAGTGACACAATAACCCTCCATATATTCCTATAGAGAGGCCACTAGGGGGAAGTGACCCATAACCCTCCATATATTCCTATAGAGAGGCCACTAGGGGGAAGTGACCCATAACCCTCCATATATTCCTATAGAGAGGCCACTAGGGGGAAGTGACCCATAACCCTCCATATATTCCTATAGAGAGGCCACTAGGGGGAAGTGACCCATAACCCTCCATATATTCCTATAGAGAGGCCACTAGGGGGAAGTGACACAATAACCCTCCATATATTCCTATAGAGAGGCCACTAGGGGGAAGTGACCCATAACACTCCATATATTCCTATAGAGAGGCCACTAGGGGGAAGTGACCCATAACCCTCCATAAATTCCTATAGAGAGGCCAATAGGGGGAAGTGACCCCATAACCCTCCATATATTCCTATAGAGAGGCCACTAGGGGGAAGTGACACAATAACCCTCCATATATTCCTATAGAGAGGCCACTAGGGGGAAGTGACACCATAACCCTCCATATATTCCTATAGAGAGGCCACTAGGGGGAAGTGACACAATAACCCTCCATATATTCCTATAGAGAGGCCACTAGGGGGAAGTGACCCATAACCCTCCATATATTCCTATAGAGAGGCCTCTAGGGGGAAGTGACCCATAACCCTCCATATATTCCTATAGAGAGACCACTAGGGGGAAGAGACCCACAACCCTCCATATATTCCTGTAGAGAGGCCACTAGGGGGAAGTGACCCATAACCCTCCATATATTCCTATAGAGAGGCCACTAGGGGGAAGTGACCCATAACCCTCCATATATTCCTATAGAGAGGCCACTAGGGGGAAGTGACACTAAAACCCTCCATATATTCCTATAGAGAGGCCACTAGGGGGAAGTGACCCATAACCCTCCATATATTCCTATAGAGAGGCCACTAGGGGGAAGTGACCCATAACCCTCCATATATTCCTATAGAGAGGCCACTAGGGGGAAGTGACACTAAAACCCTCCATATATTCCTATAGAGAGGCCACTAGGGGGAAGTGACCCATAACCCTCCATATATTCCTATAGAGAGGCCACTAGGGGGAAGTGACCCATAACCCTCCATATATTCCTATAGAGAGGCCACTAGGGGGAAGTGTCCCATAACCCTCCATATATTCCTATAGAGAGGCCACAAGGGTGAAGTGACCCCATAACCCTCCATATATTCCTATAGAGAGGCAACTAGGGTGAAGTGACCCCATAACCCTCCATATATTCCTATAGAGAGGCAACTAGGGGGAAGTGACCCCATAACCCTCCATATATTCCTATAGAGAGGCCACTAGGGGGAAGTGACCCATAACCCTCCATATATTCCTATAGAGAGGCCACTAGGGGGAAGTGACCACATAACCCTCCATATATTCCTATAGAGAGGCCACTAGGGGCAAATGACCCATAACCCTCCATATATTCCTATAGAGAGGCCACTAGGGGGAAGTGACCACATAACCCTCCATATATTCCTATAGAGAGGCCACTAGGGGGAAGTGACCCATAACCCTCCATATATTCCTATAGAGTGGCCACTAGGGGGAAGTGTCCCATAACCCTCCATATATTCCTATAGAGTGGCCACTAGGGGGAAGTGACCCCATAACCCTCCATATATTCCTATAGAGAGGCCACTAGGGGGAAGTGACCACATAATTCTCCATATATTCCTATAGAGAGGCCACTAGGGGGAAGTGACCCATAACACTCCATATATTCCTATAGAGAGGCCACTAGGGGGAAGTGACCCATAACCCTCCATATATTCCTATAGAGTGGCCACTAGGGGGAAGTGTCCCATAACCCTCCATATATTCCTATAGAGTGGCCACTAGGGGGAAGTGACCCCATAACCCTCCATATATTCCTATAGAGAGGCCACTAGGGGGAAGTGACCCCATAACCCTCCATATATTCCTATAGAGAGGCCACTAGGGGGAAGTGACCCATAACCCTCCATATATTCCTATAGAGTGGCCACTAGGGGGAAGTGTCCCATAACCCTCCATATATTCCTATAGAGTGGCCACTAGGGGGAAGTGTCCCATAACCCTCCATATATTCCTATAGAGAGGCCACTAGGGGGAAGTGACCCATAACCCTCCATATATTCCCATAGAGAGGCCATTAGGGGGAAGTGACCACATAACCATCCATATATTCCTATAGAGAGACCACTAGGGGGAAGTGACCCATAATTCTCCATATATTCCTATGGAGAGGCCACTAGGGGGAAGTGACCCATAACCCTCCATATATTCCCATAGAGAGGCCACTAGGGGGAAGTGACCACATAACCCTCCATATATTCCTATAGAGAGGCCACTAGGGGGAAGTGACCCATAATTCTCCATATATTCCTATGGAGAGGCCACTAGGGGGAAGTGACCCATAACCCTCCATATATTCCTATAGAGAGGCCACTAGGGGGAAGTGACCCATAACCCTCCATATAGTCATATAGAGAGGCCACTAGGGGGAAGTGACCACATAACGCTCCATATATTCCTATAGAGAGGCCACTAGGGGGAAGTGACCCATAACCCTTCATATATTACTATAGAGAGGCCAATAGGGGGAAGTGACCCATAACCCTCCATATATTCCTATAGAGAGGCCACTAGGGGGAAGTGACCCATAACCCTTCATATATTACTATAGAGAGGCCAATAGGGGGAAGTGACCCATAACCCTCCATATATTCCTATAGAGAGGCCACTAGGGGGAAGTGACCCATAATTCTCCATATATTCCTATGGAGAGGCCACTAGGGGGAAGTGACCCATAACCCTCAATATATTCCTATAGAGAGGCCACTAGGGGGAAGTGACCCATAACCCTCCATATATTCCTATAGAGAAGCCAATAGGGGGAAGTGACCCATAACCCTCCATATATTCCTATAGAGAGGCCGCTAGGGGGAAGTGACCCATAATTCTCCATATATTCCTATGGAGAGGCCACTAGGGGGAAGTGACCCATAACACTCCATATATTCCTGTAGAGTGGCCACTAGGGGGAAGTGTCCTATAACCCTCTATATATATTCCTATAGAGAGGCCACTAGGGGGAAGTGACCCATAACACTCCATATATTCCTATAGAGAGGCCACTAGGGGAAGTGACCCCATAACCCTCCATATATTCCTATGGAGAGGCCACTAGGGGGAAGTGACCCATAACCCTCCATATATTCCTATAGAGAGGCCACTAGGGGGAAGTGACCCATAACCCTCCATATATTCCTATAGAGAGGCCACTAGGAGGAAGTGACCCATAACCCTCCATATATTCCTATAGAGAGGCCACTAGGGGGAAGTGACCCCATAACCCTCCATATATTCCTATAGAGAGGCCACTAGGGGGAAGTGACCCATAATTCTCCATATATTCCTATAGAGAGGCCACTAGGGGGAAGTGACCCATAACCCTCCATATATTCCTATACAGAGGCCACTAGGGGGAAGAGACCCATAACCCTCCATAAATTCCTATAGAGAGGCCACTAGGGGGAAGTGACCCATAACCATACATATATTCCTCTAGAGAGGCCTCCTGTGGTCCTCTACCCATATGATACACTATTGTGCTTATTATATGTTTATATTATATGTAATGTGCTTTATCATGTGTGACTATACAATACAATATAATTCAATACATGGCCATTTTTATTAAGTGACCTTCCTGCCCCAGGCCTTCACTTTTATAGGTGAACCCAGATAGGCTCCGCCTCTCAATATATAAGGCCACTCCCCACGGCTCGGTAGGAATTTCCTAGGCCCAGGCAGGGATGAAAGGAGGGGAACATGTGACCGTGGAGCGCCAATAGATGCACTGATGGATGGGGAAAGGTAAGTATAAGTAAAAGTGCTACTACAGGCAAAGGCAATTGTTACACCATTGTCTCGGGCTACATTTGGCGCAGAATAAAGGGGGGTGGGAGCAGCTCAATCACTATTTATACAAATGTATTATTATTATTCAGGGCCTGGGAACTAATTTACCGCCCAGTTTAACCCTCTCATCAACTAAATATCAAGCAACAAACATGTCTAGCTATGTGGAAAGACAGATATTTGGTTGCATATATCTGCAGATACATGTGAAAGCCACACTGCCCCGGCAAGGCACTCTGTGTTTAGTGTGGTCCCTACTCTTAATTCTGAGTCCCCAAAGTTGGGACATGCAATGCAGACAAATTTCTGAGAACTACTCACCTGGGAAGCTGCCAGCCTCCCTTTAGAACACTTCACAGGGACCTAAACTGTTTTCCATTTTTACATTGAAGAAGATATGGCCGATTTATCGAGGTTTACATGGTCAGGTACACCACACCTCCTTACATCCCATCCCTCCAATCAGCTCAGGAGGGTGAGCCTGAATTGCTGTTCTCCTCCCTGTCTCTCCCCCCTCTCTCTGCATCCTCCCACCCCTCTCTCTCTGACTCCTCCCGCCCCTCCCTCTGCTTCCTCCTGCTCCTCCCTCTCTCTGTCTCCTCCCTTCCCTCCCTCTGCTTCCTCCCGCCCCTCTCTCTCTGTCTCCTCCCGCCCCTCTCTATCTGTTTCCTCCCACCCCTCCCTCTGCTTCCTCCTGCTCCTCTCTCTCTCTGCTTCCTCCCGCCCCTCTCTCTCTGCTTCCTCTCGCCCCTCCCTCTGCTTCCTCCCGCCCCTCTCTCTTTGCTTCCCCCCGCCCCTTTCTCTGCTTCCTCCCGCCCCTTTCTCTCTGCTTCCTCCCGCCCCTCCCTCTGCTTCCTCCCGTCCCTCTCTCTCTGTCTCCTCCCGACCCTCTCTATCTGCTTCCTCCCGCCCCTCTCTCTTTGCTTCCCCCCGCCCCTTTCTCTGCTTCCTCCCGCCCCTTTCTCTCTGCTTCCTCTCGCCCCTCCCTCTGCTTCCTCCCGCCCCTCTCTCTTTGCTTCCCCCCGCCCCTTTCTCTGCTTCCTCCCGCCCCTTTCTCTCTGCTTCCTCCCGCCCCTCTCTCTGCTTCCTCCCGTCCCTCTCTCTCTGTCTCCTCCCGACCCTCTCTATCTGCTTCCTCCCACCCCTCCCTCTGCTTCCTCCTGCTCCTCTCTCTCTCTGCTTCCTCCTGCCCCTCTCTCTCTGCTTCCTCTCGCCCCTCCCTCTGCTTCCTCCCGCCCCTCTCTCTTTGCTTCCCCCCGCCCCTTTCTCTGCTTCCTCCCGCCCCTTTCTCTCTGCTTCCTCCCGCCCCTCTCTCTGCTTCCTCCCGCCCCTCTCTCTTTGCTTCCCCCCGCCCCTTTCTCTGCTTCCTCCCGCCCCTTTCTCTCTGCTTCCTCCCGCCCCTCTCTCTGCTTCCTCCCACCCCTCTCTCTCTGCTTCCTCCCTCCCCTCTCTCTCTGCTTCCTCCCGCCCCTCTCTCTCTGCTTCCTCCCGCCCCTCTCTCTTCCTCCTTCTGACCCTCACCTTAAAGTGGACCAACACCCAGGATTTTGACTATCCTGGGTCTTGGTCCACTTCGGTGGGGCACCCCCGATCGGGGTGCCCCGCTGTGTGAAACCCCCCCGAACCCCCCGAAAAACTCACCTCTCCCCGCTCCCAGCGCCGACGGACAAGCCACGGACAAGCGGCTTCTCCACCGCCGCCTCCCGCGCATCCCTTTTGACGCGCGCGCGCCCGCGCCGGCCATTCACAGACGGCTGGCGCGCGCACGCCTAGAGGGGCGCGAGGGAGGCGGCGGCGGAGGGAGTTTGGGGTGTTTGGGGGGGTTTCACCCCGCGGGACATCCCGATCTCGGATGTCCCGTGGGGAGGGAGGTGATCGGCCCGGGAATCTTATAGATTCCCGGGCCGATCACCCGTGGGTGTTGGTCCACTTTAAGCACTGAAAGGCCTTAGATAACCAGTGTAAGATGCTGACCCTAGAAGCAGCTTCGTTGATCCCCTTAAGTGCTTTTAAGACCTGTGGTGGAATGTATCAGCAGTAGAAGTTTCTTTCAGTCTCAAAGGCCTGTGTCTATATAGCTGTGACAGCCAGCTGAGGTGGGCAGCAGCAGCAGCAGCATGCTCTTTGAGCCCCTAAAGGCCTGTTACAGACAGTGGAGGAGGGGAACATCAGCAAAAGTCTCTGTGAGACTTTTAGGCCTGTGAAAGCCAGAGTATAGTAACCACAGCAGCAGCAGCAGGTTCTCCGGGCTCCTAAAAACATGTGTCATCCAGTGGAGGAGGGTCTCCTTAATCCCCTAAAGGCCTTTGACAGCAATTGGAGGGATGTTTTAGCAGAAGCAGCAGTCTCATAGAGTTCATGGGGCCTGTGACTGCTAAAGGAGGTGGGTTGGCAACAGCTAATCCCTTTCTGAGTGTCTAAGGCCTGTGACAGTCAGTGGAGAGGGGTCACAGCAGCAGCATGCTCTTTGAGCTCCTAAAGGCCTGTTACAGACAGTGGTGGAGGGTAACATCAGCAAAAGTCTCTGTGAGACTCTTAGGCCTGTGAAAGCCAGAGTATAGTTACGGCAGCAACAGCAGCAGTCTTTCCGGGCAAATAAAAACCTGTGACAGCTAGTGAAGGAGGGTAACAGCAGTTTTTTTTTAGCCCCTTAGGCCTGTGAAAGCCAATGGAGGGTGGTAGTAGTAGCAGCAGTCTCCTAGAGTCCCCTAAAAGCATGTGGCAGCCAGTTGAGAAGGATAGCAGCACCAGTCTCCTCGTGCCCAAAAAGGCCCATGACAGACAGTGGATGAAGGTGAGAGAATCAGCAGTATCATTAAGCCTCCAAAAGCCAGTAGCAGTCAGTGGAGGGGGATAGCAGCAATAACAGTCTCACAGAGACAATACAGCCTGGGGCAGTCAGTGGAGGAGGGTATATGGAGCCACAGACTTACTGAGCCCCTAAAGGCCTTTGACAGCAATTGGAGTGATGTGATAGCAGAAGCAGCAGTCTCTGTAAGCCCCTAAATCCCCTTGATTCCCTAAGACCAGTGAAAGGCAGTGAAGGAGGGTAACAGCACCAGATGTACCATAGCACCCCTAAGGCCTCTGACAGCCATGGGAGGCTCTCTTCCTGACTCCTCCCACCATTCTCTCTCTGACTCCTCTCAGCCTCCCTCTGCTTCCTCCTGCCCCTCTCTCTCTCTGTCTCCTCCTGCCCCTCCCTCTGCTTCCTCCTGCCTCTCTCTCTGCTTCCTCTCGACCCTCTCTCTCTGCTTCCTCCTTTCCCTCTCTCTCTGCTTCCTCCCGCCCCTCTCTCTGCTTCCTCCCGTCCCTTTGTCTCCTTCCTCCCTCCCCTCTCTCTTTGCTTCCCCCCACCCCATTATCTGCTTCCTCCCGCCCCTCCCTCTGCTTCATCCTGCCCCTCTCTCTCTGTCTCCTCCTGCCCCTCCCTCTGCTTCCTCCTGCCCCTCTCTCTCTGTCTCCTCCTGCCCCTCCCTCTGCTTCCTCCCGCCCCTCGCTCTCTGCTTCCTCCCGCCTCTCTCTCTGCTTCCTCTCGACCCTCTCTCTCTGCTTCCTCCTGCCCTTTTCTCTCTTTGCTTCCCCCCACCCCATTATCTGCTTCCTCCCGCCCCTCTCTCTCTGCTTCCTCCCGCCCCTCTCTCTGCTTCCTCCCGCCCCTCTCTCTCTGCTTCCTCCCGCCCCTCGCTCTCTGCTTCCTCCCGCCCCTCGCTCTCTGCTTCCTCCTGCCCCTGTCTCTCTGCTTCCTCCTGCCCCTGTCTCTCTGCTTCCTCCCGCCCCTCTCTCTCTGCTTCCTCCCGCCCCTCTCTCTGCTTCCTCCCGACCCTCTCTCTCTGCTTCCTCCTGCCCCTCTCTCTCTGCTTCCTCCTGCCCCTCTCTCTCCCTGCTTCCTCCTGCCCCTCTCTCTGCTTCCTCCTGCCCTTTTCTCTCTGCTTCCTCTCGCCCCTTTGGCTCCTTCCTCCCGCCCCTCTCTCTGCTTCCTCCCTCCCCTCTCTCTCTGCTTCCTCCCACCCCTCTCTCTCTGCTTCCTCCCTCCCCTCTCTCTCTGCTTCCTCCCACCCCTCTCTCTTTGCTTCCTCCCTCCCCTCTCTCTTTGCTTCCCCCCGCCCCTTTCTCTCTCTGCTTCCTCCCTCCCCTCTTTCTCTTCTTCCTCCTGCCCCTCTCTCTCTGTCTCCTCTCGTCCCTCTCTTTTCCTCCTCCTGACCCTCACCTTAAGCACTGAAAGGCCTTAGATAGCCAATGCAAGATGCTGACCCTTGAATCAGTTTCATTAATCCCCTAAAGTGCTTTAAAGGAATCAAAGGCCTGTGTCTATAAGGCCTGTGGCAGTCAGTGGAGAGGGGTAGCAGCAGCAGCATGCTCTTTGAGCCCCTAAAGGCATGTTACAGACAGTGGTGGAGGGTAACAGCAGCAAAAGTCACTGTGAAACTCTTAGGCCTGTGAAAGCCAGAGTATAGTAACAGCATCAGCAGCAGCAGTCTCTCCGTGCACCTAAAAACCTGTGACAGCCAGTGGAGGAGGGTAACAGCAGTGGCAGTTTTTTTGAGCCCCTTAGACCTGTGAAACCCAATGGAGGGTGGTAGTGGTAGCAGCAGTCTCTTAGAGTCCCCTAAAAGCATGTGACAGCCAGATGAGAAAGGTAGCAGCACCAGTCTCTTTGTGCCCCTAAAGGCCTCTGATAGCCAGTGGAGGAGGGTGAAAGCAGTAGCAGTTTCTTTGAGCCTCCTAGTCCTGTGAAAGCCAATGGAGGGTAGTAGTGAGCCCCTAAAAGCTTGTGACAGCCAATGGAGAGGAGTATTAGCAGCATCATACTTGAGCCCCAAAAAATGGAGGATTGTGGTAGCAGCAGCAGCAACAGCCTCACTGAGCCCCAAAAGGCCTCTGACAGCCAGTGGACAAAGGTAACAGCAGCAGTAGTCTCTCAGTCTCACCTTAATTCCTGTGACAGCAATTGGAAGAGAGTAACATCAGCAGCAGCAGCAGCAGTATCATTAAGCCTCTAAAAGCCAGTGGGAGCAAGAGGAGGGGGATATCAGCAATAACATTCTCACAGAGACCATAAAGCCTGGGACAGTCAGTGGAGGTGGATATAAGTAGTCGCAGGCTTACTGAGCCCCTAAAGGCCTTGCGATGTGATAGCTGAATCAGCAGTATCATAGAGTTAATGGGGCCTGTGACTGCTAAAGGAGGTGGGTTGGCAACAGCCAATCCTTCTCTGAGTGTCTAAGGCTTGTGACAGCCAGTGAAGAGGGGTAGCAGCAGCAGCAGTCCCTTTAAGCCCCTAAGGCCTCTGACAACAATGGGAGGGGGATAACAGCCATCATAGCCTCATAGAGCTGCCAATGGTCTTTTTACAGCCATTGGAGTGATGTGACAGAGCTAGCAGATCCATTGAGCCCCTAAAGGCTCATTGAAGCCAGTGAGAGAGGGTAACTGCAACAACAGTCACTTAGAATATCTAAGGCCTGTGAAAGCCTGTGGAGGAAGGTAACAGCAGCAACAGCAGCATCAGTCTCATAGAGTCCATGAGGCCTGTGACTGGCGCACATGCAGACTGTGTTTCACTGCCATGCTCCATGATCTCTTCATGTGAAGCAGACAAATGCATTGATCACCAATAGGAGCTCTTTTGGGCAAGATTGGACAAAATCGTAACAAAGGGGGTCACACCGTCCAGGTTGGACTTTGGGATGGTCTGCACTGATCAAACCTTTGGGGGGGGGGGCGGGGGGTATCATGAGCTCCTGCTAAAGCTGAGCTCACCCCGTCACCTGAGTCGACTTTTTATAACATAACAATCAGATTTTGGCCTATACCATCAGCTAGGAAATCATTTACCAAAACTCAGCTTATGCTACTATACCAGCATACTCCTTCCAAGAGCATGGAAAACCTAAGGCTATTTCCAGAACTACATGCCACAGGAACCGAGACATGACCCACAAGATACAATCTGGGACATCAGCGACAAGACAATATGTAGGATAGGGTTATTGTTGGTTTCAGTAGCGTAGACTAGATAGTGAAATCTACACAAAGGTTTCCAATGAGGAATGGAGCAGGGCTGATAATGTTATTATAGATAAATTGAGTAACAATAGTGAACAAATAAGTTCCAGAGGTGAACAGACCAGAATAGAACAATGCTAATGAGTTATAGTGTGAATGGCATCCGACATAACAATGGGATAAGCAATTCAGGACGCACATTTGTTGTTAAAGTTGCTGTGTATGATATTATTACAAGATCAGATGAAAAACTTCTCTTGCACATGCCTCTACTACAAAGCACAGTACATAGTTCTAGCAGGGAAGCTTGCTACAATAGATGTAAGCTGTAATGAGAGATGCCCCCACGGGGTGTAAGCTGTAATAAGGGGTGCCTGCACTGCCTGTACTGAGGGCTACCTGCACTGGCTATACTGGGGGATGCCCCACTGTCTGTTTTGAGGGATGCCTCCACTGGCTGTTCTGAGGGATGCCCCCACTGGCTGTACTGAGGGATGCCCCATTGGCTATAAGCTATAAGGAGAGATGGCCCACTGGCTGTTCTGAGGGATGCCCCCACTGCCTTTACACTGTAAGGAGAGATGGCCCACTGGCTGTTCTGAGGGATGCCCCAACTGGCTGTAAGCTGTAGTAAGGGGTGCCCCAATCATCACTCCTCCCACCCAGCTCTCTCTGACTCCTCCCACCTTCTCTCCACCTCCTCCTGACCCTCTCTCTACCTCCTCCCACCACTCTCTTGGCCCCCTCTGATAGCCAGTGGAGGAGGGTAACAGCAGTGGCAGTTTCTTTGAGCCTCTTAGACCTGTGAAAGCTAACGGAGGGTGGTAGTGAGCCCCTAAAAGCTTATGACAGACAGTGGAGAGGAGTATCAGCAGCACCCTACTTGAGCCCCAAAAGTGGAGGAAGGTGGTAGTAGCAGCAGCAGCAGAAACAGCCTCACTAAGCCCCAAAAGGCCTCTGACAACCAGCGGACGAAGGTGACAGCAACAGTACTCTCTGAGTCTCCCCTTAATCCGTATAAGTAGGCATAGACTTACTGAGCCCCTAAAAGCCTTTGACAGCAACTGGAGGGATGTGATTGTAGAAGAAGCAGTCTTTTTGTGCCCCTAAAGGCCTTTTTGTTCCTAGAAAATGAGGGGAACATCAGTCATTCAGAGTATCTAAGGCCCGTGAAAGCTGGTGGATGAAGGTAACAGAAGCAACTGCAGCTGCAGCAGTCTCATAGAGTTCATGGTGCCTGTGACTGCTAGAGGAGGTGGGTTAGCAACAGCCGAACTCTCTCTGAGTGTCTAATGCCAAAGAATGCCAGAGGAGGAGGGAAACAGCAGTAACAGTCTCCTTGAGCCCCGAATGGCTTGTGACAGCCAGTGGAGAGGGGTAGCAGCAGCAGCTGTCTCCTTATGCCCCTAAAGGCCTTAGCCTGTGCAAGATGTTGACCGTAGAAGCAGTCTCATTGATCCCCTAAAAGTGCTTTTACAGCCTGTGGAGGAATGTATTAGCAGCAGAAGTCTCTCTCAGTCTCAAAGGCCTGTGTCTATAAGCCTGTGACAGCCAGCTGAGGGGAGTAGCAGCAGCAGCAGGCAGTGGTGGAGGGTAACATCAGCAAAAGTCTCTGTGAGACACTGAGGCCTGTGAAAGCCAGAGTAAAGTAACCGCAGCAGCAGTCTTGCCGGGCACCAAGAAACCTGTGACAGACAGTGGAGGAGGGCAGTTTTTTTTAGCCCCTTAGGCCTGTGAAAGCCAAAGGAGGGTGGTAGTAGCGGCTCTTCCCGCCCCTCTCTATGCCTCCACCCGCCCCTTTCTCTGCGTCCTCCTGCCCCTCTCTTTCTGCCTCCTCTACCCCTCTCTCTGCTTCCCCCGCCCCTCTCTCTCTGTCTCCTCCCACCTCTCTCTCTGTCTCCTCCTGCCCCTCTCTCTCTGTCTCCTCCCACCTCTCTCTCTGCTTCCTCCTGCCCCTCTCTCTGTCTCCTCCTGACCCCCTCCTTAAGCCCCGAAAGGCCTTAGACACCCAGGGTGTCTCTCCGCCTCCTCCTGCCCCTCTCTCCGCCTCCTCCTGCCCCTTTCTCTGCCTCCTCCTGCCCTTCGCGCTGCTACCCCCCGCCTCTCTCTCCCTGTCTCCTCCTGCACCTCTCTGCCTGTCTCCTCCCACCTCTTTCTCTGCATCATCCTGCCGCTCTCTCTCTTCCCCAGAAAGGCCTTAGACAGCCAGTGCAAGATGTTGACCATAGAAGCAGTTTCATTGATCCCCTAAAGTGCTTTTTACGGCCTGTGGAGGAATGTACCAGCAGCAGAAGTCTCTCTGAGTCTCAAAGGCCTGTGACAGCCAGCTGAGAGGGGGTAGCAGCAGCAGCAGCATGCTCTTTGAGCCCCTAAAGGCCTGTTAAAACATTGGTGGAGGGTAACAGCAGCAAAAGTCTCTGTGAGAATCTTAGGCCCGTGAAAGCCAGAGTATTGTAACTGCAGCAGCAGCAGCGGTCTCTCTGTGCACCTAAAAACCTGTGACAGCTAGTGAAGGAGGGTAACAGCAGTTTTTTTTTTTTAGCCCCTTAGGCCTGTGAAAGCCAATGGAGGGTGGTAGTAGCCGCAGCAGCCGTCTTTTAGACTCCCCTAAAAGCATGTGGCAGCAAGTTGAGAAAGATAGCAGCGCCAGTCTCCTTGTGCCCAAAAAGGCCCATGACAGACAGTGGATGAAGGTGAGAGAATCAGCAGTATCATTAAGCCTCCAAAAGCCAGTAGCAGTCAGTGGAGGGGGATAGCAGCAATAACAGTCTCACAGAGACAATACAGCCTGGGATAGTCAGTGGAGGAGGGTATATGGAGCCACAGACTTACTGAGCCCCTAAAGGCCTTCGACAGCAATTGGAGTGATGTGATAGCAGAAGCAGCAGTCTTCGTAAGCCCCTAAATCCTCTTGATTCCCTAAGACCAGTGAAAGGCAGTGAAGGAGGGTAACAGCACCAGAAGTACCATAGCACCCCTAAGGCCTCTGACAGCCATGGGAGGCTCTCTTCCTGACTCCTCCCACCCTTCTCTCTCTGACTCCTCTCACCCTCTCTCTGACTCCTCCTGCCCCTCTCTCTCTGTCTCCTCCCGCCCCTCTCTCTGCTTCCTCCCGGCCCTCTCTCTCTGCTTCCTCCTGCCCCTCTCTATCTGCTTCCTCCCGGCCCTCTCTCTCTGCTTCCTCCTGCCCCTCTCTATCTGCTTCCTCCCGGCTCTCTCTCTCTCTGCTTCCTCCCGCCCCTCTCTCTGCTTCCTCCTGCCCCTCTCTCTCTGCTTCCTCCTGCCCCTCTCTCTGCTTCCTCCTGCCCCTCTCTCTCTGCTTCCTCCTGCCCCTCTCTCTGCTTCCTCCTGCCCCTCTCTCTCTGCTTCCTCCTGCCCCTCTCTCTGCTTCCTCCCAGCCCTCTCTCTCTGCTTTCTCCTGCCCCTCTCTCTCTGCTTCCTCCTGCCCCTCTCTATCTGCTTCCTCCCGCCCCTCTCTCTCTCTGCTTCCTCCCGGCTCTCTCTCTCTCTGCTTCCTCCCGCCCCTCTCTCTGCTTCCTCCTGCCCCTCTCTCTCTGCTTCCTCCTGCACCTCTCTCTGCTTCCTCCCAGCCCTCTCTCTCTGCTTTCTCCTGCCCCTCTCTCTCTGCTTTCTCCTGCCCCTCTCTCTCTGCTTTCTCCTGCCCCTCTCTCTCTGCTTTCTCCTGCCCCTCTCTCTCTGCTTCCTCTTGCCCCTCTCTCTCTGCTTCCTCCCGCCCCTCTCTCTCTGCTTCCTCCTGCCCCTCTCTCTCTGCTTCCTCCCGGCCCTCTCTCTCTGCTTCCTCCCGGCCCTCTCTCTCTGCTTCCTCCCGCCCCTCTCTCTCTGCTTCCTCCTGCCCCTCTCTTTGCTTCCTCCTGCCCCTCTCTCTCTGCTTCCTCCCACCCCTCTCTCTCTGCTTCCTCCGCCCCTCTCTCTGCTTCCTCCTGCCCCTCTCTCTCTGCTTCCTCCTGCCCCTCTCTCTGCTTCCTCCTGCCCCTCTCTCTGCTTCCTCCTGCCCTTCTCTCTCTGCTTCCTCCTGCCCCTCTCTCTCTGCTTCCTCCTGCCCCTCTCTCTCTGCTTCCTCCTGCCCCTCTCTCTGCTTCCTCCTGCCCTTCTCTCTCTGCTTCCTCCTGCCCCTCTCTCTCTGCTTCCTTCTGCCCCTCTCTCTCTGCTTCCTCCTGCCCCTCTCTCTGCTTCCTCCTGCCCTTCTCTCTCTGCTTCCTCCTGCCCCTCTCTCTCTGCTTCCTTCTGCCCCTCTCTCTCTGCTTCCTCCTGCCCCTCTCTCTGCTTCCTCCTGCCCTTCTCTCTCTGCTTCCTCCTGCCCCTCTCTCTCTGCTTCCTCCTGCCCCTCTCTCTGCTTCCTCCCACCCCTCCCTCTCTGCTTCCTCCTGCCCCTCTCTCTCTGCTTCCTACCGCCCCTCTCTCTGCTTCATCCAGCCCCCCTCTCTCTCTCTCTGTCTCCTCCCGCCCCTCTCTCTGCCTCCTCCTGCCCCTCTCTCTCTCTGTCTCCTCCCGCCCCTCTCTCTGCCTCCTCCTGCCCCTCTCTCTCTGCTTCCTCCTGCCCCTCTCTCTCTGCTTCCTCCTGCCCCTCTCTCTCTGCTTCCTCCTGCGCCTCTCTCTCTGTCTGCTCCCGCCCCTCTCTCTGCTTACTCCTGCCCCTCTCTCTCTGCTTCCTCCCTCCCACCCCTCCCTCTGCTTCCTCCTGCCCCTCTCTCTCTGCTTCCTCCCGCCCCTCTCTCTCTGCTTCCTCCCTCCCACCCCTCCCTCTGCTTCCTCCCGCCCCTCTCTCTCTGCTTCCTCCCTCCCCTCTCTCTCTGCTTCCTCCCTCCCACCCCTCTCTCTGTCTCCTCCTGCCCCTGACTCTCTGCTTCCTCCTGCCCCTCTCTCTCTGCTTCCTCCCATCCCTCTCTCTCTGCTTCCACCCGTCCCTCTCTCTGCTTCCTCCTGCCCCTCTCTCTCTGCTTCCTCCTGCCCCTCTCTCTGCTTCCTCCTGCCCCTCTCTCTGCTTCCTCCTGCCCCTCTCTCTGCTTCCTCCTGCCCCTCTCTCTGCTTCCTCCTGCCCCTCTCTCTCTGTCTCCTCCCCCTCTCTCTCTGTTTCCTCCCCCCCTCTCTCTCTGCTTCCTCCCGTCCCTCTCTTCCTCCTCCTGACCCCCACCTTAAGCAATGAAAGGCCTTAGATAGCCAGTGCAAGATGCTGATTCATTGATCCCCTAAAGTGCTTTTACAGCCTGTGGAGGAATGTATCAGCAGTAGAAGTCTCTTTCAGTCTCAAAGGCCTGTGACAGCCAGTGGAGAGGAGTATCAGCAGCATCATACTTGAGCCCCCCAAAAATGGAGGATAGTGGTAGCAGCAGCAGCTGCAACAGTCTCACTGAGACCCAAAGGCCTCTGACAGCCAGTGGATGAAGGTGACAGCAGCAGTAGTCTCTCAGTCTCACCTTAATTCCCGTGACAGCAATTGGAAGAGAGTAACAGCAGCAGCAGCAGCAGTATCATTAAGCTTCTGAAAGCCAGTGGCAGCAAGAGGAGGGGGATGTCAGCAATAACATTCTCACAGAGACCATAAAGCCTGGGACAGTCAGTGGAGGTGGATATAAGTAGCCAGAGACTTACTGAGCCCCTAAAGGCCTTGTGATGTGATTGCAGAAGCAGCAGTATCATAGAGTTCATGGGGCCTGTGACTGCTAAAGGAGGTGGGTTGGCAACAGGCAATCCTTCTCTGAGTGTCTAAGGCTTGTGACAGCCAGTGGAGAGGGGTAGCAGCAGCAGAAGTCCCATTGGGCCCCTAAGGCCGCTGACAGCCATGTGAGGGGGATTAAAGCCATCATAGCCTCATAGAGCTGCCAATGGTCTTTTTACAGCTATTGGAGTAATGTGACAGAGCCAGCAGATCCATTGAGCCCCTAAAGGTCTAGTTAAGCCAGTGAGGGAGGGTAACTGCAACAACAGTCACTTAGAATATTGAAGGCCTGTGAAAGCCTGTGGAGGAAGGTAACTGCAGCAACAATCTCATAGAGTCCATGAGGCCTGTGACTGGCACACATGCAGACTGTGTTTCACTGCCATGCTCAATGATCTCTTCATGTGAAGCAGACAAATGCATTGATCACCAATAGGAGCTCTTTTGGGCAAGATTGGACAAGATTGTAACAAAGGGGGTCACACCGTCCAGGTTGGACTTTGGGATGGCCTGCACTGATCAAACATTTGGTGGGGGGAGTTATGAGCTCCTGCTAAAGCTGACCTCACCCCGTCACCTGAAACGACACTTTTACATTTGCTGTGGCCAAAATAGGGGCTGAGTTTCTAGCATAACTTTTATCAGATTTTGGCCTATACCATCAGCTCAGAAATAATTTACCAAAACTCATCTTATGCTACCAGACCAGCATACTCCTTACAAGAGAATGGAAAACCTATGGCTCTTTCCAGAACTACATGCCACAGGAGACTTGACCCACAAGATACAATCGGGGACATCAGCGACAAGACAATATGTAGGATAGGGTTATTGTTGGTTTCAGTAGCGTAGACTAGATAATGAAATCTAAGCAAAGGTTTCCAATGAGGAATGGAGCAGGGCTGGTAATGTTATCATAGATAAATTGAGAAACAACAGTGAACAAATAAGTTGCAGAGGTGAACAGACCAGAATAGAACAATGTTGATGAGATATAGTGTGAATGGGATCCGGCATAACAATGGGATAAGCAATTCAGGACGCACATTTGTTATTTGTTAAGTTGCTGTGTATGATATTAATACAAAATCAGATGAAAAACTTCTCTGGCACATGCCTCTACTACAAAGCACAGTACATAGTTCTAGCAGGGAAGCTTGCTACAATGGCTGTAAGCTGTAATAAGGGGTGCCTGCACTGGCTGTACTGAGGGATGCCCCACTGTCTGTCAGATTTACTGAGGGATGCCCCCACTGGCTGTACTGAGGAATGCCCCCACTGGCTGTTCTGAGGGATGCCCCACTGTTTGTAAGCAGTACTGAGGGATGCCCCCACTGGCTGTACTGAGGGATGCCCCACTGTCTGTCAGATTTACTGAGGGATGCCCCCACTGGCTGTACTGAGGAATGCCCCCACTGGCTGTTCTGAGGGATGCCCTACTGTTTGTAAGCAGTACTGAGGGATGCCCCCACTGGCTGTTCTGAGGGATGCCCCCACTGGTGGTTCTAAGGGATGCCCTCACTGGCTGCACTGAGGGATGCCCCACTGGCTTTACTGAGGGATGCCCCCATTAGCTGTTCTGAGGGATACCCCCACTGGTGATTATGAGGGATGCCCCCACTGGCTGTACTGAGGGATGCCCCCACTGGCTGTAAGCTGTAGTGAGGGGGTCCCCCACTGGCTGTACTGAGGGATGTCCCAATGGTTGTAAGCTGTAAGAAGGGATGCCCCAACTGGCTGTAAGCCTTACTGAGGGATGCACCCTCTGGCTGTATTGAGGGATGCCCAACTGGCTGTAAGCTGTAATGAGGGATGCCCCAATGGCTGTAAGCTGTACTGAGGGATGCCCCCACTGGCTGTCAGTCATACTGAGGGATGCCCCCACTAGCTGTAAGCTGCACTGAGGTGTGCCCCACTGGCTGTAAGCTGCAACGAGAGATCCCCTACTGACTATAAGCTATACTGAGGGATGCCCCCACTGGCTGTACTGAGGGATGCCCCCTACTGGCTGTACTGAGGGATGCCCCCAATGGCTGTATGCTATATTGAGTGATGCCCCCAACTGGCTGTAAGCTGTAATAGGGGATTCTCCCACTGACTGTAATGAGGGATGCCCCCTACCTGCTGTTCTGAAGGATACCCCCACTGGCTGTACTGAGGGAAGCCCCAACTGTCTGTACTGAGGGAAGCCCCCACTGGCTGTTCTCAGGGATGCGCCCACTGGCTGTTCTCAGGGATGCCCCCAATGGCTGTTCTGAGGGATGCCCCCACTGGCTGCACTGAGGGATGCCTGCACTGGCTGTACTGAGGGATGCCCCACTGGCTATAAGCTGTAAGGAGGGATGCCCCCACTGGCTGTAAACTGTAAGGAGAGATGGCCCACTGGATGTCCTGAGGGATGCCCCCACTGGCTGTACTGAGGGATGCCCCCACTGACTGTAAGCTGTAATGAGGGATGCCCCCACTGCCTGTACTGAGGGATGCCCCACTGGCTGTAAGCTGTAGTGAGGGTGCCCTCATTGGCTGTAAGCTGTAGTGAGGGGTGCTCCCACTGGCTGAACTGAGGAATCCCCCACTGGCTGTACTGAGGGATGCCATCACTGGCTTTAAGCTATAGTGAGGGGTGCCACCATTGGAGGTAAGCTGTAGTGAGGGGTGCCACCATTGGAGGTAAGCTGTAGTGAGGGGTGCTCCCACTGGCTGAACTGAGGAATGCCCCACTGGTTGTACTGAGTGATGTCCCATTGGCTATAAGCTGTAAGGAGGGTTGCCCCCACTGGCTGTAAGCTGCAATGAGGGATGCACTCACTGGCTGTACTGAGGGATGCCCCCACTGGCTGTAAGCTGTAATGAGGGATGTACCCACTGGCTGTAAGCTTTAATCAGGGATGCCCTCACTGACTGTACTGAGGGATGCCCCCACTGGCTGTAAGCTATTCTGAGGGATGCCCCCACTGGCTGTAAGCTGTAGTACGGGGTGCCCCAATTATCACTCCTGCCACCCAGCTCTCTCTGACTCCTCCCACCTTCTCTCCACCTCCTCCTGACCCTCTCTCTACCTCCTCCCACCACTCTCTTGGCCCCTCTGATAGCCAGTGGAGGAGGGTAACATCAGTGGCAGTTTCTTTGAGCCTCTTAGACCTGTGAAAGCCAACGGAAGATGGTAGTGAGCCCCTAAAAGCTTATGACAGACAGTGGAGAGGGGTATCAGCAGCACCCTACTTGAGCCCCAAAAGTGGAGGAAGGTGGTAGTAGCAGCAGCAGCAGCAGAAACAGCCTCACTAAGTCCCAAAAGGCCTCTGACAGTAGCTATAGACTTACTGAGCCCCTAAAGGCCTTTGACAGCAACTGGAGGGATGTGATTGTAGAAGAAGCAGTCTCTTTGTGCCCCTAAAGGTCTTTTGATTCCTAGGAAATGAGGGGAACATCAGTCATTCAGAGTATCTAAGGCCCGTGAAAGCAACAGCCGAACTCTCTCTGAGTGTCTAAGGCCTAAGAATGCCAGAGGAGGAGGGAAACAGCAGTAACAGTCTCCTTGAGCCCTGAAAGGCTTGTGACAGCCAGTGGAGAGTGGTAGCAGCAGCAGCTGTCTCCTTAAGCCCCTAAAGGCCTTTGACAGCCTGTGCAAGATGTTAACCGTAGAAGCAGTTTAATTGATCCCCTAAAGTGCTGTGGAGGAATGTACTGGCAGCAGAAGTCTCTCTCAGTCTCAAAGGCCTGTGTCTATAAGGCCTGTGACAGCCAGCTGAAGGGAGTAGCAGCAGCAGACAGTGGTGGAGGGTAACATCAGCAAAAGTCTCTGTGAGACACTGAGGCCCGTGAAAGCCAGAGTAAAGTAACTGCAGCAGCAGTCTCACCGGGGACCAAAAAACCTGTGACAGACAGTGGAGGAGGGTACCAGCATTGGCAGTTTTTTTGAGTCCCTTAGGCCTGTGAAAGCCAAAGGAGGGTGGTAGTAGCAGCTCTTCCCGCCCCTTTCTCTGCGTCCTCCTGCCCCTCTCTCTCTGTCTCCTCCCGCCCCTCTCTCTGTCTCCTCCCGCCCCTCTCTCTGTCTCCTCCTGACCCCCTCCTTAAGCCCCGAAAAGCCTTAGACACCCAGGGTGTCTCTCCGCCTCCTCCTGCACCTCTCTCCAACTCCTCCTGCGTCATCCTGCCCCTCTCTCTTCCTCCTCCTGCCCCTCTCTCTTCCTCCTCCTGCCCCTCTCTCTTCCTCCTCCTGCCCCTCTCTCTGTCTCCTCCCGCCCCTCTCTCTGTCTCCTCCCGCCCCTCTCTCTGTTTTCTCCTGCCCCTCTCTCTTCCTCCTCCTGCCCCTCTCTCTTCCTCCTCCCGCCCCTCTCTCTGTCTCCTCCTGCCCCTCTCTCTTCCTCCTCCCGCCCCTCTCTCTGTCTCCTCCTGCCCCTCTCTCTTCCTCCTCCTGCCCCTCTCTCTTCCTCCTCCTGCCCCTCTCTCTTCCTCCTCCTGCCCCTCTCTCTGTCTCCTCCCGCCCCTCTCTCTTCCTCCTCCTGCCCCTCTCTCTTCCTCCTCCCGCCCCTCTCTCTGTCTCCTCCTGCCCCTCTCTCTTCCTCCTCCCGCCCCTCTCTCTGTCTCCTCCTGCCCCTCTCTCTTCCTCCTCCTGCCCCTCTCTCTTCCTCCTCCTGCCCCTCTCTCTTCCTCCTCCTGCCCCTCTCCCTGTCTCCTCCCGTCCCTCTCTCTTCTTCCTCCTGCCCCTCTCCTTAAGCCCCAAAAGGCCTTAGACAGTCAGTGCAAGATGTTGACAGTAGAAGCAGTTTCATTGATCCCCTAAAGTGCTTTTACGGCCTGTGGAGGAATGTATCAGCAGCAGAAGTCTCTCTCAGTCTCAAGGCCTGTGTCTATAAGGCCTGTGGCAGCCAGAGGAGGGGGATAGCACCAATAACATTCTCACAGAGACCATAAAGCCTGGGACAGTCAGCGGAGGTGGGTATAAGTAGCCACAGACTTACTGAGCCCTAAAGGCCTTTGACAGCAATTGGAGGGATGTGATTGCAGAAGCAGCAGTCTCATAGAGCCCCTAAAGGCCTGTTGATTCCTAGAAAATGAGGGGAGTATTTTAGGCCTGTGAAAGCTGGTGGATGAGGGAAACAGAAGCAGCTGCAGCAGTCTCATAAAGGTCATGGGGCCTGTGACTGCTAGAGGAGGTGGGTTAGCAACAGCCAAACTCTCTCTGAGTGTCTAAGGCCTGTGAATGCCAGAGGAGGAGGGAAACAGCAGTAACAGTCTCCTTGAGCTCTGAAAGGTTTGTGACAGCCAGTGGAGAGGGGTAGCAGCAGCAGAAGCAGTCTTCTTAAGCCCCTAAAGGTCTTAGACAGCCAGTGCAAGATCTTGACCCTAGAAGCAGTTTCATTGATCCCCTAAAGCTTTTATAGCCTGTGGAGGAATGTATCAGCAACAGAAGTCTCGGTCAGTCTCAAAGCCCTGTGACAGCCAGCTGAGAGGGGTAGCAGCAGTGGCATGCTCTTTGAGCCTCTAAGGGCCTGTTACAGACAGTGGTGGAGGGTAACATCAGCAAAAGTCTCTGTGAGACTCTTAGGCCTGTGAAAGCCAGAGTATAGTAACCGCAGCAGCAGCAGCAGTCTCTCCGTGCACCTAAAAACCTGTGACAGCTAGTGGAGGAGGGTAACAGCAGTGGTAGTTTTTTGAGCCCCTTAAGCCTGTGAAAGCCAATAGAGGGTGGTAGTAGCAGCAGCAGTCTCTTAGACTCCCTTAAAAGCATTTGGCAGCCAGTTGAGAAAGTCCAAAAGTGGAGGATGGTGGTAGCAGCAACAGCAGCAACAGCCTCACTGAGCCCCAAAGGCCTCTGACAGCCAGTGGATGAAGGTGACAGCAGCAGTAGTCTCTCAGTCTCACCTTAATTCCCTTGACAGACATTGGAACGAGAGTAACAGCAGAAGCAGAATCATTAAGCCTCTAAAAGTCAGTGGCAGCCAGAGGAGGGGGATAGCAGCAATAACATTCTCACATAGACCATAAAGCCTGGGACAGTCAGTGGAGGTAGATATAAGTAACCATAACACAGGCTTACTGAGCCCCTAAAGGCCTTTGACAGCAATTGGAGCCAAAGCAGCAGTCTCATAGAGTTTATGGGGCCTGTGACTGCTAAAGGAGGTGGGTTGGCAACAGCTAATCCCTTTCTGAGTGTCTAAGGCCTGTGACAGTCAGTGAAGAGGGGTAACAGCAGCAGTAGTCTCTTTAAGCCCCTAAAGCCTTAGACGGCCAGTGGAGAGGGGCAGCAGCAGCAGCAGTCTATTTAAGCCCCTATAGGCCTTAGACAGCCAGTGGAAAGGGATAACAGCAGCAGAAGTTCCATTGAACCCCTAAGGCCTCTGACAGCCAGGGGGATAACAGCCGTCATAGCCTCATAGAGCTGCCAATGGTCTTATTACAGCCATTGGAGGAATGTGACAGAGCCAGCAGATCCATTGAGCCCCTAAAGGTCTATTGAAGCCAGTGAGGGAGGGCAACTGCAGCAACAGTCACTTAGAGTCTCTAAGGCCTGTGAAAGCCTGTGGAGGAAGGTAACAGCAGCATCAATCTCATAGAATCCATGAGGCCTGTGACTGGAGCACATGCAGACTGTGTTTCACTGCCATGCTCAATGATCTCTTCATGTGAAGCAGACAAATGCATTGATCACCAATAGGAGCTCTTTTGGGCAAGATTGGACAAAATCGTAACAAAGGGGGTCACACGGTCCATGTTGGACTTTGGGATGGTCTGCACTGATCATATATTAGGGGGGGGGGGGGTTATGAGCTCCTGCTAAAGCTGAGCTCACCCCGTCACCTGAGACGACCCTTTTACATTTGCCGTGGCCAGAATAGGAGCTTAGTTTCTCACATATCTTTCATAACATAACAATCAGATTTTGGCCTATACCATCAGCTAGAAAATCATTTAGCAAAACTCATCTTATGCTACCAGACCAGCATACTCCTTCCAAGAGCATGGAAAACCTAAGGCTTTTTCCAGAACTACATGCCACAGGAACCAAGACTTGACCCACAAGATACAATTGGGGACATCAGCGACAAGACAATCCCCTCGATTCAAAGAGCAAAAGTTAAGTGATTTCGTATCGAGAATCGTAAGTTTGGGTGGGTGTTTGTCATTTTTTCTTGTTTTTTTGGCCATTTCGTATTCGCACGATCGTTCGCGCATAGACGTATATGAACATACGCATTTCGTACGAGAATCGTATAATTTGCGTTAGTTCGTGTGTTTTTCCCGTCCAAATCGTATTATTTGCGTCCGATCCTATTTTTTACGTCCTTCACATGGGCTTGCGCCCAATTCAGAGAGGTGATTGCTAATTGTTTTGAAGCCCATTAAAGAGCTGCTTTACGAAATGTTTGCCGGCAGCTATTTGGCCTCGGGAGTAGGATGGAGCGGAGCGAGTTTGTGGCACATCAAGGGCTTATGCTTTTTGGCATTGAGTTGATCGAGATGTCTGAGAGCAGATTGCCCCTGCGTCGTCGCATGAACATCGATAGCATGAATGATGTTGAGCTGTTCGAGCTGACCAGGCTTAATCGCGCTTCCCTCCATAAATTATATAGTGAGCTGCGGCCATGGTTAGCCCGCACCACAAGGAAGGGGCATGCAATTTCAGGTATGACCAAGATGCTTGGCTGCCTGCAATTTTTGGCGAACGGCTCGTTCCAGAGGCTGGGTGCCCTCTCTGTGGGGATGTCACAGCCTACGCTGAGCCGCGCACTGTCTAAATTTTTGGAAGGCATGGCTGCCATAACTCCAAAATATATTTATTTTCCTGATGATATGGCAGCCAGAAACGCCATTAAGCTTGGGTTTTATAATGTGGCCGACATGCCCAACGTTATTGGTGCAATTGACTGCACACATGTGGCACTCGTACCTAGGGCAGCCGACGAGTATATATATAGGTATTGAGATTGGTTATTATGTTGCCCAACGTGTCATGTAACCTGTTTTCCTTTGCGGCAGCATATTTGTTTATCCCTCATTTGTGTAGCTGCTTTATCTCGGCTTTTCATTAGTCTTTCCCAATAGAGTGCAGACATGTTTTGTGGTTAATTTATTAGTTTGGGTCAAATATCAATTACCCTTTTTGTATGTTTTTTCCTTAAGGAATCGTAAAATGGGACACTCACTTAATGTCCAGGCCGTGGTTGGTCCGGATATGCGGTTTATGAGTGTCCTTGCCGGCTACCCCGGATCGTCCCACGACTCCTATATCCTCCGGCGATCTGGGTTGTTTCGGAGATTTGAGGCAGGTGAATTTTCGGGGGCATGGCTGCTTGGTAAGTGTGTCCTATTTGTGTGTTATTAAATGTGGCATTAATCTTGTATTTGTTGATATGTTTTTTAAGGATAAATTTACAGAAGCGTACAACTGCCTTTTTCTTGGCTCATATATTAGGAACTTACCCAAAAAATCCTTGTCTCGCTGTGGCCTTCAGAATGTTTTCCCTTTAGTTAGGATGTCTGTAAGTTCCTTGTGCCTAAATATATTGGTTTGGAGTTTATACCCAAGGATCTTTGACCTTTGGCTCCTTTGGGACTATTGGTCTTTAAATGTCAAAGTGGACTTAAACTGCATACATTGTAGTTTCCAGTGAAATGTGGATAGGGATCTTTGACCTTTGGCTCCTTTGGGACTATTGGTCGTTAAATGTCAAAGTGGACTTAAACTGCATACATTGTAGTTTCCAGAGAAATGTGGATAGGCCCTCCGCAGCATCCTAATTGTAACATGTCTGAAAACTACAAATATATGTAAAATACAAATACCCTTGGCCGTGCAGATGTTTGTTAATTAATTGGTATATAGAAGTGCCATTTTTATTTAGGTGATACCTTAGTGCAATTTTTGTGGGCCCTAATGTGCCCTGTATTTTTTTGGGAACACTTTACCTTACATCATTATGATATCTGTGAAATTTTTGGTGTTGGTTGTGTTGCCTTTTTAATTTTGATTACATTTAATTCTCTGTTTAAGGTGATTCCGGGTACCCACTTCTACCCTGGCTCATGACGCCTGTGCTGCGGCCCCAGGATGCCTCTCAGGAAGCGTATAACCGTGCGCATCGCAAGACCCGGGCTGTTGTGGAGAGGGCCTTTGGTCTGCTGAAGACACGTTTTCGTTGCCTTGACCATACTGGGGGGGCCCTGCAATATGATCCCAAGAAAGTGATCGACATTATAATGGCATGTGCTGTTTTGCACAATTTTGCCATCATGGAACGTGTCCCACGTTATGTGGACAGCCTGCCCTCTTCAGCCGTCGAGGATGAAGGCGAGAATTTTGAGGGGCCCCCCAGTGAGTCTGGCCAATCTGTTCGAGCCAACCTGATCAGCCAGCATTTTAGTTAACTTTTTTCCCTGTCTCACCATTCTGTATGTCTGTGTTATCCTTTTTGAAACATATGTTGTTTTGCCGTAATGTGGCATTACCTCTAAGTAAAACATTTAGACCTTAATTGTTGCCTAATGTATTTCATGTAGTTTCCTTAGCTTTCGCTTTGCATTGTTACACCTCTTCAAACCAAAATTATCTGGTTTAGCACAAGCTGTTAAAAATGTCTTCCCACTAAAAACGCCACAAGTATTGGAAGTGAAATTTTTGTTTTACTTTGAAAATGAAAAATTATAGTGGTTAACAGAAATCAGTCCACATACATCTGTGGTAACAAATGGATAACATTAAAAAAAAAACATCGAGCACATCTACACCTGGAAGTGAGTGGCACAACCAAACAAGGACACCCAGTCCAAAGGCCAGCCTAGTCCAGTCATTAATATTGCCTGTGCCCAGGGATATTTGGGCATGGCCATAATGTCACACAAACATGTCTGCAAACAGGAGGAGCACCAACCAAATACATAGGTAAAGCCATAAGTGGCCAGATAAACTCCACATAGACCTATGGCATTGGCTAGTGGCCTTAAGCATTACTCTAAGGAGCTATATGGGAGCAAATACAAAACACAACCTGCCAGAGCAACACAAAATGGATTGTTTGAAACCTCAAAGGACAAGTAAATACAGTGGGGGTTAAGAGAAAAGATGTCCCACACACCCATGGCTTAATAGGGTGGCTGCCCATAATACCCAGGTGGAGGTCCAGGTGGAGGTCCATGGGAATGGGACCTAGCCTGGGCCATGGCAGCATTGTGAATTTGAAACTGCTCCACAATGTTTCTCTGCATATTGGTCATCTCAGCCATGGCTGACTGGATGCCATTACTTGCATTGGCCACGTTGCTGTTGAGGGTACGCAACTCCGCGAGGATGCCCTGTAGACTGGTATGGATGTTCACCATGTCGGCATGCCTTTCCTCACGCTCTGTAACGAGCTGTGCCTGATAAGACTCCCTTTCTTGGGTCCATAATTGAAGCAGGGCACTCTGCCTCCCCTGGGAAATTGTGGGGCGGCGTAATGGCGTCCGCCGCACAATTACCCTGGCTCTTGGGCGTGCCCTGCCGCGTGGTGTCGTACCCTCAACAGCAACCGGCCTGCTTTGCAAATCCTCAGCAGCAGAGTGAACACTGGGGACTGTAGTGTCAGTCTCCCCATGTGCAAGCACAATGGATGGAGATTCACTCTGCTGCTGAGGATTGGCCAGAGAAACATTATGGAGCAGTTCCAAATTGGGACCCAGGGGGAGTTCATCCGACGTGCCCTGTACGGAGACATCATCATCATCTTCCTCCATGTCCTGGATCTCTTCCATGAGTGTGCGGGTCTGTAGGGACATATCAAAAAAAAAAGGCTAAGTTTGCGTCCCAAATTTGGATTTCAACAGTTTAACACATTCTTAAGCACTTGTTAGTATTTATGCTACTAAATTAACTTACCGAAAATCTCTGATCTGGGCTCCGATGCTGTACGGACCTGGTAGGCATAACCAAACTGGGGGGTGAGTTTACCCTTGCTGAGGGATCATGCTGGGCTGAAGAAGAGAAAAAAAAACCACGTAAACACACACACATAACCTTTTTTTGGATATGTAATCAAATCTAGCTCTATTTGTAATATTATTCAACTCTAGAGCAATGGTGACCTTTGTTCAAACCCACGCAAGTTTACATAGGTGCAATGGCTCGGACAAACTGCTAAGTGACCTCAGTTCTAAGTCATGAAGTGTACCCAGTCAGCATCCAACTTTCAAGGCACATTTTTGGATTTAGCCTACCATTCGCTAGGTCCGGGGTACTCAAACAATTGTTTGAAACGCCCATTTAAAGGTATGTGGTGAGAGGTGAATGTCTGGCCATGGTGCTGACGCTAGTTAAAAATAAAGACACTGGTGGAGGGGCTGGAGATTTCTAAGTGCCAACTAATAAAGGCTGCTTGCCCTTGCTGGGCTGGATGGGCCAGAGCTGAGGGGACAGGGATTGGATGGCTAAAGGGGGGAGTTAACGTATTGATGGTGATGGGATGGATGGAGCCAATCTGTTACAAATGTATGGGGCTTATGTGGGGGGGGGGCATGGGGGGACTGTGGCACATGGGCCAGAGCAGGGGCAGCGGGACACGATTGTGGCCAGTGAAAATTTAAATAAGTTACTGTGTACCTTGCAATGCCACTTCCTGGGCAGTACTTCATATTGCAATGCTATGTTTCACGGAGCCATGACATTGGGCAGGAGACCAACCACTACATGGCCGATCAAGGGGGCAGCTCTGAGCACGTCAACACAGAAGTAACTGAGTGCAGGGCTGTCTGGGCAGGGGTCCTTGAATGTGGTGGCAAGGTCCGCATTGGGACCCCGGGCCGCCAGTTGAGTCTCGCTGCTCTTGGTCACATATGTTTGTGGGTGGCTAATTAAATTGTTAACTCAAACACAACTCACACAAGCAAAAGGCAACCCATACATAATGATGTGTGTTTTGTGATTGATTCCAAATATCTCACTTATCTTGCGAAACTTCATGACTTTAACAATACAATTGGACATTTGAACTTTGCCATAATGGCTGTGGGCCTAAATGTGTGATTCCCAGGGCCAAAAAGAGGACACAAACAGCCACAGTAGTGCGAGGCCAAGCAAGGCAAACCATAGGGGCATCCCGTTAGCTTGTTACTAGTGAACTGTCGATTATTTAGCAAACAGGCAAACATGCAGATTTAAGAGTACTCACCGTGGGTACGGGTCGGTGAGTCTGTGTCCCTTAGACCAGCATGTCCACCGACCGCGACCGGATGGAGAAGTCCAAGCACAATCTCCACAGCAGGGGTAAACTCCAATTTAGATGGAAAGCCACCGCCAGTTTTCAGGCTGAAAAGAGAAAATTGTTTGGTACTCAGAAAAGGTGCATACAGTACATCCAAAACATTAGATTTAGCGTAAACATTTAGTTACCTGTAATTATGCCTTTTAATTTCTTTTTGCCGTACAGCATACTTCAGATCAGAGATTTTCTTCTGAATTTGGGACACATCTTTCCTCTCTTCCCCCGCTGCATTTACTTGTCGGAGGATGGTTTCAAACAATTCCATCTTGCGCTGCTTGGTGGTGTGTTTTGATTTGCTCCCATATAGCTCGTCATAGTATAATGTAAGGCCACTAGCCAATGCCATATTTTGGTCATGGGAGAATCTCCCACTCAACTGGCCGCGGCGCAATGTGCGGCCAGATGGTTGGCTTGGCTGCTCCTCCATGTGTGCAGACACATGTGGTGACATTATGGCCTGGGGCTGGGTAGGGGAATGGCCGGATTGGTGGCTTCCCAATGACTGGACTGGACTGGCCAAGGGACTGGGTGTTCTTGCGTGGCTGGCCACCGAACTTCCAGGTGTAGATGTGGTCATGGGGGCAATTCGGGGCCCTCTTGGGGGGCTAGGTTCCCGGCTGGTGCCAGGTCGTGGGCTCTGTTCCCGGCTGGTGCCAGGTCGGGGGCTTCTGGCCCTGGATTGGGTTCGTCGGGCCCTGTAGGGGCTTCTGGCCCTGGATTGGGATCTGCGGGGCCTGTCGGGGCTTCTGGCCCTGGATTGGGATCTGCGGGCCATGTAGGGGCTTCTGGCCCTGGATTGGGTTCGTCGGGCCCTGTAGGGGCTTCTGGCCCTGGATTGTGTTCTTCTGGGCCTGTCGGGGCTTCTGGCCCTGGATTGGGATCTGCGGGCCATGTAGGGGCTTCTGGCCCTGGATTGGGTTCGTCGGGCCCTGTAGGGGCTTCTGGCCCTGGATTGTGTTCTTCTGGGCCTGTCGGGGCTTCTGGCCCTGGATTGGGATCTGCGGGCCCTGTAGGGGCTTCTGGCCCTGGTTTTGGATCTGCGGCCTCTGGATGGGCTTCGGGGCCTGGATGGGTTTCGGGCCCTGGATGGGGTTCGGGCCCTGCTGCGGGGCATGGGTTTCCGAACTGCCCTACTTGAAGGCATGGCCGGTGTGGGCTCACTGGTGCTGCCTGTTCTGGGGGCAGAGGTGGTGGGTGCTGCAGTTGCCAGCTTTTTGGCTGCAGGAGGGGCACGAGGCTTGGGGCCCCTTTTTTGGGTACCTGAGGGTCCAGGGTCCCTTGGTGGGGCCGAGGTGGGAGTCTTGGATCTCAGTTTTCGGCCAGCTTGCTGGGACCTTGTGGTGGGGCCCTCCGCGGTCTTGCTTGCCTGGGGTCGCTTGCTCATCGCCTTTTTTGGTGCCATCGTACAGAAATGCTCAAAGAGAATGAGCTTGGGGGGAAGGGACCTTTAAATAATGAGCCCAGCGTGTGACGCCTATGCGCACGACTACGCGCTCGTACGAACGTACGTTCGAGCGGAACCAGGAAACCGCTGGGGTTTCACTTATCTGCTGCCTGGAAGAAGACTAAAGATGGCGCCCACTATCTTCACCCGTCAACAGGAAGAGATCCTCATGCTGGTAAGTGGCTGCCTGTGCATTTTAATAGAATAGTCAATGATGGCCTAAATGTAAATGATGCGTTGGGAACTAGTTTGGGGTCTCTTAATGTTTAATCACTGGCTCCTCACACTTCATCCTCAAGGGCCGAGCCTGGCCACGTTTTCACCTGTCTATGCTGATGTCCTAATTCGGCCAATTGCTCCGGCTTAGCAACAGTTAATTAACCTGTGGAGTAGCGGGGCGAGCTGTCAAACCTGGCCTGTCTCGGACCTTGATGCGGATGTTTGCGGAACACTGTTGTCCTAAGCCATAAAAACACAACGGGAAGCCACACACGTGGTCCAAAAGCCTAAGCATTAGGCTACATCTTGGATGTTTAAACCATCCTAACATGCCATAGATGCAGGTGGCCTGATTCTTGATGTTGGCTATTATCTGTATGTACATGGTGTGTGATACATATAACATAAGACCAGACTGTCAATCACAGTCAACGTCCTCTTTAAGGCACTCCCCAAAAATGGCGGCCATTCGAAATGTGTGTGTTAATGACATTAAATACTCAACTTGTGATGCAACACATATGGGTCTGTGTGTAAAAGTAAAAGCTCTGTGTCCATTATGTTTTTCAGATCATGCTTCAGCGCCGGTATGACTTCGCGCCCAATGTGTGCGAGAAAAGGGACATCGCCCGGGAGATCATCGCCGAGATCCACCGTGTGACTAGCACCACCTTCACTCACACCCAGATAATGCAGCATTGGTCGGACCTGAAGCGTCTGCACATGCCCCGGGTGCGGAGGTTTTTTGGGATCCATTTCCCAAGTAAGTACAAAGCAATTGCATGGTATATGTTCCAAATGTCTAAGTTATGCCTTTATTTATAATGACTTTTCTTTGGTAGTGTTGGAAATGGATTTCAGAATTCGCCGCACCCGGAGACGTACAGGCCGACCAGTGCTGCATGACTCTGCATCTGTGAGTGAAGGTGGTGGATCTCCCGGGCGACGGACCTACCCCTCCTCTGTGGCCTCCTCAGACCAGCCCCTGGACCTTACCACAGAGGAGGGGCCAAGGCGCGTGGGCGTGGAGTCATACCTGGCCACGCATGGGGAAGGCTCTGGTATGTCACTCTTCATGTATAGGCACAAAGATATACATGGCAGGCCAAAAACTAAGTTATCCTTTATTATGTATTTGTAGAAGCTTCTGGAGCGGGTGAGATAGTGGAGGAGGAGGCAGCAGAGATGCTGGAAGGAGATCCTGGCGAAGGTGAGTGATGTCAGCCAGACTGGGAGCCAGATATGTTGGGGATAGTGACTCTCTACAAATACTAACCAAATGTCACATGTTTCTCCAGGGACTTCTTCACAGCAGAGCCAGGACCAAGGGCAGCCTGTTGGCCCCAACCAGCCATCTGTCGGCCACCAACTCCGTAAGTCTCCATGCCATTATTCATATTAATGTTTGCTTAGCTAATAACACACACATAACTAAAGGCGTAGCCAATGTGTAGTTCACACTTTCATGTGGGCACTTCGTTAGCTTAAAGAGGACCCAAACTAGTATTAAGAACCAAAGACTTAGCCATCACACTGTACCTACAGATTAGAAACATGGAAAAACACCCTTCACCCATCTAATGCATGTTATTAGACAGAACAAAACCAATATTGGGGAATATGGAATGCACAATATTTACAGGCAGCATGGGATACAGATTGAAAAAAGGAAGGTGCTGCCATGCATTGTGTGAGTGATGACCTTTCCCTCAACCCAGCTATGCTCTGGATTCCCAACGCACCACTGTAACCTACTCCCCTGTACTTTATCCAACTCTCCACTCCTCATTAAGTGTTATGCTTCAGAGTCCAGATGGCGGCGCTGTAATCCCAAAAAAGCCCTAAATAACTTTGAGGTGGTGCAGAATCATTTGTGAATAGTTTTTGGTTTTCATTAAATAATGTGGAAGGTCCGGTTTAAGGAGTTTAAACACTTACCTGTGGGAAATGCATTAACTGTATCCCTTTGAAGAAGGACATATGTCATGCATTTACATGTATTTGCTTAACCCTAAATCTATTTCCAGCATACAAACCGGTCTTGGACTCCTATTTATGTTTATTTCTCTATTGGTTACAGGGATGATCCCCCAAACCTTGGCTGGAAAAAAAAAAAGAATGAAGGAGTTGGTGGCCGAGCTGCTGGCCATACAGGCGACGTTGGGGCCAACAGATGAAGAAGACGAGGAGGATTAGTGCCCTTGGTCCTGGCTCCTTTCTTAAACTTGTTTTTAAAATTTTTAAAATTTTAAAAAGTGTTGTATAGTTTTGGTTAAAAACCAAAAAAGATGTTTTTTAAAAAAAAACACTAAAAAAAAAAAAAAGTTGTTTTACTGTTGAAAAAATCGGAAATATTTCTAGGTGTTTTTCCGAGAAAAAAAAAAAAAAAAGGTTGCCAAAAAAAAACCCAACCAAAAAAAAAAAATTTTTACAATTCTTAAAAACAAAACAAAGAAAATATTTAAAATAAATTATATTTTAAGCCTTCCTAAATGTGTCTTTTCTAATATGCACACACCCAAAAAATTACACAAACCAGAAACAACACACTTAGAAACATATAGACATATGTAAATTATGTGATTTTCTTACGTTTTATGGACCGAGAAATGAAGTGGGATGCAGCCGCTACGGGGTTTCGGTAAGTTTGAGGGACCGAGAAATGAAGTTGGATGCAAGCGCTAAAGGGTTTAGGTAAGTTTGAGGGACCGAGAAATGAAGTTGGATGCAAGCGCTAAAGGGTTTAGGTAAGTTTGAGGGACCGAGAAATGAAGTTGGATGCAAGCGCTAAAGGGTTTAGGTAAGTTTGAGGGACCGAGAAATGAAGTTGGATGCAAGCGCTAAGGGGTTTAGGTAAGTTTGAGGGACCGAGAAATGAAGTTGGATGCAAGCGCTAAAGGGTTTCGGTAAGTTTGAGGGACCGAGAAATGAAGTTGGATGCAAGCGCTAAAGGGTTTAGGTAAGTTTGAGGGACCGAGAAATGAAGTTGGATGCAGCCGCTACGGGGTTTATGTAAGTTTCTGGTTGAGGGTGCGCATGCGCAAGATCTTATAAACATACGAACGCACGAATCTAAGAGGCCAAAAACCAATGAAAACCAGAGGCAAACGCAAGTAATTGGAAGAGCTGGACGATGGAAGCAGCCGAAAAAACAGGCTGCCGCCGCAACAGGTGAGCACATGAACGTGATTTTTACGATTGGCAACTGACTGAGGCAAGTTCGGGAGATATCATACGAACGGACGTATCTTTTAGGATAGAAACGTATTTGCTTATTGAATCACTCGCAAGTTCATACGAACGCACGAGCGGACGTAAAAAATAGGATGATCGTGAGCCAAATCCAAGCTGTTACATGTTTCTTTGAATCAACCCAAATATGTAGGATAGGGTTATTGTTGGTTTCAGTAGCGTAGACTAGATAGTGAAATCTACACAAAGGTTTCCAATGAGGAATGGAGCAGGGCTGATAATGTTATTATAGATAAATTGAGTAACAATAGTGAACAAATAAGTTCCAGAGGTGAACAGACCAGAATAGAACAATGCTAATGAGATATAGTGTGAATGGGATCCGACATAACAATGGGATAAGCAATTCCGGACGCACATTTGTTGTTAAAGTTGCTGTGTATGATATTATTACAAGATCAGATGAAAAACTTCTCTGGCACATGCCTCTACTACAAAGCACAGTACATAGTTCTAGCAGGGAAGCTTGCTACAATGGCTGTAAGCTGTAATGAGAGTTGCCCCCACGGGGTGTAAGCTGTAATAAGGGGTGCCTGCACTGCCTGTACTGAGGGATGCCCCCACTGGCTGTACTGAGGGATGCCCCCACTGGCTGTACTGAAGGATGCCCCCACTGTCTGTACTGAAGGATGCCCCCATTGGCTGTTCTGAGGGATGCCCCCACTGGTGGATCTAAGGGATACCCTCACTGGCTCCACTGAGGGATGTCCTCACTGGCTGCACTGAGGGATGCCCCACTGACTTTACTGAGGGATGCCCCCATTGGCTGTTCTGAGGGATACCCCCACTGGTGGTTATGAAGGATGCCCCCACTGTCTGTACTGAAGGATGCCCCCACTGGCTGTACTGAAGGATGCCCCCACTGGCTGTTCTGAGGGATGCCCCCACTGTCTGTAAGATGTCCTGAGGGATGCCCCCACTGGCTGTTCTGAGGGATGCTCCCACTGGTGGTTCTGAGGGATGCCCCACTGGTGGTTCTGAGGGATGCCCTCACTGGCTGCACTGAGGGATGCCCTCACTGGCTACACTGAGGGATGTCCCACTGACTTTACTGAGGGATGCCCCCATTGGCTGTTCTGAGGGATGCTCCCACTGGTGGTTCTGAGGGATGCCCCCACTGGTGGTTCTGAGGGATGCCCTCACTGGCTGCACTGAGGGATGCCCCACTGACTTCACTGAGGGATGCCCCCATTGGCTGTTCTGAGGGATACCCCCACTGGTGGTTATGAAGGATGGCCCCACTGGCTGTACTGAGGGATGCCCCCACTGGCTCTAAGCTGCAGTGAGGGGGTCCCCCACTGGCTGTATTGAGGGATGTCCCAATGGTTGTAAGCTGTAAGGAGGGATGCCCCAACTGGCTGTAAGCCTTACTGAGGAATGCACCCTCTGGCTGTATTGAGGGATGATCAACTGGATGTAAGCTGTAATGAGAAATGCCCCCAATGGCTCTGCTGAGGGATGCCCCCACTGGCTGTAAGCTGTAATAAGGGATTCCCCACTGGCTGTAAGGTGTAATGAGGGATCCCCCACTGGCTATAAGCTATACTGAGGGATGCCCCCACTGGCTTACTGAGGGATGCCCCTTACTAGCTGTACTGAGGGATGCCCCCACTGGCTATACTGAGGGTTGCCCCTGTAAGATGGGATGCCCCCACTAGCTGTATGCTATACTGAGGGATGCCCCCACTGGCTGTACTGAGGGATGCCCCCATTGGCTGTATGCTATACTGAGGGATGCGCCAACTGGCTTTTCTGAGGGATGCCTCCACTGGCTGTTCTGAGGGGTACCCCCACAGGCTGCACTGAAGGATGCCCGCACTGTCTGTACTGAGGGATGCCCCATTGGCTGAAAACTGTAAGGAGAAATGGCCCACTGGCTGTTCTGATGGATGCCTCCACTGGCTGTACTCGGGCATGCCCCCACTGACTGTAAGTTGTAGTGAGGGGTGCTCCCACTGGCTGAACTTAGGGATGCCTCCACTGGTTGTACTGAGGGATGCTCCATTGGCTATAAGCTGTAAGGAGGGATACCCCCACTGGCTGTACTTAGGGATTTCCCAACTGACTGTAAGCTGTAATGAGGGATGCACCCACTGGCTGTACTGAGGGATGCCCCCACTGACTGTAAGCTGTAGTGAGGGGTGCCCCCATTGGCTGTAAGCTGTAATGAGGGGTGCTCCCACTGGCTGAACTGTGGTATGCCTCCACTGGTTGTACTGAGGGATGCCCCATTGACTATAAGCTGTAAGGAGGGATGCCCCCTCTGGCTGTAAACTGTAAGGAGGGATGCCCCCACTGGCTGTAATGAGGGATGTCCCCACTGACTGTAAGCTTTTATGATGGATGCCCCCTCTGGCTGTTCTGAGGGATCTACCCACATTCTGTAATCTTTAAACAGGAATGCCCTCACTGACTGAAATGAGGGATGCCCCCACTGGTTGTAAGCTATACTGAGGGATGCCCCCACTGGCTGTAAGCTATACTGAGGGATGCCCCCACTGGCTGTAAGCTGTAGTAAGGGATGCCCCAATCATCACTCCTCCCACCCAGCTCTCTCTGACTCCTCCCACCTTCTCTCCACCTCCTCCTGACCCTCTCTCTACCTCCTCCCACCACTCTCTTGGCCCCTCTGATAGCCAGTGGAGGAGGGTAACAGCAGTGGCAGTTTCTTTGAGCCTCTTAGACCTGTGAAAGCCAACAGAGGGTGGTAGTGAGGCCCTAAAAGACAGACAGTGGAGAGGGGTATCAGCAGCACCCTGCTTGAGCCCCAAAAGTGGAGAAAGGTGGTAGTAGCAGCAGCAGCAGAAACAGCCTCACTAAGCCCCAAAAGGCCTCTGACAACCAGTGGACGAAGGTGACAGTGACAGTACTCTCTGAGTCTCACCTTAATCCGTATAAGTAGCCATAGACTTACTGAGCCCCTAAAGGCCTTTGACAGCAACTGGAGAGATGTGATTGTAGAAGAAGCAGTCTTTCTGTGCCCCTAAAGGCCTTTTGGTTCCTAGAAAATAAGGGGAACATCAGTCATTCAGAGTATCTAAGGCCCGTGAAAGCTGGTGGATGAAGGTAACAGAAGCAACTGCAGCTGCAGCAGTCTCATAGAGTTCATGGGGCCTGTGACGGCTAGAGGAGGTGCGTTAGCAACAGCCAAACTCTCTCTGAGTGTCTAAGGCCTAAGAATGCCAGAGCAGGAGGGAAACAGCAGTAACAGTCTCCTTGAGCCCTGAAAGGCTTGTGACAGCCAGTGGAGAGGGGTAGTAACAGCAGCAGCTGTCTCCTTAAGCCCCTAAAGGCCTTAGACAGCCTGTGCAAGATGTTGACCATAGAAGCAGTTTAATTGATCCCCTAAAGTGCTTTTACAGCCTGTGGAGGAATGTATTAGCAGCAGAAGTCTCTCTCAGTCTCAAAGGCCTGTGTCTTTAAGACCTGTGACAGCCAGCTGAGGGAAGTAGCAGCAGCAGCAGGCAGTGGTGGAGGGTAACATCAGCAAAAGTCTCTGTGAAACACTGAGGCCCGTGAAAGCCAGAGTAAAGTAACCGCAGCAGCAGTCTCACCGGGCACCAAAAAACCTGTGACAGACAGTGGAGGAGGGTACCAGCATTGGCAGTTTTTTGAGCCCCTTAGGCCTGTGAAAGCCAAAGGAGGGTGGTAGTAGCAGCTCTTCCCGCCCCTTTCTCTGCGTCCTCCTGCCCCTCTCGCTCTGCCTCCTTCACCCCTCTCTCTGCTTCACCCGCCCCTCTTTCTCTGTCTCCGCCCACCTCTCTCTCTGTCTCCTCCCACCTCTCTCTCTGCCTTCTCCCGCCCCTCTCTCTCTGTCTCCTCCCGCCTCTCTCTCTCTTTCTCCTCCTGCCCCTCTCTCCACCTCCTCCTGCCCCTCTCTCCAACTCCTCCCGCCCCTTTCTCTGCCTCCTCCCGCCCCTCTCTCCACCTCCTCCTGCCCCTCTCTCCAACTCCTCCCACCCCTTTCTCTGCCTCCTCTCGCCCCTCTCTCTGCCTCCTCCTGCCCCTCTCTCCAACTCCTCCCGCCCCTTTCTCTGCCTCCTCCCGCCCCTCTCTCTGTGTCATCCTGCCCCTCGCTCTCTGTCTCCTCCCGCCCCTCTCTCCCTGTCTCCTCCTGCCCCTTTCTCTGCGTCATCCTGCCCCTCTCTCTCTTCCTCCTTCCGGCCCTCTCTCTGCTTCCCCCCACCCCTCTCTCTCTGCCTTCTCACACCTCTCTCCCCCTTCCTCCTCCTGCCCCTCTCCCTTCCTCCTCCTGCCCCTCTCTCTTTCTTCTCCTGCCTCTTTCTCTCTGTCTCCTCCCGCCCCTTTCTCTTCCTCCTCCTGACCCTCTCCTTAAGCCCCGAAAGGCCTTATACAGCCAGTGCAAGATGTTGACCGTAGAAGCATTTTCATTGATCCCCTAAAGTGCTTTTATGGCCTGTAGAGGAATGTACCAGCAGCAGAAGTCTCTCTCAGTCTCAAAGGCCTGTGGCAGCCAGCTGAGAGGGGTAGCAGCAGCAGCATGCTCTTTGAGCGCCTAAATGCCTGTTAAAACATTGGTGAAGGGTAACATCAGCAAAAGTCTCTGTGAATCTTAGGCCCGTGAAAGCAAGAGTATAGTAACCGCAGCAGCAGCAGCAGCAGCAGTCTCTCTGTGCACCTAAAAACCTGTGACAGCTAGTGGAGGAGGGTAACAGCTGTTTTTTTAGCCCCTTAGGCCTGTGAAAGCCAATAGAGGGTGGTAGTAGATGCAGCAGCCGTCTCTTAGACTCCTCAAAAAGCATGTGGCAGCCAGTAGTAGTCAGTGGAGGGGGATAGCAGCAATAACAGTCTCGCAGAGACAATACAGCCTGGGGCAGTCAGTGGAGGAGGGTATATGGAGCCACAGACTTACTGAGCCCCTAAAGGCCTTTGACAGCAATTGGAGTGATGTGATAGCAGAAGCAGCAGTCTCCGTAAGCCCCTAAAGGCCTTAGACAGCCAGTGAAGATGGGTAGCAGTAGCAGCAGCAGCATGCAGTCTTCTTAAGCCCCTAAAGGCCTCTTGATTCCCTAAGACCAGTGAAAGGCAGTGAAGGAGGGTAACAGCACCAGAAGTACCATAGCACCCCTAAGGCCTCTGACAGCCATGGGAGGCTCTCTTCCTGACTCCTCCAACCCTTCTCTCTCTGACTCCTTTCACCCTCTCTCTGACTCCTCCTGCCCCTCTCTCTCTGCTTCCTCCCACCCCTCTCCCTCTGCTTCCTCCTGCCCCTCTCTCCACCTCCTCCCGCCCCTCTCTCTCTGTCTCCTCCCACCCCTCTCTCTCTGCTTCCTCCCGCCCCTCTCTCTCTGCTTCCTCCCGCCCCTCTTCTTTCTGTCTCCTCCCACCCCTCTCTCTCTGCTTCCTCCCGCCCCTCTTTCTCTGCTTCCTCCCGCCCCTCTCTTTCTGCCTCCTCCTGCCCCTCTCTCTCTGCTTCCTCCCGCCCCTCTCTTTCTGCCTCCTCCTGCCCCTCTCTCTCTGTCTCCTCCCGCCCCTCTCTCTCTGCTTCCTCCCGCCCCTCTCTCTCTCTCTGCTTCCTCCCGACCCTCTCTCTCTCTCTGCTTCCTCCCGCCCCTCTCTCTCTGCTTCCTCCCACCCCTCTCTCTGCTTCCTCCTGCCCCTCTCTCTCTGCTTCCTCCTGCCCCTCTCTCTCTGTCTCCTCTCGCCCCTCTCTCTGCTTTCTCCGGCCCCTCTCTCTGCTTCCTCCCACCCCTATCTCTGCTTCCTCCTGCCCCTCTCTCTCTGCTTCCTCCTGACCCTCTTTCTCTGTCTCCTCCCGCCCCTCTCTCGGCTTCCTCCTGCCCCTCTCTTTCTGCTTCCTCCTGCCCCTCTCTCTCTGCTTCCTCCTGCCCCTCTCTCTCTGTCTCCTCTCGCCCCTCTCTCTGCTTCCTCCGGCCCCTCTCTCTCTGCTTCCTCTTGCCCCTCTCTCTCTGCTTTCTCCCGCCCCTCTTCTTTCTGTCTCCTCCCGCCCCTCTCTCTCTGCCTCCTCCTGCCCCTCTCTCTCTCTGCTTTCTACCACCCCTCTCTCTCTGTCTCCTCACGCCCCTCTCTCTCTGTTTCCTCACGGCCCTCTCTCTCTGTTTCCTCACGGCCCTCTCTCTCTGTTTCCTCACGCCCCTCTCTCTGTCTCCTCCCACCCCTCTCTCTCTTTGCTTCCTCCCGCCCCTCTCTCTCTGCTTTCTCCCGCCCCTCTTCTTTCTGTCTCCTCCCGTCCCTCTCTCTCTGCTTCCTCCCGCCCCTCTCATTCTGCCTCCTCCTGCCCCTCTCTGCCTCCTCCCGCCCCTCTCTCTCTGTCTCCTCCCACCCCTCACTCTCTGCTTCCTCTCGCCCCTCTCTCTCTGTTTCCTCGGCCCCTCTCTCTCTGCTTCCTCCTGCCCCTGTCTCTCCACCTCCTCCCGCCCCTCTCTCTCTCTGCTTCCTCCTGCCCCTCTCTCTCTGCTTTCTCCCGCCCCTCTCTCTCTGTCTCCTTCCGCCCCTCTCTCTCTGCTTCCTCCCGCCCCTCTCTCTCTGCTTTCTCCCGCCCCTCTCTCTCTCTGCTTTCTCCCACCCCTCTCTCTCTGTCTCCTCCCGCCCCTCTCTCTCTGTCTCCTCCCGCCCCTCTTTCTCTGCTTCCTCCTGCCCCTCTCTCTCTCTGCTTTCTCCCGCCCCTCTCTCTCTGTCTCCTCCCGCCCCTCTCTCTCTGTTTCCTCCTGCCCCTCTCTCTGTCTCCTCCTGCCCCTCTCTATCTCTGCTTCCTCCCGCCCCTCTCTTTCTGCCTCCTCCCGCACCTCTCTCTCTGCTTCCTCTCGCCCCTCTCTCTCTCTGTTTCCTCGGCCTCTCTCTCTCTGTCTCCTCCTGCCCCTCTCTCTCTGCTTCCTCCTGCCCCTCTCTCTCTGTTTCCTCATGCCCCTCTCTCTGTCTCCTCCCGCCCCTCTCTCTGTCTCCCCCCGCCCCTCTCTCTGCTTCCTCCGGCCCCTCTCTCTCTCTGCTTCCTCCTGCCCCTCTCTCTCTGCTTCCTCCTGCCCCTCTCTCTCTGCTTTCTCCTGCCCCCTTCTTTCTGTCTCCTCCCGCCCGTCTCTCTGTCTCCTCCCGCCCGTCTCTCTGTCTCCTCCCTCCCCTCTCTCTCTCTGCTTCCTCCTGCCCCTCTCTCTCTCTGCTTTCTCCCGCCCCTCTCTCTCTGTCTCCTCCCGCCCCTCTCTCTCTGTTTCCTCACGCCCCTCTCTCTGTCTCCTCCCGTCCCTCTCTCTTCCTCCTCCTGACTCTCTCCTCGCCCCGAAAGGCCTTAGACATTCAGTGCAAGATGTTGACAGTAGAAGCAGTTTCATTGATTCCCTAAAGTGCTTTTACGGCCTGTGGAGGAATGTATCAGCAACAGAAGTCTCTCTCAGTCTCAAGGCCTGTGTCTATAAGGCCTGTGGCAGCCAGAGGAGGGGGATGGTACCAATAACATTCTCACAGAGACCATAAAGCCTGGGACAGTCAGCGGAGGTGGGTATAAGTAGCCACAGACGTACTGAGCTCCTAAATGCCTTTGACAGCAATTGGAGGGATGTGATTGCAGAAGCAGCAGTCTCATAGAACCCCTAAAGGCTTGTTGATTCCTAGAAAATGAGGGGAACATCAGTCATTCAGAGTATTTTAGGTCTGTGAAAGCTGGTGGATGAAGGTAACAGAAGCAGCTGCAGCAGTCTCATAAAGGTCATGGGGCCTGGGACTGCTAGAGGAGGTGGGTTAGCAACAGCCAAACTTTCTCTGAGTGTCTAAGGCCTGTGAATGCCAGAGGAGGAGGGAAACAGCAGTAACAGTCTCCTTGAGCTCTGAAAGGTTTGTGTCAGCCAGTGGAGAGGGGTAGCAGCAGCAGAAGCTGTCTTCTTAAGCCCCTAAAGGTCTTAGACAGTCAGTGCAAGATCTTGACCCTAGAAGCAGTTTAATTGATCCCCTAAAGCTTTTATGGCCTGTGGAGGAATGTATCAGCAACAGAAGTCTCGGTCAGTCTCAAAGGCCTGTGACAGCCAGCTGAGAGGGGTAGCAGCAGCAGCAGCATGCTCTTTGAGCCTCTAAGGGCCTGTTACAGACAGTGGTGGAGGGTAACATCAGCAAAAGTCTCTGTGAGACTCTTAGGCCCGTGAAAGCCAGAGTATAGTAACCGCAGCAGCAGCAGCAGTCTCTTCGTGCACCTAAAAACCTGTGACAGCCAGTGGAGGAGGCTTTCACAGCCTGTGAAAGCCAATAGAGGGTGGCAGTTGCAGCAGCAGTCTCTTAGACTCCCCTAAAAGCATTTGGCAGCCAGTTGAGAAAGTCCAAAAGTGGAGGATGGTGGTAGCAGCAACAGCAGCAGCAGCAACAGCCTCACTGAGCCCCAAAGGCCTCTGACAGCCAGTGGATGAAGGTGACAACAGCAGTAGTCTCTCAGTCTCACCTTAATTCCCTTGACAGCCATTGGACGAGAGTAACAGCAGAAGCAGTATCATTAAGCCTCTAAAAGCCAGTGGCAGCCAGAGGAGGGGGATAGCAGCAATAACATTCTCACATAGACCATAAAGCCTGGGACAGTCAGTGGAGGTAGATATAAGTAACCATAACACAGGCTTACTGAGCCCCTAAAGGCCTTTGACAGCAATTCGAGCCGAAGCAGCAGTCTCATAGAGTTTATGGGGCCTGTGACTGCTAAAGGAGGTGGGTTGGCAACAGCTAATCCCTTTCTGAGTGTCTAAGGCCTGTGACAGTCAGTGAAGAGGGGTAGCAGCAGCAGTAGTCTCCTAAGCCCCTATAGGCCTTAGACAGCCAGTGGAAAGGGATAACAGCAGCAGAAGTCCCATTGAACTCATAGTCTCATAGAGCTGCCAATGGTCTTATTACAGCCATTGGAGGAATGTGACAGAGCCAGCAGATCCATTGAGCCCCTAAAGGTCTATTGAAGCCAGTGAGGGAGGGTAACTGCAACAACAGTCACTTAGAGTATCTAAGGCCTGTGAAAGCCTGTGGAAGAAGGTAACAGCAGCAACAGCAGCATCAGTCTCATAGATCCATGAGTCCTGTGAATGGCGCACATGCAGACTGTGTTTCACTGCCATGCTCCATGATCTCTTCATGTGAAGCAGACAAATGGATTGATCATCAATAGGAGCTCTTTTGGGCAAGATTGGACAAGATTGCAACAAAGGGGGTCACACCGTCCAGGTTGGACTTTGGGATGGCCTGCACTGATCAAACATTTGGGGGGGGGGGGGGGGGGGTCATGAGCCCCTGCTAAAGCTGAGCTCATCCCCGTCACCTGAGACGACCCTTTTTTTTTTTTAAGTTCATCACATAACTTTTATCATATTCTGGCCTATACCATCAGCTCAGAAATAATTTACCAAAACTCATCTTATGCTACCAGACCAGCATACTCCTTACAAGAGCATGGAAAACCTAAGGCTCTTTCCAGAACTACATGCCACAGGAACCGAGACTTGATCCACAAGATACAATCGGGGACATCAGCGACAAGACAATATGTAGGATAGGGTTATTGTTGGTTTCAGTAGCGTAGACTAGATAATCAAATCTACACAAAGGTTTCCAATGAGGAATGGAGCAGGGCTGATAATGTTATCATAGATAAGTTGAGAAACAATAGTGAACAAATAAGTTCCAGAGGTGAACAGACCAGAATAGAACAATGCTAATGAGATATAGTGTGAATGGGATCCGACATAACAATGGGATAAGCAATTCAGGACGCACATTTGTTAAAGTTAAAGTTGCTGTGTATGATATTATTACAAAATCAGATGAAAAACTTATCTGGCACATGCCTCTACTACAAAGCACAGTACATAGTTCTAGCAGGGAAGCTTGCTACATTATTTGTGCACCAGCTCAACCGCTTATAAATCTACAGCAGTCTAAAAGAATAGAGGCCAGTTTGGCCTCACCTGGACATAAAACAGTCACCATGTAAACAGACCCCACTGGCTGTAAGCTGTAATGAAAGATGCCCCCACTGGCTGTACTGAGGGATGCCCCCACTGGCTGTTCTGAGGGATGCCCCCACTGGCTGTACTGAGGGATGCCCCCACTGGCTGTTCTGAGGGATGCCCCCACTGGCTGTTCTGAGGGATGCCCCCGCTGGCTGTTCTGAGGGATGCCTCTAATGGCTCTGCTGAGGGATGCACCTGCTGGCTGTAAGCTTTAATCAGGGATGCTCCCACTGACTGTCAACTGTACAGAGGGATACCCCCACTGGCTGTTATGAGGGATGCCCCCACTGGCTGTACTGAGGGATGCCCCAACTGGCTGTACTGAGGGAAGCCCTCACTGGCTGTTCTGAGGGATGCCCCCACTGGCTGTTCTGAGGGATGCCCCCACTGGCTATTCTGAGGGATGCCCTCACTGGCTTAATTTTGGCAGGTGGGGTTTACACACAGCACAGATGCCTAGTACTAGCGAAAGTGGTTTTATAACAAAGCCCCAGCATGCCTCCTCCATCGCAGTGAATGGAGTGGCCATGCCAGCATCACTGCAACTGGTGGCAGGGGGAGGACGCCCATTGTGGAGGCTGTCTGGTGAATGGTGATACATTGTGGATGGCGCAGGGGACTTACGATATGATATATCAGTAAGCGTGTGAGTGCCAGACTGCCACCAGTCAGCTTCTGGGGGACGCGGAGTGAACATCGATTTTGGTAAATGACTTGGCTGGACTATTCACTTAAGGGGGGAAAAATGTATCCGGAGCCTCCACCAGATTGTCTCCACCAAGCTTAATCCAGAACCCGATTCCATACCATAACAAAAACACTCCTACCATGGCTTTGACCCCACTGCTGGCTGGAAAGACACATCAGCTGTGACTATACCATCTGCTTAGAGGAGAGATTCAGGCCACAGCTCTTTAGACCAATGCTGAGTGTTCAACTTAATCCCAGCTGAGTCCTTAAAGGAGCCACAGCACCCTGATCTTGGTCCACACACATCTACAGAAGTATGCTAAAGCTGCACCACCAAATGACAAGGTGCCTCTGTGTAGTGCAGCCCTAACTCTAATCCATGACAGCCCCCCATGGCAATGCAATGGATAAATTGGGAGCAGCTTACCTGAGGTTGCCACATAACCTCAAGTGCAGCACATGGGGAGGAAGGGTCAAAAGCCTCCCAGTACTGCTTGTCTGAAGCTGTACCTGCCATGTTTCCCCTGCTGAGCCCTTGATTGCTCTCCAATTCTGATATAAAAACATTTTGCCAGGGAACACACAACCAGCTTAGGGGACATGGAGAGGGGTATAAGAGAGGACACAATGGCATCATGTATAACTCTGCTGCCTCATTGACCTCATCTGGGACATATAGTTAGTGTAGCTCCACGTGACCTAATTGTTGTCTGCGAAGTGTCAAAAGACCCCGCTCTGCCTTCTCCAGCCACCTAAATATACAGCTGTCGATTTAATACATAATGTCTTCAGGGTAATGGTAAGGTAACCAAAGACAATGTGCCACTTGTCTGATTAACAGGGTGAACACCATGCCATTGGCTCAAAAGATTATTACCAAGAACAAGCAGACGGAAGGAGGGCTTTGCTCCAGTCAAGCCCACACCCACAGCCCAGCCCTGTGCTCACAGGGCATCTTGTACCAAGAGAAAGCACCTGTTTAAGTATTTTGTTTTAGCCTGCTTGTATCACATTTGGTCAAGATGTGGCATCCTAAAGGCTGAATGTTACATGGAAAAGGTTACTGTATGAACAACACTGGACCCCTATCTCATGTCTGTACCAGGACCTGCTCTCATTTAGTTAAGCCTCTGCATGGTGTCAGAACAGAATCACCGCCTGTAGATAAGGCTCTTAGGCATATATATATATATATATATATATATATATATATATATGGCAGTGGGGTGAGAGGGGATATATATATATATATATATATATATATATATATATATATATGGCAGTGGGGTGAGAAGGGGATATATATATATATATATATATATATATATATATATATATATATGGCAGTGGGGTGAGAGGGGGCATTTGTATAGTGACATTATACCAAAGGTTAGGCTTGGCTCACAATCTAGGATCAAGGTGCAAAAAATCCTGAGGTGTCTCTCCAAAAGCACCTCTTCAAACTATAGAATAAAAGTAATGGATAAATTCACACCACACGCAACAAAAAGTTTGCACTTAAAAGTATATTTGTAAATAGCTCAGATACAGCACAAAATATTATCAAAACGGATACAATGCAGGTTCAGATGTGTAGGCTATGCCCAGTCTCCAGGATCGTAGACCACCTCAAGTAAAAGCGGAAATAAGTGTACTTGTCAGGTATAGTTGTGCACAATAAGGAAATATGTTTCCAGATCGAAAATTATACCTTCTAGGTCTGTAATGTTATTGGAAACATTATGTAGAGAGGGGGAGATGGTTGGTTAACCCCAAGTACAAAGCAGTCCTGTCGTCGGGGGTTAGGCACAGTGTAGAGTCCTTAGTATAAAAAAGGAAGGTTAAAGAGCATCGAAAAGACCTCAGTGTAACTAAACGGTTGCTATGAGTCCCCGTATGAGGGTATTATGGACCATTATTGTGAGTAGTACATATCAGCGACAGTCTGCTACAGTTGCGCAGGTTAAGAAAAAAGCCAGTGGGGTGTTTTCCACTCCGGAAATTCAAATTAATTGTAAAGAAGAAAGATGGAAAGAGCTAGATATGGAATACAGAGGTGATCCATAGGTAGAAATTAGGACCAATGTGTTTGAAACTAGAAACTAACACCAAAGTGTTTGACCTGAAATAGATCCATGCAAAACAAAGATTGCACCTTCTATGTCTGTAATGTTATTAAAAACATTATGTAGAGATGATTGGGAGAAAATGGTTGGGATGCCAGCAGACCCTATGTACAAAGTGATCCTGCCATCGGTAATGAGGCAGAGAGTGGGGCCCTTATTACAAAAAGAGAAAATATATAGGAGACCAGAGTATACTTATCGGTTATTGTGGGTCCCTACATGAGGATCTTAATTGGACAATTACTGTAGTAGTAATGAACAGGCGGTGTATATCAGTGATGGTCGGCTAAAATTGCGCAGATCAAAGAAAGAAAGATCCAAAGAGGTGTTTTACCTTATAGGCCTGATGTATAATTGATGATGTGATAGGGAGGTGAGGAGGGTCATCCATATGATGGGATGCAGATGGATCTTTATGAAAAGGGTGCATAGTCCATTTCCTCATTTAGGCCCTTTGGTGTCATGGTCTGTAGAGTATTTGTTATGGTGTATTTGTTATTATTTGTATAGTGACACAAATGAACGATTTGGTAGGTAGGCAAGCGCAGAGAAAGAAGCTCAGGTGTAGCAAAGAAGCCAGAGGAGTGGAGGCCGACTGCATGGCGACACATAGATGTCATGTGGAGCCGAGTGGAGAGGAAGCAGCACTTTATGTGAAGCAAAGAAGAGGCAGCCATGAACAGAGGAGTCACAGCTCATGGCATCCCCTCCCCAGCCTGCACGATGGGGGACACGGAGTCCCGATCACACAGGCTATACCGGCACCTCCACAGCCCAGGCAGGTGGGACTGTTTTATTGTCACTGCTGAAACTCGCCAATAGAGGACAGAGATGAGGAGTTAGTATGAAGCAATTAGCGGCCCTTAAACTACAGCGTGTGAGGTTCAAGCCCCTGTCAGTGTGAGCTGCGGGGACACCCTGATGTGCTTTTACTTTGGGGTGACAAGCCGCTCTCGGGGTGTCTGTGACGGGAAGAGAGAGGCAGGGCGCCATTGCAGGCTGTTCTATCAGCCCAGTGAGCAGCCCCGGGTGACAGCGCGCTCACAGGTGGCTACAGGGCAGTAGAGGGACCCGGCGAGCTCCGGGGATAGGTTCAGCATCGCCACACGCCGGAGAAATCAGCGTTTTCCCTCCGCCAGAGAAACACAGATCGGCAACAAGGATTCTCCAGCTCCGGTAGCAGAGGCCGTGGGCGTGTCTTAATGTGCAGCCAATCGGTGTGCAGGATTGCGTTGCAGCCTTAGCCAATAGCGGCACAGAGCACGCTCTATATAAGCACTAATGAAGGCGGCGAGCAGGAATGTTTGCCTGTTCATTTAGCAGCCATGTCCGAGCCTGAGTCTGCCCCAGCCGCCCCTCCCGCAGCGGAGACTCCCGCCAAGAAGAAGCGGCAGCAACCCAAGAAAGCTGGAGCCGCCAAGAAGAGCGGCAGCAAGTCCTCTGGGCCCAGCGTCTCCGAGCTCCTCCTGAAGGCCGTGTCCGCTTGCAAAGAGCGCAGCGGGGCCTCCCTGCCCGCCCTCAAGAAGGCTCTGTCCGCTGCAAACTACGATGTGGACAAGAACAACAGCCGCGTTAAGCTCGCTCTCAAGGCCTTGGTGACCAAAGGAAGCCTCGTCCAGGTCAAAGGCACAGGCGCCTCCGGCTCCTTCAAAATCAACAAGCAGCAGCTCAACCAAGCCGACAAGAAAAAGGCGGCCAAGAAGAAGAGCCCGGCCAAGAAAGCCGCTTCCGCTGCCAAGTCTCCCAAAAAGCCCAAGAAAGCTCCCAGCGCAGCCAAGAGCCCCAAAAAGGCTCCAGCCAAGAAACCGGCAGCTGCCAAAAAGCCTAAAGCCGCCGCTGCAAAGCCCAAGAAGGCCGCCAAGAGCCCGGCTAAGAAAGCTGCCAAGCCCAAGAGCCCGGCAAAGAAGGCTGCCAAGCCCAAGGTGGCCAAGAGCCCGGCAAAGAAGGTGGCCAAGCCCAAGAAAGCTGCGCCCAAGAAAAAGTAATTGCTCCAGGTCGTCGCTACCCCCTGCTAACACAAAGGCTCTTTTCAGAGCCACCAACTCCTCTCCAAAGAGCTGTAACCGATCGCCCGCCTGCCCTACTCTCGTTGCTGCAGGCTCTGTGCTCACCAGGTCTGTGATAAACGGTGGGCACCCAGTCGGCCAGATGTTTCCTATGACCCCGGGTTAAAGTGGTTGGGGGTGTGTGTGATTGGCGCTGAGGTGACCAGGCCCATAACATATAGCGTGTGCCGGCGTTTATTGAAATCCCCAGCGTTTATTGAAATCCCCAAAGTAGCGCGCATTGGCAATGTAAAGGGGGGAGGAGGGTCCCCGATACGGGAACTGTGGTCATTCCAACAGGGCGTGTGATCAAAGTACACGGTGGAGCAACGGATTACAGTAACCGTTGCTTATGGACACAGTGCGGGCGGTAACTGTGTGCGTGTGCATCATCGGCCGTCTCTACCGGGCGCTACTGAAAGACAGACATTTTATTGGATCAGTTAAACTGCCTCTGTGTGTTACCGAACAGTCTGTGCAATGGCGGCGCTGTGCCAGACCACGGGTGAGCGGGGGGCTTGTGGCAATGCAGCATGAAAGGAAGGAGAGTGGGGGACGGGAGTGCGGGCAATGTGCAGCTCTTTTGCAGGAGGATTTGGTGGCTCTTAAAAGAGCCTTTGTGGTTTATGTGAGAGAGGCTGGAGCGCAGGGTGTTTTCTTAGGCCCTCTCTCCGCGGATTCTGCGGGCGAGCTGGATGTCCTTGGGCATGATTGTGACCCTCTTGGCGTGGATGGCGCAGAGGTTGGTGTCCTCGAAGAGTCCGACGAGGTAGGCCTCGCTGGCCTCCTGCAGGGCCATGACGGCGGAGCTCTGGAAGCGCAGATCGGTCTTGAAGTCCTGGGCGATTTCTCGGACGAGACGCTGGAAAGGCAGCTTGCGGATGAGCAGCTCGGTGGACTTCTGGTAGCGTCGGATCTCTCGCAGAGCGACGGTGCCGGGCCGGTAGCGGTGAGGCTTCTTGACTCCGCCAGTGGCCGGGGCGCTCTTCCTGGCCGCCTTGGTGGCCAGCTGCTTGCGGGGAGCTTTGCCGCCGGTGGACTTGCGAGCGGTCTGCTTGGTTCGGGCCATCGCACTGACTGAGCTTCTCTCGCTACGGGAACGAAATGAATGCTTATGGCGGGCGGCTCTCTCTTTTATACCCACGCCGCCTGAGTCACGGCTGTGCCAGACACGCCCCTTGTTTTGATTGGATAGTTCAAAACGCCCGCCAAAAACCAAGGAAGACGTTATAGTGAAGAAAACGATTAGAGCTTAAATGGGAAAAGCGACCCGCTTAGTTCTAGCCAAACCCGCTGTCTTTTCTAGAGTTAAACCAACTTTAAAAACTCTGGAAACTCAGCCTGGAAGCAGCGCGCACTGACTTGAAGCTCCCTCTAATTTCCAGCAGGTGGCGCCGCGCAGACAGTTTTCATTGTAAGGATTTAGAACGCTTTGTTACATTGTATCGCCTCTCTTTCATAGGCCCTGATCAGCCTTCACTTCGCTACTTGGTGTTACTATATTTCCAATTCCTAAAAGTATTCTGTATCTTAACAAACGTCAATCATCACAGTCGCTGTTTCGGAAGGCAATGAGCTGCGGCACCAGCTTTCCAGGGTTCCTAAAATTGTTTTATACAACTCTTATACACGCTGACTCGTAGGTTCCTATTTTTTAATAATAAATATTCCCAAATAGCCTTCCACCACAAGGTATTGCATGCTAAGTAAACGGTGGGAAAAAAAAAAAAAAAACATGATTCTCACCAACCACCGCAGCCCATCAATCCAGGTCATAGTGTCATTCATTCATCAGATTTGCCCATTGACAGAGTTCCAACCAGAGAATGAAACAATGATGTAACCCGCATCTCCAGCCTGTGTGTGTGTGTTTCTTTATTTTGCGGGGGACGGGGTCGTGGTGTGAGCCTAAGTGCACTTACTTCATTTCAAGCTGTTGGGAAATGTCTGAAGTTCGGAGCCTGGATCTTTTGAATGGAAACAATAGATTTGATGTGGAGGGTGCAATCATTTTCTATTTTAGCAGCCTTTAGATGCCCCTAAGCAAGTAGGTGAGGCACTTAAACGTGAGAGCTGGGGCATGTTCCAGAATACTGTAGCTGGCATTGTGATTAACTAGGACAATAATAATTTTAATAATAATAATAAATGCAGAAGACTAGAATCCGGATGAAGCACCTGCCAAAAGAGAAGGCACGATGCTGTGTCAGAACTGGAAAGCCTCTGGCGAGGAGAACACAGGTTTGGGCCTCAAATGGTTCATGAGACTCATTGACGTACAGAAAGAGAGTTGCTATGGCTAAAGGGAGAAAATGGCGCTAAAAGAGCTGAGATCGGGGAAGAGAATAACAGGAAATAAAACAGGAGAAAGGAAACGGATATGACATGACACGAGGTCACTTGTCAGTGTATTGGTGATTACAAAGAAAATCCACAGACATTCAAATCCCATAACTGCCCAACGTTAGGATTAAATCAAATCTCTTCATGGGCAGGTTCGCGGCACAAATTTCTGGGGTTGTGACCTACATTTTTTCTAGCAAATTTCCCTCACACATCGGAGCCTTTCTACTTGTACATATGCAGCGATAGCTCTGATTAAAGGAGTTTAGCTCTCGGTGCCGAGCCCAGTAAGTTATCTCATTTTAACTGTTATACTATATTGCACCTTTCTTAGCAAGGACTGGAAAAGTGGATAGTTTAATTTGGCTCCTACGACCCATGTAATGATGGCCATTTCTGACCCTTATTCTCCTACGCAGTGCTAAGACTATATCGGCAACCCGGGCTCTGTTGCTGCTCATATGCATGGCGAGATTTCCTGCCTCAGCCTGTGCACATCTTCTACCAACACAATCATATAGAAATATATTGGTTTGCATGTTTCCCCCATATCCCGTTTATCCTTTTACTTTCTTTTTAAAAATGATCATTTTATCTTTCCCACCTTCCTTCAAACTATCTCAATTTCATCCCAACTGATTTTTACTTTCTGTCCATCTCTCTCTCCGTTTAACATCCCTTCCACGCTTCATTGCTCTCTCTCTCTCTTTTTATACTGCTCCCGTTTTTTCTTCAACCTTCCTTTAATTGCTTTCTCCTTTGTCACATTCTCTGTACACACCGTATTTCCATTTGTAGCTGGTTATGACACATTTTCATTTTCTCTTTTCAGATGTTTCATTACATTTCTCTTCTTCCCACTGCTTATTCATTCCTTTTCTAGATATGCTCCTTCCATCTCTCTTCTCATTTGGGTTGATCCAGCAACATATTTTTTCAAAACCGTCTCTTAAATTTCTGGTGATGGGTTAAGCAGGTCCTCGGTGTATTCCTACCACTGAAGACCTGCAAGTAGATCGGCATCGCCGAGTGTATGGGGTGATCTGAGAGCATAACACAACCATAAATAGAGACATCATTACAAGGGCTGGCCGGGCATTGGACAGACAATGATCGGCCATGACCGTTACAGAATTTCGGCGGGCAATTTCAAATATCACGTGATGGGACTGAATTTCGGCTATGATTTCGGGTGCAAATTAACGGCCAGTTTCATTAGCGAAGGCTATAGTTCTAATAGGTATTTGGAAACGTTCGAGAGAACATGTTCCATCAAGTCTGCATTATGTCTAATTAGGCACCCAGCCAAAAACACAATCTGAAAAAAAAAAAAAAATCAGTGGTCGGCGAGTTATATAAAATCGCTGATACGATAAGGTCACGAAAATAAAAAAGTGCATATGGTATTTATTTATTTTGAAGCAGAGGAAAATATATATGGTGATCGCTTCCAATGAAAATCCTATATTGGGATTGCAGCCATAGGTAGCCGGATTATCAAGCTAAATGCTGATTATCTGTGGCGTGCGCCTGGAAAAAAGGCGGGAACAGAAAGCCAAGCGTTGTGAATTACGGCGGGCAATGTAAAACTAGCCACGTGACGTCACTACGAGCTATACACAGACGGACAACAATGGCGGTTATGGAACAAGCCCTAAAAACGGTTCGTCTCAGCAACCGAGGAGCGGGGGATATTTTTACGTTTAAACGTGTTTCATGGAGAACGTGTCGTTATGTGTCAGGAATTTGGTGATAATTTAGTAGCTCTTTGTGGAGAAAGTGGGTGGCTCTGAAAAGAGCCTTTGTATTCTGCAGTGGGGGTGGGGTGAGTTTACTTGCCCTTGGCAGGCTTGGCGTGGCTCTCGGTCTTCTTGGGCAGCAGCACGGCCTGGATGTTGGGCAGGACGCCGCCCTGGGCGATAGTGACCCCACCGAGCAGCTTGTTGAGCTCCTCGTCGTTGCGCACTGCCAGCTGCAAGTGTCGGGGGATGATGCGGGTCTTCTTGTTGTCCCGGGCAGCGTTGCCGGCCAGCTCGAGAATCTCAGCAGTCAGGTACTCGAGCACGGCAGCCAGGTAGACAGGAGCTCCGGCGCCCACCCGCTCGGCATAGTTGCCCTTCCTGAGCAGACGGTGGACACGGCCAACGGGGAACTGGAGACCGGCCCGGGAGGAGCGGGTCTTGGCCTTAGCACGAGCCTTGCCACCTTGCTTGCCGCGTCCAGACATGTTGAAAGTGAAATAAAGATCAGCGCTCACTCAATGCGAGAATGACTCTGACAAGCCGCCCCTTCCAATTTCTACCTTTGCAATAGGAGGCGTGCGCTGCTGCCATTGGACGCTCCACAGCCCAGCCATAGGCGTGTGGATTTCTGAAATGCACCAATCAGGGGAGACTGGGAGGAGCAAAGTGACATCACTGTTGTGGGCGTTAGTTTTCCCCTCCAATAATACTTTGAGCGACCAGGAATACTCGTTAGCATAAGGGGCCTATAAGAGCAGCAGCAGAGGGCTGGGCGAGCACATTGTCTCCGAGCAATAGACGAGTGTTAGCTGCAGTCATGCCTGAGCCAGCCAAGTCCGCCCCAGCACCCAAGAAGGGCTCCAAGAAAGCGGTGAGCAAGAGCCAGAAGAAAGATGGCAAGAAGCGTAGGAAGACCAGGAAGGAGAGCTACTCCATCTACGTCTACAAGGTGCTCAAGCAGGTCCACCCTGACACCGGCATCTCCTCCAAGGCCATGAGCATCATGAACTCCTTCGTCAATGACATCTTCGAGCGCATCGCCAGCGAGGCTTCCCGCCTGGCTCACTACAACAAGCGCTCCACCATCAGCTCCCGGGAGATCCAGACCGCCGTCCGCCTGCTGCTGCCTGGTGAGCTGGCTAAGCACGCCGTCTCCGAGGGCACCAAGGCCGTCACCAAGTACACCAGCGCCAAGTAACTGCTCTCTCCTGTTCCTAAAACAAACCAAAGGCTCTTTTAAGAGCCACCCACAGTTTCCCAGCAGAGCTAGGTTATGCCATTGTATGTCCATACGTATAGATGATTGCATGGAGTGCTTTGTAGTTACTTATTTTACCAGCTTTCAAGGGGGAAGGGATTTTAACGCACGCGACAAACTACAGGAACCTGGATAATACTGCTGACCCTCCAGGAGGGGCGGGATAGCTTGGCTTGCCTTCAAGATTTAGCAGCACGTGGCAGATCGGGTTAAACAAAAAAATAGGAAATCTGCCGTTTATATACTTTGTCCCGGGTCAGAAAACATCGGCGGGTCACCGCTGCTACCAGTTACATAATCCTTTCCCGCTACACGATCACAGGGCGAGCTTCATTTTGCAGCCACTAGGAGGCAAGCCGCGCTATGTATATTCTTATTGGGGCTTATCTGCGCTAAAATGACTGGTTAAAGCCCAAACAGCTGCAATGACAAATGATATCCGGTACACAGGTGCCTTATGAATTAAGAGAAAGCCACAGAATATGCACAACACAGGATCCCAGATCATAGTACAGGGCCAACACATGGCACGGATATGTTCTCAAGTAACGCCATGGCGTCTCCAAAAGCGAATATACAGCTCTTTGTAGTGAGTATTTTACCAGCTTTCACGGGGGAAAGGGTTTTAATGCACGTAACACACTACAGAAACATGGAGCATGCTACTCTGACACTCCAGCATATAAAGGCAGGCGGGATATTTCGGCATGCTTTCAAAATTGAGCAGCACGTGGGGAATGTTATAAAATCGGGTTATAAAAACTAGTTAGTCTGTCGTGTACACACACTGCCCACTTTAGGGGTCACCGCTGCTAAACGTTACATAAACCTTCCCCCAGGCACATAAATACTGCGAGTTAATTTTGCAGCCACCCACGAGGAAAGTCGCGCTATATATACATTTTTTTTTGGGCAAAAAAACGACAAATTTGCCAGTACACGGGGAAGCAACTACTAATTCCGCTGATGTAGACTTGAGAGGAGGCCACAGCATATGCGTATTATAGGATCCCAGAACAATCAGTGCAGCGCCAGCACATGGCATGGGCTTGCACTCAAGTAGCAATCACGTGTTATTGTATAGTGAATGGAGAGCGCTATGGCGTCTCCAAAAGCCAATATACAGCTCTTTGTTGCAAGTAGTGGGTGGCCCTTAAAAGGACCGTTGGTTTGCTGCTATGGGGTAAGAAGGAGCGAGCGGGTGGGTTTAGCCTCCGAAGCCGTAGAGAGTGCGTCCCTGTCGCTTGAGAGCATAGACGACATCCATGGCGGTGACGGTCTTGCGCTTGGCGTGCTCGGTGTAGGTGACAGCGTCACGGATCACGTTCTCCAGGAAGACCTTGAGCACCCCGCGGGTCTCCTCGTAGATGAGGCCGGAGATGCGCTTGACACCCCCTCTCCGAGCCAGGCGGCGGATGGCGGGCTTAGTGATGCCCTGGATGTTATCACGCAGCACCTTCCTGTGCCTCTTGGCGCCTCCTTTCCCCAGACCCTTCCCGCCTTTGCCTCTTCCAGACATCTCCAATTCAACTGCTGCTTTCTCTCGCTCAGACGACTGCTCTCAACCACTCTCCAGCCCCTCCTTATATACAGCCGGAGCGGACCTGATGGGAGACTGCACAGTAATGGGCGGGGCGAGGGCGGAGCTTCCGCGCTCGTTGTGCTTTGTGCAGGAACAAAGCCATGCGCGGCCCTCGGGCTCCTAGCGAACATTTACACCGACAGTCTGAGCACTGCTCAAGTCCACACAGCTCTGAAAGTGATCTCCACCCGCATTGCGGTCCCTTCATTAGAACCTGCGCCGAACAACACACATTTGGGATGGAAGGAGATAATAACGAGAGCTAAGGGAAAGACGTAGTAATATGTGTGTTTCGCTCATGCAGTTACAGCATTGAATATTACAAAAGGGGAAATACCCGGCATTTCAAACGCCATAGAAACGGTGACTAAGGCCTCGTGGTGGGTTTTCTTATGCGCCAATCACTTTTTGGGCGGGAAATTTGAAATGACATTTCCTCCAATCGTGGGCGAGTAGGGAAAGCCTTTCCCAGCCTCCTTTGCGGTGTGCTCTCCCCCCTTAGCCACCAGGCGGCGCTGTTGCAGCACTATCTGTTCCAGTCTTCCTTCTGCTCAATGCGGCCGCTGACTGTTAAGAAGAAGCTTCCGGGGAAACGGGCACAAGTGAATTGGCGGCCACTACACCCCAAAACATTGGGCCCCTCACAGCACTAAACACGCACATCTGACCCCGAAAAGCACAAACTATTATTATGTCATATTATCATGTGTTTTATTTCCATGACACGCAGGAGGAAAGCACCAAGTGCTTAAAGGACAAAGCCACATCCTATACAGTGGCATTGAAGCCTCCCACCAATGTCAGGATCATACACCTGTAGCGAGGAGACTTCTCTATGGCCACAAACATGGAGCAAAGCGACTCCCTAGACCAGCTGTCCCCACATCTATGGGACTGATCGAGGCCTCCCTCATAATACAATGTACTGACCCCATAACCCTCCATATATTCCTATAGAGATGCCACTAGGGGGAAGTGACACCATAACCCTCCATATATTCCTATAGAGAGGCCACTAGGGGGAAGTGACCCATAACCCTCCATATATTCCTATAGAGAGGCCACTAGGGGGAAGTGACACCATAACCCTCCATATATTCCTATAGAGAGGCCAATAGGGAGAAGTGACCCATAACCCTCCATATATTCCTATAGAGAGGCCACTAGAGGGAAGTGACACCATAACCCTCCATATATTCCTATAGAGAGGCCAATAGGGAGAAGTGACCCATAACCCTCCATATATTCCTATAGAGAGGCCACTAGGGGGAAGTGACACCATAACCCTCCATATATTCCTATAGAGAGGCCACTAGGGGGAAGTGACACCATAACCCTCCATATATTCCTACAGAGAGGCCACTAGAGGGAAGTGACCCATAACCCTCCATATATTCCTATAGAGAGGCCACTAGGGGGAGGTGACACCATGACCCTCCATATATTCCTATAGAGAGGCCACTAGGGGGAGGTGACACCATGACCCTCCATATATTCCTATAGAGAGGCCACTAGGGGGAAGTGACACCATACATATATTCCTATAGAGAGGCCTTTAGGGGGAAGTGACACCATAACCCTCCATATATTCCTATAGAGAGGCCACTAGGGGGAAGTGACACCATAACCCTCCATATATTCTTATAGAGAGGCCACTAGAGGGAAGTGACACCATAACCCTCCATATATTCCTATAGAGAGGCCACTAGGGGGAGGTGACACCATGACCCTCCATATATTCCTATAGAGAGGCCACTAGGGGGAAGTGACACCATGACCCTCCATATATTCCTATAGAGAGGCCACTAGGGAGAAGTGACCCATAACCCTCCATATATTCCTATAGAGAGGCCACTAGGGGGAAGTGACACCATACATATATTCCTATAGAGAGGCCACTAGGGGGAAGTGACCCCATAACCCTCCATATATTCCTATTGAGAGGCCACTAGGGGGAGGTGACCCCATAACCCTCCATATATTCCTATAGAGAGGACACTAGGGGGAAGTGACACCATACATATATTCCTATAGAGAGGCCACTAGGGGGAAGTGACCCCATAACCCTCCATATATTCCTATTGAGAGGCCACTAGGGGGAGGTGACCCCATAACCCTCCATATATTCCTATAGAGAGGACACTAGGGGGAAGTGACCCCATAACCCTCCATATATTCCTATTGAGAGGCCACTAGGGGGAAGAGACCCATAACCCTCCATATATTCCTATAGAGAGGCCACTAGGGGGAGGTGACACCATAACCCTCCATATATTCCTATAGAGAGGCCACTAGGGGGAGGTGACCCCATAACCCTCCATATATTCCTATAGAGAGGACACTAGGGGGAAGTGACCCCATAACCCTCCATATATTCCTATTGAGAGGCCACTAGGGGGAAGTGACCCATAACCCTCCATATATTCCTATAGAGAGGCCACTAGGGGGAGGTGACACCATAACCCTCCATATATTCCTATAGAGAGGCCACTAGGGGGCGGTGACCCCATAACCCTCCATATATTCCTATAGAGAGGCCACTAGGGGGAAGTGACCCCATAACCCTCCATATATTCCTATTGAGAGGCCACTAGGGGGAGGTGACCCCATAACCCTCCATATATTCCTATAGAGAGGACACTAGGGGGAAGTGACCCCATAACCCTCCATATATTCCTATAGAGAGGCCACTAGGGGGAAGTGACCCCATAACCCTCCATATATTCCTATTGAGAGGCCACTAGGGGGAGGTGACCCCATAACCCTCCATATATTCCTATAGAGAGGCCACTAGGGGGAGGTGACACCATGACCCTCCATATATTCCTATAGAGAGGACACTAGGGGGAAGTGACCCCATAACCCTCCATATATTCCTATAGAGAGGCCACTAGGGGGAAGTGTCCCATAACCCTCCATATATTCCTATAGAGAGGCCACTAGGGGGAAGTGACCCATAACCCTCCATATATTCCTATTGAGAGGCCACTAGGGGGAAGTGACCCATAACCCTCCATATAGTCCTATAGAGAGGCCACTAGGGGGAAGTGACACCATAACCCTCCATATATTCCTATAGAGAGGCCACTAGGGGGACGTGACCCATAACCCTCCATATATTCCTATTGAGAGGCCACTAGGGGGAAGTGACCCCATAACCCTCCATATATTCCTATAGAGAGGCCACTAGGGGGAAGTGACCCCATAACCCTCCATATATTCCTATAGAGAGGACACTAGGGGGAGGTGACCCCATAACCCTCCATATATTCCTATAGAGAGGACACTAGGGGGAGGTGACCCCATAACCCTCCATATATTCCTATAGAGAGGCCACTAGGGGGAAGTGACACGATAACCCTCCATATATTCCTATAGAGAGGACACTAGGGGGCAGTGACACCATAACCCTCCATATATTCCTATAGAGAGGCCACTAGGGGGAAGTGACACGATAACCCTCCATATATTCCTATAGAGAGGCCACTAGGGGGAAGTGACACGATAACCCTCCATACATTCCTATAGAGAGGCCACTAGGGGGAAGTGACCCATAACCCTCCATATATTCCTATAGAGAGGCCACTAGGGGGAGGTGACCCCATAACACTCCATATATTCCTATAGAGAGGCCACTAGGGGGAAGTGACCCATAACCCTCCATATATTCCTATAGAGAGGCCACTAGGGGGAAGTGACACGATAACCCTCCATATATTCCTATAGAGAGGACACTAGGGGGAAGTGACACAATAACCCTAAGTCCATAGCTTAGCGGCTCTGAGCGCGCTGATTGGACACGAATCGGGGTGAGGTGAGTTGATGCGGGAGATCTGGGGGGTTTCTCATAGAGGGGGTGCCCCGGAGGAGTGGAGCAAAGCCCAGGATAGTCAAAATCCAGGGTTTAGGTCCGCTTTAAACATATAATTGTAGAGATGAGCTGGGTGTTGTTCCTCTCATACGGGGCGTCCTGATTTGGGATACCCTGCTGTGTGTATCCCTCGGGTTCCACATAAAAACTCATGCTCCTGGCGTGGGCGCCTGTGTGCTCAATTTCCCTCGGCTCCGCTAGCGGCTAAGCAGTGACTCACAGGGTTTCACACAGTTCTACGATGCCCCAGTGGGAAAGCCAGCGGCCGGCCCTGGAATCTTTTAGGTTCCAGGCTGGCCGCTGTTGGGTTTTCTTCCGCTATAAAGTGGACCAAAACCCTATCTTTGGTTAAGGTCCTTGCCCCCCGATCGGGGATGCCCTGCTGTTTGAAGCCTCCCAGGTCGCCAGAACAAACTCACCTCTTCCCAGTCCTATTACACCTGTACGGCCGCTCGTCCAATCAGCACGCTCGGATCCACTCGCTTCCCTGAGTCCAAGAGCTTGTCTAATGCAAGCGGATCCGAACGCGCTGGTGGCCACATCCTCTGCTTCCCTCTAACAGGGAGCGTGCCCACACCGGCCATTCACAAATGCCTGGCACGTGCACGCGTCCTGCTAGAAGGATAGTGCGGCCGCTTGCATGCGCATACCTCATGTGACCGGGAAGTAAGGTAAGTGTATGGGGCAACCTGGGGGGTATCACACAGCGGGCATCCCGATCCTGGATGCCCCGGGGGAGGGAGTCCAGCAGCCCAGAAATCTTATAGATTCCTGGGCCGATCTCCATGTGTTTCGGTCCACTTTAAAGGGACAGTCCAGGCGCAGGGTTAACGAAGCGTGCATGTTTGCGTCAGGGGCTGCGTTTGCCCCATCTCTCCGTCTTCCTCTTCCATTATGTGCGCCTCTCTCTAGGGGGCGCCATCCCCAAGTCCCCCATAGACGAGGCATCATTTAGCCCCAGACATCACATCTGGTGATCCCTCGGCCTTGTCTCCAGCCCCTTTTATCCTTTAGACTGTAAGCTCCTCAGGGGCGGGGCTATTGCCTCCTGTGCTCAGAATATTCATTGTGACACCGCACTTGTCATAGTCTCTGTACTGTATGTTCTACCCTGTCTGTAATCGCCGCTTTATACAGCGCTACGGAAGATGATGGTGCTATATAAATAATAAAATAATAATTCTGTCATATTAAAGCGGAACAAAGCTGTCCTGCTTCCAGGTGTGGACTGGCCATAGGGAGACCCGGGACAATGCCCGGTGGGCCGCTCTGCTTTGGCACCAGTTGGGCTGCTGCTTGTAACACCCACATTCATTCCCTGTCCCCTTAGTCTCTCTCTCAGCCCCCTGTACCCACAAGCCAAGGAACCCCAGCCCCCAATGCTATAGCCCCACTGTACCCACAAGCCAAGGAACCCCAGCCCCCAATGCTATAGCCCCACTGTACCCACAAGCCATGGAACCCCAGCCCCCAATGCTATAGCCCCACTGTACCCACAAGCCAAGGAACCCCAGCCCCCAATGCTATAGCCCCACTGTACCCACAAGCCAAGGAACCCCAGCCCCCAATGCTATAGCCCCCTGTACCCACAAGCCAAGGAACCCCAGCCCCCAATGCTATAGCCCCACTGTACCCACAAGCCAAGGAACCCCAGCCCCCAATGCTATAGCCCCACTGTACCCACAAGCCAAGGAACCCCAGCCCCCAATGCTATAGCCCCACTGTACCCACAAATCCAAGGGAACCCCAGCCCCCAATGCTATAGCCCCACTGTACCCACAAGCCAAGGAACCCCAGCCCCCAATGCTATAGCCCCACTGTACCCACAAGCCAGGGAACCCCAGCCCCCAATGCTATAGCCCCACTGTACCCACAAGCCAAGGAACCCCAGCCCCCAATGCTATAGCCCCACTGTACCCACAAGCCAAGGAACCCCAGCCCCCAATGCTATAGCCCCACTGTACCCACAAGCCAAGGAACCCCAGCCCCCAATGCTATAGCCCCACTGTACCCACAAGCCAAGGAACCCCAGCTCCCAATGCTATAGCCCCACTGTACTCACAAGCCAAGGAACCCCAGCCCCCAATGCTATAGCCCCACTGTACCCACAAGCCAAGGAACCCCAGCTCCCAATGCTATAGCCCCACTGTACCCACAAGCCAAGGAACCCCAGCTCCCAATGCTATAGCCCCACTGTACTCACAAGCCAAGGAACCCCAGCTCCCAATGCTATAGCCCCACTGTACTCACAAGCCAAGGAACCCCAGCCCCCAATGCTATAGCCCCACTGTACCCAGAAGCCAAGGAACCCCAGCCCCCAATGCTATAGCCCCACTGTACCCAGAAGCCAAGGAACCCCTGCCCCCAATGCTATAGCCCCACTGTACCCAGAAGCCAAGGAACCCCAGCCCCCAATGCTATAGCCCCACTGTACCCAGAAGCCAAGGAACCCCAGCCCCCAATGCTATAGCCCCACTGTACGGACAAGCCAAGGAACCCCAGCTCCCAATGCTATAGCCCCACTGTACGGACAAGCCAAGGAACCCCAGCCCCCAATGCTATAGCCCCACTGTACCCACAAGCCAAGGAACCCCAGCCCCCAATGCTATAGCCCCACTGTACCCACAAGCCAAGGAACCCCAGCCCCCAATGCTATAGCCCCACTGTACCCACAAGCCAAGGAACCCCAGCCCCCAATGCTATAGCCCCACTGTACCCACAAGCCAAGGAACCCCAGCCCCCAATGCTATAGCCCCACTGTACCCACAAGCCAAGGAACCCCAGCCCCCAATGCTATAGCCCCACTGTACCCACAAGCCAAGGAACCCCAGCCCCCAATGCTATAGCCCCACTGTACCCACAAGCCAAGGAACCCCAGCCCCCAATGCTATAGCCTCACTGTACCCACAAGCCAAGGAACCCCAGCCCCCAATGCTATAGCCCCACTGTACCCACAAGCCAAGGAACCCCAGCCCCCAATGCTATAGCCCCACTGTACCCACAAGCCAAGGAACCCCAGCCGCCAATGCTATAGCCCCACTGTACCCACACGCCAAGGAACCCCAGCCCCCAATGCTATAGCCCCACTGTACCCACAAGCCAAGGAACCCCAGCCCCCAATGCTATAGCCCCACTGTACCCACAAGCCAAGGAACCCCAGCCCCCAATGCTATAGCCCCACTGTACCCACAAGCCAAGGAACCCCAGCCCCCAATGCTATAGCCTCACTGTACCCACAAGCCAAGGAACCCCAGCCCCCAATGCTATAGCCCCACTGTAACCACAAGCCAAGGAACCCCAGCTCCCAATGCTATAGCCCCACTGTACCCACACGCCAAGGAACCCCAGCCCCCAATGCTATAGCCCCACTGTACCCACAAGCCAAGGAACCCCAGCCCCCAATGCTATAGCCCCACTGTACGGACAAGCCAAGGAACCCCAGCTCCAAATGCTATAGCCCCACTGTACGGACAAGCCAAGGAACCCCAGCCCCCAATGCTATAGCCCCACTGTACCCACAAGCCAAGGAACCCCAGCCCCCAATGCTATAGCCCCACTGTACCCACAAGCAAAGGAACCCCAGCCCCCAATGCTATAGCCCCACTGTACCCACAAGCCAAGGAACCCCAGCCCCCAATGCTATAGCCCCACTGTACCCACAAGCCAAGGAACCCCAGCTCCCAATGCTATAGCCCCACTGTACCCACAAGCCAAGGACCCCAGCCCCCAATGCTATAGCCCCACTGTACCCACAAGCCAAGGAACCCCAGCTCCCAATGCTATAGCCCCACTTTACTCACAAGCCAAGGAACCCCAGCCCCCAATGCTATAGCCCCACTGTACCCACAAGCCAAGGAACCCCAGCCCCCAATGCTATAGCCCCACTGTACCCACAAGCCAAGGAACCCCAGCCCCCAATGCTATAGCCCCACTGTACCCACAAGCCAAGGAACCCCAGCCCCCAATGCTATAGCCCCACTGTACCCACAAGCCAAGGAACCCCAGCTCCCAATGCTATAGCCCCACTGTACTCACAAGCCAAGGAACCCCAGCCCCCAATGCTATAGCCCCACTGTACCCAGAAGCCAAGGAACCCCAGCCCCCAATGCTATAGCCCCACTGTACCCAGAAGCCAAGGAACCCCTGCCCCCAATGCTATAGCCCCACTGTACTCACAAGCCAAGGAACCCCAGCCCCCAATGCTATAGCCCCACTGTACCCACAAGCCAAGGAACCCCAGCCCCCAATGCTATAGCCCCACTGTACGGACAAGCCAAGGAACCCCAGCTCCCAATGCTATAGCCCCACTGTACGGACAAGCCAAGGAACCCCAGCCCCCAATGCTATAGCCCCACTGTACCCACAAGCCAAGGAACCCCAGCCCCCAATGCTATAGCCCCACTGTACCCACAAGCCAAGGAACCCCAGCCCCCAATGCTATAGCCCCACTGTACCCACAAGCCAAGGAACCCCAGCCCCCAATGCTATAGCCCCACTGTACCCACAAGCCAAGGAACCCCAGCCCCCAATGCTATAGCCCCACTGTACCCACAAGCCAAGGAACCCCAGCCCCCAATGCTATAGCCTCACTGTACCCACAAGCCAAGGAACCCCAGCCCCCAATGCTATAGCCCCACTGTACCCACAAGCCAAGGAACCCCAGCCCCCAATGCTATAGCCCCACTGTACCCACAAGCCAAGGAACCCCAGCCGCCAATGCTATAGCCCCACTGTACCCACAAGCCAAGGAACCCCAGCCCCCAATGCTATAGCCCCACTGTACCCACAAGCCAAGGAACCCCAGCCCCCAATGCTATAGCCCCACTGTACCCACAAGCCAAGGAACCCCAGCCCCCAATGCTATAGCCTCCCTGTACCCACAAGCCAAGGAACCCCAGCCCCCAATGCTATAGCCCCACTGTACCCACAAGCCAAGGAACCCCAGCCGCCAATGCTATAGCCCCACTGTACCCACAAGCCAAGGAACCCCAGCCCCCAATGCTATAGCCCCACTGTACCCACAAGCCAAGGAACCCCAGCCTCCAATGCTATAGCCCCACTGTACCCACAAGCCAAGGAACCCCAGCCCCCAATGCTATAGCCCCACTGTACCCACAAGCCAAGGAACCCCAGCCCCCAATGCTATAGCCTCCCTGTACCCACAAGCCAAGGAACCCCAGCCCCCAATGCTATAGCCCCACTGTACCCACAAGCCAAGGAACCCCAGCCCCCAATGCTATAGCCCCACTGTACCCACAAGCCAAGGAACCCCAGCTCCCAATGCTATAGCCCCACTGTACGGACAAGCCAAGGAACCCCAGCCCCCAATGCTATAGCCCCACTGTACCCACAAGCCAAGGAACCCCAGCCCCCAATGCTATAGCCCCACTGTACCCACAAGCAAAGGAACCCCAGCCCCCAATGCTATAGCCCCACTGTACCCACAAGCCAAGGAACCCCAGCCCCCAATGCTATAGCCCCACTGTACCCACAAGCAAAGGAACCCCAGCCCCCAATGCTATAGCCTCACTGTACCCACAAGCCAAGGAACCCCAGCCCCCAATGCTATAGCCCCACTGTACCCACAAGCCAAGGAACCCCAGCCCCCAATGCTATAGCCCCACTGTACCCACAAGCCAAGGAACCCCAGCCGCCAATGCTATAGCCCCACTGTACCCACAAGCCAAGGAACCCCAGCCCCCAATGCTATAGCCCCACTGTACCCACAAGCCAAGGAACCCCAGCCCCCAATGCTATAGCCTCCCTGTACCCACAAGCCAAGGAACCCCAGCCCCCAATGCTATAGCCCCACTGTACCCACAAGCCAAGGAACCCCAGCCCCCAATGCTATAGCCCCACTGTACCCACAAGCCAAGGAACCCCAGCTCCCAATGCTATAGCCCCACTGTACGGACAAGCCAAGGAACCCCAGCCCCCAATGCTATAGCCCCACTGTACCCACAAGCCAAGGAACCCCAGCCCCCAATGCTATAGCCCCACTGTACCCACAAGCAAAGGAACCCCAGCCCCCAATGCTATAGCCCCACTGTACCCACAAGCCAAGGAACCCCAGCCCCCAATGCTATAGCCCCACTGTACCCACAAGCAAAGGAACCCCAGCCCCCAATGCTATAGCCTCACTGTACCCACAAGCCAAGGAACCCCAGCCCCCAATGCTATAGCCCCACTGTACCCACAAGCCAAGGAACCCCAGCCCCCAATGCTATAGCCCCACTGTACCCACAAGCCAAGGAACCCCAGCCGCCAATGCTATAGCCCCACTGTACCCACAAGCCAAGGAACCCCAGCCCCCAATGCTATAGCCCCACTGTACCCACAAGCCAAGGAACCCCAGCCCCCAATGCTATAGCCCCACTGTACCCACAAGCCAAGGAACCCCAGCCCCCAATGCTATAGCCTCACTGTACCCACAAGCCAAGGAACCCCAGCCCCCAATGCTATAGCCTCACTGTACCCACAAGCCAAGGAACCCCAGCCCCCAATGCTATAGCCCCCTGTACCCACAAGCCAAGGAAGCCCAGCCCCCAATGCTATAGCCCCACTGTACCCACAAGCCAAGGAACCCCAGCTCCCAATGCTATAGCCCCACTGTACCCACAAGCCAAGGAACCCCAGCTCCCAATGCTATAGCCCCACTGTACCCACAAGCCAAGGAACCCCAGCCCCCAATGCTATAGCCCCACTGTACCCACAAGCCAAGGAACCCCAGCCCCCAATGCTATAGCCCCACTGTACCCACAAGCCAAGGAACCCCAGCCCCCAATGCTATAGCCCTGGCATCATGGTTGGGAGGCCTCAGCAGAACCTTGGCCGGCTGGTAAAATCCAGGACTGGTTTTGGCCCCAGGCCGCCACTGATTTCCACCATCTTTGTCTTGACTGTCTCTCTTTTCAGCTTCTTTACATTTTCTTCCTCTTCTAGTTTATAGTATATTCTAAGTTCCTCCCGTCTAGATATTATTTCTTAATTCATTCTCTCATTTTGTTCCGCTTTAAAGTGGACCAATCACCGGGATTTTGACTATCCTGGAGATTGGTCCCAACGTTGGATGCCCCTCTGTGTGAACCCCCCCCCCCCCCCAGATCGTCCACTTTCACTTACCTTTCTGCCATTCCAACGAGACATGCGCGGACGCTCGTGCAATCAGCCCTTTATATTGCGATTACTAATGAGCGGCATAAAGCTGTGGATTTGGACTGCGACAAGGGGGGGTGCATACCCGGCTACCAGGAAGCCAGGGATGTGGCCACCCGCAAAGACAGGGAGTCGCTGGGATCAAGTAAGATTTTGGCGGCCCGGGGGGGGGGGGGGGGGTGTCACACAGCGGGGCATCAGGCAAGGCCGGCTCCAGGTTTATGTGGGCCCTTGGGCGGCATGATCTCAGTGGGGCCCCTTTGTGATGAAGAGTCACCTCACATCACAGAGAGACCTCCCAAATCTGGATGCCCCCTACGGATCATGCTTTTTGGATTCTACTTTGAAGCGCACCAAACCTCTTTATACCTGACCTCAGAGTCTAAACGAATCTAGATCCTCCTGATTTTGGATGCCCCTGTGTGTGACCCCCCTCCCGCCCTTTGTTCCTTACTTTCCTGGAACTGGTGACTGCACTGTGGGGTCACCAGTTGGAGTTAACGGCCAAACCAGGGGGTTCTTTCACAAACAGGGGCGTCCCAGATTGAGATGCCCCTGTAAATAAAGCGGACCAAAACCCAGGGGTGGCATTGCTTGCATAGTGGGTATGGCAGCGACCCCAGGGGGTGTCACACAGGAGGGTATCACAGATTGAGATGCTCCAGGGATAGGAAATCAGTTGGGGTGGGAAACTTAAAAGCAGAACAAAACCCAGCACCTCCTCCCCCGGAATCTAAATCGAGATGCCCCGTTGCGTGGAACCAAACCATTCGAGGAAATGTGGGCACCGTCCCACATCCCAAAGGCTGGCCCTAACAGTGGGCCCCTCAGAGGATGTGGGCCCCCGGCAGCTGCCCCACCTTGCAGCGTGTTGACGCCGGCCCAGGGGACAGGCTAGCAGACATCTTTTAGATTCCAACCTGGTCACAGGGGGTGATTGGTCCACTTTAAAGAGGAACAACACACTGGATTTTCAGTTTATAGAGTGTTGTTCCTCTCAGTGGGGGCATCTCACTGTGTGTATTGCCCCTTGGTCACTCGCCTTTCTGTCGCTCCCACAACACAGACTCGGGCGAGAATGAGCGCGCTGATTGGATTAGCCGTTCAACCAATCAGGGCGCTTGCTTTCACTAGGCTCCCTTTGATGCAGCTGCCGGCTAAGCTGAGCTGCGCTGAAGGGAGCAGAGTGTGCTGGAAGCCGCATCCCCCGCTCACCTGCGCATGTCCGCGCCAGCCATTCAGAAAGGCCGGGTGCGTGCATGGCTAGAGGCCACGGTGCAGACGCAGCGAGGGCTACGGAACTAGGTGAGTGAAACAGGGCTTCTGGGGGGTATTACACAGCGGAGGATACCCCAAAGAGTGGCACTCTGATGTTCCTGAGCAGCACCCACCTGTAACATGAGAGGAGGGGGGGGGGCAGCCATATTACTGTAGCTCTATCAATCTTGGAATGAAAATGAACAAATGTAGATTGTTTATGGACAAGATAAGACACTCCCTGAAAATAAGCCCTAGCGCATCTTTTGTAATGCTTTGTCCATTCACTACTGCTTTTCCTGTTGTCAGTTCAGATGCAAAGGATTATGGGTGGAAAAAAAAGTCTATTGGCATTTGAAGAAAAAAATATATATACTTTATTTACATTTTGCTTTTCCTTCCTGTACATACACATTATGTACAATGCATGACGCAAGAGAACAAACGAGCCGAAACGCAAGAGAACAAACGAGCCAAAATGCAAAAGAGCGAGCGTGCGAAACGAAAGAGAATGAGCGTGCGAAACGAAAGAGAATGAGCGTGCGAAACGAAAGAGCAGGAGCGTGCGAAACGAAAGAGCACGAGCGTGCGAAACGAAAGAGCACGAGCGTGCGAAACGAAAGAGCACGAGCGTGCGAAACGAAAGAGCACGAGCGTGCGAAACGAAAGAGCACGAGCGTGCGAAACGAAAGAGCACGAGCGTGCGAAACGAAAGAGCACGAGCGTGCGAAACGAAAGAGCACGAGCGTGCGAAACGAAAGAGCACGAGCGTGCGAAACGAAAGAGCACGAGCGTGCGAAACGAAAGAGAATGAGCGTGCGAAACGAAAGAGAATGAGCGTGCGAAACGAAAGAGCACGAGCGTGCGAAACGAAAGAGCACGAGCGTGCGAAACGAAAGAGCACGAGCGTGCGAAACGAAAGAGCACGAGCGTGCGAAACGAAAGAGAATGAGCGTGCAAAACGAAAGAGCACGAGCGTGCGAAAGGAAAGAGCACGAGCGTGCGAAGCGAAAGAGCACGAGCGTGCAAAAGGAAAGAGCACGAGCGTGCGAAACGAAAGAACAAACGAGCCGAAACGAAAGAACAAACGAGCCGAAACGAAAGAACAAACGAGCCGAAACGAAGGGGAAACGAGCCGAAACGAAGGGGAAATGAGCCGAAACGAAGGGGAAATGAGCCGAAACGAAGGGGAAATGAACCGAAACGAAGGGGAAATGAACCGAAACGAAGGGGAAATGAACCGAAACGAAGGGGAAATGAACCGAAACGAAGGGGAAATGAACCGAAACGAAGGGGAAATGAACCGAAACGAAGGGGAAATGAACCGAAACGAAGGGGAAATGAACCGAAACGAAGGGGAAATGAGCCGAAACGAAAGAACAAACGAGCCGAAACGAAGGGGAAATGAGCCGAAACGAAGGGGAAATGAGCCGAAACGAAGGGGAAATGAGCCGAAACGAAGGGGAAATGAGCCGAAACGAAGGGGAAATGAACCGAAACGAAGGGGAAATGAACCGAAACGAAGGGGAAATGAACCGAAACGAAGGGGAAATGAGCCGAAACGAAGGGGAAATGAGCCGAAACGAAGGGGAAATGAGCCGAAACGAAGGGGAAATGAACCGAAACGAAGGGGAAATGAACCGAAACGAAGGGGAAATGAGCCGAAACGAAGGGGAAATGAACCGAAACGAAGGGGAAATGAACCGAAACGAAGGGGAAATGAGCCGAAACGAAGGGGAAATGAACCGAAACGAAGGGGAAATGAACCGAAACGAAGGGGAAATGAACCGAAACGAAGGGGAAATGAGCCGAAACGAAGGGGAAATGAACCGAAACGAAGGGGAAATGAACCGAAACGAAGGGGAAATGAGCCGAAACGAAGGGGAAATGAACCGAAACGAAGGGGAAATGAACCGAAACGAAGGGGAAATGGACCGAAACGCAGAAGAAATGAGCCTGAAACGAAGGGGAAATGAGCCGAAACGAAGGGGAAATCAGCCGAAACGAAGGGGAAATCAGCCGAAACGAAGGGGAAATGAACCGAAACGAAGGGGAAATGAGCCGAAACGAAGGGGAAATGAACCGAAACGAAGGAGAAATGAGCCGAAACGAAGGGGAAATGAACCGAAACGAAGGGGAAATGAGCCGAAACGAAGGGGAAATGAACCGAAACGAAGGGGAAATGAACCGAAACGAAGGGGAAATGAACAAGCCGAAACAAAGGGGAAATGAACGAAACGAAGGGAAAATGAACGAAACGAAGGGAAAAGGAACGAGCCGAAATTAACAATCCGAAAAGAAAGGGGAAACGAGCAAGCGAAACGAAAGAGAACAAGAGCGTGAAATGTAAGAGAATGAACGAGCCGAAAGAACAAGCGAAACGCAAGAGAACAAGCGAGCGAAACGCAAAAGAAGGAAGGAACGAAAAAAAAATCAGGAAAGAGAATGAGAAGTACTGGGAGAAAAAAAATAAAGAATAGAAGGACTGACAAAGAAATAAAAAAAGAAGGAATGACTGAAAGAAAGAACAAATGAATAGAAGGAATGACAAAAAAAAACAGGAAAGAGAGCAAAAGGAATGACAAAAAGAAAGAACAGAGGGAAAGTTATAAAGAATTATACAAAAAAATAAAACACGGAAAGAACAGAAGCATAGAATGAATGACCGAAATAAAGGTAGAATAAAAAGAATGACAAAAAAAGCCAGAAAGAGAAGTAATGAGAGAAAAATAGATGGAAGGAAAGAAAGAATATAAGGAATGGACAGAAAAAAATAAGAGAAGGAAAGAAGAAAGCAATGTCAGAAATAAAAAGACTAGAAGGAAAGAAACAAAGAATAGAAATAAAGAAAAGCTGCAAAAATAAAAAGACTAGAAGGAAAGAAAGAATAAAAAAGAAAGGCAGAAAGAACAAAGGAAACAAAGAATAAAAGGAAAGAAAGAAAGGCTCTCCCTGGCTGACAGTGCTTAGTCCTGGTTACTGTAGGGATCTGCTTCCAGTATAAGGGGGAGAATGAGGTGGGGCCCTCTTAAGATGCAGGGGCCCCGGGCTCCTGCCAAACATCCTCTCAATTGTCCTCCATACAGACCACACCGCAACCTATGCAGATTAGATAAAGGGGGCGCTGGTCAAACCTGCTGGCAGGACTTCTGGTGGTGCTGAAGCGACGTCTTTTTCACGTAGCTCTTCCCGCACGCGGGACACCGGTGCGGCCTTTCTTTAAGGTGAGGACACACGTGGCCGGTGAGCCTGGACGTCTTGCTGATGCACCTCCCGCAATCGGCGCACCTATCCTGGCTGTTGTCGGCGTGCGTGGCGCTGTGCCTCTTGAGCGCCGCCCAATCGGCGAAGCTCCTGCCGCAGTCGGAGCAGGAGCAGGGCTTCTCTCCGGTGTGGGTCCTCATGTGGCGCATGAGAATGGAATTGCGGGTGAATCGCTTTCCGCATTCGCTGCACGCGTGCTTCCTGTTGCCGCAGTAATTCTGCCGATGCTGGCTCAGCTCGCTCTCGGTGGCAAAGCGTTTCCCGCATTCCGCGCATTCGTCGCCCCCGTGCATCCGCCTGTGCAGGGCCAGCGCGTTCTTCCGGTAGAAAATCGCGCCGCATTCGGGGCACACGTAGGTCTTGTCGGCCGTGTGGCTGCTCTGGTGCCGGAGGAGGTTCTGCCTTCGCAGGAAGCCCTTCCCGCATTTCGAGCAGCGGAAGCTCTTCTCCGACAGGTGGGTTTTCATGTGGGCAAGGCGATCCGAACTCGTCGCGAAGCGCTCGTCGCAGCGGCGGCAAGTGTACGGCCTGTTTTTCGGGTGTTTTTTTTGGTGTTTTAACCAAGACCACTTGGTGCGGAACTTTTTTTGGCAGGCGGCGCACGTGCAGGTGGATTCTTCGCTAGGGGTCGGTCGTTCGACGGCGAGCTCCTCAGCAACAGGGGCGTCCAGACCGCTGCGTGAAATCGGACGTCCGCGCTCACATTCTAAGCTCGCCTTGAGTGCAAGACTGGGAGCGTTGGGAAGAGGACGAGAAGGCCGCGTACTCTCCAAAGTTTCGCGTGCAACCAAGCTCTCGGAAGAATTTGTCGACTGAGTCTTATGCATTTCTTGATGCGCGGTCAACGCTCCCTCCTTAAAAAAGCCCTTCCCACACTGGAGACACTTGTAACGTCGTCCGCGGACGTGGATTTCTCGGTGGATCGCGAGCCTTTCCGTCGAAGTAAAGCCTTTGCCGCAAATCGTACAGCGGAAAGCATTCAAATTCGCGTCATTATTCGCGCATGGACTATTCTTATTCGACATGCGTGAAAATGTCCTCTCGAAGGAGTGAAACCTCTCGTGCTGCATCAGCTCCCTCGCGGAATGAAAGTCTTTCCCGCAGTCCGTACACTTCTCAAGGTTCTCGCTGTGTGTCCTCCTGTGTCCGGCCAGCTCGTCTACCTCGGAGAACCCGATGCCGCATTCATGACACTTCAAGGGCCTCTTATCCGCGTGCGACTTCTGATGTTTGAAGAGCTGCGACTGCTGCTCGAATAGTCGCCCGCATTCCGAACACTGAAAGCCCCTCTCACCCGCGTGGGTCTTCAAGTGGTTGACCAGGTTTTGGTAGATGTGGAAACGTTTGCTGCACCAAGGACACTGGAACGGCCCCGAGTGGATTTTCTGATGTTCCGTTAAGCTTGCCTTGTCGGAAAACTGATTCCCGCACTCGGCGCACTTAAAAGTTCCCGCTCCAGTATGGACCTGCTGATGGAGCGCAGACTTGGCTACCCCACAAAAGCTTTTGCTGCAAATGGTGCTCTTTAACCTGGCGTGCGTTAGCTCATGCCGAGCGAGCTTCGACTTGGTTTGGAAGATTTTCCCGCATTCTAGGCACTCATTGGCCATGCATTTGAGATGATGGTTGAGAGATTTCACATCGGGAGCTGTAGGGGAAAAATCAGAATAGGTACCATCTAAGCCGATCTGTAAAACCCCAGGGGCAAGAGAGCTCGACGGGGGCATCTCCGAAAAATCCGTCGACTTAATTTGATTAGGAGCTTGAGTGCGAATCTCGGGGTGCGCCACAGGTACCTCCATACTGTGACTGGATGGAGTCTGCGCATGGTCAACACTGGGAAGATCTGGCTCATCCGGAATAAGACCTGACCTCAGGAGGATAGACAAGTGGGGATACATTTTCTCTTTTGCACAAGCAGGTGTTTGCATATTATGGGAGTCAATGGGGCGTGACGGAGATTTTTTATCTGCGTTATTCCGCAGGATGGACAAGTGGGGAAACATCTCTCCACCTTGACGCTCAACAGGTTCCTCTTTAATACAAGCAGGTGTTTGCGTATTATGGGAGTCAATGGGGCGTGACAGAGGTTTTTCATGGGCCATAGGCTTCTCCTCAGCTGTAGTAGATGCAGACGGCGTGTGACGCGTGAACACAGACGGATTGATAGGAAGATATTCTAGAGGTTCATCCTTAATAGAAACGTGGATCGTATTATTGGAGGCACTAGTATTAGCAAGATGCTCATCGCACGGTATATGCTCCTTCTCTGTTGACTGTGCGAAAAAAGATTCCCCCGTAGCAGATGCTGATTGAATAGGAGGCCCGTGTAAGGCGATATGGGAGACCGGAGGATTGCTGTTTTTGGTAATACGTGTCTCAGGCTCGTCAGATTGAATAGAGACACCACAAACACCTGGGAAAAAAAGAGAGTCATTTAAAGCAAGCACTTAAAATAAAATATTTTTGGCTGTTCAGACCTTTATGATGGGAAACAATCATAAACGGTGCTATAAACCGTTGCTGATGCTCAAAACGGTTTAGATCACGGACTCCCAACCATTTTTCATTGAGTACCACTCTCCACCATGTTTTTTAAACATCTCTAGTACCATATGCTCAAGCTGCGTCCCTCAGAGACGTCAGATGTTGCCCCTGACCTGCTGCGGGGAGAGTTGTAGGGGTAAATAAACTGGTGGTTAAGGGAGTTAAACGTATACTAAAGGCGAACGCCTGACCGACTTACTATTCACCGAGAGTACACGCACCTTTCCCGGACGAGCCCCCAAGAAATAGTTCTTGATGTAATAGTAGCAGCGCTGACTCTCCCGTTTACTTGAGACCGACGGCTTCTCATACCCTTGTAAAAGTTTCCATACTACTTCCTATTCGCACGCACTTTTCCCAGACAAGCCCCCAAGAAATATTTCTTGATGTAGTAGTAGCAGCGCTGACACCGGCTCCTGTGCCCCTTACTTGAGACCGGTGGCTTCTGATATCCTTGTTGAAATCTCCAAGGGGGAGGGTCTGCATTAATAAATGTAGATCGTTCATACGACTTCCTATTCACAGAGTACACACACTTTTCCCGGACGAGCCCCCAAGAAATATTTCTTGATGTAGTAGTAGCAGCGCTGACACAGACTCTGCCCCATACTGGATATTGAATGCTTCCAATACCCTTGTTAAAGTCTACTAAAAAAAGGGGGAGGAGTTGAATGAATGAATGCAGGATACTCCATACGACTTCCTATTCACAGAGTACACGGACGAGCCCCCAAAAAATATTTCTTGATGTAATAGCAGTGCTGACACAGACTACTGTGCCCCTTACTTGAGACTGATCGCTTCTGATACCCTTATTGTAATCTCCTAAGGGGGGGGGGGGGGGGGGGGGAGGGGGTTGTATTAATGAATGCAGATATTCCATATGACTTCCTATTCACCAATAGTACACGCACCTTTCCCGGAAGAGCCCCCAAGAAATATTTCTTGATGTAGTCGTAGCAGCGCTAACACTGCCCCTTACTGGACACTGATGGCTTCCGATACCCTTGTTAAAGTCTACTAAGAAAAGAGGAGGGCGGGTTGTATTAATGAATGTACATTTTTCATACGACTTCCTATTGGCAGAGTACCCGCACCTTTCCCCAGCACTGACACAGACTTCTGTGCCCCTTACTGGAGACTGATGGCCTCTGATACCCTTGATGAAATCTCCTAAGGGGGAGGGGTCTATTAACAAATGTAGATCCTCCATACGACTTCCTATTTACTGAGAGTACACTCACTTTTCCCGGACGAGCCCCAAGACACATTTCTTGATGTAGTAGTAGCAGTGCTGACACTGTGACTCTGCCCCTTTACTTGATACTGAATGCTTTCGATACCCTTCCTAAAGTCTACTAAGAAAGGGGGGGGGGGGTTGTATTAATGAATGTAGATCCTCCATATGACTTCCCATTTACAGATAATAAGTGCACTTTTCCTGTACGAGCCCCCAAGAAATATTTCTTGATGTAGTAGTAGCAGCGCTGACACCGCCTCCTGTGCCCCTTACTTAAAGTGGACCAACACCCAGGATTTTCACTATCCTGGGTGTTGGTCCACTTCCGCGGGGCACCCCGATCGCCGCCGCCGCCGCCTCTAGCATGTCCCTCTTGAATGGCCGTCGCGGGAGCGCGCCCTGCTAGAGGGACATGTGGGAGGCGGCGGCGGCTTATCCGTCGCCTAAAAGGTAAGATTTTAGGGGCTTTCTGGGGGGGGTTTCACCCCGCGGGACATCCCGATTTCGGATGCCCCGCAGGGAGGGAGCTGATCAGCCCGGGAATCTTATAGATTCCCGGGCCGATCAGGGGTGGGTGTTGGTCCACTTTAAGACTGATGGTTTCTGATGCTCTTGTTGAAATCTAAGGGGGAGGGGTTGTATTAATGAATGTAGATTCTCAATATTACTTTCTATTCGCAGCGTACACACATTTTTCCCGGATGAGCCCCCAAGGAATATTTCCTGATGTAGTAGTAGCAGTGCTGACACTGTGACTGTGCCCCTTACTGAATGCTTCCGATATCCTCGGTAAAGTCTACTAAGAAAGGGGGTTGTATTAGTGAATGTAGATCCTCGCTACTACTTCCTTTTCATCGAGAGTCCCCGCACTTTTCCCGGACGAGCCCCCAGGAAATATTTCTTGATGTATTAGCAGTGCTGACACAGTGACTCTCCCCTTTACTTGAGGCCGATGGCTTCTCATACCCTTGTTAAAGTTTCCATACTACTTCCTATTGGCACGAACTTTTCCCGTACGAGCCCCCAGGAAATATTTCTTGATGTAGTATTAGCAGCGCTGACACAGTGACTCTCCCGTTTCCCGGGGCCGATGGCTTCTCATACCCTTGTTAAAGTTTCCATACTACTTCCTATTGGCACGCACTTTTCCCGGACGAGCCCCCAAGACATATTTCTTGATGTAGTATTAGCAGCGATGGCTTCTGATGCTCTTCTAATCTAAGGGGAAGGGGTTGTATTAATGAACTAAATGAATCTGGATCCAGAGTGTATTCCTCACCTGTGTCGCTCTCTCGATAGGCGTCCTCGTCCTGCGTACACCGTTCATCGTAGAGCTTTTTCGCATCATCTATTGCTTCAATTTTAACAACAATTAGGTTGTCTCTCTAAAATAGTAACAAACATGTTTTAATAGAATTTAATGTTGTTGTGAAAAAATATATTCAGAAGCAAAATGTCTTCAGGAAATGCAATATTTATTCGGTTAACCGGGGGCCGATATTCCTCGAATGCCCAATACAACAGTTTCTCGGAGTTGCTTAAATACAGCTTCAGACAAAGAATCTTAAATGACCATCTGGATTGGTTGGCTTGACACATGTAAAGATTGGATTGGCTATTTCAAACATACACAGACATATATGGACGGTATAGCTCGGACATAAAGAACATCTGTTTCTCATCAAGCAGACACAACATTCTTGGTAATGGTTTAAACCTATGAGGAGGGAGGGGTGAAAACCCCCTAAACACTGACAATGTGAGAGTTGGCATACAGGCAGCTCATAAAATTCTGAATATAATATCTAATTTTCCACTTCAATGTGTGTGGAACGGTTCTAAATATTTTTTCCTCTTTGATGCGACTAGAGATGAGCGAACTTCTTGAAAGTTCGATACGGGCGATTCGCCGAATTTCCCCAAGAAATTCGGGTTCGCCCGAATCGAACTTTCACGAATCGCTCATCTGAAAAAAAAAAAAAATGCCGGCATGGTGGGAGCGGGCAGGCCAGCGTCGCTCTCAGGCGCCCTCTGATGACGCGTCCTCTGATGACAGCTGAGAGCGGCGCCGGCCTCCCCGCTCCCACCATGCCGGCATTTTTTTTTTTTATTTCAGGGAAAATTCGATCAGCACGAACCCAAAAAAATTCGGGTTCGTGCCGAATCGAATTTTCCCTGAAATTCGGAGCGAATTCCGGTTCGTCTGAACCGGTTCGCTCATCCCTAGATGCGACTCTACCTGATACTGTTGGGTGGTTCTAAGCTCCTCCTCGTCCTCCTGAGGACTGACGTATCTCTTCCTGTATGCATCTGTAAAAAAAACAAACATACAGGCTGAATATATTCTATCCAGACCACCCAAGTGTCCCTGTCCATGTCCCCCTGTCCCTCGTTGTTCTCCTTTGTCCCTCTTTGAGGTGTCACATGCAGATCTGCAGCAATAAATGATTCATTTGCCCATTCAAAGTGTTTCTATTGCTGTAACTGTTACAATGTATCTCCTATCCATCCTTTGATGAAGGGGTGTGGCTTCATCCATCCCTCAGTTAGGAGGCGTGGCTTTAGTTACATATTGTCCCTCTTTGAAGTGTAACATGCAGATCTGCAGCAATAAATGATTAATTTGCCTATTCAAACGTTTCTATTGTTGTAACTGTTACATCCTATCTCCTATCCATCCCTCAATGAGGGGGTGTGGCTTCATTTACATATTGTCCCACTTTCCCACCCTGAAAAGTTGGAAGGTAGGTCCATCATCTACATAGAACGCTGTCTTATTTAAAATATAATGAATATAAATTGGGGATGCCCCAAACCCCCACCCGAGTCTTATTACTGCACACACCAATATTAGTAATAAAAAATATACATATTTATTAATCCATTAGAATCAGAAACATTACATCCAAGACACATTGTTAAAAAACATATAAGACAAACTAAACCTATTCTGCCAGGAGGGGGCGCTGATGTCCTTTGCTGTCATTCGGACAATTGTGAATATTAAACCGGACCCAAGCGCCCCCCCTATTCACGAGCCCACGCGTTCCGAGACGTAGATCTCTTTTTCAAGGCAGACCAGAGCACTCTGCCTTGAAAAAGAGACCTACGTCTCGGAACGCGTGGGCTCGTGAATAGGAGGGGACGCTTATAGCTGACTCGGACATACCTGATTGGGATAAGCAGCACTTTCTTTGCACTGTTTTTTCTATTGATTTGAGCTTCATTCTATTGTTATTTGCGCATTTGAGATAAACACCTCTATAAATGAGTATCTGCTATTAATTGATGGACTGTTTGTATAGGCACTTGCCACTTTTTTAAGGATATCAGTTGTGAGTTTTATGAATTACACTTAATATTCACAATTGTCCGTATGACAGCAAAGGACATCAGCGCCCCCTCCTGGCAGAATAGGTTTAGTTTGTCTTATATGTTTTTTAACAATGTGTCTTGGACGTAATGTTTCTGATTCTAATGGATGAATAAATATGTATATTTTTTATTACTAATATTGGTGTGTGCAGTAATAAGACTCTGTCAGATACTCGGTGGGGGTTTGGGGCATCCCCAATTTATATTCATTGTACTTTTTGGGTTAAGGACAGAGCATTGCACCACATGTGATGGTAACATTGTTCTGCTGGTGCCATATATACAAAGAGAACCCCTGTTAAGCACCACTCAATCCAATCAGTAAATAAAGGGGAGATGTGTGCAGAGAAACCTCTATAACTTCAATTGGTACAACCTGTGGCTCCAGTAATCCACAGATTAATTAAGTTATACAGGCCGCACCACCCTCACCCCAAAAATCAATCAGTAATCAAGATATCCATTATTGATATTTATTCATGATATTCACTTAAAAAACACACACATTAAATCATCACAACATACATTTAAAATACATATATATGAATCAGACTCAGCAGGAGTGCCCTATATGGCCCATTATATACATACTATCCCCCAATGACAAATTGAGCACACTTCAAGCTCAATTTAAAGTGCGAGATAAAGTGGCCAGTGCAATATATGATTCTATATACAGAAAAAACTTTAACAAACAAACAAATACCTCTGTGCAAATGTGATCGCCTCCTGCTGAGAGAGCATACGTTCACCCACGCGTTCCGTGACACAGGGTAAATTTCTCAAGGTGTCCTGATGAGCTCTAGCCCGCATGTCTGCTTATGAGGTGGAGTAAGCGGAAGCGCCCACCCAACACTGCCCCCCCCCCGTGCACGTGGCGGCCCCGGCCGGCAGCCGCCCTCGCGCCGGAAACAGAGCGGCGCAGGTACGCACCCACGCCCCTCCCTGACCCGCAGGTGGAAAGGATGAGACGGCCGTGCCCCACCACGCCCCCCAAACCACACCTCCGGCACGTCCCACTCAGCCCCGCCGCATAGCGACGTGCTTCCATAGTGACGGCCGAGCGTACGGGGGGGAGCGAGGCGGGGCAGGGCCGTCCCAGCCCTGAATAGCGGGCAGTCCCCACACACTGCAAGCATACAGGCTACGTCATCTGTAGTTACACCATGTATCTAAAAGTTCAAATCGTTCATGATACAAATATGTAAGATATACCAATGATACATATATAATGTTTTGACTTCAATCTTTGATTTAATATAAACAAGATAAGAAAATAACTACAGTTGAATAATATGTACATATCTTGCTCATGGCTCAAGCTTAAAGTAACCACACACTTCACATATTATGGAGCTGTTCTGCTGGTGCCACCCGCACATTTTTTTCTATTATTTAAAATCTAAATATGTTTTCTCTTACCCGGTGACACGAGGGGCGGCTGATCCTCCATCATGGCCGCCTTGTACAAGTCAAAGTGTTCCTCCAGATACTCCCGCTCCTCTGTGGAGAGATAGACGGCGACATCCTCACACCTGATAGGCACCTGACACACACACACAATGACATCATCAGCATGCAGACACGCCCCCTCACTGTTACTGAATGATCTCCCAGAATTCCCAGCTCACCTCTCCCGTCAGCAGCTGGGTGATCTCGCTGGTAATCTCCAGAATCTTCTGCTCTTTCCTGACAGGCGACAGTTCCTTCATGGGGTTCTGACAGTAGGTGTGGTCAGAATCCTCTCTACCTTTTCCAATATCCTGCATAACAATATCATACATATAATTATCTGCTTTAAACATCCTCTAGTCAGGTCCTGTGAATCCCTTTCACCTCTCCGGTCAGGGACGTGTTTTTTTCTTTTTAATAGAGATGTCACGTGACCTTCCAGAATTCTCCTCAGCTTTCCGGTCAGTGGTGTGTTTTATTAATAGGGATGATAGTGATGTTAAGTGACTTCCCAGGTTAAAGTGGACCAACACCCAGGAGGGATCAGCTCCCTCTCGTGAAACCCCCGCAGGACGCCCAGAAACCTTACCTTCTCCTCGTTCCAACGGCGCATGCGCGAGGCGCGGCCGCATCTCGCGCTTCTCTCTAGCAGGGCGGCGTTTGTGAATGGCCGGCGCGGGCGCGCTCCCTGGGAAGCGTGAGATGCGGCCTCCAGCGCTCAGAGCCGCTGTGGTTGTCCGTCCCTTGTCCGTACATACCACAGCGGCTCTGAGCGCTCTGATTGGACGAGCGCTCGCGTAGGAGTGGGGTGAGGTGAGTTTGTTAGGGCGATCTGGGGGGTTTCACGCAGCGGGGTGCCCCGCGGAAGTGGTCCAAAACCCAGGATAGTGAAAATCGTGGGTGCTGGTCCACTTTAAAGAGAGACGACGAAAAAAATGACCATAGTCCCTCTTAAATATTCAGCAGCGGGACAGCGGGACAGCCTGGGTTGTGCTGCCCTGCTGCTGCTTATTTAATAAGGACTATGGTAATATTTTGCCCATAGGTTCTCTTTAACAGTGACGGTAGCAATGTCATGTGACCAGAATATCCCCTACTTACTCTCTGTGAGCCAATCAGGGCACTCACTCTCACCCGAGTCTGCGCCGTCATATTGCGTGTAAAATGCCTATTCCCCCCGATGACAGCGGTACCACCCTTTCTTGCCCAGGAGACTCCCCGAACTGAAAAGAGCGCTTTATGATATTTTCAAATAAAATAAAACTACTATCCGGACTATAAAGGGTTACATTTAAAAAAACATGTAGGTTGTTAAATGGCTAAACCCTTAAAGGAAAATAAATGGGGCGTGGGGTCCCCCTTATCCAGCAAAACCAGCCAGGACACCAGAAATGGGAGACCTGGGGGCCAGCAAGGGCCTGAAGGCTACCAGCCCGCACAGCCCATATGGCCCATGGGCTCTTCTACACCCCTCTGGGCTTTGGGGAGGCAGGTGATGGGATAAGGAAGGTTAAAGAGGAACAACACATCCGGTTTTGTAATTTAGGTGTTCCTCTTTAACCTTCCTCATCCCATTACCTGCATCCCCAAAGCCCAGGGGGGGGGGGGGTGTAGAAGAGCCCATGGGCCATATGGGCTGTGCGGGCTGGTAGACTTTAGGGCCCTGCTGGCCTCCAGGTCTATCTGCCCCCTCAATGCGTTGGCATCCCAAATCGAGATGCCCTGCTGTGTGCTCTATACACTCAACTTCCTTTCACTCCCACAACTCGGGCGAGAACGAGCGCGCTGATTGTCTGAGTGTCACGCTCGCTTTCACGCGGCTCCACTGTTGGCCAAGCCGAGCTGCGTCTAAGGGAGGGAAGTGCACTGCCAGCCGCACCCCCTGCTCACCTCCTAGCCGTGGCGTGCCTGCGCTGCCCATTCACAAAGGACGGGTGCACACACAGATAAAGGTGAGCGGGGGTGGACCCGTGGTACAGAGACGTTGCAAGATCTCTGGGAGAAGATGAGCGTATTGGGGCTTCCAGGGGTGGGGGGGTGTTAACACAATTCAGGGAGGCCTCAAAGCATGGAACTCAAATGGCCCTGGAGTATGTTCGACTCCAGGGCCTGCAAAATTCCTCTTTAAAGGCAAGTCGCCCACTAGCTGGCAGGTGACTGGCCGGCCTCTCCTGCCCTGTGAACTGGTATAGGGGGTCTCAAGGATTACTTACCAGTTCAGAAAGGGTTAAGTGCAAAAAAAAAAAAACACTTACCTCTGATCCATCAGCAACAGCCTGAAGTGATTGGTGGAAGTCGGTAGCAGAGGATCAGAGTCCCCCGCCCGCAACCGGGTTCCACTGATCACTCCCGGCCTCTCTAATGCTCGCTCCCGCAAAAGCCTTGGATAAAAAGACCCCTCCCTGCAGAGCCATGTCATGTGACCTCCCACAATCCTCCTCACCACTCCGGTCAGCAGGTAGATGATCTGCAGGGTGAGGTTCAATATCTGCTGCAGCATTCGCTCTCGGGTGTCGTCCGCTGGGGAAAGGGCCCCGGACTCCTCCTCGTCATCGGAAAGCATGGCGTCACGTAGGGGGCGGAGCTACACAGCTGCGCGGATAGGGAAACACGATGAATGGAAAAGTGGTAAGTAATACATTCTCCTAACCCACCTACTACGACTGCCCCTAAAGCGGAACAAAACCCTGAGCGTAATGTGCGGCTGATGAGGGGACGAATACGAATACTTTATTGAGCGCCAAGTAAGTACAGAATACATACAAGGAATGCTTGTCGCTTGGTCCCCCGTTAGAGTTATAAACATTAAATCTAAAAATTAAACATTTTTCATATTATACATTTTAATATATTTACATATGATATTGGTGGAAACTCAGTCACATGGTAAAGACAGGAAGTTCGCAGCAGATTATTCGGTGGCGATTATTTAGCGCCTTAGCGGCTAGAGGAAAAAAAAACGATTTTTGTACCTGGAGTGTGTGTCTGGTGAGGGGACCCCTCCGTAGTCAGCCAACACCCCCTAAAACCCACGGTGGACGTCCGGGCCCCCTGGCTGCCTGATTCCCTTCCCTTAGGAGGCCCCAATGTATGAACCTCCCCTCAGTCCCCTAACAAAAACTACCTTCTCCCCGTTTAAATGGCGCAAGTGTGATCCACGGCAGGGTGAGCACCAGGCCTATGTGAGTAACCGACGCAGGCCGGCGTCTTGTTAGACAGCAGCAGGGAGGCGGCCCTTAGTGCACTCAGCTTCTTTAAAAGGGACCAAAACCAAGGATTTTTACTATCCTGGGTTTTGGTTCCGGGCCGCACTGTGTGAAACCGCCCCAAAGTCGCCTGAACGAACTCACCTCTTCCCGGTACAATCAGGACGCACCGCCGTAGTGAACCAACAACCTTTTTTTTTTTCAAGTGGACTAAAACCCACTTTGGATTACTTGATTCCCTGCCCCCAAGAGCATCCCAACACGCCCCAATGCCTGAAACCCCCCTCAGTCCCCTAAAAAAAAGTACCTTCTCCCCGATCAAATGGCGCATGTGTGATCCGCGGCCAACGTCAGCTTTTACAGGGCGAGCGCCAGGCGTTGCCGACGCGGCTGGGACAGCGGGGATACGGCCGCGGGGCCACTCAGCTCCTTTAGAGTGGACCAAAAGCCAGGATTTTGGTTTCGGGCCACGCTGTGTGAAACCCCCCAGGTCGCCTGAACGAACTCACCTTTTCCCGGTCCTACGGTGCATGCACTGCACTCGTCCAATCAGCGCGCGGATCCGCTCGAGCCCCTTTGTCCAGGATTGCGTTTAATGCGAGCGGATACGAGCGTGCTGCTTGCGCATCAGCCGCTGGACCGGGAACGAAGGTTAGTTTTTTGGCAACCTGGGGGGGTTTCACTCAGCGGGGCATCCCGATCAGGGAGCAAGTAAGCCTGCCCTGGAGTCTGAGACTGGGTTTTGGTCCACTTTAAACTAGACTAGTGCCGTTATTGACGCGCGCTCCAATTGGAAGACAGCCCGCCCATGCGCCGTAGGGTCAGTCAGAGAAGAGTTTTACTGGGAGACCTGAGGAGTTTCACACAGCGGGACATCCCGAATCAGGGGGCCAAGTAAGCCAGCCCTGGAGCCTCAGACTCCAGCATGGGTTTTGGTCCACTTTAAACTAGACTTGGCCCTTAGCCGAGTCTAAGCCAATAGTGGCGAGCGCTCTGATTGGACGAGAGCCAGCACATGCGCTGTACGGCCAGTGAGGGGAGAGATTTACTGGGAGAGCTGAGGCGTCTCACACAGCGGGGGCATCCCGAATCAGGGCAAAGACCAAGACCCACCAGCGGGTGAAAAAACTCCTCTGTGAATTATATCATTCTAACATATATGGAATCAGGATGACACTGTGTATATCTCTACTGATCAATAACTTAGCGTTCCCCTTTACACCACCGGAAGAGCGCCGCTCGTGACGTTCACTCACTGGCCGACCGGGGGGAAGCTATCAGGATATAAACACGCCAGGTACAGGTAGGAGGTATCGCTATCCTGAGGAAACGCTCCTGTGCCGTGATCTATATGCATATATGTACATACAGATTGCTCACATTAATCCGGACCTTCACCCTGAATAAGAGCCTATCTTATATGTTCCCCACACCCTGTACATACAGATTGCTCACATTAATCCGGACCTTCACCCTGAATAAGAGCCTATCTTATATGTTCCCCACACCCTGTACATACAGATTGCTCACATTAATCCGGACCTTCACCCTGAATAAGAGCCTATCTTATATGTTCCCCACGCCCTGTACATACAGATTGCTCACATTAATCCGGACCTTCACCCTGAATAAGAGCCTATCTTATATGTTCCCCACGCCCTGTACATACAGATTGCCCACATTAAAAATCATCCTACCTGCATCTACTGCATGTTATGAGCCTTTAAACATCCAAGATGGCGGCTCATGGAGCATCAGGCAGCCTGCAAACAGGAAGTGCCTTCTGACTGTGCTGCTCTGCATTCTGGGATTGCTGACCTTTCCCTGACCCCAGCTCTGCTCTGTCTGAGCAAAGCACAGCTATAACCCACCCGCCTGTACTTTATCCCACTCTCCTCTCCTCAGTAAGTGTGATGTCTGAGTCAAGATGGAGGCGCCCATATCCTAAAGTCCTGAACAGAGTTGCAGCCCGGTGGGGAAAAAGAATAATAAATAAGTGACTAAAAACCTAAAATATATTAATTTTAGATGCTGGGGAATCGTTTTTTCTGGGTTTGGGCTTTTCATTAAATCATGGTGAAGGTCCGGTTTAAAGTGGAGGAACAACAATGATGAGGCCCCCATGACCCTATGGGCCCCGGTGCAGTCGCAACCTCTGCACCCCTTATAATCCTGCCCCTGCAATAATATATTATATCTAATATATGTTCTATAATACTATATATATATATAATGTGTGTGTATTAGTTATAATCACATATATAGATTAATACCTAATTTTAAAAAATCACATTTAAAAGATAACATCAACTAATACATTATATAAGGATACACGATAGCTTTACTATACATCTATAAGGTCACAAAATACAAGAAAAATTAAATTCAACAAAGAACACATAAGGTATAAATAACAGAGCAGTAAAGAAGAGCTATATGATAACAATGTATATGTAACTCATCTATGCTTCTTACCCCAGGCAGCACATTCGCCTCACTTCCTTTTTCCATCCAGGAAGTGAGGAGACACACGAAGCGTGGGATTCTGGGAGTTGCAGTCACGGCAACAGACAGGAGAGGAGCACAAGTCTAGTCGTATTCTGGTCGCGCTGTCTTGTCTCCATTTCGGCCATTTTGTTGAAGTCTATTGAAAAAGTCAGACGCTGGTTCGATCAACTTTGCAGTTATTTATCAAGACAAAAGTTTTTGTTTTTTTTTTGGTGGGGGGGGGGATTTCGTATCTGATTAAAACTAAGATTATTCGAATAAAGAAACTAGCATCCTTAAAGTGGACCAACACCCAGGGGGCATCGGCCCGGGAATCTATAAGATCAGATCCCTCCCCGCGAGGGCATCCGAAATCGGGGCGTGTCTCGCGCTTCCCTCTAGCAGGGCGGCCGTTTGTGAGTGGCCGGCGCGGGCGTGCTCCCTGTTAGAGGGAAGCGCGAGACGCGGCCTCCAGCGCTCAGAGCCGCTGTGGTTGGACGCCGCTTGTACGTGCATACCACAGCGGCTCTGAGCGCTCTGATTGGACAAGCGCCCGCGTAGGAGCGTGGTGAGGTGAGTGTTTCCAGGCGTTCTGGGCGGTTTCACACAGCGGGTCATCCCCGATCGGGGTGCCCCACCGAAGTGGACCAAAACCCAGGATAGTCAAGACCCTGGGTGTTGGTCCACTTTAAAGTGAACCAAAACCCAGGATTTTGACTATCCTAGGTATTGGTCCTTTTCCCCTGGGACACCCTGATCGGGGATGCCCCGCTGTATGAAATCCCCCAGATCGGCGATGCCAAATCATCTTTTTCCGGTCCTACGGCGCATGTCCAATCAGCGCGCTTGGAGCCACTTGCGTCACATCGTCTAAGGCTCCCAGCGCCCCCGCTTCCCTCTCACAGAGTGCGTGCCTGCGCTGGCCATTTACAAATGCCTGACATGGAGACGCGTCCTGCTATAGGGATAGGGGGGATGCACCGCTGGACCAGGAAGCAAGGTAAGTGTATGGGGCGACCTGGGGGGTTTCACACAGCGGGGCACCCCGATATTGGATGGGAGGGTATCGATCAGCCCGGGAATCTTATAGATTCCCAGGCCGATCAGCGTGGGTTTTGGTCCACTTTAAAGAGGAACTTTACAGGCCCTCGAGTCTAAAAGACTCCAGGGTCATTCAAATTCCACTCCTTGGGGCATCCCGAATTGGGATGCCTCACTGTGTAAGACCCCCCTGGAAGCCCTGATATACTCACCTTCTCCCACCGCCCTCGCCTCATCTCTGCCCCAAGCTGGCATCCCCGCTCACCTTTAGCCGTGCGTGCAGCCATGTCTGGCCTTTCCGATTGGCTGGCACAGGCACGCCATGGCTAGAAGGAGATGCGGCAGGCGGCTTAGCCGTCAGTGAAGCCTAGTGAAAGCGAGTGCGTTGATTGGCTCAGCCAATCAGCTCGCTCAATTCAGGATGCCATCACAAAGAGGAACAACACCCCAAAAGGTCAAAATTGGTTGTGTTGTTCCTCTTTATCAGCCAAATCTAAAGGCCACGCCTCTGTCCTTATCTTTCTTGACCTACCCTCTGCTTTCAACTGCTGTTGGCCACCCTCTTCTACTCCATATTCTGGCATCCCTGGGGATTTAAGAGGCTCTCATCTTACCTTGCACTGATCGCACATGTGGGGGCTTATTTAATATTATTGGTGTGGGCACCACTTGAGCACCTCGACTGAGACGCTCAGCAGCGCCCGCACCGCAGCGTTGTCTTCAGGCTGTCTGCGCTGTCAGCTGTAGAGTTCCCCCGGCCAGGCAGGGTTCACAGCGCACGCGTATATAAGCCCCTTGCGCTGTGGTATGACTCCATACATGGTGATAAAGTTTTATGTATGGTGAATACTGCTAAGGAATAAAAAGAAAAGAAAGAAAGAGAAATAAGAACAGAAGGAATGACAGAAAAATGTAAGCAGAAAAGAAAGAAGGAATCACAAAAAAAGAAAAAAAAAGACGAAACAAAATAAAAAATGAATGCAAAGAACAAAAGAAACAAATAAATGACTGAAACAAAGAAAGAGAATGAATGCATGACAGAAGCAAAGAAAGAATAAACGAAAAGAAAGGAAAAAAAGCGGGTAAGACAGAGAGAAGGAATGGAAGAAAATAGAGCTGGAAGGAAAGAAAGAATAGAAAGACTGACAGAAAAAAAGAATAAAAGACAGAATGAATAGAAGGAATTACAGAAAAAAATAAAAGGAAAGAAAAATAATGGCATAACAGATGAAAGAAAGAAAAAGACTAGAAGGAAAGAACAGAATAGAAGAAAAGGAATAAAGAATAGAAGACCTGACAAAGAAAGAGGCTCTCCCAATGGCCATGGTTCCTGCATAGCCCGGCATAGGGGCGGCCCAGGGAAGAGGGAATGCAGCGGCCATGGCACCTGCCTGCGCATGCCCAGTGCTGCCACTTGTCCGGACGTCACGGTCCGCCAATATAAAAAATAAATGTGTAGAGGTGAGGTTTTGAGAGGCAAAATGCATTGTATTATAAATTACTGACACACAGGAGTCACATGGCCACAGCAATAAAGGGCAGAGAATCAGACTGCGGACACTGCCTTTAACTTGTTGCGCCCTCTCCCCCCTATACACACACACACTGTGGAGGAGTGTTTTTAAAGTGGACCAACACCCAGGATTTTCACTATCCTGGGTTTTGGTCCACTCCTGCGGGGCATCCCGATCGGGCGTGAAACCCCCCAGATCGCCCAAAAAAACTCACCTCACCCCGCTCCTACGCGAGCGCTTGTGCAATCAGAGCGCTCAGAGCCGCTGTGGTATGGACGGACAAGCGACGGACAACCACAGCGGCTCTGAGCGAGCAGGAGGCCGCCTCTCACGCTTCCTTCTAACAGGGAGCGCGCCCGCGCCGGCCATTCACAAACGGCGCCCTGCTAGAGGGAAGCGCGAGAGGCGCCCGCGCATGCGCCGTTGGAACGGGGAGAAGGTAAGGTTTGTGGGCGTCCTGGGGGGGTTTCACACAGCAGGGCATCCCGATTTCAGATGCCACGCGGGTAGGGATCTGATCGGTTTGGGAATCTTATCGATTTCCGGGCCGATCAGCCATGGGTGTTGGTCCACTTTAAAGTGGACCAACACCCAGGATTTCCACTTCCGCGGGGCACCCCGCTGTGTGAAACCCCCCAGAAAGCCCCTAAAATCTTACCTTATCAGCGACGGATAAGCCGCCGCTGCCTCTCGCGCGTCCCTCTTACAGGGCGCGCCCGCGCCGGCCATTCACAAACGGCCGGTGCGGGTGCGCACCCTGCTAGAGGGACGCGCGGGAGGCGGCGGCTTGTCCGTCGCCGATAAGGTACGTTTTTAGGGACTTTCTGGGGGGTTTCACACCGCGGGCATCCTGATTTCGGATGCCCCGCGGGGAGGGAGCTGATCGGCCCGGGAAGGTGGGTGTTGGTCCACTTTAAGGAGACATTAACGTGCCAACAACTTTTTTTTTTATACTATAGCAGTAACGTCAGCCCCCCCCCCCCCCCCCCCCAGATGGCCACCCTAGGCACGGGCCTAGGTTTGCCTAATGGTAAATACACCCCTGGTCACTGCCCGGTACTATCACAGGCACTGTAGATTTTTGACTTGATACATACAACTTTTTGACTGGGACCTGACACTCATCTGGCACTACGTGGCCTTAGCCTTTCTTAAATAATGCCCTTAGGATGTCTCACTCAAACATGGTTTCCTCCGTCCGTTGGTGCAACACAAGGTGCTGCTCTTGGACTGTTCCTCTTCTTGGTCTACACATATTCATACTGAAGTTTGAAAGCCAGTTAGTAGACAGGTACTCTTGAAATATTTATGCTAGTATTTGGGATGCCCCCTCTTCAGATACACAGGTTGGCTGCTTTTATAGTGGAAAAGTGACTTTGTTTACCCCCAAGTGAAAAAATACTTACCTACCCCCCATGTACTCCCACCAGATACTAATGCACTGAGGAAGCTCTTGGAGCGAAACGTGTTTGCAACTTGCTACAAACGAGGGACATTGAACCCCGAATTGAAAAACTTGCTACAAACAGGGGTGTCAAGAAAAGGACTTTATGGAAGGTAGGGCACTCAGGTGCCCCCTATCCCACACCCTAATCACCAGTCTGTCCTGAGCAAAGGACAACATGTATACACTGTCTTTTCACTCTTTGTATGACTTTGTAAATAATTTGTTGTCATTTGTCTTGAAATACACTAATAAACACTTCTTTATTGTATTTAAACCTGAAATCAACTATAAGGTAAAAATAGGCGCATCTTGGTCAACCTCCAAAGGCTGTCCCCGAGGGCAATTTGATAAGACCCCTAGGACTCCCAGCAAGGGGAACCAACCCCAACCCTCCTCAGTTTCCCTGACTTAAGTCAGGCACGCCTATAACCCCAAACAAACTGCTCCCCTACTCTCTGTTACCGGACCACCCCATGCTCCCTTCCCCTCTCCCTCCCCCAATACTAGCAGGACATGGACTTCAGTCAGAAGTCTGTGTCGCTGTTCCGCCCAACACTAAAGCTGGGTGATGGGCTGCAGCCCATTAACCAGAATCTAGCACCCTGCATCCAATCAGGTCAGCTGTCCCCTGCCTCCAACCAGTCAGGAGGGGTAGTAGGCCGCAACAGGCGACAGCCGCAAGCTGGGACCGCAGTGCCCATTCCCACTAGCGAATATGGCGAGCGCACGTAACGCTCTGCCTGCTATGGAGAATGATGGGGGTGGGGCTCTGTCACACAGTCTGCTATGGGTTTAGGGTTTAGGTGCTGCCAGGGGCCCCTGTGACATGTAGGGATTACTACATTGTTTGACCCTTTGTCTTCCCTCTCCTCAGAGTGTTCCTGTTATTTATTGCTTAGTGTTTTTTTGCACACTTTGTACTATTTGGTTTGAGATTTATTCACTTTATGCGGGTTTAAACCGGACCTTCAGCGTGATTTAATGAAAAGCCCAAACTCTTAAAAAACTGTTCCCCAGCATCTAAAATTAATATATTTTTTTTACGTTTTTAGTCACTAACTTATTATTCTTTCCCCCACTGGGCTGAAACTCTGTTCAGGAATTTAGGATACGGGCGCCGCCATCTTGACTCAGAAGCATCACACTTACTGAGGAGAGTGGGATAAGGTACAGGGGGGCGGGTTATAGCTGTGCTTTGCTCGGACAGAGCAGAGCTGGGGTCAGGTAACGGTCAGCAGTCCCAGAATGCAGAGCAGCACAGTCAGGAGGCACTTCCTGTTTGCAGGCTGCCTGATAAGATGGCGGCTCTCATAAGCCGCCATCTTGGATGTTTAAAGGCTCATAACATGCAGTAGATGCAGGTAGGATGATTTTTAATGTGAGCAATCTGTATGTACAGGGTGGGGGAAACGTATAAGATAGGCTCTTATTCAGGGTGAAGGTCCGGATTAATGTGGACAATCTGTATGTACAGGGTGGGGGAAACGTATAAGATAGGCTCTTATTCAGGGTGAAGGTCCGGATTAATGTGGGCAATCTGTATGTACAGGGTGGGGGAAACGTATAAGATAGGCTCTTATTCAGGGTGAAGGTCCGGATTAATGTGGACAATCTGTATGTACAGGGTGGGGGAAACGTATAAGATAGGCTCTTATTCAGGGTGAAGGTCCGGATTAATGTGGACAATCTGTGTGTACAGGGTGGGGGAAACGTATAAGATAGGCTCTTATTCAGGGTGAAGGTCCGCTTTAAGTGTGATTTATTTATGGATTTACTGTTTTACGGCATTAATAAATTTTTTGTATGCTTTGCCATTATGCAGCATGCCCCCAATCATGTCCATTTGATTAGAGAGCACATAGGTTACTATTTAGAGGGCTCCTTTTATTATCTGTAGAGCAGCGATCACAGGTTGTTTGGTCTTGCCCCCCATTGTCTCCCCCTCCTCTTTACAATTCTCGGTGTATATATGTTTTTAATGGTGTTTTAAGATGTTTGTATAGGATTGTTGTAATATTAATGTTGATACATGAATAAAATTGATCACATAATTTTTCATTGCTTGTTAGTGGTGCTTCTGTACAAATAGGTTTTTGGGGGGTATGTGGAACCCCTATCTTTTGTTTTTTTTTTATGTTATTTATGTGTTTTAATGGTTTTAATAGTGTCCAGTGTGTAAGGTCTGCTTTGGTAAATAAGTTTTGGTATTCATTTCTACATTTATTGGTGGGGTGTTAAATCTAAAAGATTCCAGAACGAGCCACTGGTCTTCCCCTGACACATTCTGAATCGGAATGCCCCACTGTGTGAAAAACCCCTGGGCGACTGTAAACACGTGCGCGGGCACTCGTCTATTGGAAGCTGTCTGCAGTAACTGTGTCATTCGGTAAACGGCTCTTATTGTTGTCAATGGGGAGTGCGTGCTGCATCCCCTGCGACGTGTGCGCCCTCCTGCACCAGCCATTCAGATAGACCAGCCATGCCACCGGGGCTGTAGCAAAGCACGCTCCCCGTTTTAGTCAATGAGAGGCGTTTGCTGAATTACATATGGGTCGATTCAGAGCCAGGTAATAATTCTCACCTAATAAGTCAGAGCCTTGAGCTGGCCCCGGAGCAGCATGGGTTGGGCCACTTAATGGTTGTCCAATGGCAAGGCTATAGGACCAACCTAGGACGATGGCCAATGGCGATGGTGCAGGTGATCCAACCTCAGAAACTGAGGTTGGCAACAGGGTTTGACGGCAGATGTGGCAGGGTCGGCAACTTGGGAGTAGACCAAAGCTAACTGTACAGGAAACTGGAGCAGCACGCACGCTGAACAACATGGTAAACGACGTGCTAACCCTGCAATTAGCTGTTACGTCAGCCAAGCGGCTCTGGGAGTGATGGGGCCTGCGTCACTCGCGCAAACTGGGCCTCTAGGGAGAGACACTGCCCGGCAGTCGCCAGAAGGCGTCACCTCCACCAGACACAGGGAACGTCACAGTAGCTGCTGGCAGGTAAGTTGATGTTATACAGCAGAAGTTTGAGATACAATGTATAGATTTTATTGAAAAATGACATGGTATCTTAACTTCTCTGATAGAGACCTGTCATTGAAATAAGGGGGAGATGTGGACCTATTATATCGTGTTGAAGTAGGCCGACCTTTGCTTAATGAATCCTTGAGGACTTGTTTACTACTGCTTACCTCTGCTGTCTATGGGGTTTATTCATGAAGGGATAGCGCCAGGTAGCGCCTCGTAGCGGCAGCCAGCGTCTTGTGAACGCTGGACGCTGTACGGGAAACCACATTTATAAAAGCGCCTCTAACAGTGCCATGTAGCGTCTGATTCATCATTACAGGCGGCTCAGTGTCTAGCTTCCAGAGCGCCAGGTAAGACCTGTCGCTACCTGTCACTCTCCCATACATTTCAATGGATGTTCCTTTTCTTCCCTTATTTCTCTCAAATAATTGTGTGACCTCTCCTGGCCTAGAAAGAGTCATTTTTGAAAACTTTTTTGATTTTTTATATTTTTATGCAGAATTGTCATTACAGGTCTGGCACTAAAGTGTTAATGTCACAATGTTATAACAATGTCATTCCATGTGTTTTCGCTTTGTTACTGGTGGATATGTGATCAAAAACAGACTTTAATCACACAGCGGCTGGCGCTATATGCTGCAGTGCCCAAATCCAGAGCGCCCACCCTGTGTGAGTCTGTTTTTTTGTTAAATATGGTGTGGGTCACTGAGAGTCGGTTGCACTGAGCTGGCGCTACCTTTCGCTCGCTGCAACGCTATACTGGTGTTAGAGCGCCCAGCATACATCTCATTCATCCATGCCGGCCTGGTTGCCTCAGCGACTGAGGCATTCTGTTACAGCGCCTCATAGACGATCACAGCGTATAATAGAGGTCGCTCTAAGCGGCGATATAAAGGCGCTCAGCTGCCTCTTTGGCCTTGATTCACTAAGAGTTGAAATAAACTCTCATGGTGGTAAAAAATTCAATTCATGAGAAAAAAGTCTGAGAATACCAATGTTAGTGAATCACCAGATAGGAAGACAATGAAAGTCAATGGCACATTTTTACACTTGAGAAAAGTATTGAACTTTTTAATCCCTTTTACTCTGTATTAAAAAGTGCCATTGACTTTCATTGTCTTTCTATCTGGAGATTCACTAACAGTGCATGCCTCCCAACTGTCCCGATTTTCCCGGGATTGTCCCGATTTTTCAACAAAATCCCGCGGTCCCAGACCGTTAGCAAGTGTCCCGGGACGCCCTGCGCTGTGGCGGTGTGCCCAGGGGCGCAACGACGCCGGCGTCTTCAGTATAAACACTGGCCGGCGCGAAGATACTGACTTCCTGGCTTGCGGGTGAGCGTGCAGGGGGCGGCGCGCGGGGGGCTGGGTTAGGGATAAAAAAAACTTACGCAGGCTGGCATGCAGGGGTGAAGGCAGCCGACATTGCTGGAGGATCGGAGCTGGAGGGCGTGGCAGGGGGTGTGGTCGGGGCGTGACATGGGCGAGGCAGGGGGGCGTAGCTTGTCCCGCTTTCACATTTTCAGAAGTTGGGCGGTATGACAGTGACATTCTTAGGCATTTTTCTCATGAACTGAATTATTTACTACCATGAGAGTTTTTTTCAACTCTGTGAATCAAGGCCTATATCTTGTGTCTTACCTTGATACAACCCATTATTAGAAGGTTTACACTGCTAACTGGGATTTATCCCATAAATCACTGTAAATACGGAACTCAAGATATTTGGGTATTTGATCGTCTTAAGTCTAGGGATCCAGAGTGCGGTAAAAGAGAGGAATTATTAACCTGTGTTTTGAGATGTCTTAACACTGCGTGGTCTCCCACAAATAATCTCTGCCTATCGCCGAACCTCTGGAAGATTCCTCCGGCTGATGCTTAGACAGATGACGTTAGATACCCGCTCTTTTTCGTGGTGAAGTGATGTCGATTTTCCCATCTGATTTTCTCTGGAAAGATGATGCTTGATAACTCCTGGCGATGTTTTATATATATATATATATTGTTGTACCTTTTGTTTGCTTATTTACCAATTAGGAAGTGTATTTTTAATATTATATATATATATATATATATATATATATATATATATATATATATATATTGTTGTACCTTTTGTTTGCTTATTTACCAATTAGGAAGTGTATTTTTAATATTATATATATATATATATATATATATATATATATTGTTGTACCTTTTGTTTGCTTATTTACCAATTAGGAAGTGTATTTTTAATATTATATATATATATATATATATATATATATATATATATATATTGTTGTACCTTTTGTTTGCTTATTTACCAATTAGGAAGTGTATTTTTAATATTATATATATATATATATATATATATATATTGTTGTACCTTTTGTTTGCTTATTTACCAATTAGGAAGTGTATTTTTAATATTATATATATATATATATATATATATATATATATATATATATATATATATATATATATTGTTGTACCTTTTGTTTGCTTATTTACCAATTAGGAAGTGTATTTTTAATATTATATATATATATATATATATATATATATATATTGTTGTACCTTTTGTTTGCTTATTTACCAATTAGGAAGTGTATTTTTAATATTATATATATATATATATATATATATATATATATATATATATATATTGTTGTACCTTTTGTTTGCTTATTTACCAATTAGGAAGTGTATTTTTAATATTATATATATATATATATATATATATATCTATATTGTTGTACCTTTTGTTTGCTTATTTACCAATTAGGAAGTGTATTTTTAATATTATATATATATATATATATATATATATATCTATATTGTTGTACCTTTTGTTTGCTTATTTACCAATTAGGAAGTGTATTTTTAATATTATATATATATATATATATATATATATATATATATATATATATATTGTTGTACCTTTTGTTTGCTTATTTACCAATTAGGAAGTGTATTTTTAATATTATATATATATATATATATATATATATATATATATATATATTGATGTAATAAAATTACATCTTTATTGGTTATGCTCTGATCTCTTGAAAACAATATAACGAACCTGCATTTATATTAGTAGCCCCGCCTTGGGTATAACTTAGTAAAATATTTGGTATCTGGGTATGTTTTGGCCATCAGCAAAACAGTTGCTAACCCCGACACAGTGGCATTATCCCCACCTGAGTACCAGGTACACCGCTGGCAAACTGCCAATTAAACGTATTCTCAATCAGTAATGATTGCCCTGGAAATATTTTCAAGAAACACACCACAGACGTGTTGTATGAAATATTAATCAAATGTATTTGTTATATTTTATCACATTTTATATAAATACTCACTTTTTGGAGCACCTGTCATTTGGCATCAGGCTCAGTGCTGTAAGGCAGGGGCGCCCAACCCTCCTCCTCAAAGATCTCCACACAGACGGAGTATCGTATTTTTCACTAGGTATGTGAGTGAGTGTAGGGGGTTGGTAAGATAAAAGGCAATACCTTATGGTGCTTGCACACTGCTCGACCTGCTGCCGCAGCTCCAGCGGGTGGGCGTGGCATATGTGTGGCCAGCGTTCATTCATGGTCACTGGGCGTACAAAGGCCTCACCCATCTCCCCGAAGCAAGGTAGCTTTGGGGTTGGGGGGGGTCTCTGCCATACTGCCTGTATATGGGGTTGGGGAAAGCTCTGCCACAGTGGCTGTATATGGGGTTGGGAGGAATTCTGCCACACTGGTTGTATATCAGGTTGGGGGGAATTCTGTCACATTGGCTGTATATGGGGTTGGGGGGAATTCTGTCACATTGGCTGTATATGGGGTTGGGGAGAATTCTGTCACACTGGCTGTATATGGGGTTGGGGGGAATTCTGTCACACTGGCTGTATATGGGGTTAGAGAGGAACTCTTGTCACACTGGCTGTATATGGGGTTGGGGAAACTCTGTCACACTGGCTGTATATGGGGTTGGGGAAACTCTGTCACACTGGCTGTATATGGGGTTGGGGGAACTCTGTCACACTGGTTGTATATGGGGTTGGGGGAACTCTGTCACATTGGCTGTATATGGGGTTGGGGGAACTCTGTCACACTGGCTGTATATGGGGTTGGGGAAACTCTGTCACATTGGCTGTATATGGGGTTGGGGGAACTCTGTCACAATGGCCGTATATGGGGTTGGGGGAACTCTGTCACACAGACTGTATATGGGGTTGGTATAAACTGCTACACTGCCTAATAAGGAGTGATGGGGGGGATTCTGCACACTGCCTGTTATAGAGTGATTGGGGGTGGTCTGAACACTACCAGCTGCTACTGGTTTCAGGAGGAGGTACTTTAGCACACCATTTGGTTCAGATTATTTTTTCACTTCTTATTTTCTCTTTAAATCTTGTGTGCGTCTTATGGTATGAAAAAATACGATGATAATAATAATAATAATAATAGCTCAGATAGAGCTGTAGAGCATCCATTTGGAGATCCGCAAAACATGACCCGTTGTGAGTCCCTGAGGAGGAGGGGTGGGGAACACTGTTGTGAGAGAGAGCGTTAGGTTACATCAATGGGAAATCATCCGCTGCTTTGTTGTAAGACCTGTTGTTGTTGGCCTTACAAACAAGTTCAGATGGAGCGTAGACAACCTTTAGGTTAGGACGCAGGAACATTCTATTCATCAGCCACTGCTATGACTTGATATTGTGGTCAAAGCAGTTTTAAGCGATCCCACGCCAATTAAATAACTCAAGCCCCGCTGGTGTCTCCCCCTGCAGATTGGTGTGAACGTTTTATTTTTTAATCTTCTCTGACTTTTCCTTCAATATTCCTCCATTGGCACCTCCTGGTCCCTCAGCTGCCGGAAGACGGTAAGGCTTGGAGCAAACTGGAAGATGCACACAGCTTCACAGGCGCCCTGGCAGTGGTGAGACACCACGATGCCAGTCCTGAAAAGATTGCATCTTCGTGAGACTTCAGAGGAGCACTCCTAGCTGTTGGTCTTCTTTTAATTTGAAAACAATTCAACTTCGTGGCAAACAACCCAACACAGACCTGGGCAACCTCACCGCACAAATCTAAATTCGCTTACGGCAATCAAACAATAACTTCTATGGAAAACGAACGTTTCTTTCATCTCCGGTGGGTTTTCTGATGCTCCCGGAGGTGGGACTTCTGGGAAAAGCACTTGACACACTCCAGGCTGTTGGTCCTCTTTAATTTGAAAACAATTCAACTTCATGGCTAACGGAGGTTAAACTATGGCAACCCAACACAGACCTGGGCAACTTTGCCGCAGAAATCTAAATTCGCTTACAGCAATCAAACAATAACTTCTATGGAAAACAAACGTTTCTTTCATCTCCGGTGGGTTTTCTGATGCTCCCGGAGGTGGGACTTCTGGGAAAAGCACTTGACACACTCCAGGCTGTTGGTCCTCTTTAATTTGAAAACAATTCAACTTCATGGCTAACGGAGGTTAAACTATCGCAACCCAACACAGACCTGGGCAACTTTGCCGCAGAAATCTAAATTCGCTTACGGCAATCAAACAATAACTTCTATGGAAAACGAACGTTTCTTTCATCTCCGGTGGGTTTTCTGATGCTCCCGGAGGTGGGACTTCTGGGAAAAGCACTTGACACACTCCAGGCATTTGAAAGGTCTCTCCCCTGTGTGAATCCTTCGGTGTCTTAGAAGGTCAGAGTTGCTTATAAAACCTTTCCCGCACTCCAAACACGAATAAGGCTTCTCCCCCGTGTGAGTCCTCTGGTGAATCACCAGCTGGGAGTTACACGGGAAGCACTTGCGACATTCCGAACAGGAGTAGGGCTTCTCTCGCGTGTGGACCCTTTGGTGTATGACGAGGGTCGACCTGGTGGAAAAACGTTTGGAGCAAACGGAGCAGCCGAAAGGTTTCTCTCCGGTGTGGACCCGCTGGTGCACTATTAGATGAGCGTTGCCGGGGAAACATTTGCCACATTCAGAACAGGAATATGGACCTTTAGCAGTGTGGGTTCGCTGATGTAACACAAGCTGAGACTTCGATGCGAAAACCTCGCCACATTGACCACAGGACAACATCTTAACATCACTCCAGTCACGTCTGTCTGACTCATGAGAGGACAACGTTTGATAGTCCGAGCTGTCGTATGTTGGATTTTTGGGGTGTGCTTGACCAGCTGCATTGCTGTCCAAATTATTTAAGAGCCTTGGTGCACTGTCAAAAGCTTTAAATGTTCTATTATCAAATTCTTGAGCATCTGGGGCTACAGATTTTAAGCCCACATTTCTCAATGAACATATTTGCTGATTTGAGCTTTGAGAAGTTCTTAGTTCTTGTGCCTCTCCGGTCCATAGTGCCCCGTGGCTTTCCAAATTGTCTGAAGAACTTTCCTGATAGTTTGAACCTTGTGGCCCTGCATTACTGTTGTTTGTCTCTAATTCCTGACCAGCTAAGCTCCAAGATGTTCTTTTTCTTTCCAAGTTACTCAAGGGCCTTGTCGGATTTTTGGCACTTTGACAAGGTTTGTTTTTGGAGCTTGTACTTAACACTTGTCCAGCTTTAGTCCATACTTGACCTTTGTCTTTCAAATGACTCAAGGATCTCTTTTGATGCCGGAAACGTTGTAAGGTTCTATTTTTTTGACTTTTGGTTCTTAATTCTTGGCTATCATCAGCCCATCCTGGACTTTCATTTTCTACGTTACTACAAGACTTTACCTGAGTGTTTGAATCCTGAGAAGTGCCATTTTTGGGTTTTATGCCTAATCCTTGGCCCTCGCAAGTCCATGCCGGACCCTGTTCTTCTAAGTTGCATGAGAACTTGATATGATAGTTGGATCCATTGTTTGGACCTGATCTTATTTCTTGGCTATCTGTAGTCCATACTGAGCTTTCTCCTAAGAGGTTACAAGATGACACTATTTGATGGCTGGACCCCTGTGTAGTCATTGTTTTGGGACTTAATTTTTCACCATCTCGATCCCATACAGGACTCTTTTCTTCCAAATTACAAGAGGACCACGACTGGTAGTTTGAACCTTTTAAAGTTATATATTCAGGACTAGTCTTTAATTCATGGCCATTCCCTGTTCCGACTGATACATCTCTGAAACTAGTGCAAGATCTCATTTGGTCATTGGAGCCCTGTGAAATTATGGTTTTGGAACTTTCTTGGCCATCTTCGAACCACGTTGGACCTCTGTCTTTTGAAATATAGGAAAGGTTTAAGTTGTGGTTGAAGACCTGAGAAGCTCCATCTCTGGGCTTCACTCTGAATTCCTGCTCATCTCCACTCCATACTGCACCTTCAACCCTTGAGATGCTAAATGATCTTACATGATGGTTGGAAATGTCTGAACTTGTTTGAGAGCTGAAATGCTGAGAAGCTCCATTTTCCGTGCTTGTTTGCAGCTCTTGGCCGGCCTCAGTTTGTACAGGGCTCCTGTTGGGATTCAGGTCACCGGAAGGATCAATATTTGTAATTTCCAAGCCTCCTTCTGGACAATGTTTCACTTCTTCTAGGTGACTTGAGTGAAGTTTCTCATGACGGGAGAGACTTAATTTAGTAAGAAAGCGCCTGGAGCATCTTGAGCAAGAAAAAGGTTTTGGCCATTGCTTAGGTTTTTGCTGGCTAGTAAAATAGGATGTTTCAGGGACACCTCTGCCAACACCTGGCTCGGAGAGCTGTCTTGGTTTTTTTGTCAAGCAGGTTCCCACAGGGTCTTCAAGCCTTCCATTGCTTTCACGGGTATGTTCTACTTGCTGAGCATTATTCCTTTTTTTTATCTTTAGAGAAGAGTTGTGATTGGAGCTATCATCCTCCTCATTTAAGGTGGCTTCCTCCTTGCAAGCTGGTGCATCTTGGAAAGGATTGCTGGATAAGTATGTTGGCGTGTGGATGAGATTTGTTTCATTGCATGGAAGGGTTTCCAGCTTGATATGAGCAACTTCACATTGCATGTGATCTACTTGTGAGGATATCTCAGAGGCTGGGAGATGCTCTTCAGCAAGTGATTCAGTTTCCTGTTTAACATGAGAAAATGGATCACTGGTGCCATCTGATAGCGAGGAATTGTTACAGCAAATGGGGTCTTTATGCACAGATGTATGCTGGTTTCTTGTCTTCAACATATCTATTTAAAATACAACATGCATGTTATTCTACAAGGAAATCATCATACATGTTCTAACATCAGCATCCAACCTCACTAATGGAAGCCAATCCCACCAACAATGTCCCAACCTCACTAATGGAAGCCAATCCCACCAACAATGTCCCAACCTCACTAATGGAAGCCAATCCCACCAACAATGTCCCAACCTCACTAATGGAAGCCAATCCCACCAACAATGTCCCAACATCAGCTCCAACCTCACTAATGGAAGCCAATCCCACCAACAATGTCCCAACATCAGCCCCAACCTCACTAATGGAAGCCAATCCCACCAACAATGTCCCAACATCAGCTCCAACCTCACTAATGGAAGCCAATCCCACCAACAATGTCCCAACATCAGCCCCCAGCCTCACTAATGGAAGCCAATCCCACCAACAATGTCCCAACATCAGCCCCAACCTCACTAATGGAAGCCAATCCCACCAACAATGTCCCAACATCAGCCCCAACCTCACTAATGGAAGCCAATCCCACTGTCAATCTCTGAACATCAGCCCCAACCTTACTAATGGAAGCCAATCCCACCAACAATGTCCCAACATCAGCCCACCTCACTAATGGAAGCCAATCCCACCAACAATGTCCCAACATCACTAATGGAAGTCAATCCCACCAACAATGTCCCAACATCAGCCCCAACCTAACTAATGGAAGCCAATCCCACCAACAATGTCCCAACATCAGCCCCAACCTCACTAATGGAAGCCAATCCCACCAACAATGTCCCAACATCAGCTCCAACCTCACTAATGGAAGCCAATCCCACCAACAATGTCCCAACATCAGCCCCAATCTCACTAATGGAAGCCAATCCCACTGTCAATCTCTGAACATCAGCTCCAACCTCACTAATGGAAGCCAATCCCACCAACAATGTCCCAACATCAGCCCCAACCTCACTAATGGAAGCCAATCCCACCAACAATGTCCCAACATCAGCTCCAACCTCACTAATGGAAGCCAATCCCACCAACAATGTCCCAACATCAGCCCCAACCTCACTAATGGAAGCCAATCCCACCAACAATGTCCCAACCTCAGCCCCCAACATCACTAATGGAAGCCAATCCCACCAACAATGTCCCAACCTCACTAATGGAAGCCAATCCCACCAACAATGTCCCAACATCAGCCCACCTCACTAATGGAAGCCAATCCCACCAACAATGTCCCAACATCAGCCCCAACCTCACTAATGGAAGCCAATCCCACCAACAATGTCCCAACATCAGCTCCAACCTCACTAATGGAAGCCAATCCCACCAACAATGTCCCAACATCAGCCCCAACCTCACTAATGGAAGCCAATCCCACCAACAATGTCCCAACATCAGCCCCAACCTCACTAATGGAAGCCAATCCCACCAACAATGTCCCAACATCAGCCCACCTCACTAATGGAAGCCAATCCCACCAACAATGTCCCAACATCACTAATGGAAGTCAATCCCACCAACAATGTCCCAACATCAGCCCCAACCTAACTAATGGAAGCCAATCCCACCAACAATGTCCCAACATCAGCCCCAACCTCACTAATGGAAGCCAATCCCACCAACAATGTCCCAACATCACTAATGGAAGTCAATCCCACCAACAATGTCCCAACATCAGCCCCAACCTCACTAATGGAAGCCAATCCCACCAACAATGTCCCAACATCAGCCCCAACCTCACTAATGGAAGCCAATCCCACCAACAATGTCCCAACATCAGCTCCAACCTCACTAATGGAAGCCAATCCCACCAACAATGTCCCAACATCAGCCCCAACCTCACTAATGGAAGCCAATCCCACTGTCAATCTCTGAACATCAGCTCCAACCTCACTAATGGAAGCCAATCCCACCAACAATGTCCCAACATCAGCCCCAACCTCACTAATGGAAGCCAATCCCACCAACAATGTCCCAACATCAGCCCACCTCACTAATGGAAGTCAATCCCACCAACAATGTCCCAACATCAGCCCCAACCTAACTAATGGAAGCCAATCCCACCAACAATGTCCCAACATCAGCCCCAACCTCACTAATGGAAGCCAATCCCACCAACAATGTCCCAACATCAGCCCCAACCTCACTAATGGAAGCCAATCCCACTGTCAATCTCTGAACATCAGCTCCAACCTCACTAATGGAAGCCAATCCCACCAACAATGTCCCAACATCAGCCCCAACCTCACTAATGGAAGCCAATCCCACTGTCAATCTCTGCACATCAGCCCCAACCTCACTAATGGAAGCCAATCCCACCAACAATGTCCCAACATCAGCCCCAACCTCACTAATGGAAGCCAATCCCACCAACAATGTCCCAACATCACTAATGGAAGTCAATCCCACCAACAATGTCCCAACATCAGCCCCAACCTCACTAATAGAAGCCAATCCCACCAACAATGTCCCAACATCAGCCCCAACCTCACTAATGGAAGCCAATCCCACCAACAATGTCCCAACATCAGCCCCAACCTCACTAATGGAAGCCAATCCCACCAACAATGTCCCAACATCAGCTCCAACCTCACTAATGGAAGCCAATCCCACCAACAATGTCCCAACATCAGCCCCAACCTCACTAATGGAAGCCAATCCCACCAACAATGTCCCAACATCAGCCCCCAGCCTCACTAATGGAAGCCGATCCCACCAACAATGTCCCAACATCAGCCCCAACCTCACTAATGGAAGCCAATCCCACCAACAATGTCCCAACATCAGCCCCAACCTCACTAATGGAAGCCAATCCCACTGTCAATCTCTGAACATCAGCCCCAACCTTACTAATGGAAGCCAATCCCACCAACAATGTCCCAACATCAGCCCACCTCACTAATGGAAGCCAATCCCACCAACAATGTCCCAACATCAGCCCACCTCACTAATGGAAGCCAATCCCACCAACAATGTCCCAACATCACTAATGGAAGTCAATCCCACCAACAATGTCCCAACCTAACTAATGGAAGCCAATCCCACCAACAATGTCCCAACATCAGCCCCAACCTCACTAATGGAAGCCAATCCCACCAACAATGTCCCAACATCAGCTCCAACCTCACTAATGGAAGCCAATCCCACCAACAATGTCCCAACATCAGCCCCAACCTCACTAATGGAAGCCAATCCCACTGTCAATCTCTGAACATCAGCTCCAACCTCACTAATGGAAGCCAATCCCACCAACAATGTCCCAACATCAGCCCCAACCTCACTAATGGAAGCCAATCCCACCAACAATGTCCCAACATCAGCCCCAACCTCACTAATGGAAGCCAATCCCACCAACAATGTCCCAACATCACTAATGGAAGCCAATCCCACCAACAATGTCCCAACATCAGCCCCAACCTCACTAATGGAAGCCAATCCCACCAACAATGTCCCAACATCACTAATGGAAGTCAATCCCACCAACAATGTCCCAACATCAGCTCCAACCTCACTAATGGAAGCCAATCCCACCAACAATGTCCCAACATCAGCCCCCAGCCTCACTAATGGAAGCCGATCCCACCAACAATGTCCCAACATCAGCCCCAACCTCACTAATGGAAGCCAATCCCACCAACAATGTCCCAACATCAGCCCCAACCTCACTAATGGAAGCCAATCCCACTGTCAATCTCTGAACATCAGCCCCAACCTTACTAATGGAAGCCAATCCCACCAACAATGTCCCAACATCAGCCCACCTCACTAATGGAAGCCAATCCCACCAACAATGTCCCAACATCAGCCCACCTCACTAATGGAAGCCAATCCCACCAACAATGTCCCAACATCAGCCCACCTCACTAATGGAAGCCAATCCCACCAACAATGTCCCAACATCACTAATGGAAGTCAATCCCACCAACAATGTCCCAACATCAGCCCCAACCTAACTAATGGAAGCCAATCCCACCAACAATGTCCCAACATCAGCCCCAACCTCACTAATGGAAGCCAATCCCACCAACAATGTCCCAACATCAGCTCCAACCTCACTAATGGAAGCCAATCCCACCAACAATGTCCCAACATCAGCCCCAACCTCACTAATGGAAGCCAATCCCACTGTCAATCTCTGAACATCAGCTCCAACCTCACTAATGGAAGCCAATCCCACCAACAATGTCCCAACATCAGCCCCAACCTCACTAATGGAAGCCAATCCCACCAACAATGTCCCAACATCAGCCCCAACCTCACTAATGGAAGCCAATCCCACCAACAATGTCCCAACATCACTAATGGAAGCCAATCCCACCAACAATGTCCCAACATCAGCCCCAACCTCACTAATGGAAGCCAATCCCACCAACAATGTCCCAACATCACTAATGGAAGTCAATCCCACCAACAATGTCCCAACATCAGCTCCAACCTCACTAATGGAAGCCAATCCCACCAACAATGTCCCAACATCAGCCCCAACCTCACTAATGGAAGCCAATCCCACTGTCAATCTCTGAACATCAGCCCCGACCTCACTAATGGAAGTCAATCCCACCAACAATGCCCCAGCATCAACCCCCAACCTCATTATGTAGGACATACTGCACCTATAAATGGCATTCTGAAGTTGTAGTTGTAGTCTTACCTGCAGATGCCTCAGTCCCATGATCCTCTATTGGGACGCCATTGTCAGAATCCTTTTGTTTGATTAGATGCTGCCACACCTGCACACAGAAACATTCAGAGACATCCTGACACACGTATAGAAACCTCTTACGTTTCTCCCAGATACCTGATAATGTCCCTAAATTTTAAGACCCACTTACCTCCCCTGTCAGGAAGTGAATGATCCGGTTGGAGAGCTCCAAAATCTTCTGGTCATTGTGTTCCTGGTGGGATGGTGAGGGGACCTCTGGCTGCTCTCCGGAGCTCCGGTTTAGTATATTGGACACTTGTGGAGTCAAATGGCTGGTGGAGGTCACCTCCTCACTTGTCTTTCTAACAACCGCATAATTCTATAGAGCATGGAAAAACAAAGTGTAAAGACATCGTTTAGCATGTGACCTCCCAGAATCCCCTTCGCATCTCCAATCAGGGGTGTGTTTTATTAATAGAAAGAAGTGCAATGCCATGTGACTTCCCAGAATCCCCCTCACATCAAGGTCAAGGGTATATTTTAGTAGAAGAGATGGAAGCAATTTCATGTGACCTCCCAGTGCCCAGAGTCCTCTGGTCAGGGGTGTGATTTATTAATAGAGATGAGAGCGATGTCATGTGACCTCCCAGAATCCCCCTCACCACCACCACCAGTTCAGTCAAGGGTAGTGTTTCATTAAAAGGTTCGATCCATGTAATAAAAACAGAAGGGTACTCACCTTTTGTCCCCCGCAGATGACTTGTATGACTCCGGCAATCAGCAGCGTACCCGGTCGCTGGATCGCACCCTGCGCTGCCCGGGCCCCAATCAGCAGTCAGAAATTAATCAGTGTCGGGTCCACGCCCCCACCAGAGATGATGAGTTGCTGACTATCGGACGCTGACCCCATAAGCTGTGGGCGACAATAGCTGGGTACCCTTCTGTATTTATACATGTGGGATCTATCACTTTATTAGAGGTGAGAGCGATGTCATGTGACCTCCCAGAATCCACCTCACCTCTCTGGTCAGGTGTGTGATTTATTAAACCGGACCTTCACCTTGATTTATTGAAAAGCCCAAACCATTAAAAAACGATTCCCCAGCATCTAAAATTAATATATTTTAAGTTTTTAGTCACTTACTTATTATTCTTTCCCCCACTGGGCTGCAACTCTGTTCAGGAATTTAGGATACGGGCGCCGCCATCTTGACTTGACTTGGAGAGGAGAGTGGGATAAAGTGCAGGGGGCAGGTTATAGCTGTGCTTTGCTCAGACAGAGCAGAGCTGGGGTCAGGAAAAAGTCAGCAGTCCCAGAATGCAGAGCAGCACAGTCAGAAGACACTTCCTGTTTGCAGGCTGCCTGATGCTCCATGAGCCGCCATCTTGGATGTTTAAAGGCTCATAACATGCAGTAGATTCAGGTAGGATGATTTTTAATGTGAGCAATCTGTATGTACAGGGTGTGGGAAACATATAAGCTAGACTCTTATTCAGGGTGAAGGTCCGCTTTAATAGAGATGAGAGCAATGTCATGTGACCTCCCAGAATCCCCCTCACCTCTCTGGTCAGGAGCGTGTTTTATTAATAGAGGTGAGAGCAATGTCATGTGACCTCCCATGATCCCCCTCACCTCTCCAGTCAGGGGCGTGTTTTAAAAATAGGGATGAGAGTGATGTCATGTGACCTCCCAGAATCCCCCTCACCTCTCCAGTCAGGGGCGTGTTTTATTAATAGAGATGAGAGTGATGTCATGTGACCTCCCAGAATCCCCCTCACCTCTCCAGTCAGGGGTGTGTTTTATTAATATAGGTGAGAGCGATGTCATGTGACCTCCCAGAATCCCCCTCACCTCTCCAGTCAGGGGCGTGTTTTATTAATAGAGGTGAGAGCGATGTCATGTGACCTCCCAGAATCCCCCTCACCTCTCCAGTCAGGGGTGTGTTTTATTAATGGAGGTGAGAGCGATGTCATGTGACCTCCCAGAATCCCCCTCACCTCTCCAGTCAGGGGTGTGTTTTATCAATAGGGATGAGAGTGATGTCATGTGACCTCCCAGAATCCCCCTCACCTCTCCAGTCAGCAGCAGGATGATCTCCAGGGTTGGGGTGAGCACGGTGTCGGCCAGGCTGCGGCGCTCCATCGTCCGGGGATTGGCTCCGGCAGGGACATCGGACCTGGTGAGAGCAGGGAATTAGAATATTCACCATCATTATAAATAGAATGTAAAAATAATTAAAAAAAAAACATAACAATATATAATTAATAATGGCTGATGTAAATAAAACAAACATGCAGCAGGCCTGTGGGGGGCGCTGTTCCTCTGTTATTATTAAATAATAACAATAATTCAGACTCTCACTGGAACAGGAAGTTCTCTTCAGATAATATTCCCAACCGCTTGTTGCTGACTAGAATCCATCAACACCTCACTTCCGGGTTCTGCGTTCCACCTGGCGGAGTGACGTTGCGTTCCGGGAACCCAGGGAGGCCACGCCCCCTTAAGAATACTTCACATCGCAACCGCTTGAGACCGATGATAATGGCTCTTTTGGACGCGCAGCCATCTTTATTATCAACCAATTGGAAGCTTCATAACATCACAAAGTCTCCCGAGCAATGCGGAGTGACCTTAGTTGAGGCGGAACCATTGAGCGAGGAAAGCGGGGAAGGTTATGGGGAGAGACTTCCGGCCTGTGGAACGCAGAATCTGCAGTAAACCCGGAAGTATCGCGAGCTTCCTATTCGGATGTCTCAGAAGAAGAGGATGAAGTGTGATCTGCCCGACAGGAACTGCAGGTAACTACGGGAGATCCGCCATTACCTTACTAATGTCACAGCCCACGTGACCCTACAATACTCACCCCCCCCCACCAAACAATAATATTTCCTATCATTTACTTAACTTTCATTACTTTAAAGCGGACCTTCACCCTGAATAAGAGCAAATGTTATATGTTTCCCACACCCTGTACATACTGATTGCCCACATTAATCCGGACCCTCACCCTGAATAAGAGTCTATCTTATATGTTTCCCACACCCTGTACATACAGATTGCCCACATTAATCCAACAGAGTTGCAGCCCAGTGGGGGAAAGAATAAGTAAGTGACTAAAAACTTAAACTATATTAACTTTAGATGCTGGTGAATCGTTTTTTAAGGGTTTGAGCTTTGCAATAAATCATGGTGATGGTCCGGTTTAACTTTCATTACTTTAAATAAAACAGGCCCCTGACCGCAGAAGTGAGGGGGGGAGTCTGGGAGGTCACATGACATGTCATTGTTATTAAAGGGGAGCAGGTCACACGGTCACCCGATTTGGGATGCTCCGCTGTGTGATGCCCAAATAACTTACCACACAGTTTTAACGCAGGTGCATCCCCGGCTTTCCTTCAGCTGAGGCGCGCTCCAGCGCCCAGCCGTTCAGATAGGCGGGAGTGCGACGCACACTAGAGTGCTGGTCATGTAACGCGGAAGATTTGAGATCAGCCAATTGGCAATGCCAAATCAGCAGGGTGGGCGTGGCTATAAAAACTCCATTTGGGATGCCCCGCTGTGTTAAACCCCACAGACACCACTAACTTTCTGGGCTTGCAGCTGTGGTCTGCAAGGGACCAGCAGAAACGTGAGGTGTTTGGCGGCAACAGGGCCGGATTATGAGGGGGGGCGCAAGGGGCACGAGCCCCGGGGCCTCCACCACTTGCCCTGCAAAGGGGTCCTCCACCAACCTTTGGGCTATGGTCTGGTCCAGGAGGCTTTTCAGTCTTTGGTCTGACGGGATGCAGGGCCAGCAACAAAGCCATCTTGGAAGTGGGGGGCCCCCCACGCCTGGACAAGCCTCTGTTTTTGCAAACCTGCAACTTGGCAGAACAGAGAGTCTAGAGCAGCAAAGCCGCCGCCAGCAACGCTACAGTGATGGGTGCAGAGCTGTCACTGCACATAAGCCACCAAGCACAGCCGCTGGCAGCTCAATGCAGGGAACCAGCCGGGCGACTACACTACCCCCCCACCCAGAATGGCAAAGCAGGAGATCCCGAGCAGCACGCACCCGCACAAGGGACTCGATCTGACGTTCCAGTAAGTGGGCGGGTGCCAGACAACCACCAATCAGTTAATTGGGGAAAAAAATACTGTATCTGGGGCCTCCCCCAGATTTTGTGCCCAGGGGCCTCCACCACACTTAATCCGGCCCTGGGTGGCAATCTGGGGGGGGCAGGGGTGTACATGTGATAGGGGCAGTGCAGGCGTTGTGCCCCCGGGCTCGTGGAACAAGGAGGCCTGTTGCACCCTGTCTCCACCTCTTCTGTAGTATCTACCTGCATACTGATGGTTCTTCCTGCTGGCTGCACAGCCCACGTCTCAGTTGAGTGAGTTGTGGACCCGGCGGGTGGGAGGGGGTCTGCTGCTGATTATGGGGGCCTGCTATGGGGCATCATCAAGGCTATGTACGCCCCTGCTGGGGGACTCGCACAGTGGGGCATCCTGAATCGGGATGTCCCAAGTCAGACGGTTCTGGAGTCTTTTAGATGGTGATTGGTTCACTTTAATAAAACGCACCCCTGTGTGAGGTGAGGGGGATTCTGGGAGGTCATCTGACATCACTCTCATCTCTAGTAATAAAACACGCCCCTGACTGGAGAGGTGAGGGGGATTCTGGGAGGTCACATGACATCACTCTCATCTCTAGTAATAAAACACGCCCCTGACGGGAGAGGTGAGGGGGATTCTGGGAGGTCACATGACATCACTCTCATCTCTAGTAATAAAACACGCCCCTGACGGGAGAGGTGAGGGGGATTCTGGGAGGTCACATGACATCACTCTCATCTCTAGTAATAAAACACGCCCCTGACCAGAGAGATGAGGGGGATTCTGGTCACATGACATCGCTCTAATCTATAGTAATGAAACACGCCCCTGACCAGAGAGATGAGGGGGATTCTGGTCACATGACATCACTCTAATCTATAGTAATGAAACACGCCCCTGACCAGAGAGATGAGGGGGATTCTGGTCACATGACATCACTCTAATCTATAGTAATGAAACACGCCCCTGACCAGAGAGATGAGGGGGATTCTGGTCACATGACATCGCTCTAATCTATAGTAATGAAACACGCCCCTGACCAGAGAGATGAGGGGGATTCTGGTCACATGACATCGCTCTAATCTATAGTAATGAAACACGCCCCTGACCAGAGAGATGAGGGGGATTCTGGTCACATGACATCGCTCTAATCTATAGTAATGAAACACGCCCCTGACCAGAGAGATGAGGGGGATTCTGGTCACATGACATCGCTCTAATCTATAGTAATGAAACACGCCCCTGACCAGAGAGATGAGGGGGATTCTGGTCACATGACATCGCTCTAATCTATAGTAATGAAACACGCCCCTGACCAGAGAGATGAGGGGGATTCTGGTCACATGACATCGCTCTAATCTATAGTAATGAAACACGCCCCTGACCAGAGAGATGAGGGGGATTCTGGTCACATGAACATCGCTCTAATCTATAGTAATGAAACACGTCTCTCACCGGAGAGATGAGGGGGATTCTGGGAGGCCACATGACATTGCTTTAATCCCTAGTAATGAAGCACGTCTCTGACCTGAGAGGTGAGAGACTTCTAGGAGGTCACGTGACATCACTCACATCTCCATTAATAAAACACGCCCTGACTGGAGAGGTGAGGGGGATTCTGGGAGGTCACATGACATCACTCTCACCTCTATTAATAAAACAAGCCCTGACTGGAGAGGTGAGTGGGATTCTGGGAGGTCACATGACATCGCTTTAATCTCTAGTAATGAAGCACGTCTCTGACTGGAAAGATGAGAGGGATTAAGGGAGGTCACATGGCATCGCTTTCATCTCTATTAATAAAACACGCCCCTGACTGGAGAGGTGAGGGGGATTCTGGGAGGTCACATGGCATCGCTTTCATCTCTATTAATAAAACGCGCCCCTGACTGGAGAGGTGAGGGGGATTAAGGGAGGTCAACAAGACATCGCTCTCATCTGTTAATAAAACACGCCCCTGACCAGAGAGATGAGGGGGATTCTGGTCATATGACATCGCTCTAATCTATAGTAATGAAGCATGTCTCTGACCGGAGAGGTGAGGGAGATTCTGGGAGGTCACATGACATCGCTCTCACATCTTTTAATAAAACACGCCCCTTTTATCTGGTGTTACGTCATTGGCAGTCCTCTCTGTTTCTTTGTTTCCCCACAGATTTCCCCACTGGAGAGGCGCCATATTGTATAAATGAAGGTCATGGTATCATTGCTAAGCGATGCCCCGCTCTACAGAAAACACCCCGGAGGTGGCAGCTTCTTCACGCACAAATCTTTCTGTAGGAGAAGGTGAAGCCATAACAAAGTGCTGCAAGACAGCATACATTAAGGAGGAGCCATACACAAGTGACAGGGAAGGTACTGGAGAGATGCAGCCAGCTTCTGAGATAAAGAGGGAGGCCGATTCCAACGCATCTACTCCGAAGCGCCGCGTGTGTAGCACCGATCAATGTGTGGACAAAGCCGATCTTGCTGCGGACTCCGAGGAGGAGGAGAGTGATGGCAGCCAACCAGATCGAGCAACGGACAAGCAGTTTGTATGCGCCGATTGTGGGAAGTCTTTTAAGCGGAGCTCTGAGCTGACCGTCCACCGGAGAAGCCATACGGGAGAAAAGCCCTGCTCTTGCTCCTACTGCGGCAGGTCCTTCTCAACCTTCGCCAACCTGCTCTCCCACCAGAGGATTCACACCGGAGAGAAGCCGTACCCCTGCCCCGTGTGCGGGAAGAAGTTCACCACCAACTCCAACCTCTCCTTGCACCAGAGAATACACACGGGCGAGCGGCCCTTCCGGTGCTCCGAGTGCGGCAAGCGCTTCATCAGCAACTCGCACCTGATCCGCCACTGGAAAATCCACACGGGGGAGAAGCCGCACTCCTGCGCGACCTGCGGAAAAAGCTTCATCAGCAACTCGGACCTCAAGAGGCACAAGCAGATCCACGACGAGGCAAGGCCCAAGCCGGGCTCCGAGCGGGCCGAATATCTCAGGAGCCTGCCCGTCGATCTGGCCAAGAAGCCGCACCCCTGCCCGGAGTGCGGGAAGCACTTCACCACCAAGTCTAACCTCGGCGTCCACCGAAAGATCCACACAGGGGTCAAACCCTTCATCTGCCCCGACTGCGGCAAATGCTTCATCACCAACGCCCACCTGATCCGGCATCACAAGATCCACACGGGAGAAAAGCCTTACTCCTGCTCGGCCTGCGGAAAATGCTTCATCAACAACTTCGACCTGAAAAGACACAAGAAGATACACTTAGACTACGAGGCCATTTCGGCGCCCGGATCGGTGGAAAGTCTCAGCAGCGAATCGGGCGTCGATAATCACGAGAGGACTAACGTCGAATAAAAGTGGCGCTTTGAATGCCAATCGGGTTCGGAAGATCCGGCTCTGGCAAACATCAGGTTATTGGGAAAGGAAATCTTCCACAACAAACAATGAGCACTTAGGCATGAGAAGAGGCACGACGAGACAAGGCCGAAGCCGGGCTCCGAACATGCCGAGTATTTCAGGAGCCTACCCATCAATCTGGCCAAGAAGCCGCACCCCTGCCCGGAGTGCGGGAAGCACTTCACCAGCAAGTCTAACCTCGGTGTCCACCGAAAGATCCACACGGGGTCAAACCCTTCATCTGCCCCGACTGCGGCAAATGCTTCGTCACCAACTCCCACCTGATCCGGCATCACAAGATCCACACCCCCATGTGAAAAGCCTTACTCCTGCTCGGCCTGCGGAAAATGCTTCATCAACAACTTCGACCTGAAAAGACACAAGAAGATACACCTTGACTACGAGGCCCTTTCGGCGCCCGGATCGGTGGAAAGTCTCAGCAGCGAATCGGGCGTCGATAATCACAAGAGGACTAATGTGGAGTAAAAGTGTCGCTTTGAATGCCAATCGGGTTCGGAAGATCTGGCCCTGGCAAACATCAGGTTCTTGGCAGGGAAGATCTTCCACCACAAACACTGAGAACTTGGGCAAGAGAAGGTCCACGACGAGACGAGGCCCAAGCTGGGCTCTGAACTCACCGAGTATCTCAGGAGCCTGCCTGTCGATCTGGCCAAGAAGCCGCACCCCTGCCTGGGGTGCGGGAAGCACTTCACCACCAAGTCCAACCTCTGGGTTCACCGAAGGATCCACATGGGGGTAAAACCCTTCATCTGCCCCGACTGCGGCAAATGCTTCGTCACCAACGCCCACCTGATCCGGCATCACAAGATCCACACGGGAGAAAAGCCTTACTCCTGCTCGGCCTGTGGAAAATGCTTCATCAACAACTTCGACCTGAAGAGACACAAGAAGATACACTTTGACTACGAGGCCCTTTCGGCGCCCGGATCGGTGGAAAGTCTGAGCAGCAAATCGGGCATCGATAATCACGAGACGACTAACGTGGAATAAAAGTGGTGCTTTGAATGCCAAGTTCAGCCCTGGTGAACATAAGGTTTTTGGCAGAGAAGATCTTCCACCGCAAACGCTGAGCACTTGGGCACAGGAAGATCCACAACGAGACAAGGCCGAAGCCGGTCTCTGAGCGGGCCAAGTATCTCAGAAGCCTGCCCGGTGATCTGGCCAAGAAGCCGCACCCTTGCCTGGGGTGCGGGAAGCACTTCACCACCAAGTCCATCCTCTGACTGGAGAGGTGAGGGGGATTCTGGGAGGTCACATGGCATCGCTTTCATCTCTATTAATAAAACGCGCCCCTGACTGGAGAGGTGAGGGGGATTAAGGGAGGTCAACAAGACATCGCTCTCATCTGTTAATAAAACACGCCCCTGACCAGAGAGATGAGGGGGATTCTGGTCATATGACATCGCTCTAATCTATAGTAATGAAGCATGTCTCTGACCGGAGAGGTGAGGGAGATTCTGGGAGGTCACATGACATCGCTCTCACATCTTTTAATAAAACACGCCCCTTTTATCTGGTGTTACGTCATTGGCAGTCCTCTCTGTTTCTTTGTTTCCCCACAGATTTCCCCACTGGAGAGGCGCCATATTGTATAAATGAAGGTCATGGTATCATTGCTAAGCGATGCCCCGCTCTACAGAAAACACCCCGGAGGTGGCAGCTTCTTCACGCACAAATCTTTCTGTAGGAGAAGGTGAAGCCATAACAAAGTGCTGCAAGACAGCATACATTAAGGAGGAGCCATACACAAGTGACAGGGAAGGTACTGGAGAGATGCAGCCAGCTTCTGAGATAAAGAGGGAGGCCGATTCCAACGCATCTACTCCGAAGCGCCGCGTGTGTAGCACCGATCAATGTGTGGACAAAGCCGATCTTGCTGCGGACTCCGAGGAGGAGGAGAGTGATGGCAGCCAACCAGATCGAGCAACGGACAAGCAGTTTGTATGCGCCGATTGTGGGAAGTCTTTTAAGCGGAGCTCTGAGCTGACCGTCCACCGGAGAAGCCATACGGGAGAAAAGCCCTGCTCTTGCTCCTACTGCGGCAGGTCCTTCTCAACCTTTGCCAACCTGCTCTCCCACCAGAGGATTCACACCGGAGAGAAGCCGTACCCCTGCCCCGTGTGCGGGAAGAAGTTCACCACCAACTCCAACCTCTCCTTGCACCAGAGAATACACACGGGCGAGCGGCCCTTCCGGTGCTCCGAGTGCGGCAAGCGCTTCATCAGCAACTCGCACCTGATCCGCCACTGGAAAATCCACACGGGGGAGAAGCCGCACTCCTGCGCGACCTGCGGAAAAAGCTTCATCAGCAACTCGGACCTCAAGAGGCACAAGCAGATCCACGACGAGGCAAGGCCCAAGCCGGGCTCCGAACGGGCCGAATATCTCAGGAGCCTGCCCGTCGATCTGGCCAAGAAGCCGCACCCCTGCCCGGAGTGCGGGAAGCACTTCACCACCAAGTCTAACCTCGGCGTCCACCGAAAGATCCACACAGGGGTCAAACCCTTCATCTGCCCCGACTGCGGCAAATGCTTCATCACCAACGCCCACCTGATCCGGCATCACAAGATCCACACGGGAGAAAAGCCTTACTCCTGCTCGGCCTGCGGAAAATGCTTCATCAACAACTTCGACCTGAAAAGACACAAGAAGATACACTTAGACTACGAGGCCATTTCGGCGCCCGGATCGGTGGAAAGTCTCAGCAGCGAATCGGGCGTCGATAATCACGAGAGGACTAACGTCGAATAAAAGTGGCGCTTTGAATGCCAATCGGGTTCGGAAGATCCGGCTCTGGCAAACATCAGGTTATTGGGAAAGGAAATCTTCCACAACAAACAATGAGCACTTAGGCATGAGAAGAGGCACGACGAGACAAGGCCGAAGCCGGGCTCCGAACATGCCGAGTATTTCAGGAGCCTACCCATCAATCTGGCCAAGAAGCCGCACCCCTGCCCGGAGTGCGGGAAGCACTTCACCAGCAAGTCTAACCTCGGTGTCCACCGAAAGATCCACACGGGGTCAAACCCTTCATCTGCCCCGACTGCGGCAAATGCTTCGTCACCAACTCCCACCTGATCCGGCATCACAAGATCCACACCCCCATGTGAAAAGCCTTACTCCTGCTCGGCCTGCGGAAAATGCTTCATCAACAACTTCGACCTGAAAAGACACAAGAAGATACACCTTGACTACGAGGCCCTTTCGGCGCCCGGATCGGTGGAAAGTCTCAGCAGCGAATCGGGCGTCGATAATCACAAGAGGACTAATGTGGAGTAAAAGTGTCGCTTTGAATGCCAATCGGGTTCGGAAGATCTGGCCCTGGCAAACATCAGGTTCTTGGCAGGGAAGATCTTCCACCACAAACACTGAGAACTTGGGCAAGAGAAGGTCCACGACGAGACGAGGCCCAAGCTGGGCTCTGAACTCACCGAGTATCTCAGGAGCCTGCCTGTCGATCTGGCCAAGAAGCCGCACCCCTGCCTGGAGTGCGGGAAGCACTTCACCACCAAGTCCAACCTCTGGGTTCACCGAAGGATCCACATGGGGGTAAAACCCTTCATCTGCCCCGACTGCGGCAAATGCTTCGTCACCAACGCCCACCTGATCCGGCATCACAAGATCCACACGGGAGAAAAGCCTTACTCCTGCTCGGCCTGTGGAAAATGCTTCATCAACAACTTCGACCTGAAGAGACACAAGAAGATACACTTTGACTACGAGGCCCTTTCGGCGCCCGGATCGGTGGAAAGTCTGAGCAGCAAATCGGGCATCGATAATCACGAGACGACTAACGTGGAATAAAAGTGGTGCTTTGAATGCCAAGTTCAGCCCTGGTGAACATAAGGTTTTTGGCAGAGAAGATCTTCCACCGCAAACGCTGAGCACTTGGGCACAGGAAGATCCACAACGAGACAAGGCCGAAGCCGGTCTCTGAGCGGGCCAAGTATCTCAGAAGCCTGCCCGGTGATCTGGCCAAGAAGCCGCACCCTTGCCTGGGGTGCGGGAAGCACTTCACCACCAAGTCCATCCTCGGGGTCCACCAAAAGATCCACACTGGGGTCAAACCCTTCATCTGCCCCTACTGCAAATGCTTCATCACCAACGCCACCTGATCCAGCATCACAAGATTCACACGGGGGAGAAGCTTCACTGCTGCGCGGCCTGCGGTAAAAGCTTCATCAGCAACTCGGACCTCAAGAGGAACGAAAGATCCACGACGAGACGAGGCTCAAGCCGGGCTCTGAACTTGCCGAGTATCTCAGGAGCTTGCCCATCGATCTGGCCAAGAAGTCGCACCCCTGCCCAGAGTGTGGGAAGCACTTCACCACCAAGTCTAACCTTGGCATCCACCGAAAGATCCAACCTGATCCGGCATCACAAGATTCACTTGGGGGAGAAGCCTTATCCCTGCGGAAAATGCTTCATCAACAACTTCGACCTGAAGAGACACAAGAAGATACACTTTGACAATAGTTTTATATAATGAGCTGCCAGTATCAGCTCCAGATGGGCCCCAAAGACAAAAAAGGCCGCACAGACCAAAGTAAAAAATAATTATATTTTTAATGTCCAAAAAGTACCAATCCGAAATAACACAAACATGTAATAAACACACACAACAACAAGACTAGTTAAAAAACATAAATGACACTGCCCTAAAAAACTGACCCAAATGACTCTCCTTAAAGAATTATTGCACTATGCCCAAATCAATGCAAGACAACTGTATTGCTACATGATTAATTACTGCATAATTAATAAAGTGTATAAGGGTGCTTATCAAAAATTGGGAGAAATCCACAAAAAAAAAAAAATCACAAAAACCTAATCTATATACTGTACAGCATGTGCTACTATCTATACAAAGTGCAAAATGCAGTGAAGATACACTTTGACTATGAGGCCCTTTCAGCGCCCGGATTGGTGGAAAGTCTCAGCAGCGAATCGGGCGTCGATAATCACGTGAGGACTAATGTGGAGTAAAAGCGTTTGCTTTGAATGCCAAGTTCGGAAGATTAAGCCCTGGCGATCATAAGGTTTTTGTCAGAGAAGATCTTCCACCACAAACGCTGAGCACTTGGGCACAGGAAGATCCACAACGAGACAAGAGACGAGACAAGACTTTGGGTTCTGACGATCCGGCCCTGGCTCTTGGCAGAGAAGATCTTCCACCACAAACGCTGAGCACTTGGGCACAGGAAGATCCACAACGAGACAAGAGACGAGACAAGACTTTGGGTTCTGACGATCCGGCCCTGGCTCTTGGCAGAGAAGATCTTCCACCACAAACGCTGAGCACTTGGGCACAGGAAGATCCACAACGAGACAAGAGACGAGACAAGACTTTGGGTTCTGACGCCCTGGCTCTTGGCAGAGAAGATCTTCCACCACAAACACTGAGCACTCGGGGGCCCATTGGACGCCATACTGGGGAACCAGCCTAGAAAACTGCTGTTTTGTTTATCACAAATGAACATGTATAATAGTGTATGAGTGTATGCATCTGCACAAGAGATATCTGGGTAAAATGTTTTTATAAGATCTGAGGTTTATTCGATCTATAAGGTTTCAACAGGTAGCAATCAGGAGGACATCTTAGGTGCCTTCAAGTGGGGGTTGCCAACCTATTTTTTTATGAACTATGACTGATTGTCCCGAATACCACCCACTCAGGATTTCCCCAAGAAGGGTATAGGTCTGCTTTAAACCGGACCTTCAGCATCATTTAATAAAAAGCCCAGTTTAAGAAACTATTCCCCAGCATCTAAAATTAATATATTTTAGGTTTTTAGTTGCTTACTTTTTTTTTTTTTTCCTCCGCTGGGCTGCGACTCTGTTCAGGACTCTAGGATATGGGCCCCGCCATCTTGCCTTAGAAGCATCACACACACTGAGGAAAGGAGAGCGGGATAAAGTGCAGGTGGCGGGGTTATAGCTGTGCTTTGCACAGACAAAGCTGAGCTGGGGTCAGGGAAGGGACAACAATCCCAGAATGCAGAGCAGCACAGTCAGAAGACACTTCCTGTATGCAGGCAGCCTGAGATTTCATGATAGGCTCTTATTCAGGCTGAAGGTCTGGATTAATGTGGGCAATCTGTATGTACAGGGGAGGGAACATACAAGATAGGCTCTTATTCAGGGTGAGGGTCCGGATTAATGCAGCCAATCTGTATGTACATGGGGGAAACATACAAGATAGGCTCTTATTCAGGGTGAAGGTCCGGTTTAAAGTGATTGGCCACCCAATAAAAATTACAAAACGATACCCGCCTTTTTTGTCCGGTGCAGCTGATCAATCCTAGCAGGTCACCTAGTCCTATCCCGCAATCCCGCACCGGCCGGGTCCCAATTCCCTAACAGCGGCGTTATTGTGTCAGGTTAGCACCCCCCACCCCCTCACCCCCCCTATCAGGCACGGGAGCGCAGCCACCTCTTCTCCATTCACTACAAGGATGGCACACCCCCCTCCGTTGCAGTGAATGGAGGATGTGTGTCAGCGCTTCTATGACTGAGCCTGGAACGCCATCAATTCCTGTTGATTTGCCAGACTAGGACTCATCAGCTGCAGGGGGACAAAATGGAAGTACACTATGTTATTTATATTGGGTGGTCAGTCCCTTTAAAGTAGATATCTCGTGCCCATGTGACCCCCCGTTGTTGAGGCAGGAGGCGGGGCAGTTACAAAAAACATCTTACTGTGCCCAGAATGCTGCACCATTCCCTCTAGAATTTCTGGCCCTGGGGGCAGCCATCTTGGAGAGGGGCATCCCCTGCTCTGCGTGTGCGTGTTCTGATTCACTGGAATGGGCGACGGGTGTGCACAGATCAGGTGATGCCGCTGCCCGAGCACCAGTGACTAAGGATTCTGGGCCAGGTAAGGTTTTCTATTTGTAACCCCACCACCACCACCTCCTGCCTCAGCACCAGGGGAGGCAGATTAGATGGACACTCTTTAAAGAGGACCTGTACTGTACTGTCCTACCTGTGGGTGCAGCTCATGGTCAGCACTGGCACCCACCGATGCTGCACACCAGAAGCATATAACACAACTGGGCCCAAGAGTGGTCACCACCCATACAAGAGGCTGCACAACCAATCTGTTATTAAAAAAAGATAGATATTTACTTCAATGTTTAATGGTCAAATACAAAATGTACAGCACATGACACTAAGACATAATAATAAAAACAATTAAAACCACAGTAAGGCTGATCAAGAACGGTGGGACTAAATAAGCCGCAATCTTTTGATTGGATTGGAATACGTTTGGATTGATTTATAGGGCAGCGTGCAATATAGTAATATTGTTAACATTCTTAGATTGCGGCTTATTTAGTCCCACCATTTCTTGATCAGCCTTACTGTGGTTTTAATTGTTTTTATTGTTATGTCTTAGTGTCATGTGTTGTACATTTTGTATTCGACCATTAAACGTTGAAGTAAATATCTATCTTTTTTTAATAACAGATTGGTTGTGCAGCCATTTGTGGTGGGCCCAGTTGTGTTATATAGTATTGCTTGACATTTTATGTCTTTGGTCATCCTAGTGCTAGCACCCATTGATATTCATTATAGTGTACAGTATAGTTTAGCTGTGCCGAGTTCCATTTGTGTTTTCATTAGTGTAAAATAAAGTACAGAGCAAAAATTATTATAACAAACACCTGATTAGTGAAAGGCTTGCGCCTATACAAAGTAATATAGATATTTTAAATATATTTACAAATCATTAGGATAAGTTCATATAAATGTCCCAAAACACATGCACATGTGCTAAAAGTGATGCGAAAAAAATTTCAAGTATTGATGAATCCAGTGAGTATCCCAAAGGTCATGCACCAGTTAATAGTGATCACCCTTCACTCTTGTGCGCTTACCAGAATCTCATAAAAACAACTCCTTAGATCAATGCTTTATAAACGTGCTCCATGAAATAATTCCAAGCTCAGATGAAGTTCCATATATCACAAGCTCAGATGAAGTTCCTTATATCACAAGCTCAGATGAAGTTCCATATATCACAAGCTCAGATGAAGTTCCATATATCACAAGCTCAGATGAAGTTCCTTATATCACAAGCTCAGATGAAGTTCCTTATATCACAAGCTCAGATGAAGTTCCATATATTACAAGCTCAGATGAAGTTCCTTATATCACAAGCTCAGATGAAGTTCCTTATATCACAAGCTCAGATGAAGTTCCTTATATCACAAGCTCAGATGAAGTTCCATATATCACAAGCTCAGATGAAGTTCCTTATATCACAAGCTCAGATGAAGTTCCATATATCACAAGCTCAGATGAAGTTCCTTATATCACAAGCTCAGATGAAGTTCCATATATCACAAGCTCAGATGAAGTTCCTTATATCACAAGCTCAGATGAAGTTCCTTATATCACAAGCTCAGATGAAGTTCCATATATCACAAGCTCAGATGAAGTTCCTTATATCACAAGCTCAGATGAAGTTCCTTATATCACAAGCTCAGATGAAGTTCCATATATCACAAGCTCAGATGAAGTTCCTTATATCACAAGCTCAGATGAAGTTCCTTATATCACAAGCTCAGATGAAGTTCCATATATCACAAGCTCAGATGAAGTTCCATATATCACAAGCTCAGATGAAGTTCCTTATATCACAAGCTCAGATGAAGTTCCATATATCACAAGCTCAGATGAAGTTCCATATATCACAAGCTCAGATGAAGTTCCTTATATCACAAGCTCAGATGAAGTTCCTTATATCACAAGCTCAGATGAAGTTCCATATATTACAAGCTCAGATGAAGTTCCATATATCACAAGCTCAGATGAAGTTCCATATATCACAAGCTCAGATGAAGTTCCTTATATCACAAGCTCAGATGAAGTTCCTTATATCACAAGCTCAGATGAAGTTCCTTATATCACAAGCTCAGATGAAGTTCCATATATCACAAGCTCAGATGAAGTTCCTTATATCACAAGCTCAGATGAAGTTCCTTATATCACAAGCTCAGATGAAGTTCCTTATATCACAAGCTCAGATGAAGTTCCTTATATCACAAGCTCAGATGAAGTTCCTTATATCACAAGCTCAGATGAAGTTCCTTATATCACAAGCTCAGATGAAGTTCCTTATATCACAAGCTCAGATGAAGTTCCTTATATCACAAGCTCAGATGAAGTTCCTTATATCACTCCATATATTCAATGATCACATAGAAAAAGAACAGAAGGCAATAGTGCAACCCCATTTGATTTGAATACCACACGTTTAATAATAAAATATTGCACTTACAAACATGCAGTGAATGTATACACAGAAATAAAACCAAAGAGTAGTTCTCCTTCCCCCAGTCCACTATGGCCAGTAGTAGATAAGGTATATATAGGACCGAACTCGCACTTCAAGAATAAAACACCTAAGGTATAAAAACACAAGAACTATGCCGCTGCCCCGCCTAACGCGTTTCACTGTTACTACAGCTTTTTCAAAGGCTGGAGGCAGGGAGCAGAAGAAAAGCGGCTTTTAGTATTTAAACACATTTCGTGGCTCACCTATTAACTGTAATAAAAATAGTACAGGTAGTCCTCGGGTTACGACGGTCTCGAGTTACGTCGTTTCGTGGTCACGACGCTTTATACGGCGTCTCATTCTGAGTACTGCACACTGTACCCGGTTACTGTACATGAGAAAAACGAGTCTCCTGCACGCCATAACACCCTTCATTATGGCTCCCAAACGAAAGGTAGACTCATCTGATACCAGTGCATCAAAGAAAAGGAAGGCCATCACCATGGATAGGTGTTTGGATAGGCTAAGTGTTTGCAGTACTGTACTGTTATTATGGTACAGTACTGTATGAACGTATGATCCGACATACGTCGAAATTCGGTTTACGACGCCGCGTAAGAACGGGTCAACGTCGTAAGTCGAGGACTACCTGTATAATCCTACCTTTTAAAATGACATGCTTAGTCGCCGAATGCTGTGATGGCACTTCCAAGCTAGCTAGCTGTGTTTTTCATTAGTGCTGCACACCAGACGCATAATGGCTTCTTGTTGGCGCCAGGAAGCAGATTGCATTGCAGCATTTAAAGCGGAGCTACACCTTACCTCCGATGCCTTTGCTGGCAAGTGGGCCCACACCCTCCCTGGACAAAAGTGCCTGAGCGAGCTATACGGGACCTCCTCCCATCCGGGTGATCAGACCGCAGCAGCCAGTGGCTGCTACGATGTGTGCTGCAGCTTATGGTCATCCTTACAGTGACCCTGGCGCGGAGCAGGTGAGTATTGCTTACTGCAACGTTCAGTTAAAGCGGGCCTCCAGTCAAGAAAATAAAGTTTAGTCATTTGCTTCCCTAAAGTCCTCCTTTGATGATCAGTGGCGAGTGCTGTTTGAGAGGGCTTAAAGAGGACCAACACCCAGGACTTTGACTATCCTGGATCTTGGTCCACTTCCCCGGGGGGTGCCCCGCTATGTGACCCCCCGATCGCTCGTAAAAACTCACCTCACCCCGCTATTACGGCGCATGCGGTGCCGCTCGTCCAATCAGCGTGCTCGGAGCCGCTGCAAGGCGTACAATCACGGCGGCTCCGAGCACGCTGATGACCGCATCTCACGCTTCCCTCTAACAGGAATGGCACGCGCCCTGCTAGAGAGAAGCGCGAGATGCGGCCCGCGCATGCGCCGTTGGATCGAGGTAAGGTTCCTGGGCGTCCTGGGGGGGTTTCATACAGCGGGGCATCCCGATTTTGGATGCCCTGCAGGAGGGATCAGATTGGCGATTCCCGGGCCGATCCGGGAGGGTGTTGGTCCACTTTAAAGGCACTCTGTAGGCACTGTTCATAAAATGTCATTCAGCACCTCACCTCATCATGGCTTTGCTCTCCCTTCCTGTTAGAACGCAGCTGCTCCTGAAAGCAGAAGCAAGGCAAAGTGTAGTGGCACACCCCCTGAAATCTTTTGCCATAGACCACCAATCATATGTCTAAGCTTGTGGTGTAAAGCTCTGCATCATCAGACTGTGGACACTGGGAGAGAACAGCCAGTGTGATGAGAATTCCTGTCTTACAGGTACACCGCCTGAATTCCTTTGCCATATACCACCAATCATAGGGCTAAGCTGGTGGTCTAAAGCGCTGCATCATCAGAAGGTGGACACTGGGAGAGAACAGCCAGGGTCATGAGAATTCCTGTCTTACAGGTACACCCCCTGAATTCTCTTTCCATAGACCACCAATCATAGGGCTAAGCTTGTGATCTAAAGCTCTGCCTCATCAGAAGGTGGACACTGGGAGAGAACAGCCAGTGTGATGAGAATGCCTGTCTTACAGACCCCTCCCATAATGCTGATTATTATGCGGCATCACAGAGCCGAGGGCCACACCTAAATATTACAAAACTGTAACTTTGATCTCGGCCATTTATTCTTAAATGTAAAAAAAAAAAAGGAAAACAGTTTAGGACAGCGCCAAACGTGGCCCGACACAATGGGGTAACAAATGCCCTCATCTGCTGCATCCCTTTAACCCCATGCAGATGTTGTGGAATAGCTGATCTCCTAGAAATACATGGGAGCGGCCATCTTGGATCACACCTGAGAGCCCTACTTACACATAAGTGGGATGGGGAAGAACCAGCACACAGACAGGAGCTTCAAACCCAAGCAGCCAGAGAGGGATTTAATAATGCTGGCTGCAGTGTGTCTGTGGAGGAGGAGGAGCCCTGTCCCACTCTGCTGAGCTGATTGGAGGACAGGATGAAAGAGAGAATGTTATTGGCTGAACCTGTAAACCTCAATATCTCGGCCATTTCAATTTAAGAATATCGCCAAATGTAGCCCGACACAATGGTATAACAATTATGGCTGCTGTATCCCTTTAAACCGGACCTTCAGCATCATTTAATGAAAAGCCCAAACTCTTAAAAATCTATTCCCCGGCATCTAACATTATTATATTTCATGTTTTTAGTCACTTATTATTCTTTCCCCCACCGGGCGCCACCATCTTGCCTCAGAAGCATCACATACCGAGGAGAAGAAACAAAGGGGGGGTGGCAGCCGCTCAGACCATTTTATAACTAACCTGGGAGGTGCACATTAGCAGGGCAATTAGGATACAAAAGTCTTAAAGGCCAGTCTGCCCCTGCTGTACCTGTACAGAATATATATCAGGTGGCCCCCCGGGAATTCTCCAGTGCCTCCCTATTGCCAGTCTGCCCCTGCTGTACAGAATATATATCAGGTGGCCCACCGGGAATTCTCCAGTGTCTCCCTATTGCCAGTCTGCCCCTGCTGTACAGAATATATATCAGGTGGCCCCCCGGGAATTCTCCAGTGTCTCCCTATTGCCAGTCTGCCCCTGCTGTAGAGTATATATCAGGAGGCCCCAAAGCAGTGCAGCCCACCAGGAATTCTCCCATGTTTCCCTATTGCTAGTCCTAAAACTAGTCCAGTCTGTATGTGGAACCTTCTATCCGGGATCAGGAAATGGAGGGGGGGAGGAAAAAAGAGAGCGCCTTCCTGTCTGTGGAACGCACAAACAGGAAGTGATCCGAAACCAAAGGCAGGAAGTGCCTAGAATTGCCCCCTCTCCGGGGAACACACGAGCAGAAACTGATGCAGGGGCTTCACAAACTAACCGGGGACCCGCCAGACTTGCTAATCAGGGGGAGGAGCCTGCTGTTGCTGAGGTCATGTGACTTCAAGTCATTCCTACGTTCTTTTTTTTCTTATACTAATATTATAGTTTATTAACCCCTGAAAACCCCACAGAGAAATCTAAGAGAGGATCCAGCATGGCCGCCCTCCAAAGTCACCTGACCAATCGCCTCGTACAGATCAACCTGGAGATCATCTACCTGCTGACCGGAGAGGTGAGGTCACATGGTATCCCTCCAATCTTTATTGATAAAACACGCCCCTGACTGGAGAGGTGAGGGGGATTCTGGGAGGTCACATGACATCGCTCTCACCTCTAGTAATAAAACACGCCCCTGACTGGAGAGGTGAGGGGGGTTCTGGGAGGTCACATGACATCACTCTCATCATTATTAATAAAACGCCCCTGACTGGAGAGGTGAGGGGGATACTGGGAGGTCACATGACATCACTCTCATCTCTATTAATAAAACACACCCCTGACTGGAGAGGTGAGGGGGATTCTGGGAGGTCACATGACATCACTCATCATTATTAATAAAACACACCCCTGACTGGAGAGGTGAGGGGGATACTGGGAGGTCACATGACATCGCTCTCATCTCTATTAATAAAACACACCCCTGACTGGAGAGGTGAGGGGGATTCTGGGAGGTCACATGACATTGCTCTCACCTCTATTAATAAAACACGCCCCTGACTGGAGAGGTGAGGGGGATTCTGGGAGGTCATGTGATATCGCTCTCTACTAATAAAAAAATGTCCCTGATCGGTGAGGGGGATTGGGGAGGTCACATGACATCGCTCTCATCCCTATTAATAAAACACATCCCTGACCGGATGGGGGAGGGGGATTGTGGGAGGTCACATGATAACGCTCCAATCTTTATTAGTAAAACACTCCTCTGACTGGAGAGGTGAGGGGGTCACATGGCATTGCTCCAATCTCTATTAATAAAACACACACACACACACACACACCCCTGACCGGATGGGGGAGGGGGATTCTGGGAGGTCACATGACATCACTATTACCCCAATCAAGGAAATTCACGTGTGACTGGAAGGTGTCGGAGCTCTTTGAACTCAAGGACCCACTATTATTCTACTTTGTATTATTCTACTTGTTTATTAATGACATAGAAAATGGGTTTTAAGCGGAACAAAACCCAGCAGCGGCCGGCTTGGAATCTAAAGGTTTCCAGGGCTGGCCACTGGCTATGCCCCTCTGTGTGACCCCCCCCCCCCCCCCCCAGGGCGCCTGTACACACTCACCTTCCCCCGGTCCAATGGCACATGCGCTGGTTCTTGTCCAATGAGAGACGCCCGCTGAACTGAAGCAATTAGACACTCATGGTTGTCAGTGGGAAGCGCGCGCTGCCGCATCCCCTGTATTCCCGGCCGTGTGTTCGCTCCCCATTATAGTCAATGGGAACCGTTTGCCAAAAGATGTAAACACAGCAAACGCCTCTCATTGGCTGAGCATCTGTGAATGCCGAGGGGCGCAAACTGCGGGGTTTCACACAATTGGGATGCCCCAGGGACAAATCCCAGGGAAGTCAATATCCGGATTTTGTTCCGCCTTAATGGCACTGTCTGTAGATATAGTAGCACAGTGCCGCCTATTGAAGATGGTCGCAAGCCTCAGGCTGACTGGGACATATTGAGTGTTTGGGCTCCACTTGGCAAATGAAGATCAATGTGGAGAAATAAGTCTTCGGGGCCCGATTCTCTCCCCATTGCCGGCTTAGCCATCTGTAAAGCAGCTATATTTTAAGGAGTGTGCCCATATGAGGATAGAGACACAATTGTGCGTCACTATAACATCCCAGGAACAGAGGAATCCCACAGCTCCTCAATCTATCCTCATTAAAGTGGATCAAAACCCAGGATTTTGACTATACTGGGCTTTGGTCCTTTCCCCGCGGGCACCCTGATCAGGGGTGCCCCGCTGTGTAAAACCCCCCAGGACGCCCGAACGGACTCACCTCTGGCAGCCGCATCCTTCGCTTCTCTCTAGCAGTGCGCATGCCCGCGCCAGGCTTTTGTGAAAGACCGGCGCGGGCACGCTCCCTGTTAGACAGAGGCGGAGGATGCGGCTGTCAGAGCCGTGCCGCGCGCCGTGCGACCAGGAAGAGGTGAGTCCGTTCAGGCGTCCTTTTATTTTAATGGAAGGAAGAGGGCATCTCGGGTGACAGGTTCTGTCACCCCTCATAGACTAAATCTGTCACCCCAGGATTTTATTCCTACCAGGGGAAAAAAAACACAAGCTTGGCGACAGTTTTATTCAGTTTGGGTGTATAGGTGACCCTTCTCCTTATTAGCTAAAGTATTAATATGGATTTTTAATATTACACAATTTCGCGATAGTGCTCCTTTAAACAATGGCACCACTCAGATACATGGATTAGATTATTAATTACTGTATTGCTCAAAAAAACTCTATATACATATATGTGTGTGTGTATATATTTATATAGAGTTTTTTTGAGCAATAAAGTAAATAACAATCTAATCCATGTATTTGAGTGGTGCCATTGTTTAAAGTGGACCAAAACCCAGGATAGTCAAAAGTTTTGACTATACTGGGCTTTGGTCCTCCCCCTCCCCCCCCGGGGCACCCTGATCAGGGATGCCCCCGCTGTGTGAAACCCCCCAGATCGCCGAGGGCAACTCACCTCTTCCCGTTCCTACGCCGCATACACCGCCGTTCGTCCAATCAGCGCACTCGGAGCCACTGACGTCACGTCATCTAAGCGTTCGTCTAAGGCAAGCGGCTCAGAGCGCTGGCAGCCGTATCCCCCGCTTCCCTCTAACAGGGAGCGCGCCCATTCTCAAATGCCTGGTGCGGGCACACGCCGTGCTAGAGGGATAGCGGGGATGCAGCTGCGTTTCGCGCATGCGCTGTTGGACTGGGAAACAAGATAAGTGTATGGAGCGACTGGCGGGTTTCACACAGCGGGGCATCCCGATTCTGGATCCCCCGGGGGGGGAGGAATCGATCGATCTTATAGATTCCCGGGACAATCGGTGTGGGTTTAATTATGTACCCATTAGTCTCTGCATCTTTTCATCGTCATATGTTTGTTTGGCTTTGTAGAATTATGGACCAATAAAGAAGGAGCCCGATGAAGAGGTGACTCCATCTAACAGCATCAGGATGGAAGAGGAAAGCCAGAAGATTCTGGAACTTGCTAATAATATCATAGAGCTGGTAACCAATGGGAAGGAGGCCACGACGGAGAACCCGCCGTCGCTCACATCGCTAGGTAAGCCAAGTTCGGGTTCATACTAGACTTTATGAGCTGCGGTTCCCAAACTTCAGCCAGAAGTCCACATTCAAGTTTGGCCCAAACCCCAAAAAGCCGATCGATGGGCTGCTGAGCAGCTTAAAGTGGACTAAAACCCGTGATTTTCCCTACCCTGGGATTTCGTTCTTACCCCCGAGGCACCCCAGTTTGGGGTGCCCTGCTGCAGGGGCGTACATAGCCCTGATGGGGCGCCATAGCAGGGCATCATCAGCTGACCCACGCCCCCCCATTCATGGACACTTACCGGTGCCTGGTCCGCAAACTTCAGCGCATGTGGCGTGCGGCGCCAAGCCGGGCTTGTGCCGCCAAGTCGTGGGGCTATGTGCGAGCGGGAAGGAAGCAGCATGGCTAGGTAAGTATTTAGGAGCAGGTAGTAAAGAAACCTTTTACACAATGTGCAATGTCTAGCACCACTCCCAATTATCATCAACCTGAGGAAAATCAAATGTGCCAATCCCCGGACCCAAAGGTTACACTGTATCAATATAAACGACGGTCCCAGTAAACCGCAAAATGGGAGGCACCAAATGTTCCTCAATAATCAATCCTCCAAAGTCACATCAATACAACCATTTTTAATTCATTAGTATGTAAAAAAAGACTACAAACATCACTCACAGACATAGACATCACCTCACAGACATAGACATCACCTCACAGACATAGACATCACCTCACAGACATAGACATCACCTCACAGACATAGACATCACCTCACAGACATAGACATCACCTCACAGACATAGACATCACCTCACAGACATAGACCTCACCTCACAGACATAGACATCACCTCACAGACATAGACCTCACCTCACAGACATAGACCTCACCTCACAGACATAGACCTCACCTCACAGACATAGACCTCACCTCACAGACATAGACCTCACCTCACAGACATAGACATCACCTCACAGACATAGACCTCACCTCACAGACATAGACCTCACCTCACAGACATAGACATCACCTCACAGACATAGACATCACCTCACAGACATAGACATCACCTCACAGACATAGACATCACCTCACAGACATAGACATCACTCACAGACATAGACATCACCTCACAGACATAGACATCACCTCACAGACATAGACATCACCTCACAGACATAGACATCACCTCACAGACATAGACATCACCTCACAGACATAGACATCACCTCACAGACATAGACAAAAACTCAGTACAATCACAATCTTAAAAAACATTTATACACAAACCCGGCCACAGCAAGGAACCCTCATAACAATTTCCAAAGTTCATATATACCATATATACATAATCAAATAATTTTATTGCTACCAATACATATCCTGTGTCTAATCTGAAGTGCTAGTGCAAAAAAGTGCAGTAATGCAGAGCAAAGTTATGAATATTACATGTGCAAAACGTATCTACTTAATATCAAATGAACATGCCAAAACCATCTGGGACAAACACCCCTATAGTGCAAAATCACCCACCTGCTGGACCAGGTACAAAATCTCACCACCCACGCGTTCCGTGGAGCAAAGTCCACTTTCTCAAGGAGCATACCACAGAAGCGATGGAGGGAGCGTGCCCCAGGCCCCCTTGTTCCACAGGCCCGGGGGCACGTGCCTGCACTGCCTCTATGGTATGTACGCCCCCATCCCGCTGTGTTTACCAACTTACTCACCTCTCCCCGAGCGTCCACTTAAATGTATGCAGACTGTGCAGCAGCAGGAAGCGGCTGTACAACTTACATGAGACGGTCGGCGTTCTTTCCTGTCGAAATAGCTGGGGCTTTCAGAAAGATGGCCGCCCCCATGAGTGAGGACACTGGCAGCAGCTTGCAATGTAAAGTGTTCTCGCTCATGGGGGGTGGCCATCTTTCTGAAGCCCCTGCCGTGGACATTTGATAGAGGAAAGAGCGCTGACCGGATCACAGAGCCCAGATAAGCTGTACAGCCGCTTCATGCCCACGCTGGAAGCCCCCCAATAATCTCACCACGCCATGCTGCAAGCGGGCTCTTGTCCAATAAGAGACGCCTTTTATGACCGTGCCAAACAGAAGGCTCTCATTCCAATCAATGGGCAGTGCGCACTGCTGCCGGGCAATGTGTAAGTGTGAGTGAGCTCCCTCACCTCCTCAGTGGCCATAGCAGCAGTGTATAAGACCATTGAAAGGATATGGCAGCCATGGCCGGGCCTAGCGCTTCGCAGACTTGCTGCTTCCTCAGGAGGGCAGTTTTGGTGGCGGGGTCTGGTCAGGACTCAGGTCTGGTCAGTAGTCTGTATTTAAAGTGGACCAAAACCTGTGATTTTCACTATGGAGCATCCCGGTTTTGGGATACCCTGCTGTGTTTAACCCCCCAGAATGCCAAGCTAACTCCCCTCTCCTCGAGCCCACGCCACAGGTGCGGCCGCTTGTCCAATCGGCTTTTTATGTCTCGCATATTAATGTGCAGCTGGAGAAGCTGAATGGAATCCCCAGCCGCACTTACAAGCGGTGCGCGGCATCACTTGCTCTCTTCAGCTTTCAGTTATGGCACACAGACGAGAAGGGATGCAAGTAACGCCGGCATTTACTAGGTGCTCTGGGGGGGGGGGGGGGCGTCACACAGGGGGGCATCCCAGTGCTGCCCAACTGGCCCCAATGCAGTGTGTGCCACCAGTGTTCGAGTTCGGCAAGTTCGACCGAATTAATAAAAAAAAAGTTTGGGTTCGGGGACCTGAACCCAAACTTTGGGGGGGGGGGGCTTGGGCGATGCTGCCTCTGGGGCCGGGGGTGCAGCAGGAAACGCTGCTGTTCAACTTACATGAGCCCCACGATTGACGGTGGCGTTTAGTTCAAATGGTCCTAGGCAGGGGCCACAGAAAAATGGCCACCGCTCCCATGAGTGAGGACACTCCTAGTGTCAGCTGGCAGTGCTCACTCATGGGAGCGGCAGCCATCTTTCAGTGGCCCCGGGCGAGGAACAGCGCCTCCGTTGGGACCGGGATCAGTCCTGCCTCAGGTAAGTTGCATCCTTTAGGTGAAGCTAACCTGTGGTACATGAACCTCAGGGGCTACTCGTCAGTGTTTCGAGCCAAAACTTCAGGGAGCGTCTGGCTAGTCTGATATATTATTTTACAAGTAAAAACTAATCCCTTCTTGCTTTAAAAGTGCCCATGAGACCTGCGAGCTGCTTATTTTGGTACTATCTATAATTACTCGCCCTCTTTGGGGTCCTTGTTTGAAATGTATTGTCGCTAGGGGATACTTGATGTAAAAAGGCTGAGAACCACTGTCTTAAAGCGGAACAAACCCTGGGTTTGTTTACTTTCCCGGGTTTTGTTCTGCTTCCCTTGGGAATCCTGAATCGGGATGCTCCGCTGTGTGAAACCTCCCAAATCTGCCTACCTCCGTCTTTGTCCAACGGCGCATGATTGGGCTCCCATCCAATCAGAGCTGATTGTTGTGATGATGTAATTTGGTAAGCAGTGCTGACTTGGTTGAATGGGGATCGTGTGCTCCTGTATGTCCAGTGTGTGCACCCTTCTATCCCAGCCTATCTGAATGGCCGGGGCAGGAGCGCTCGCACAATGCCAGGAGTGCTCGTACAATGCCAGGAGTGCTCGCACAATGCCAGGAGCGCTCGCACAATGCCAGGAGCGCTCGCACAATGCCAGGAGTGCTCGCACAATGCCAGGAGCGCTCGCACAATGCCAGGAGCGCTCGCACAATGCCAGGAGTGCTCGCACAATGCCAGGAGCGCTCGCACAATGCCAGGAGCGCTCGCACAATGCCAGGAGCGCTCGCACAATGCCAGGAGCGCTCGCACAATGCCAGGAGTGCTCGCACAATGCCAGGAGCGCTCGCACAATGCCAGGAGCGCTCGCACAATGCCAGGAGCGCTCGCACAATGCCAGGAGCGCTCGCACAATGCCAGGAGTGCTCGCACAATGCCAGGAGCGCTCGCACAATGCCAGGAGTGCTCGTACAATGGCCAGGAGCGAACGCTCCCTATTGTCGACAATCAGAGGTGTTTGCCAAATCAGGTCATTTGAGCAAGCAGCTTTGATTGGACGGGTTCCCGCGCATGCGCCGTTGAACCAGGGAAAGAGCTGATTGCTGTGATGATGTAATTCGGTAAGCAGTTCTGATTGGGTGGAATGGGGAGCGTATGCTCCCGTATGCCCGGCGTGCGCACCCCTCTATCCCAGCCTATCTGAATTGCCAGGAGCGAACGCTCCCTATTGTCAACAATCAGAGCAATTTGCCAAATCAGCTCATTTGAGCAAGCGACTTTGATTGGACGGGTTCCCGCGCATGTACCGCTGAACTGGGCAAAAGTGATTGTTAAATGGCATCCTGGGGGGTTTTCACATAGAGGGGAATCTCAATTCGGGATGCCCCCAGGGAAAGCCAGCTGCTGGCCCTGGAATTGTTTAGATTCCAGGCTGGCTGCTGCTGGGTTTTGTTCCGCTATAAGGCACCAAAGTTAGTTCAGGCAGCTCAGTTACTGTTTATAGAACATGTAAGAGGCTTATTCAGGCAGCATAGATTGTTTAACAGACAGTGATTAGAGGGAATCATCCCAGGCCGGTGTCTGTACACAGGAAAGACAATCCACATAATAATCCAGTATTGCCAATAGCTAGGGCTTAGAATACACCTGCAACAAGCAAGAATAATGGTAAAAAAGAAACAGGACGGCTCACCAGGGTATAACCACAGTCCAACGTTCAGGGCTCCAAGCCACGAAAGAGCCAACCGCACTCCTATACATAACAAGGAAGCAATTCAATACAGGATGCCCATAAAATCTTCTTTTTTTAGATCCTTAAAGTGGACCAACACCCAGCTGGATCAGCCCAGGAATCTATACGATTCCCGTGCCGATCCAGTCCCTCCCCGCGGGGCATCCAAAATCGGGATACCCCGCTGTGTGAAACCCCCCAGGACGCCCGCTAACCTCACCTGAATCCCACTCCTACGTGGGCCGCATCTCGCACCTCTGTCTAGCAGGGTGCGTACCCGCGCTGGCCATTTGTGAATGCCGGGCGCGCTCCCTGTTGGAGGAAAGCGCGAGATGCGGCCACCAGAGCGCTCGGAGACGCTGACCTTTGACGCGCATACCTCAGCGTCTCCGAGCGCGCTGATTGGACGAGCGGCCGCGCTTGCGCAGTAGGAGCGAGGTGAGGTGAGTTTTATCGGGAGATCTGGGGGGGTTTCACATAGCGGGGCACCCCCGATCGGTGTGCTCCGGGGAAGAGGACCGAAACCCAAAACTTTAAAATCATCTAAAGTTTTCCCAGAGAATAATGTACGTTAATGTAATAACATTTCGGGGGGCGTCCTCCCCCATTGATGCGTTAGATCTCCGTTATCGCTTCCTTCATATGCAACAAGCAAGATCCAGTTTTGTAATGGCCGACCCCTTTATTATTGTGACCATACACACTAATTCTGGACACTGAATGGCATCCATTTTATGGTGACATGGAACAGATGTCGTCACAGGTTGTGGAACTTAACAGATTCTCTGTGGCAATTAGAAAGGAGTATCAGTGCCCCACGTTGGGCGCCATCTCGCACAGCATATGTTCTGTTAATGTTAGTGTAAACGTATTACTTTTGTCAGGGATTTCCCAGCGGAGAAATCCCAATTGTAAAAAGTGACCAGAAATTGAGACTGAGAGGCAGAAATGGATATGGGGCAAACCGTGTTTAATAGTGAAAAAACAGTGGCAACTACACATCAACACACTACAATCAAACTGCTGTACAGATTACAAAGGGGAACATATAAGTGCAAGGGAACTATACATATATACAGGTGAAACCAACACGCTCTGGCTGTACATACACAAGATGGAGTCCAGAAACAAGTATGCATAGGGATCAAAGGAAAGTCCAAATTCCAAGGCGGAAACACGGCTGAGATAGGGGGAGCAAACACAAGAGCTGAGTCAGGAGTCCTGGGTGCAGGGTTCAGATTTCAGGGTACCTGGGATCTAGGTACAGCATTCTGGGATCAAGCTGACAAAACACAATGCTAATGCGCTGCCTGAATGGGCTGATCAGCTTATATAGGCTGAGAAGTCACAGGTGCTGGCTGATTACCAACACCTCTGCAGGACAGAGCCATCTCCTGGTGGATCAGCACAATGCAGGGGAAGTTCCAGAGAAAGAGCCAGCCAGCAGTATTAACCAGCAGCACACTCAGAAGCTTAAGGAGGAACTCCAACCCTGACAACTTTCTAGAGAAGAGAATGTGTACAGTTTTATATTATGTAAATTTAATGTAAATGTCTTCTATTTGCCACTTAGAGGTAACAGTGTTTGAAGCCAAAGCACCAGCTTTTTACATAGAGGTATAATGCAACTGTAAAGTTCTTCTCAGGGTTACTTACGCTTTCATAACAATCCACTCTTAACGCCCTCAGATTGAATAACGAATGCATAGACTATGTTAGGCTTTCTAATATTTCACACTTGTGTATAATATTTTACCAGGCTCACAATATGGAGTATCCCACCAATCCAAGCCCCAAGAAGGTAACACAGCCCATTCTATGGGGACCATCTCTTGCAAAGATGAAAAAAGTTCTCCATGCTTGGACATCACAATGAACGATCCTTTGAAATACATTCAGATTAAGGAGGAAACCCAAACATTTGGCGAAGAGCATCTCCCACACCTCAATATTTCCACACCCCGACATTGTATACAGTCTACATCTCCTAAAGAGGAACTGCATCCAGCTGGTGAAGAATATATCCCACCCCCTCATATCTCAACACCTACACATTATATGCAACCTTCACCTACTCGTAATAAGGAGGAACCCTACTCATTTGGCGAGACGCATACATTCCATTTGGGCATATCCGAACCAGCGGGTCATACGCAGTCTACATCTACTCATATTAAAAAAGAATCCCACTCGATTGGTGAGGAACATTTTCTGCCCACTGAAAAAGCTATACCCCCACACACTAGGACTTTCCATCTTAATGAAGAACCACAACTATTTTGTGAGAAACCTATCCTACATCCTCTTATCGCTTTACCTACACATAAGAAAGAGGAACTCCTCCCGCATAAGGAAAGACAATTTCTCCAACATGTGGACATCAATTCACCTGAAAATGAGATACCACAACCATCTTCTGGATTTAATAAAGAAAGGGACAGAGGTGAGGGAGAACGTCCCCCACAAAACAGGTCTGTTGATGCCAATGGGACTAGTCAAAGTGGGCAGCCGGGCAAGTTGGGTCAGAAACCCTATTTTTGCACAGAGTGTGGGAAACGCTTTCGCTACAACACATGGTTTGTTTCACATCAAAAGACACACATACCCAAACCCCCTTACTGCTCCGAGTGCGACCAAACTTTCTCCACCACGGAGGAGCTTAAAAAGCACCAGAGGGCTCATAATGCACCAAAAGTCTATTGCTCTCAGTGTGGAAAATTCTTCCCTACCACGACTGACCTTCGCCACCATGAGTTGACTCACCCCAAACGAAGTTCCTACATCTGCCCCGACTGTGGAATGTGTTTCTTCAGCAACGCCAACCTCCGGAAACATCAGCGAGTGCACCGAGGAGAGGCGGTGTACCAATGCCCCCAGTGCGAGAAGTGTTTCACCCATGCACACAGACTCCATCGCCACCAAAGGCTCCACACGGGAGAACGTCTGTTCACCTGCACTGATTGCGAGCGTTCTTTTGTCGATCGTTGCGATCTAGTGAAACACATGCGCATTCACACCGGGGAGAGGCCGTTTTTTTGTTTGGAGTGCGGAAGTAGCTTTTACAACAGCTCCAACTTCCTCCGACATCAGAGGACGCACACGAAAAACAAGTCTCGAACGTCTTGCAATGTGTAGGCTGATAATAAGATCTTGATAATCATTCTGTATGTGAAATAAAAATCCTAGTAAAGAATAAATCCGAGATTGGGAAACTGTATTCGGTCGTTCCTTCTTGTGTGCAGAGATTTTACCTTGTTGTTTTGGACGGGAGGGTTGTATTTATTCGCAATACATGATGTGACCCTGTTGAGGTTTCTAAGTCTTCCCTCGTCCAAGGTTAATGATGGCCACACGGCTCTTTTATGCAAAAAAAATGGAGCAACTTCAGCCTCCCACCGGCAGGGTGTGGGCCGAGAACGTATCATATGAAACACTTGGGGTTACACTCCCTACAAGAGACATTATTGTAAAAAGCAGCATTTGCAGAAAAACAGGCTGGCAGTGCGCCCAAAACATGCAGCGCTTTCATAAGCAGAAAAACAACAAAATCGATTTCTAACCCTCTATATATTCACAAAATGGCAATTAAAATGGACCAACACCCAAGGATTTTTACTATCCTAGGTGTTGGTCCACTTCCGCGGGGCACCCCCCAGAAAGCCCCCAAAAACTTACCTCACCGCCAACGGACAAGCTGAGGCCGCCGCCTCTCGCGCGTCCCTCTTACAGGGAGCGCGCCGGCCATTCACAAACGGCCGGCGTGGGTGCGCGCCCTGCTAGAGGGACGCGCGAGAGACAGCGGCGGCGGCGCATGCGATACCACCAATGCTATAATCTTATGAACTACCATGACACATATATTAGCCTCCCCATGAATGAGTGATACTCTATCATACACAGTTCCATACACCACAAATCTGATAAATCCCTTCTTATTTTAAAGGAACGAATACAGATTCAGTGACCGCAATCAGTTTACAGTGACTGCACCAATATATTCTACCCAAGGTAAAAATATGTGCTAAATATATCAATATGTTTAATAACAATTAACAATTATTGGTCACAAAACCTTATTCTTTTTTAACTTACTTACCTCAGGCACACAGCTACCAACTTATCTCAATTAACACCACACACCTGCCAGCGACGTGCAAAAGGTACTTAAAGTAATACCGACCTGAAGAGGACGAACTTCTGCAGAGATGACTAGAAAAAAAGGAAGCCCTTCCCGGTCCATAAATACCTGGGACCTCCCACTCATTACCCAGTCTTCATCTCTGCAGACGGCGAGCAAGCAGAAGATGATACCTCCTCCTTGCACAGGGGGACTTGAGGTAGCCGGGACCATTCCCGGCCCGCTTTGATTTCTATTTCCGCCCAGATACCCCTCTTATTACCATACATGCCTCCCAGCCTTGGCTGAGGTCTGGGCGAGGGTAGAATGGCACATTAGGTGCCCAGGAGCTAAGCTCCACCATGAGACCCTGTATCAGAGGGTAGGCGGTGATCCGGGCTGGTGACCCCGGTTTGGGATGCCCTGTCCCTCGGCCATTTCACCCCAGGTGGTGTTCCCCTCTCCGGATGCCCTTCTCCTCGAGGGGGGGGGGGGGGGCCTTTTATTTAGTGTGTAGTGTGGTGTTTTCACTGTATACTGCAGCCACCGTGGGCCGGCCTCTTGTGTGGGCACAGCTGAGGAGATCCATCTCCTCAGCTTATGCTGGTGGCGGCGGGGCCGGGCGCAGGCACGTTGCCCCGGGCCGCCTGTCTGTTTCCCCTTTTTCTGGTACCGGCGCCGCAGCCACTGACATCGCTGCGGCGCCGGTCCCCTGTCACGACGCTGCGCGCGGTGAGGAGAGTCCTCACACGCTGACGGGGACGGGGGGGGGGCGCGGGGACGGGCGCTGCCGTTTTAAGGTATAACCTTATTTTTACTGTTACTTAAAATCAGCACCATGTAATTTAAACCAGACATTAATGCCGGTAACCCTTTATGTCCCAGACCAAATGGCAATTTACACTGAGGAAGCGATATACCGCGAAACGCGTCTGTAATCAGCCATTTTGAATAGCACTTGCTACAAACTGAACATTATTGCTACAAATAACGGGACCAACTATGAACTGTATTCGTATTCTGTAAATGTGTACTTAAACTAATACTTGCAAATAAATATTTGATGTTATTATTTTCTACAAAATCACTTTATTTTTGAATTATTTCTAGACATAGAAGGGCAGGGAACACCCTTCACAATAGTCCAATAAACTCCCTCTTCTACAAGGTTTCTCCCCCCGAAAGCCCAAGAGGGATTAACCTTCCCCCCTAATTCCTACCCTTATAGACCTAAAAAAGGGGCCCTATATAAAGCACTGAGGTTCATGGCGGCAATTAGGGGCACACCAGCAGGGGGTGTTTGACCGATCTGGTATATTATTGTTTTTTTTTTTTGTTTTTTTTTGCAATCTGTTTTTATTGAGTTTGAGGAGTTTGAAGCAGTAGAGAAAACAAAGAAACGTGCATTTGGATTGTTTCTAAGTAAAAAGATACAAAGTTAAAGGCTTCAAGCTCAAGTCACACCATCCTTTGTAATACAAGGCTGAACTCTACATACACGCCTTTCAATACGACTTCTATGACACTGTAAATGTAATCTGAATGTATGGGGTGGCCTGTAACCACATTCCTGACCAATCACTGTGCTTAGCTCATTAATTATAATCGCTGACTCCCCTGTTCCTGACTCTGTAGGCAATGTGCATAAATTGTCATTCAGCAGCTCCCCTCATTAAGGCTGCGCTCTCCCTTCCTGTCAGAACGCAGCTGCTTCTGAAAGTAAAAACAAGGCAAAGCGTAGTGGCACACCCCCTGAATTCCTTTGCCATAGACCACCAATCATAGGGCTAAGCTGGTGGTCTAAAGCCTCGCATCATCAGACTGTGGACACTGGTAGAGAGAGAGAACAGCCAGGGTGATGAGAATGCCTGTCTTACAGACCCCGCCTATTATGCTGATTATTATGCGGCATCACAGAGCCAAGGCCCGCACCCAAATATTACAAAAGGTAAATCATAAAGTGAAACTAAACGCCGACATCTCGACCATTTCTTCTTCAATTTAAAAATGGAAAACAGTTTAGGACAGCGCCAAAGTAGCCAGACGCGATGGTCTAACAATTACCTTTGCCTGTAGTATCACTTTAATAACCATATGTTCAATTAACTCACAGCTGAGCAAGACTTCACTGAACAACTGTGTCACGTGTCTGACTACATTGCCAAGTACTGACCACGGGGCACCTAGCGCGTTGGCCACCCAATCAGAATCCCCAAGAACATCCGCCAAATGGTTTAATTGCCCTTGTGAAGTATTCTGTCATATCCTGACAATCCCTAAAGGTCGGCCAGCCCAACCAGACGAGGATGTTTTTTTTTTCTGATGACTTTTGGCAGGGCTGGCCTTAGGGGTGTCCGAGGTGTGCCATTGCATAGGGCGACATGGTTAGGGGGCACCGCACCCGTCTGCTTGAGGTCTTGACCTGCCCACCTGCTTGCTGAACCACCTGCATGCCCAGCTTACTGCTTGATCCGACAGCTCGCTGGGTGGGGGGATGCTGCCATGTGTGTTGGAATGTGATGCCTCATAAAGAGGGAGACCACCGTTCTTCGAGTCTTATAAACTTGAGGGGGGTGGTTGCTCCTCTCTAACATGGCTCAAACCAAGTGATTCCAAACCCTGGGGATGCTCTACTGTGTGAAACTCCCCTGAGATAACTGGCATAGTCACCGTGCAAGCAGCCCCTGGCACATGCGCAGGCTTTTATCCAGTTGGTATTCTATGCTGTATAGTCCAGAGTGACTCCCAGGCACCGAGCTTGGGGAGTTGCTGGTATTGTGTAGTTGTTGACAGAAATAGACGTGTTAGAGAGGGGAGGGGAGTTAGATGGTGGGAAAATGACCAGTTCTGTCTTGTCCATGTTCAGCCTGAGGTAGCGAGATGACATGAATGAAGAAATTTTTCGTGTATGACATGAATGAAGAAATAGCTGAGAGGCAGTTGGGGAGGCGAGATAGGAGAGAGGAGAGATTGGGGCCTGAGAGATATATCTGAGTGTCATCCGCATAGAAGTGGTATTGAATGCCTAGTGAAGTTATAAGTTTGCCAAGCCATGGGTGTAGACTGAGAAAAGTCGGGGGCCTAGGACAGAACCTTGCGGCACACCAACAGAAAGGGAATGTGAGGATGAGACTGTGTTAGAATAGAATACACTGAATGATCTATCAGAGAGGTAAGAGGTGAGTCAAGAGAGTGCAAGCCCTGGAACCCCGAGAGAGGAGAGAATATCAAGAAGCAGAGAGTGGTCGACAGTATCAAAGGCTGAGGAGAGGTCAAGAAGGATGAGGATGGAGTAGTGACCTTTGCTTTTGGCAGTGAGCAGATCATTGGTGACCTTGGTGAGGGCAGTTTCAACAGAGTGGTTACGGCGCAATCCTCAAGTAAGTTGTTAGTGGATAAGTATTGTGCCAATTCTGAGTGGACATGTTGTTCAAGAAGTTTGGAGGAGAAAGGGAGTAGTGAGATAGGGCGATAGCTGGAGAGGGCAGAGGGGTCGAGAGAGGGTTTCTTGATTATCGGAGTAATAACTGCATGTTTGTAGGAAGAAGGAAAGGTGCCAGTGGAGAGAGAAAGGTTGAATATGGAGGTTAAGGCTGGAGTGAGGGATGGAGACGGTTGAGGAATAAGGTGGGATGGAATAGGATCGAGGGAGCAGGTAGTCAGGTTGGCCCTAGAAATGAGAGAGGTTAGTCCAAGACTAAGGATGAATCCCGCACAGCTACAATAATTCTGTGACTGGTGCTGGCTAGGTGAGCCTCCCACCCTATGAGGGCGGGACTGAAGACAAAGGAAAGTTCTTGCAGGCTACCAGTACAAGCCTGCCGTGGCTCACTACAAAACAGCCGCACTACAGAGATATATTTACAATACTGATTATATTTTATTGTTATAGCATTTCAAATGGCATGAATATACAAGACACACATTACAAAGGAGAGTATGCGGGAGAGAAAGTGGACAATTCTGGACTATGTAAATAAAATGTTACAAATATTACTGTTTAATTAGTACTTCCACTACAGCATAGCTTGCTTGTAACATTGTGGATACATGTAATAAAGAGGCGAGGTATGCTGTAGTGGAAGTGCTAATTAAACAGTAATATTTGTAAGAGGCATGTATGTTGTTTTTTTTTGGGGGGGGGGGGTTGGTTGGATTGCCAGGGACCTGTATTAAAGGTGGTTCCTTTAATGCAGAAATGTGGCCATTGTTTTCTATACAAAGCTTGCTCACATAGCACCACGTGTCCTTGGGTGCAGGGTGCAGCTCTTTGCTAGCTTTAACCTCATGGTACGCCATTCTTATGCTTACACTATAACGTGGACCAAAACCCAGGATTTTGACTATTCTGGGTTTTGGTGCCCCGCAGTGTAAAAACCCAAAGGTCGACCACTCCCATGTACCTTCCCCTGTTCTTATGGCGCATGCGCGGCCTCCCATGCATTCATCCGTATAAATGGTCCAGACGCAATTGTTTAAGGACTCAGCTACAGTCCAGTTGAGCATAGTATACCTGAGTTTGCTACAGCCAGTGGATACATCCATGCTAGGCTGGAACAGGGAGTGTGTCTTATTCAGACATTTACAAATGACTGGTGCCAGGGCATAACCTGCTAAAGTTATAGCAAGGAGTGTCCCCTGCTTGCACATGCAGCCTTGAAGTGTGGCAGTTGGTGAGTATACTAGGCAACCTAGTTTGTTTCATACAGCAGGGCGTGTATAATAATAATAATCAGCCAAAGGCAAGGAAACAAGTAGCCATGGAGTTTTAACAATTTCCAGAGCAAAGGTGGTGGTTTTGGGAGTTCTGTAAGAGCACGGCAGCAATAATGCTTTTGTCTAAATAGCCAAGCCCATGGCAGTCAACAAATAAGCAATTAAATGGGCGAAATGTTACACTTGCAATAACATCAAGGAACAGCATACTTTGGGACCTTAACATCAGTTGTAGATTCTAAATTCCTATAAGGGTGAGGCTAGCAAGGGGTTAAAAGGTTGGAGCTTTCCAATATATCACAAGCACTTAATTTATTATATAGGGTGACCTCTGAGCACCCTATCATACAACCACACAGAGACTGACTATTGCACTCAAAAGGTAAATTTACAAATCCATTTTATTATGATATAAATTAAAAACCACATTAAAAACAATACTACTGAGCCATATGCCTGATTAACCACCAGGGGGCGCACTTCCTCACAGTCAATACAGTGTATCTCCTATAGTGATTTTATAAAGAATTTTTTTTATACGTGTTATATACACAACTATAAACATCCTAAACCCAAACTGTAAATTAATACATCTATTGGTTAACCCTATCCTATACCTAATAAAGTGTCAGTGCTTCCATCACAATTAGAATCTGTGCAAAAAATATTCAAACCCACTCGGAGTAAAAGAGCAGACACAACCAACATATAGCGAAAAAGTGCTTACTAGTATCCCGTGGAGAGGAGGCCCCCCCCCCCCCCCCGGCTGGAACCAACGTGTTTCGAGTCCCGAATAGACTCTTGTTCACGGCCAGTATTTGCTGCTCATCTGCAGAAAGTTAGGCAATAATGTTTAAACACTTACCAAGAAGCCATCCACCAGATAAATGCACCAGATTCGTCATTCCAGAAATTGCATGTCCTCTACCAGTTAATGGTGCCAAATATGGATGCAGCGGGCTATAGAGGTCCTCCAAAGCTGCACGATTTAGCCTAATAACCTGGAAAAGTGCTCGATTTGGCAGCTGACCCACATCCAAACGTGTCCGAAAATACTTGGGAATGTCTGCGCCACATCATCTGCAATATGTTGGAAGTCAATGCACAGAACGTAGAAGGGCTACATTGTGAGAAAGAGCAAAATGAGTTTTCTCCTGCTGAAAGCTGCATCAAAAAACTAGTGTGAAACCCTCTAATGTATATCATGTGTGCGGCTCATCAAGTCCACCTGAATCAGTAGGAAAATGTTCGAATCGCAAAATGCAGTAGTACATTTTTCGATCCACTAATTTATTTCGCACTTTTACAATCGCAATTGAATTTAATTCGAGTGCCTCGTGTTTTACAATGGTTCCAGGTCGCTGAATCACTCGTAAAAATAACTATCGCAAAATCGCAACTTTTTAAGCACAAAACACACGAAAAATCAATTTTCTACCTTTGTTGATTCAAGCCCAATAGATCTAATAAATTTAGTATCACCAGTTTAGGGAGTCCAGGTCCTCTTTAGTCCCCCGCTACCGACACCATTGGTTGGGGCGGGAGCGCGCACGGCGCTGGGGATGCGGCAGTGCACGCTCCCCATTAAGAACAATGGGACTCGCCTGCCGAATTATGTAGTTGGTTGAGAGTCCACATGTGCCGAACCGGGTAAAAGATTACCGGCAACCTGGGGGGGTCACACAGAGGTATATAAGTTATGCAGGCCCGCACACCATCATGTTAGGCAAGAGCATATTTAACTGGGTGCTAAATACTATTCAACAGGATCTATTCCCCATTCAGATCCATGACACAATAAACCAATAAAGTTGTTGAAAAAGCACACCAACTAACAAGGTCTCTTTGATTGCAATTGATACGTGTATTCAAAAAAGTGAACAAGATTTCAATATACACAATATATACATATAAACCCGTATACAGGGTATCAGAGGTTAATGCAATAGAGATATACATGCATAGGTTTGTAACACTGCTGTTTGGATACGCCGCAGTATATAAATAGGCCACCAGGTGGCGCTAGAGTTCAATGTGCAATAGTGACTATACAGACAATGTACATTCCAATATGCATGACAGTATAAATCAGCTTCTCAAATGCAGACAACAAGAGAGCCAGTATAAACATAGCTATTGCGAATCAAAACCGATACATTACAGCGTGAGCAGGCACTTAATCCAACGTTTCAGACCCCGCTGGGTCTTTCCTCAGGGAGGCTGAAGAGCGATGCTGCAGGTGGACTGGGGGAGAGGGGTTTAATAGCACAGATGGCGGGCTTTTCCGGGCCGGCCCGTGACGTCACTGGGGGCGCACGTACGTGCGCCAGTCAGCGGCGTCACCAGGGGGCGGGTCGGGTCCCGGACGTCCAACCCCAAGATGGCGATTGCGCAGACGCCATGCAAGTCGGGGAGGGGCGGCGCACGGGGCCACGGCTCCGTCTCCTAGGAGATTCTAGGTTGTTTATCATTGGTAGATGAGCCAAGGGGGGCGTGGCAGTAAGCCGGGGAGCTCGCTAGTGTGTCATACTGCGCATTTCATTCAATGATAGTCTTGCTGGCAGTTCTGTGGTATCGTCCGCAGGTGGAAAAGGGAGACGGGAGGCACATCTTAAAGAAGGCTCCTGCTACCACCAAGTCATCCAATGTTGCTTCTTCAGCATAATATCTATTTCATCAGAAGGTCCGTTTTTCTTGTGCTGTCATCTGTGCATTTCTCAATAGGAAAAGCCGCCACGGTTCTTTCTTTAGGAAAAGCCGCCAGTGTCTTTTGCTATATTTTACTATATAGTAGAGGGTACAAAAAATATGGTATTAATAAAGATACAAAAGAAACCCTTTTTATCCCATAGTCCACCGTGCATCTCTTAAAGGTATATAACGGGGAAATTTTAAAAATCAATATAGTGAAGTGAATAAAAAAGTCATATTTACATATATACATTAATAGCCTCTTGCTAGGGAAAAAATAGCATTTCGGTTAGAGAACTCCTTTGGTTATGGGAGGTACAGACAGCTGCGCCTCCACCCATTCGGTGTGTACTATTAATGGGGGCTAAAAATAGCATTGATAGTCACAATCTTCATTTAGTCCAGTTGGGTGGATTGTATCTAGCTTGTAGATCCAATATGTCTCCCGTTGTAATAATTTCTTTGTCGGGTCCCCCCCCCCCCCTCCGGGGGCGTAACACCTTTTCAATTACACAGAACCTCAATTGGGTGATCTGATGTCCCATTTCAAAGAAATGTTTAGTCAGAGATGAGTCTAGGTTTCCCCTTCTAATGTCAGACCTGTGCTCCCCAATCCGTACTTTAATGGCTCGCGAGGTTTGTCCTACATACGCCAGCCCGCATGGGCATTTTATCATATATATAACACCTTTGCTATTACAGTTAAAAAAGTCCCTGAGTTCAAATTTTTGCCCTGATCTGGGGTGGCTAATCGAGTTAGTGCGTAGGACAAATGTCGTCGCACGATCTTTTTGACCTTCTCTGTTCAGAATAAGTGAGTACCAGTGGTATTCGGGCTTCACTCTTTTTAGGCTTAAATTTTAGGAGGTCCCGTCTTGCTTTAACCCTTGCCTTACATCTGTTTGCCTCCACCTTGGGTGCCTTATAACCCCGGGCCAGGAAGTCTTGTTTCATCTGTTCTGACCTTAAGTCATACAAGTCATCTGTATCTACTATCCGTCTCACCCGCAGGAATTGGCTATAGGGTAGGTTCTCAATCAGCTCTTTAGGATGGAAGCTGTCTGCTTGCAGGTATGTGTTCTTATCTGTTGGTTTTTTGAAAATGTCAGTCCTGATTTGCCCATCCTTCAATTGGACTAGAACGTCAAGAAAATGTACTTGCTCGCGGCTAGCTTCCAATGAAAGGGTTATGGTCGGTCTTGCCTGATTTATGGTTGAATGAAAATTTTCTAGAGAAGAGATTGATCCCTGCCAGATTAGGAATATGTCGTTGATATAGCGACGCCAAAGAAGTACATGTACCTGAAATTCTGGTGAACTGTACACATGTTCTTGCTCGAAGTCCGCCATGTACAGGTTTGCGTAGCTAGGGGCCATATTGGCCCCCATTGCGGTGCCCTGTCGTTGTAAATAGAATTCATTATTGAACATGAAGTAATTTTTCTTAAGTATAATACTCAATAATGTGATAACAAATGTCCTCAGCCCTTCTGGGATATCTAGATCCCTTAGGCGTTTATTAATTACCCCTATCCCTTCTTCATGGGGAATAGCCGTATACAGACTGGTAACGTCCATAGTCGCCAGGATACAATCTGCTGGCAGTCGGTCCAGGTTGGCAATATGATAAGATATGACAGATAAGAACACATACCTGCAAGCAGACAGCTTCCATCCTAAAGAGCTGATTGAGAACCTACCCTATAGCCAATTCCTGCGGGTGAGACGGATAGTAGATACAGATGACTTGTATGACTTAAGGTCAGAACAGATGAAACAAGACTTCCTGGCCCGGGGTTATAAGGCACCCAAGGTGGAGGCAAACAGATGTAAGGCAAGGGTTAAAGCAAGACGGGACCTCCTAAAATTTAAGCCTAAAAAGAGTGAAGCCCGAATACCACTGGTACTCACTTATTCTGAACAGAGAAGGTCAAAAAGATCGTGCAACGACATTGGCCAATCCTATCTAGTGATGAGAAACTGGAAATGGTCTTTAAGGACCCCCCAATGATGGCCTATAAAAAATATAAAAGCATTAAAGATAGGCTGGTACATGCCGACTTCATGCTGAATGACCCTGTAGCTCCAGAATCCTCATGGCTTACCATGGGAGCCAAACCACGGGGTATGTACCCCTGTGGACAATGTGCACAATGTAGTTTTGTCCTACGCACTAACTCGATTAGCCACCCCAGATCAGGGCAAAAATTTGAACTCAGGGACTTTTTTAACTGTAATAGCAAAGGTGTTATATATATGATAAAATGCCCATGCGGGCTGGCGTATGTAGGACAAACCTCGCGAGCCATTAAAGTACGGATTGGGGAGCACAGGTCTGACATTAGAAGGGGAAACCTAGACTCATCTCTGACTAAACATTTCTTTGAAATGGGACATCAGATCACCCAATTGAGGTTCTGTGTAATTGAAAAGGTGTTACGCCCCCGGAGGGGGGGGGGGGACCCGACAAAGAAATTATTACAACGGGAGACATATTGGATCTACAAGCTAGATACAATCCACCCAACTGGACTAAATGAAGATTGTGACTATCAATGCTATTTTTAGCCCCCATTAATAGTACACACCGAATGGGTGGAGACGCAGCTGTCTGTACCTCCCATAACCAAAGGAGTTCTCTAACCGAAATGCTATTTTTTCCCTAGCAAGAGGCTATTAATGTATATATGTAAATATGACTTTTTTATTCACTTCACTATATTGATTTTTAAAATTTCCCCGTTATATACCTTTAAGAGATGCACGGTGGACTATGGGATAAAAAGGGTTTCTTTTGTATCTTTATTAATACCATATTTTTTGTACCCTCTACTATATAGTAAAATATAGCAAAAGACACTGGCGGCTTTTCCTAAAGAAAGAACCGTGGCGGATTTTCCTATTGAGAAATGCACAGATGACAGCACAAGAAAAACGGACCTTCTGATGAAATAGATATTATGCTGAAGAAGCAACATTGGATGACTTGGTGGTAGCAGGAGCCTTCTTTAAGATGTGCCTCCCGTCTCCCTTTTCCACCTGCGGACGATACCACAGAACTGCCAGCAAGACTATCATTGAATGAAATGCGCAGTATGACACACTAGCGAGCTCCCCGGCTTACTGCCACACCCCCCTTGGCTCATCTACCAATGATAAACAACCTAGAATCTCCTAGGAGACGGAGCCGTGGCCCCGTGCGCCGCCCCTCCCCGACTTGCATGGCGTCTGCGCAATCGCCATCTTGGGGTTGGACGGCCGGGACCCGACCCGCCCCCTGGTGACGCCGCTGACTGGCGCACGTACGTGCGCCCCCAGTGACGTCACGGGCCGGCCCGGAAAAGCCCGCCATCTGTGCTATTAAACCCCTCTCCCCCAGTCCACCTGCAGCATCGCTCTTCAGCCTCCCTGAGGAAAGACCCAGCGGGGTCTGAAACGTTGGATTAAGTGCCTGCTCACGCTGTAATGTATCGGTTTTGATTCGCAATAGCTATGTTTATACTGGCTCTCTTGTTGTCTGCATTTGAGAAGCTGATTTATACTGTCATGCATATTGGAATGTACATTGTCTGTATAGTCACTATTGCACATTGAACTCTAGCGCCACCTGGTGGCCTATTTATATACTGCGGCGTATCCAAACAGCAGTGTTACAAACCTATGAATGTATATCTCTATTGCATTAACCTCTGATACCCTGTATACGGGTTTATATGTATATATTGTGTATATTGAAATCTTGTTCACTTTTTTGAATACACATATCAATTGCAATCAAAGAGACCTTGTTAGTTGGTGTGCTTTTTCAACAACTTTATTGGTTTATGGGGTCACACAGAGGGGCACACCGATTTGGGATGCCCTGGGGAGAAAGCCAGCGGCCAGCCCTGGAAGCTGATGGGAAGCAGCTATGCTCGGTAAAACTGAGTATCTCCCTAATGCAGGGCTCAGTGGTGGCACAAGGGGAGGAGGTGAGGTTAGCTTGGTGTCTCACCCAGGCACATAGGTAGGGTTTAGGTCCACTTTAACATGCCCACACATGTCAATTCACACAGTTTTTCTGGGAATCGCCCCCCCCCCCCCCCCCCAACGCAAAAAATGGAATTAAAAGAGCCCCAAAATTATAATAAACATGGAAGCAGCGTGCTTATAAGTAAATCACAGGTCTGGGGGCTCAATCCTAACACATATGTTTATTTTACATCCCAGAAAAGTAAAACAATAAGGAAACACACTGAAAACCTGACACAAAAGGAAGTTTTACATTTAAGCAGAAGGGGTTAAACCTGTCATCTCTGCCTTAGCCAATCAGATGAATAACAAGCCAGAGTGAGAAAGTCTCCCATATGTATTGCAAACAAATACAAAAGAAAAAACAGATAAGCTCAGCACAGTGAGGCGCATCATTGTGGCACACGGTAATGGAAACGTATTAACACAATAATTAAATAATTAACAATGAATAATTTAAAAAATAATGCAAACTTATTAACACAATAATTAAATAATTACCAATGAATAATTAAAACACTAACGTAAACTATTAACGCAGTAATGGAAATTTATTAACACAATAATTAAATAATTACCAAAGAATAATTAACACAATGATGGAAACTTTTAAAAATGCCATCGAAAGTGGAATTACTCTTTAATATAAATATAGAAACGATGGTGTCCTTCGTTCAGCGGCCATTTTCTTGTAGCTCAGTCTAATTCATTGCAGTAGCCATTTTGTCGTGGTCGTTTCGCTTTATCTTCATGGACCTATTGTCTGGCAGCCATTTTGTCGTGGTAATTTCTCTGGCGGAGAGAGATTTTGTCTAGTAGACGAGTAAATAAGGTGTTAACTTTTGTACGCTAATTTAATATATCTGTGAGTTTGTGAGAATACCTGCAACACGATTACTGTTTGGAGCCTTAATCTGGCAGCCATTTTGCTGTGGTCATTTCTCAACGTCTGAGGGAACGTTTGTCTGGCAGCCATTTTGCTGTGGTCATTTCTCAGTGTCTGAGGGAGCGTTTGTCTGGCAGCCATTTTGCTGTGGTCATTTCTCAGCGTCTGAGGGAGTTTTTGACTGGCAGCCATTTTGTTGTAGACTCACTATTGCTGGTTTAACTTTTAACTATTAAACGCTATCAGCCATCTTCATCATTGTTTTGTGCTTTCATTACGGATACTTCAATGGTCTGTATCTGCAATTTATGTCACAAAAAGGTCACATGATATATACCTGGCAGCCATTTTGTTGTAGTGCAATACCTTCGGATGGCTTTGTCACAACTGACTGGAAATAACATCATTTTTTTAATATAAAAGTGATGCTTATGTCAGATTAGTGAACACCATTCATTCGAATGATTAAAACAAATGGAAATATTTTCTTCGGCCATCGTCCATCGTCGCCTTCGTCCAAGCGTTGACACTCCCAGAGTGCTCTGATCAGCCTACATCTCCCAGCATGCTCTCTGGTATCTTCCTATTACAGGAGAGCACATTGTGTGACTGGAGGGGCTGCAGAGGAGGATTCTTCTTCTCGGGAAAAGTGCAGAAAGTGTCAGAAAGGCCCCATTTCCTCCACCAGGAGCTGGAGACAGGGAGGAAGGTGAGGAAATATGGCAGCTGCTAATCTGAGAAACTACAACCTCACCCATTTCCCATGGCCGGTGGCAGTGTTCGGCTTATTGGGGCAGATGTCGGGGCCCGTTGTTTTTGTATGGGGCCAGTTAAAGTGGACCAAAACCAAGGATTTTGACTATCCTGGGTTTTGGTCTTTGCCCCCTGGGCACCCCGATTGGGGATGCCCCGCTGTGTGAAACCCCCCAGGTCGCCTGATCTCACCCTTTTTCGATCCTACAGCCTCTTGTCCAATCAGCACGCTCGGATCTGCCCCTTCGTCCAAGACCTTGTCTAAAGTGAGCGATTCTGAGCGTGCTGACCGCCACACCCCCCTCTTTAACAGGGAGCACACCCGCGCCGGCCATTCACAAATGCCTGGCACGGGCACACGCCCTGCTTAAACCGGACCTTCACCATGATTTAATGAAAAGCCCAAACTCTTAAAAAACAATTCCTCAGCATCTAAAATTAATATATTTTACATGTTTAGTCACTAATTTATTATACTTTCCCCCACTGGGCTGCAACTCTGTTCGGGAATTTAGGATACGGGCGCCGCCATCTTGACTCAGAAGCATCACACTTACTGAGGAGAGGAGAGTGGGATAAGGTACAGGGGGGCGGGTTATAGCTGTGCTTTGCTCAGACAGAGCAGAGCTGAGGTCAGGGAAAGGTCAGCAATCCCAGAATGCAGAGCAGCACAGTCACTTCCTGTTTGCAGGCACTTCCTGTTTGCAGGCTGCCTGCAAAAATGGCAGCTTCCATAAGCCGCCATCTTGGATGTTTAAAGGCTTATAAAATGCAGTAGATGCAGGTAGGATGATTTTTAATGTGAGCAATCTGTATGTACAGGGTGTGGGAAACATATAAGATAGACTCTTATTTAGAGTGAAGGTCCGCTTTAAGGGTCAAATGGCGCGAGGCGCATCCCCACTACCTCTCTAGCAGGACGTGTGCCTGCGCCAGGCATTTGTGAATGGCTCCCTGTTAGAGGAAAGCAGGGGATGCTGCCAGCGCGCTCTGAGGCGTTCGCCTTAGACCAGGGGTGGGCAATTATTTTTTCCATGGGGCCACATGAGAAACTAAAAATACTGTGGAGGGCTGGGCCAAAAGGCTGAACTCAATTCTGCATAATATTAATTGTATTTCTTTATAAAAAGCAGGAAATTCTTTTGGAAAACTCTGCATTCAGCATCTACCTTTCTTTTTTTAGCGGACATTTTGAGGGCTCTTGTAATAGGGATCATGTGCACTTAGCTGAGTCCCGCCCCTCCACCCAAGCAAGATGGTGCCGGAGCCTACCTCCTTCTCCACCCCTGGTTCTTCACTGTCGGGCGCCCACCCGTCCCTCTTTGCAGCAGGTTGGCGTCTCCTGCACTATATAAGATTCCCGGACCGATCAGCTCCCTGACTGCGGGGCACCCCGCTGTGTGAAACCCCCCCAGATCCCCGAAAATCCTACCTGATCCTCGTTCCAGCGGCGCTGGCGTTTCTGAATGGCCGGCGCGGGCGCGCTCCCTATAAGAGGGACGCGCGGGAGGGCCGCGCTCAGCTTGTCCGGCGGCGGCGATTGGACGAGCGAGTCACGTGGGAGCGGGGTCAGGTGAGTTTTCGGGGCTTTCTGGGGGGTTTCACACAGCAGGGCGGAAGTGCCCGGCGGAAGTGGACCAATACCCAGGGTAGTCAAAATCCTGGGTCTGGCACTTTCTCCCTTCCTCACTGAGTGATTAAGGAAGAATGCGCCAGACCCGACGAGCCGAGCGGCCGACCGGCTGCTGCTTAAGTGATCACCTGTGTACAGTGCGGAAGACCGGAGGCGCCGACCCTCTGCAAAGAGGGATGGGCAGGCGCCTCGCAGGCAGCACGAGCGGAGGGACACCGAATCATGAGCGGAGGGACTCCGCCAGCCAGCTCAGCCCGGGCTGGTCAGAGCCAATTAAAGGGACGTATACGGCCCCTGGGCCTTACAATGCCCAGGTCTGCCTTAGACGAAGGTTTAGACCATGTGACATCAACTGTTCTGAGCGCACTGATTGGACGAGCAGCCACACATGCACAGTAGGACCGGTAAGAGGTGAGTTGGTTTCGGTGACCTGGCTGGGTTTCACACAGTGGGGCATCCCTGATCAGAGTGCCTCGGGTTTTGGTCCACTTTAAAGCAGGCTGGCAGTCAAAAATGACTGCTGGTCCACCCAGTGTGATGGGGGCGCCAGGGACCTCGTCTGGTGCACCACAAACCGACCCCACCTAAACCGCTTGCAAGGGATTGTGGGTAATAGCCGCAACTGCAAACCGCACGATATTGTTTTAATACTGAATTCTTTATATACAGATGTGACCCTCGAGATGTGTGATAAGCTCCACCCCCAACACACTAACAGGAGACTAACCCCGCCTGCTGAACCCGGACCACACCAGCAAGATGGTCGAGAGGGTGCTAAATCTCACCCTGGAGATCCTCTACCTGCTGACTGGAGAGGTGAGGGGGATTCTGGGAGGTCACATGACATCTGCAGCAAGGAAGAGGCAGCGAGTGCAGCATGTGGTCACATGATAGCAGAGGGCGATCAATGCTGAGCTGCTGTGCTCTGAATACACTTTAGCGCCCCGTCACCCTTCAGCGCCTCCCTCTGACCCATTGCGCTTTAGCGCCTCCCTCTGACCCGTTGCGCTTTAGCGCCTCCCTCTGACCCGTTGCGCTTCAGCGCCTCCCTCTGACCCGCCGCCCTTCAGCACCTCCCTCTGACCCGTTCCGCTTTAGCGCCTCCCTCTGACCCGTTGCGCTTTAGCGCCTCCCTCTGACCCGTTGCGCTTCAGCGCCTCCCTCTGACCCGCCGCCCTTCAGCGCCTCCCTCTGACCCGCCGCCCTTCAGCGCCTCCCTCTGACCCGCCGCCCTTCAGCGCCTCCCTCTGACCCGCCGCCCTTCAGCGCCTCCCTCTGACCCGCCGCCCTTCAGCGCCTCCCTCTGACCCGCCGCCCTTCAGCGCCTCCCTCTGACCCGCCGCCCTTCAGAGCCTCCCTCTGACCCGTCGCCCTTCAGCACCTCCCTCTGAGCCGTCGCCCTTCAGCGCCTCCCTCTGACCCGTCACCCTTCAGCGCCTCCCTCTGACCCGCCGCCCTTCAGCGCCTCCCTCTGACCCGTCACCCTTCAGCGCCTCCCTCTGGCCCGCCGCCCTTCAGCGCCTCCCTCTGACCCGCCGCCCTTCAGCGCCTCCCTCTGACCCGCCGCCCTTCAGCGCCTCCCTCTGACCCGCCGCCCTTCAGCGCCTCCCTCTGACCCGTTGCGCTTCAGCGCCTCCCTCTGACCCGCCGCCCTTCAGCACCTCCCTCTGACCCGCCGCCCTTCAGCGCCTCCCTCTGACCCGCCGCCCTTCAGCGCCTCCCTCTGACCCGCCGCCCTTCAGCGCCTCCCTCTGACCCGCCGCCCTTCAGCGCCTCCCTCTGACCCGCCGCCCTTCAGCGCCTCCCTCTGACCCGCCGCCCTTCAGCGCCTCCCTCTGACCCGCCGCCCTTCAGCGCCTCCCTCTGACCCGCCGCCCTTCAGCGCCTCCCTCTGACCCGCCGCCCTTCAGCGCCTCCCTCTGACCCGTCGCCCTTCAGCGCCTCCCTCTGAGCCATGGCCCTTCAGCGCCTCCCTCTGACCCGTCGCCCTTCAGCACCTCCCTCTGAGCCATGGCCCTTCAGCGCCTCCCTCTGACCCGTCGCCCTTCAGCACCTCCCTCTGAGCCATGGCCCTTCAGCGCCTCCCTCTGACCCGTCGCCCTTCAGCGCCTCCCTCTGACCCGTCGCCCTTCAGCGCCTCCCTCTGACCCGTCGCCCTTCAGCGCCTCCCTCTGACCCGTCGCCCTTCAGCGCCTCCCTCTGACCCGTCGCCCTTCAGAGCCTCCCTCTGACCCGTCGCCCTTCAGCACCTCCCTCTGACCCGTCGCCCTTCAGCACCTCCCTCTGACCCGTCGCCCTTCAGCGCCTCCCTCTGAGCCATGGCCCTTCAGCGCCTCCCTCTGACCCGTCGCCCTTCAGCGCCTTCCTCTGAGCCATGGCCCTTCAGTGCCTCCCTCTGACCCGTCGCCCTTCAGCGCCTTCCTCTGAGCCATGGCCCTTCAGCGCCTCCCTCTGACCCGCCGCCCTTCAGCGCCTCCCTCTGGCCCAAAACCCCTTCAGCGCCTCCCTCTGGCCCAAAACCCCTTTAGCGCCTCCCTCTGACCCACCTGCCTATGACCCATTGTCCTTCAGCCTCTGCTTCTGACCTGCCACCATTGAGCACCTCCTCTGACCCTTTGCCCTTCAGCACCTTCCTCTGACCCGCCGCCCTTCAGCGCCTCCCTTTGCCCCATCTCCCTTCAGGCCCTACGTAACTCTGTTCACTGCCGTAGTGAAAGCGCCTTGTGTACGACCTGCGCCACCATAATTAGGTATAAACTGACTGAGAGTGGAGCCATACTGACCCGCTGCCTTGCAATGTGCAGGATTACACAATAGTGAAGAGGATCCCTGTGAACACTGTGAGGCCCAGAAATCATTGTCGGCCTCCAGGAGACCTGAACGTTGGCCCGATCCCCATCATGGAACCTCTGCCTTCCGCCCAGACACTTAAAAGTAAAAAGAAGATTCTAGAACTCACCAACAAGATCGCTGAGCTGCTGACAGGAGAGGTGAGTGCTGTTGGGAATTCTGGGGGATTATCCTTCTACAATGAAGGGGCGTGTCTGGAGGGTGATGATGTTATTGTGTGTGTGTCAGGTGCCTATCAGGTGTCAGGGTGTCGCTGTCTATCTCTCCATGGAAGAGTGGGAGTATCTGGAAGGACATTGTGACCTGTACAAGGCGGCCATGATGGAGGATCTGCCTATTACTTCCCAAGGTAGGAGGAAGGGGAGGAGCCAAGCACGATGGGGGTTTAGGGAAAGACCCTTAAATAGTTTTCTCTTTCCTGTATGTAGCTGACCGGTCATTGGGAGGTGGAGGATTTCTGCAGGAGACCATCATGGACCATCACCTGACCAAGAAGATTGGACAGCTGACCTGGGAAATCATCTGCCTGCTGGCCGGAGAGGTGAGGAGGATTCTGGGAGGTCACATGACATCAGTCTTTTCTGTAATAAACACAAACATAATTGGAAAGGTGAGGGGGGTCCTGGGAGGTCCCATAACATCGTCTTATCTCTACTTAACAGGCCCCTGATTAGAAAGGTGAGGGGGATTCTGGGAGGTCACATGACACAGCAGTAACTGTATCTGACTTCTCCTATGCAGGATTGTAAATTAGCCAAGAAGTCCTCTTGGGAGTCACTGAGGCCCATCATGGAGCTTCCGCCCCCCGGCCTCACATTTCATACAAACAACTATAGAAAGATTCTAGAAGCCGCCACCAAGATGACTGAGCTGCTGACGGGACAGGTGAGTGATGCCAGGAATTCTGGGAGATTATCCAGAAATAGTGAGGGGGCGTGTCTGTAGAGTGATGATGTCATTGTGTGTGTGTCAGGTGTCTATAAGGTGTCAAGACGCCGCTGTCTATCTCTCCATGGAGGAGCGGGAGTTTCTGGTCGAATACTGTGAACTGTACAAGGCGGCCATGTTGGAGGATCAGCCGTCCCTCACATCACTGGGTAAGCAGAAAAAAGTAGAGAGGATCCCCTGAAATCCCACATATGATACATGGAACCATAAACATTGCATTCAATCAGTGTATGTTTCCTACAGACGGATCCAACAAGAAGAATCCCTCTGAGAGATGGCTCTGCCCTTCCTATTTCCAGGACTCCACCCCTGAGGAGCAGAGTATACCAAGCGATCATCAGGTAGTTCCACAAATGTTGCTACAGCAGGAAAAGATTATTGTTACACCATTGTGTCGGCTACTTTGGCACTGTCCTAAATTGATTTTCCTTTTAAAATTGAAGCATAACGATACATGAGCAAATGGGAAACAGACTTGAACCTAGTGAGAGACAGGAGGGACTGTGTGGAGATCTGGGCTGGGATTATTAAATGCTCCATAAACATCACCACTTTAGAATCGGCATACAAAACGCTAACCAGATGATACCATCGCGAATAGCAAAGGCGATCCCGGGCTACTCTGCAGAAGGCACGGTCCTTCACATCTGGTGGGAATGCTCCAAAGTTAAAAGGTTCTGGTCTAGAGTTTTCGGCCTTTTGAGCACTCCTACATACCAACATACGCATCGATCCCTGGGTGGCCCCGCTCCATGTGAAACCGGAAGGTGTCACCAGAATCCAACATATCTTAATAATCCAGATTATGCTGGCAACGAAGTTAACAATCGCAAGTTCTTGGAAATAGGCCAATGCTCCCTTCCAACTGGTGAAAGAGAGGCTAAATGGCATCCTGGTCAATGAGAAGTTGACAAGTATCCTGAGTCTCTCATGTGAAGTTTATGAGGATATGGAAGCCTTGGGTGGAATATGCCTTCCCAGAAATAGGCAATACCCTGCTACAGCGAGAGGTTGCCTCAGTCGCTGCTCATCTCATGCGCTTCTTCCTGACCCCCCTTTTTTTTTTTTCTTCCTTTCTTTTATCCCTCCATCTCACTTTCCGCTTTCTCGCCCCCCTCCTTCCTCCTCCCTAGTCCAAGGCAGAGGGATGGCGATGTGCACGGCTGTGAACTGAGTGGGATAGGGTCATCCAATCCGCCCACATGCGTGTAAAGGAGAAAAAGTTGTTGTACAAGACCATAGAAAATGTTATTACGATGTACAACTGGAAACTGCTCTATTGCACAATAATACAATAAAAAAGATTAAAACAGAAAATTGAAGCATAAATTACCGAGATATAGAGGTTTACAGCTTCAGCCACTTTTCATCCCGTCCCCCAATTGGCTCAAAAGAGCAAGAAAGGATTGCTAAAACAAGAGCAACCTGTGGGCACCACTGACCCTATATATCAATATATAATAGAATGGTGGTGCTTCCCCTACACTCAAAAAATATCTATGCCCAAAACAATATAATAAAGCAGGCTCACAAATAAACAGATGCCGCCCAATATGAAATGCCCAGGTCCAGGTGGGTGAGCCCGGATTGCTGGTAACGCCGTCATCCCGCCCCTCCCTCCACCTCCAGGTTCATCACATTGCTGTCAGCACAGAGCCCTCCCATTATTCTGATTATTATGCAGCATCACAGATCCAAGGGCCACGCCTACTTTTTTCAGAAAGGAAATCATGAGTTGAACCTGTAATCCCTAATATTTCGGCCATCACTTCTTCAGTTTAAAAGCGGAAAACCGTTTAGGACAGTGCCCATAGCCTGATGCAATGCTGTGACAGTTACCTTTGCATGCTGTAGCACTTAGACGTATAGACCAGCTCACTGTACACAATATTCATTAATGTGATTGTGTGGTTTATACAAAGTCTGAAGATGTGAAACCCGAAATCTGTGGCGTGGATACAAAATGTGACGGGCCCGAACGGGTGTGTGATGAGGAAAAAGTCCTGCCAGAGACCGGCTCTGGTGAGTAATAAACCCTAATTCTAGGAAATGGTCTCAACTATCCTTGTTCTGTCACGCCAAAGAAGTCCTATTACTCTCCTGCCCACTACACCATGTGACACAAAGGCTCAGGAGCCATCAGCCTCTATTAGACTCCTGCTATCCTGCCCACTACACCATGTGACACAAAGGCTCAGGGGCCATCAGCCTCTATTAGACTCCTGCTATCCTGCCCACTACACCATGTGACACAAAGGCTCAGGGGCCATCAGCCTCTATTAGACTCCTGCTATCCTGCTCACTACACCATGTGACACAAAGGCTCAGGGGCCATCAGCCTCTATTAGACTCCTGCTATCCTGCTCACTACACCATGTGACACAAAGGCTCAGGAGCCATCAGCCTCTATTAGACTCCTGCTATCCTGCTCACTACACCATGTGACACAAAGGCTCAGGAGCCATCAGCCTCTATTAGACTCCTGCTATCCTGCTCACTACATCATGTGACACAAAGGCTCAGGAGCCATCAGCCTCTATTAGACTCCTGCTATCCTGCTCACTACACCATGTGACACAAAGGCTCAGGAGCCATCAGCCTCTATTAGACTCCTGCTATCCTGCTCACTACACCATGTGACACAAAGGCTCAGGAGCCATCAGCCTCTATTAGACTCCTGCTCACTACACCATGTGACACAAAGGCTCAGGGGCCATCAGCCTCTATTAGACTCCTGCTATCCTGCTCACTACACCATGTGACACAAAGGCTCAGGAGCCATCAGCCTCTATTAGACTCCTGCTCACTACACCATGTGACACAAAGGCTCAGGAGCCATCAGCCTCTATTAGACTCCTGCTATCCTGCTCACTACACCATGTGACACAAAGGCTCAGGGGCCATCAGCCTCTATTAGACTCCTGCTATCCTGCTCACTACACCATGTGACACAAAGGCTCAGGAGCCATCAGCCTCTATTAGACTCCTGCTATCCTGCTCACTACACCATGTGACACAAAGGCTCAGGAGCCATCAGCCTCTATTAGACTCCTGCTATCCTAATCACTACACCATGTGACACAAAGGCTCAGGAGCCATCAGCCTCTATTACACTCCTGCTATCCTGCCGACTACGCCATGTGACACAAAGCTTGTGTATTTCTCTGCCAGTAATATCACTGGGTAAGAGGAAAAGAAGTGTGAAGTATTTTCCTCAAATTTCCTTTCTAATACAAAGACCCAGAAATGTTGCATAAAATCAGTGTGCGTTTCCTACAGATGGATCTGAGGAGAAGAATCCCTGTGAGAGATGGCCCTGCCCCCCTTATTCCCAGGACTCCACCTCTGAGGAGCAGAGCACAGCAACCAATCATCAGGTAGTTTCACTAATGATGACTTATGGACCAGCTCACTGTACACAATATTCATTAGAGTTATTTTGTGGTTTATACAAAGGCTGAAGATGAGAAACCTGAAATCTGTGGTGTGGATACAACAGGTGATGGGCCCGAACGGGTGTGTGATGAGGAAAAAGTCCTGCCAGAGACCGGCTCTGGTGAGTTATAATAACTCTAATTCTAGGAAATGGTCTCAACTATCCTTGTTCAGTCACACCAAAGAAGTCCTATTACTCTCCTCCCCACACACAGCCTAGTCGAATTGGACCAAAACCTGGAATAGTCAAAATCCTGGGTTTTGGTCCAGTTTGATTAGGCTGTGTGTTGGCATGTTCATAATTGTGGTTAGGAAAGGCCAGATTATTCAAATGTCAAAGCTTTATACAGATCGAGACTCCTTCAACCTTGTCCCAAAACACAGCAGCCATGACTTCTTCTAAGCAGCTGCTTAACTCTCTGAATATGATTGAGGCCCACAAAGCAGGAGAAAGCTATAAGAAGATTGAGAAGATAGTTGCATTGCAAAACCAAAGGGCACTTACCTTTTGTCCCCTAACACTTCTAGGTGCTAGTTTGGTGATCAGCTTCCCGCACCATCCAGGGGACGCAATAGATGGATCGGGAACTTGACCAGCCACGAGTCACAGGCTCACTGCCACACCCTCTCCATTCATTGCTATGGAGGACCTGACATGCCCCCACCCTATTGTAGTGAATGGAGAGGGTGTGGCCGCACCCCTGTGACTGGCTGAGGGCAGATGAGGCCCAGAATTGCGGGGTGACACAGGAAGTGTTGGTAGCAGCTCGGGCTCGGATCCAGTGATTGGGTAAGGTACTGATCACCTGACTAGCACCATTCAGCGCTGGGGGACAAAAGGTAAGTACCCTTTTTGTTTTTGCCTGCTGACTGACTTTAAGAGCAATGCATCACTCAACGGTTTCCTTACCAAGTGGAGATACAAACTGATATATAAAAAAGGTTATAGAGGAAATTCTAGAACTCATGGGTCCTGTAGTTCCTGTTATTCAAACGGGACTCAGCAACCCAGTCACTAGCTAAGCGCACAGCCAAAACTTTCTTTACAAACTGGAGTTAGTCTTTCCATGTCAGGTTTATTAGAAATTACTTTGACCAATTTTATTTAGTATATACCGTATTTTTCACCCTATAAAACGCACCATTAAAGGGAGTGTGGCATTCCCCTCCCATTTGCCGCAGGCAGTGTGGCATTTCCCCCCTCTCCCATTCCCCATATAGGCAGTGTGGAAGTCCCCCCCCCTCCCATTCCCCATATAGGCAGTGTGGCATTCCCCCCTCTCCCATTCCCCATATAGGCAGTGTGGAAGTCCCCCCCCCTCCCATTCCCCATATAGGCAGTGTGGCATTCCCCCCTCTCCCATTCCCCATATAGGCAGTGTGGAAGTCCCCCCCCCTCCCATTCCCCATATAGGCAGTGTGGCATTCCCCCCTCTCCCATTCCCCATATAGGCAGTGTGGAAGTCCCCCCCCCTCCTATTCCCCATATAGGCAGTGTGGCATTCCCCCCTCCCATTCCCCATATAGGCAGTGTGGAAGTCCCCCCCCCCTCCTATTCCCCATATAGGCAGTGTGGCATTCCCCCCTCCCATTCTCATAGGCAGTGTGGCATTCCCCCCTCTCCCATTCCCCATAGGCAGTGCGGCATCCCCCCCCCCTCCCATTCCCCGTAGGCAGTGTGGCATTCCCCCCTCTCCCATTCCCCATAGGCAGTGTGGCATTCCCCCCTCTCCCATTCCCCATAGGCAGTGTGGCATTTCCCCCCCCCCCTCTCCCATTCCCCATAGGCAGTGTGGCATTTCCCCCCCCCCTCTCCCATTCCCCGTAGGCAGTGTGGCATTCCCCCCTCTCCCATTCCCCATAGGCAGTGTGGCATTTCCCCCCCCCCTCTCCCATTCCCCATAGGCAGTGTGGCATTCCCCCCTCTCCCATTCCCCATAGGAAGTGTGGCATTCCCCCCTCTCCCATTCCCCATATAGGCAGTGTGGCATTCCCCCCCTCCCATGGCCAGTGTGGCATTCCCCCCTCCCATTCCCCATAGGCAGTGTGGCATTTCCCCCCCCCCTCTCCCATTCCCCATAGGCAGTGTGGCATTCCCCCCCTCTCCCATTCCCCATATAGGCAGTGTGGCATTCCCCCCCTCCCATGGCCAGTGTGGCATTCCCCCCTCCCATTCCCCATAGGCAGTGTGGCATTCCCCCCTCTCCCATTACCCATATAGGCAGTGTGGAAGTCCCCCCCCCCCCTCCCATTCCCCATAGGCAGTGTGGCATTCCCCCCTCCCATTCCCCATAGGCAGTGTGGCATTCCCCCCTCTCCCATTCCCCATAGGCAGTGTGGCATTCTCCCCTACCATTCCCCATAGGCAGTGTGGCATTCTCCCCCTCCCATTCCCGTGGCCAGTGTGGCATTTCCTCCTCCCATTCTCCATAGGCAGTGTGGCATTCCCCCCTCTCCCATTCCCCATAGGCAGTGTGGCATTCCCCCCTCCCATTCCCCATAGGCAGTGCGGCACCCCCCCCCTCCCATTCCCCGTAGGCAGTGTGGAAGTCCCCCCCCCCCTCCCATTCCCCATAGGCAGTGTGGCATTCCCCCCTCTCCCATTCCCCATAGACAGTGTGGCATTCCCCCCCCTCCCATTCCCCATAGGCAGTGTGGCATTCCCTCCCCTCCCATTCCCCATAGACAGTGTGGCATTCCCCCCTCTCCCATTCCCCATAGACAGTGTGGCATTCCCCCCCCTCCCATTCCCCATAGGCAGTGTGGCATTCCCCCCCCTCCCATTCCCCATAGACAGTGTGGCATTCCCCCCCCTCCCATTCCCCATAGGCAGTGTGGCATTCCCCCCCCTCCCATTCCCCATAGGCAGTGTGGCATTCCCCCCCCTCCCATTCCCCATAGGCAGTGTGGCATTCCCCCCTCTCCCATTCCCCATAGACAGTGTGGCATTCCCCCCCCTCCCATTCCCCATAGGCAGTGTGGCATTCCCCCCCCTCCCATTCCCCATAAACAGTGTGGCATTCCCCCCCCTCCCATTCCCCATAGGCAGTGTGGCATTCCCCCCTCCCATTCCCCATAGGCAGTGTGGCATTCCCCCTCCCATTCCCCATAGACAGTGTGGCATTCCCCCTCCCATTCCCCATATAGGCAGTGTGGCATTCCCCCCTCCCATTCCCCATATAGGCAGTGTGGCGTTCCCCCTTCTCCCATTCCCATAGGCAGTGTGGCATTCCCCCCCCCCCTTCTCCCACTACCATAGGCAGTGTGGCATCCCCCCCCCCCTCTCCCATTCCCCATAGGCAGTGTGGCATTCCCCTTTCCCATTCCCCATAGGCAGTGTGGCATCCCCCCCCCCTCTCCCATTCCTCATAGGCAGTGTGGCATTCCCCCCTCTCCCATTCCCCATATAGGCAGTGTGGCATTCCCCCTCCCATTCCCCATATAGGCAGTGTGGCATTCCCCCTCCCATTCCCCATATAGGCAGTGTGGCATTTCCTCCTCCCATTCCCCATATAGGCAGTGTGGCATTCCCCCCTCCCATTCCCCATATAGGCAGTGTGGCATTCCCCCCTCCCATTCCCCATATAGGCAGTGTGGCATTCCCCCTCCCATTCCCCATATAGGCAGTGTGGCATTCCCCCTCCCATTCCCCATATAGGCAGTGTGGCATTTCCTCCTCCCATTCCCCATATAGGCAGTGTGGCATTCCCCCTTCTCCCATTCCCCATAGGCAGTGTGGCATTCCCCCTTCTCCCATTCCCATGGGCAGTGTGGCATTCTCCCTATCCCATTTCTCATAGGCAGTGTGGCAGAATCGTCCCAACCCCCCAGAAAAAAAGTATACTTACATGAGCCTCGCACCCACGCCGCGGCCACCAGGAGGCCAGCCGAGTAAATTAACGTTGTCTGCTGTCCCCGCTCTGGCTTCTGGCGCCGCCACCACCTCTTGGGCTGGCGCGCGAAAGGCAGTGGCGGTGCCAGATCGGGGACAGAGGACAGCGTTCATTTACCTTGCTTGTCCTCCCACTGCTCAGCTGGCCTCCTGGGTTCCGCAAGACTCATGTAAGTATAATTTTTTTTTTTTTTTTACATTTGCATAATAAGACGCGCTGACAGTTTCCCCCACATTTGTGGGAAAAAAATGGTGTCTTATATGGCGAAAAGTACGGTAAGTCGTTAATAGCAGAATAGGTGGTCCGGACTCAACCCTGTAATTATGAATCACACAGGGAGCCTTGAAGCTTTGGGCCAAGTCTCATTTAATAACACTGAATTTTATTCCGGCAGATCTGCTTGAGGGTCATATTTCCTCCGGAGATCAGAGCACAGAAGAAGAAAATGGAGGAGAAGGTCACCTTGAACCTCTCACCACTACAGCTACAGATGGGCCTCAGAATCCAGAGAAGGAAAATGCCTCTAATGTTCACATGTCACCATCAGCAGAGCTCCCCCTTTCTCCAGACCCTCCTATGGACCATAGCTCTGACTCCGACCACCCAACCACAAGCTCCTCTATAGCCTGTCCTCACTGTGCTCGGACTTTTAAAACACAAGAAACACTAAAAAAACATGTCCGGTATCACACAAAGGAGAACCTCCACTCCTGCCCTGAGTGCGGCAAGAAGTTTCTCGGCGCCTCTGACTTAGCCAGGCACCACATCAGTCACACCGGAGAGAAACCTTATACCTGTAAAGAGTGCGACAAGGGTTTCACTAGGAAGAACAGCCTTGACCTCCACATCCGGACTCACACGGGTGAGAAGCCATATTCGTGCTCCGAGTGTAAGAAATGCTTTAGCAGTCTCCCAAAGCTCACCATCCACCGGAGGATCCACACGGACCCCGACCATCTAACCAAGAGCTCCGCTATAGCCTGTCCTGATTGCGGTAGGACTTTTAAAAGGAAAGAAACATTGAGAAAACATGCCAGGTATCACTCGGTGGAGAATCCCCACTCATGCCCTGAGTGCGGCAGGAAGTTCCTTAGTGCCTCTGACTTAGCAAGGCACCACATTATTCACACCGGAGAGAAACCTTTCACCTGTCAAGAGTGCGGCAAAGGTTTCGGGAGGAAGACCACTCTTGATCTCCACACCCGGACTCACACGGGCGAGAAGCCTTACTCGTGCTCGGAGTGTAATAAATGTTTCAGCAGTCTCTCGATGCTCACCGTTCATCGGAAGACCCACACCGGGGAGAGGCCACACGCATGCTCGGAGTGTGGGAAGAGATTCATTCGGAAGCCAGATCTGACCGAACATATGAGAGTCCACACAAGGGAAAAACCTTTTTCTTGCAACGAGTGCGGCAAAAGTTACTTTCAAAGGTCTCATCTTGCGGCCCACCGCAGACTCCATACAGGAGAACGTCCATATTCCTGCACCGACTGCGGGGAAAGCTTCGGCACCAAGAAAAACTTGTTGGTCCATCAGCAAATTCATACGGGCGTCAGCCCTTACCCCTGCCCAGAGTGTGAAAAGGGCTTTGTTCAGAAGACGCACTTAAACTGGCACATGAGGAAACACCGGGGAGAGAAGCCTTATTCGTGCTCTGAATGTGGGCGTTCTTTTACCTACAGGAAACACCTGACCAGCCACTGCAAGATCCACCTTGGATTGAAGCCCTTCGCCTGCCCTGATTGCGGCAAAGCTTTCATCCACAAGTCTGATATGGTGAAACACTGGAGAACTCACACCGGGGAACGTCCCTATTTGTGTTCGGAGTGTGGGAAAGGCTTCACCAAAAAGTCCCGCCTGAACCGTCACCAAACTATCCACACGGGTATAAAACCCTTCATCTGTAGCTGGTGCGACAAAGCCTTTATTGCCAACAGCGACCTGGTCCAGCACCAGTTGACCCACACACAGGAGAAAACCTGTTTCTGCCCCGAATGTGGCAAAAGCTTCTTCAACAATAGCCAACTTGCTTCTCACAGGAAGATACATCTCAGCGGAGAGGCGTTCCTGTGTCCCGAGTGCGGAAAGTGTTACTCAAGTGCTCCTCAACTATCAAAGCACCAGAAAACCCACACCCAAGAGAAAGCCCTCCTTTGTAGCGAGTGCGGCAAGTGTTTTGCCCAAAACGGGGAGCTGGCGAAGCACATGAAAATCCACACAGGGGAGAAGCCATATTCTTGCTCGGATTGCGGGCGTCGTTTCTCAGAGAAACACACCCTGCTGATGCATCTGAGGATTCACACCGGGGAGAGGCCGCATGTCTGTCCGCAGTGCGGCAAGAGCTTCATCAGCAAATCCGACCTAAATCTGCATTTCCGGATTCACACTGGCGAGCGACCCTACGGCTGCATCCAGTGCGGGAAACGCTTCATCAAGAACTCGCATCTCACCCGACACCAAAAGTGCCATCACAAGGACGCAAATATCCCCAATGGGGGCATCTTGGACCCTGGCAGGGCCCAGCAGCTGCAAGTAAATCATCAAGGGGACCAGCAAGTAGGGGTTTGGTTGCTCCCCTGCGAAGGCTTAAGTACATCATCGATAGAAATTAGAGCTGATGGGATTTTCATTGTAACAGAGCAGTTGGAAAATTTCAGCGAGGGGAAGCCATTACCCTCATAGGTTCTAGAACAGGATCTCCAACCATAGGAGCCATATTCACCATATTCACCATATTCATGGTTGTGAGCGACACTATAAATAAAGAGTTTGGTGACACTCATATTATTGTATGTGTGTGTTTGTATATGTTGTAAAGGTGGACTATGACAAAAAAAAATGGCCCAATGATAAAAGTCCATATAGAATCAAATTGGATGCCCCGCACCACCTATTCAATAATCCTATAATAACTATGCTTGTGGGAATTGCTCTAATATACAACAGAAATCTTCCCCTATTGTGGCTCCAGCCACCACAAAACTAACCACAGACCGTGGCACCTTCTCCACAAGCAATCAATTAATTCAAATAAATCTCATGGATTCATCTTTATTAATGTCTAGGCTAAAAAGTTACATATAACACAATTTAAAAAAGGTCAAAATATGGGGCATCTTATTTGGACCCGTAATGTGAATATATATAAAAATATATAAATATAATAATCAAACAATCTCCTCCATTAATATTGATCTTGGCCGTGTTTGTATGGGGGACTCCCCTAGGACCCGCCACAATTAGGTGATGTGTTATTAATTTTCATGTATTAATTGTTGTCACGCTAAACTTTACTCCTCTTGCCATATGTAAGAAAGTTCCAGAGGAATAAAATGTTTATGATCTCATTAATGAATTATTAAATCACTAATATTACTGATAAATAGGTAACTTGGATGAATGTGGAATCTGTGGATGTTTACCTGTCATTTATTATGATTCTGATCCAGAGCTGGCTGATTCAAGGGAAATAATACACATATAAATATAACATAAGGTTTACTTCAGTGAATTGTATCCATATTTGAACTAAGAGCTGCCACGAAGGCAGTATGGGGGGCCTGGGCAGAAGACAAAGGCCCTGGTTGAATTAGCTTGAGAGAGAATTGCTGGTTTTGTATGTACACTGCTTAAATACTGGACATTGCAACTTTACATCATATTTACACCGTTCATATTATTACTTTTTCTGTAATGTAACCGGCTCTATTTTAATTAAATCCACTCACTGATTTTTGGTTTCGGCCCAGTACTTGTTCCTGGAATCACCATAGCTGAGATTATTTCTGGATGGCCCAATACTCCTTGTTAAAAGTTAAAAACAACGAAACAAACATATTACACCATATTTTCAGTGGTTATATTATATGGAATTTGCACATGATTTAGCAGATTAATGCACTTTTTGCACATTATAATCAATATTAATGGAGGAGATTGTTTGATTATTAATATTTTTTGTATACTTTTTTAATTTATTGTTATCACACATTTGAGGGTGATATGGGATTACGGGTCCGTAATTTACTAAGAGGTTAGTAAATTAAATGGCGGCATTCTGGGGGGATTCATGCAGTGAGGCATCCCGATTCAGGATCCCATGGGGGAGGGGAATGGAACAAAACCCGGGAAAGTTGAAACCCAGCCATTCACCCACAGATCTTAGCTGTCCGAGTCCATGTCACATGTGCGACCAGCAGCAGCATCACTTTTCTTTTGGCTGTGCGTGGCTGTACACAGCTGAAGGATGCAAGCGATGCCACCCCCTGCCGATGTGTGTGGCTGGGATTCCATTAAAGTGGACCAAAACCCACAGGAATCTGCTTGGGCAGGGATGCTTGATTCCCTCCTCCCGGGGCATCCAGAAAATGCCGCATCCCCGCTATCCCTTTAGCAAGGCGTGTGCCCACACCAGGCATTTGTGAATGCCCAGTGCGGGTCACTCCACACAGCAGCTGCTCCGGCATAGAGGGAACATTGGGCTTGATACCCTAGTGCAGCGGTACTCAACTGGCGGACCGGGGTCCGAATGTGGACCTTGGTGCCAGATTTCTGGACCCCTGCCCTGACAGCCCTGCAGTTAGTTGCTTCTGTGTTGCCATGCTCAGCGCTGCCCCGTTACAGATTGGTGATGTAATTTTTTGTCTCCCTGCCAGTGTCATGACTCCCTGGCACCTAGCATTGCAATATGAAGTACTGCACGGACGGGAAGTGGCATTGCAAGGTATAATCCACCTCCAACCCGCCCCAGTGCACTGATTTCTAACTATCCATCCCCCCTGACAGCGCCCCGTCCGGACCTTTGCCTCTCACCAGATGCCTGTAAATGGACCTTTACAAGAAGTGGTTGAGTACCCCTGCCCTAGTGCATTGAGCCAGTGCCCAACTGGGATCTGTGGAGGCCAGGGTGGAAAGGAGAGTCTGCCCTCCCTCCTCAGATACGAACTTGGACCACACCCAACAAAACCCTTAGAGCTGGAGTAATTCGAGGCAAGTTATGACTCCTACGACCCCCTGTTATTGGACATTGGATAGTAGCGGAGATGAAGGTGCAGTTCCAATATCCATCTAAAGACCAGGAGGAGGGTAGTGAAAGCCGGTAACGGCATAGAAAGGAAGAAACACTCAGGAGTACTAGAGAGAAATAGTAACAAAAAAGGAAGCCGAACGTAGAGGAAAGAATTATAAAAGAGTAGGAAAGAGAAGAGGGGGGCAGGTCCACAGAGCCCATCGTGCACTTGGGTAGAAGGAATCCCTGCTCTGAGCACCGTATGGGCAGCACTGTGTTATCCAGGACCTCGGAGGAGAGAGATTTAGGGACACTGATTACTGATGAGTGGACAGTGTAGAAAGGCAGTGGGAAAAGCAAGCAGGATGCTCGGCTGCATAGCTCGAGGAATCACCAGTAGGAAGAGGGAGGTTGTGATGCCGCTGTATAGAGCCCTGGTGAGGCCACAGCTAGAATACTGTGTGCAGTTCTGGAGACCTCCCCTGCAAAAAGACATTATTCAAATAGAACGGGTCCAAAGGCCGGCAACAAAAATGGTGGAAGGACTTAATCAGGAGAGACTTAAAGAACTTAATTTGTACAGTCTGGAGGAAAGAAGAGAGAGAGGGGGGACATGATGGAGACCTTTATATATGTGACAGGAGGGAATAAGGTTTAGGAGGGAAGAAACATAGTGACAGAACAAGAGGGACCAACCTGAAGCTAGTCGGAGGGAAGATCAGGAGCAACGTTAGAAAATATTATTTTGGGGGGCGTGGCTAGCCGTCGAAGAAGATGGCTGATCTCTAAAGCTCAGGAGCACAGAGGCAGTCTGCAGCCCAGCCACACACAGCCACTCGCCCCCTTGACAGCGCCGCCGGCCAGCTGGGAGACCCCCACCCCTCCATGGGCAGGAACGGAGCCAAGGCCAAATCATGTTTCCGCCAGTCGGGAAGCATCATGGTGGAACTAGGGGGGGGAGGGTGCGGTCTGCTCCTTCCGGCACCACCAGTTCAGCACCGCCGTCCGGACCCCCCTGGAGACGATCCTGGATGCCAGCTGAAGGAGAGGACAGCGGTCGGGCCCTGAGACACACTGAGGGAGGCGACGACGACGCTGCCGGCCCCGCTCTCCTCCTCGCACTCCCCTCAGGCGGGCTCCTCCTCGACAGTGGAGGCTTCTCGTCGCTCTCTGCAGACACTGCGGCCCGGCACCTTGGCAGTAAAGGGGGGTCTCCTACAGACCATCACTAGGGCATGGATGGAAGAAGCGACTCACCCTGATATCAGAGGTGTCGGCGAGGATCAATGGGTTTTTTATAAATGAGAGACTATCCAGTATTTTGGGTCCCATAAAAGATTTCTCTCGACATGGGAGACCTGGAGAAGGTACGCCTGATGACCCTTTGCAGGCACTGAACTAACCATACGCAATGGTGGGTGGAGCGCAAGGAATATATATATATATATATATATATATATATATATTCATTTTTTTTTCCGCCGTGTCCCCCGGCTTCCCCTCTGAAATATCCAATATAAGTCTGACTTCTATTGGATATTTCAAACATATACAGCACATGGAAGGTATACAATTCAATTCAATTTATTGTTCGCCAAGTACATCGTGCAACAAGGAATGAAGAACATCTGTTTCTCATTAAGCAGACATAACATTCTTTAGCGATAGTCATATGAGGAGGGAGGGGTGAAAACCCCTCGACACACTGAGAATGTGAGAGATGGCATACAGGCGGCTAGAACTAAATAATTATTACAAATTATAATATATCATTTTCATACTAATTTTATAATATTTAATTTTCCACATCACTAGCGTGTTACTCTTTCCTCTTCTCTTTGTTCTACTTCCATTTCTATATCAATTGCTAATAAGGAAATATCTGATATTTTCCGCCAGGTGACAACCATCAATAAAACTCACCTTCCTTACCAATTTCCTAATAAGGAACACACTCTCTCCATAAATAAATGCGCAAGGTATCAATTTATATATATATTTATATATTTTTTTCTTATTTCCACTGTATTGATACTTAATACGTCTATACATGTATATAATCTGTTAAAACAATGTAATCACCACAATCCCTTGTAATTACATCACAGATATGTATGGCTTTATGTACTGATAAAACGGTATTCCGCGAAACACGTCTGCTTAAATCCCTAAATGATTTGAAATACATCAGGTTACAAACTGCTTGCTAGAAACTGCTTGTTACAAACTACCAATTGCTTGCTACAAACTACCAATTGCTTGCTACAAACTGCTTGCTACAAACTACCAATTGCTTGCTACAAACTGCCAATTGCTTGCTACAAACTGCCAATTGCTTGCTACAAACTGCTTGCTACAAACTACCAATTGCTTGCTACAAACTGCCAATTGCTTGCTACAAACTGCTTGCTACAAACTACCAATTGCTTGCTACAAACTGCTTGCTACAAACTACCAATTGCTTGCTACAAACTACCATTTGATTGCTACAGACTACCAATTGCTTGCTACAAACTGCTTGTTACAAACTACCAATTGCTTGCTACAAACTACCATTTGCTTGCTACAAACTGCCAATTGCTTTCTACAAACTGCTTGCTACAAACTACCAATTGCTTGCTACAAACTGCTTGTTACAAACCACCAATTGCTTGCTACAAACTGACAATTGCTTGCTACAAACTGCTTGCTACAAACTACCATTTGCTTGCTACAAACTGCCAATTGCTTGCTACAAACTGCCAATTGCTTGCTACAAACTGCTTGTTACAAACCACCAATTGCTTGTTACAAACTGACAATTGCTTGCTACAAACTGCTTGTTACAAACTACCAATTGCTTGCTACAAACTGCCAATTGCTTGCTACAAACTGCTTGTTACAAACCACCAATTGCTTGCTACAAACTGACAATTGCTTGCTACAAACTGCTTGTTACAAACCACCAATTGCTTGCTACAAACTGACAATTGCTTGTGTGGAGATTAGCTCTGGTAGGCGACCGGGTGTCAGCAGTATAGAGGCAGAGGCAAGCAGTTCAAAGTAAAGTCTGTGTTTATTTCACACATAAATCCACAAAAGCATATGTCCAAACAGGTTACATCACCTTTTCAGGAAACAGCAGCATAAATGATTCAATCAGGCAAACAGCTTTTAGTCCTTGAGCAAACGTCCTGTTTACAGTCCAACTAGGCCTCAGGTCCGCATGAAACAGCCTCCACAGGAGATTTCAGCCAGGCTCACAGAGTCTCACTCCCATGTGAGCTCTAGACAAAGGACCCAGCACAGCTGATTCCCCAGGCTATTTAAACAGCCCGCAAAACCCGGACCTGGGTAGTGGGATGGAGTCCCACCCTGCTCTACTCCATCCCAGTAAAGCCGTCCCAGGTTAGCCTTTCGGCTATTCTAAATCATCAGCAGCAAACTGCCACCAGCAGCTGATGCTGGACAAACAAGCTATACGGCTTTACTGCACCAATGCCAGGTACATTGGTGCTACATACCTGCCGTCAATAACGGCCCCTTGCACCTTACCACATACCCCCCCCTTTGTTCAACCCTGAGGGGGTGGACACATGCCAAACAATGTGTTCTGGACAGGGCATCCGCGTTACCCAACAATCGTCCCGCTCTGTGCTCTACTGTAAACTTGAAGTTTTGTAATGACAAGAACCATCGGGTGACCCTGGCATTCCTGTCCTTAGCCTGGCACATCCACTTGAGGGGAGAGTGGTCCGTAATCAGACGGAACCTTCTCCCCAGCAAGTAGTAGCGAAGAGACTCCAGGGCCCATTTAATGGCCAAACACTCCCTCTCCACTATACTATACCGGGTCTCCGCGGGTGTCAATTTGCGACTCATGTAGACAACGGGGTGCTCCTCCCCGTTGACTTCCTGAGACAGTACAGCACCGAGACCTACCTCGGAGGCATCGGTCTGCACTATGAACTCCCTCTTAAAGTCGGGTGTCACCAACACCGGAGACCCACACAGGGCAGACTTCAAAGCGGAGAACGCTTTTTCGGCCTGTTCATTCCACTTCACCATGACAGACTTGCGTCCCTTTAACAGGTCTGTCAATGGTGCCGCTAGGGTGGCAAAATTGGGAATGAACCGCATATAATATCCCACCAACCCCAGAAATGACTTTACCTGGCGGGTGGTGTTAGGCCGGGGCCAGTTACGGATGGCTTCTAGTTTGTTCACCTGGGGCTTGACCACTCCTCGTCCAATCACATAGCCCAGGTATTTTGTTTCTTCTAGGCCTAAAGCACATTTTTTCGGGTTTGCCGTCAACCCAGCCTTCCTGAGGGAATCCACTACGGCCTGGACTTTGGGTAGGTGACTTTCCCAATCCGTGCTATGGATAATTATATCGTCCAGATATGCCGAAGCATACCGACGGTGTGGCCTGAGGACAATATCCATTAACCTTTGGAACGTAGCGGGAGCGCCGTGTAACCCAAAGGGTAACACCTTGTATTGGAACAGTCCCTCTGGTGTAATAAAGGCTGTTTTCTCCTTGGCAGCCTCAGTCAAGGGCACCTGCCAGTACCCTTTTGTGAGGTCCAAGACCGAAAAGTACCTGGCTTGGCCTAGCTTCTCAATGAGTTCATCTACCCGGGGCATAGGGTAGGCATCAAACTTGGAAACTTCATTAAGTTTGCGGAAATCGTTACAGAACCGCAACGTACCATCGGGCTTGGGAATCAAGACTATGGGGCTGGCCCACTCACTCTTTGATTCTTCAATCACGTCTAACCGGAGCATTTGCTGCACTTCCTCCGCGATAGCTTGTCGCCGGGACTCGGGTACCCGGTAAGGCCTCAACCGGACCTTGACCTGAGGTTCCGTGACAACATCATGTTGGATGACCGAAGTGCGCCCAGGGAGTTCTGAAAACACGTCCGTGTTTCTGCTAATAAACTCCCTGGCTTCCTGAGTCTGTTTAGAGGAGAGGTTGTCGCCAGTTTTCACCTCGACTACTACTTCTCTACTAACAGACCGAGGAATGGGAAGCTCCACCCCCACCATACCTGGTCGGGGACTGTCACCCCCAGGGGTCTCCCTGTCTTTCCATAGTTTCAGCAGGTTTACATGGTACACCTGCTCGGGCTTCCTCCGCCCAGGCTGATGTACCTTGTAAGTCACTTCCCCAACTTTTTCAATGACCTCATAGGGACCCTGCCACCTAGCTAGAAATTTACTGTCCACCGTGGGTACCAGAACCACAACTCTGTCACCGGGGTTAAAGTTCCGTACCCTGGCTTGCCGATTATAAACCCTGCTTTGGGCCCGCTGCGCTGCCTCCATGTGTTCTCTGACAAGCGGCAAGACGGTCGCTATCCGTTCCTGTAGCTGAGTCACGTACTCTACCACACTTTTGTGGGGTGTGGGTTGCTGTTCCCAGGCCTCCTTGGCTATATCCAACAGGCCCCGTGGATGTCGACCGTATAAGAGTTCGAAGGGCGAGAACCCCGTAGAGGCCTGGGGCACCTCTCGCACTGCGAACATCAGATAGGGCAGCAGCAAGTCCCAATTCTTCCCATCCTTGGCGACCACCCTTTTTAACATGGTCTTTAAAGTTTGATTAAACCGTTCTACTAGGCCGTCTGTTTGCGGGTGGTAAACGGATGTCCGCAACTGTTTCACCTGCAGCAGTTTACAGAGCTCTTTCATTACTTTCGACAAAAACGGGGTACCTTGATCGGTCAGGACCTCTTTAGGCAGACCTACTCTGGAAAACATTTCCATAAGCTCCTTAGCAATGAGCTTGGCAGAGGTGTGACGCAGGGGCACTGCCTCAGGGTACCGCGTGGCATAGTCCAAGATCACCAGAATATGTTGGTGCCCTCTAGCGGATTTTGGCACTGGACCCACTAGATCCATGGCAATCCGCTCAAAGGGTACCTCAATAACTGGGAGAGGAACTAAGGGACCACGGTAATGAGGCTGAGGGCTGGTCATCTGACATGTTGGACAGGACTCACAATATCTCTCCACCTCCTTGTACACACTGGGCCAGTAGAATCGTTGTAAAACGCGGTCCAGTGTTTTCTGCTGGCCTAGGTGTCCACCCAGAACATGTTGGTGGGCCAACTCCAACACCAATTTGCGATATGAATTGGGTACCACCAATTGTTCCACCACCTCTTCACGTACCTTGTTTACTCGGTACAACATTTCCTGGTGAACCACAAAGCGAGGAAACTGTAACTTCGCCCCTGGCTGTTGTGGTTCACCTTCCACCTCAAGAACATTCTCCCAGGCCCGAGACAGGGTCGGGTCCTGGTGTTGAGCGGTACCAAAGTTAGTTGTGGAGACATGGAGATCTGCCAACTCTGGACCTGTTGTCAACTCTTCCACATCTCCAACCATAACATTTAGTGGGGTTGACTCCCCCTCTTCCATTTTAGGGACGGGCACCTCTTCCACGGTGCCTCCTGATTCCGGTTCCCAGGGCACCGGGGTCTCCCCTGAGTAGGGCCAGTCTATTGGGGACACACCCGCCTCGCGGGTTTCCGGAACTGCCAGCTTGGCCCACAGTGACCTGAACCCTGGAAAGTCTCTCCCAATAATCAGTTCATATGGGAGTTTAGCGGCGACAGCGACTTCATGTTTCCAGCTGCCGGAGACGGTGGTGAGAGACACTTGTGCTGTGGCATAGTCTCTCAAGTCCCCATGAATGCACAAAACCCCGGTTTTCCGCCCAGTGTACTCATCGGGCAGTACTAAGGCGGGTCTTGCCAGGGTAACCATACTCCCTGAGTCCAAAAGGGCCACAGCCAGGGTGTCTCCCACTTTCACCTGACAGAGGTGACTTTGCCCCACAAGCTCAGGGATACCGGCAGCACACAGCCTCCTGGCATACATGGAAGGGCGGTAACCAAAGTTTACATCCATGGGCTCCCCCTGGTGGGGACAATTGGCTCTGATATGTCCCGGCTCCTTACATCCCCAACACAACACTTGGGCAGGGACTTTGGGGGGTAGGTCCTGAGAGGGTTTAGGGGACACCACTCGCCTGAGCTGGGGCGGGGACCTCCGGGGTTTCCCCGAATCCCTCCTCATGGAGCCGCTTTGCAAGTTCCTGGTGGCCTCATATCGCTCCACTAGGTCCACCATCCCTAGTGCGTTGTCAGGGGATACCTGGCCAACCCAGTGCTGAAGAGGGTGCGGTAAAGCCCTCCAAAACATGTCCGCCAGCAAGCGGTCCAAAATGGCAGTGGGGCTTAACAACTCCGGCTGCAGCCATTTTTGCAGCAGGTGCAGCAGTTTATAATACTGGGGTCGGGCGGGCTCTGCCGACTGGTAGCTCCACTGATGCACCCGCTGAGCCCGAACCCACACATTCACCCCCAGTCTCGCCAGTATCTCACCCTTCAGAGTCGGGTAGTCAGCGGCTTGGTCCCCTGGGAGATCAAACAACACCTGCTGGGGTCCAGACGCCAGAAATGGAGCGATGACATCAGCCCACTGGTCATGCGGCAACTTCTCCCTTGCAGCCACCTTTTCAAACACCGCCAGGTAAGTCTCCACGTCATCTGAAGGGGTCATTTTTGTGAGCGCCGAGCGGACAGCTTTCCGGGCATCAGGAATACTTTTGGGCGCACCTGCAGCTTGCTGCGCCATCATATGTTGCAAAAACAGCTGGTTGGTCTCATGCTGCTGCCTGTTGGCCTCCACGAGCGCTTTCACGACCGCCTCCATTTTGTCTACAGTCCCAGGTAGCAGCCTGGCAGGTTTAATATAGGACATGCACAACAAAAAACTTTTTCGTCGGTTGCTCCTAGCAACGGCCTCACTGCTATGCCCGCATCCGACACCAAATGTGGAGATTAGCTCTGGTAGGCGACCGGGTGTCAGCAGTATAGAGGCAGAGGCAAGCAGTTCAAAGTAAAGTCTGTGTTTATTTCACACATAAATCCACAAAAGCATATGTCCAAACAGGTTACATCACCTTTTCAGGAAACAGCAGCATAAATGATTCAATCAGGCAAACAGCTTTTAGTCCTTGAGCAAACGTCCTGTTTACAGTCCAACTAGGCCTCAGGTCCGCATGAAACAGCCTCCACAGGAGATTTCAGCCAGGCTCACAGAGTCTCACTCCCATGTGAGCTCTAGACAAAGGACCCAGCACAGCTGATTCCCCAGGCTATTTAAACAGCCCGCAAAACCCGGACCTGGGTAGTGGGATGGAGTCCCACCCTGCTCTACTCCATCCCAGTAAAGCCGTCCCAGGTTAGCCTTTCGGCTATTCTAAATCATCAGCAGCAAACTGCCACCAGCAGCTGATGCTGGAAAACAAGCTATACGGCTTTACTGCACCAATGCCAGGTACATTGGTGCTACATACCTGCCGTCAATAACGGCCCCTTGCACCTTACCACACTTGCTACAAACTGCTTGTTACAAACTACCAATTGCTTGCTACAAACTGCCAATTGCTTACTACAAACTGCTTGCTACAAACTACCAATTGCTTGCTACAAACTGCTTGTTACAAACCACCAATTGCTTGCTACAAACTGACAATTGCTTGCTACAAACTGCTTGCTACAAACTACCAATTGCTTGCTACAAACTACCATTTGCTTGCTACAAACTGCCAATTGCTTGCTACAAACTGCTTGTTACAAACTACCAATCGCTTGCTACAAACTGTTAACAGAAGGACCAATAAATGACACAGTAACCTGTGTGATATGATTGACCCCGCTGTATATTGAATTTTTTCATGTCTACCTGTTAACCTATGTACTGAATTATATGTATAAAACCAAACATGTACACAAGTGACATAGGAAGGAAACATGACATCCTTCCAGGGTCCTTTGAAAACTCCCCATATCAGGTCTTTCCCTTTTAAATAAAGGGAAGAAATCCCCCCCAACAAAATTATTTTGCAATTGTATTGTCTTGTGTTTTATTACAGTACAAACGCAATCAGCTTTATAATCCTGTTCATAACAGATTGTCAGCTATTTCATGCCTCCCCTGCGCGGGACACCCGTGTTGACTGTGTAATCTATTATATAATATGCCTGTACTGTTAAAAAAAAATATATATATATTGAAACAGAAAAAAGAAAAAACACCAGCGCCGCCAGGCCAGTAAAATAAAAAAAAAATACCGGCCAAGGGGCAACCCGTGCACAGACTAAGCTGGTAAAGAGGATTTCCATGAGTGAATACTCCACAAACACCTAGCAGTGAGCCAGGTCCCTACCACACCTCCCGAGTATCCGTTATTTGGAGGGACTGTCCGTCTTTTGAGTCCATGTCCCCCTGTCCCTCGTTGTTCTCATTTGTCCCTCTTTGAGGTGTAACATGCAGATCTGCAGCAATAAATGATTCATTACCCTATTCAAAGTGTTTCTATTGGTGTAACTGTTACACTGTATCTCCTATCCATCCCTCAATGAGGTCTAATATAACAATTAATAATACTGTCACTGTTACTGAATCACCAGAAAAGAATACAATGAAAGTCAATGGCACTTTTTTTACTCCTAAGAAAAGTAGAGAACACTGTAGTAAAAGCTGCCATAGACTTTCATCGTCTTTTTATCTAGTGATTCAGTAACAGACATTCTCAGGTTTTTTTTCTCATGAATTGAATTATTTACTACCATGAGAGTTTGTTTCTACCTTTATTGAATCGAGGCTGAGGGCTCTAGTTAATCCGGACCTTCACCCTGAATAAGAACCTATCTTATATGTTTCCCACAACCTGTACATACAGATTGCCCACATTAATCCGGACCTTCACCCTGAACAAGAGCCTATCTTATATGTTTCCCACACCCTGTACATACAGATTGCCCACATTAATCCAGACCCTCACCCTGAATAAGAGCCTATCTTATATGTTTCCCACACCCTGTACATACAGATTGCCCACATTAATCCGGACCTTCACCCTGAACAAGAGCCTATCTTATATGTTTCCCACACCCTGTACATACAGATTGCCCACATTAATCCGGACCTTCACCTTGAATAAGAGCCTATCTTATATGTTTCCCACACCCTGTACATACAGATTGCTCACATTAATCCGGACCTTCACCCTGAATAAGAGCCTATCTTATATGTTTCCCCCCCTGTACATACAGATTGCTCACATTAATCCGGACCTTCACCCTGAATAAGAGTCTATCTTATATGTTTCCCACACCCTGTACATACAGATTGCTCACATTAATCCGGACCCTCACCCTGAATAAGAGCCTATCTTATATGTTTCCCACACCCTGTACATACAGATTGCTCACATTAATCCGGACCCTCACCCTGAATAAGAGCCTATCTTATATGTTTCCCCCCTGTACATACAGATTGCTCACATTAATCCGGACCTTCATGCTAAATAAGAGCCTATTTTATATGTTTCCCCCCCTGTACATACAGATTGCTCACATTAATCCAGACCTTCGTCCTGAATAAGAGCCTATCTTATATGTTTCCCACACCCTGTACATACAGATTGCTCACATTAATCCGGACCTTCACCCTGAATAAGAGCCTATCTTATATGTTTCCCCCCTGTACATACAGATTGCCCACATTAATCCGGACCTTCACCCTGAATAAGAGCCTATCTTATATGTTTCCCACACCCTGTACATACAGATTGCCCACATTAAAGTTCATCCTACCTGCATGTTATAAGCCTTTAAACATCCAAGATGGCAGCTCATGGCGCATCAGGCAGCCTGCAAACAGGAAGTGCCTTCTGTCTGTGCTGCTCTGCATTCTGGGATTGCTGACCTTTTCCTGACCCCAGCTCTGCTCTGTCTGAGCAAAGCACAGCTATAACCCCGCCCCCTGTAATCTATCCCACTCTCCTCTCAGTAAGTGTGATGCTACTGAGTCAAGATGGCGGCGCCCGTATAGTAAGGTCCTGAACAGAGATGCAGCCCAGTGGGGGAAAGAATAGTAAGTTACTAAAAACTTAAAATATGTTAATTTTAGATGCTGGGGAATCGTTTTTTAAGGGTTTGGGCTTTTCATCAAATCATGGTGAAGGTCCGGCGTAAGCAGCCTTTTTCTTGTAGCTCACGAAACGTTGCAGTAGCCATTTTGTTGTGGCCATTTTCTCCATATCTGATGGAGCATTTTGTCTGGCAGCCATTTTGTTGTGGCCAGGAATCTTCCTGCTTTCAATTTTAAATATTAATTGATATATTAATTGGTATTAAATCATTACAGTCACGCGTGCTTTCATTGCTGATATTTCATTGACTGATATTTGCAATTCCTGTCATGAAAAGGACGGGCGCTGCCATTATGTTATAAATGAAAGACTTGCTGGGTGCCTCACATTGCATGGCTCTGTCACGATTCATTAGGAATTCATAATGTTATTAATATAAAAAGAGCCGCCTAGGTCACATTAGTGGCTCTACGCAGCCATTTCATTTGAAATATTGAATGTTTTTTTTCAGCCATTTTGTTGTAGTCCAATCTTTCAAACTACAGTTCCCAGAGTGCTCTGCCTCAGCCTGCATCTCCCAGCATGCTCTCTGCTATTACAGGAGAGCACATTGTGTGACAGGAGGGTCCACGTAACATAGTACACCACAGAATTGCCCCGGGTTTCTTTAAGGAGAACTCCACCCAGGAGCCTCCACGGGAGTCAGGGAAGAAGGTGAGGAAATATGGCTTCTGCTAATGCAACACTGACCCACAGCCCCAATTATCTGTATCATCACCTGACCCGCAGCCGCAATTATCTGTATCATCACCTGACCCGCAGCCCCAATTATCTGTATCATGACCTGACCCGCAGCCCCAATTATCTGTATCACCACCTGACCCGCAGCCCCAATTATCTGTATCATCACCTGACCCGCAGCCCCAATTATCTGTATCATCACCTGACTCGCAGCCCCAATTATCTGTATCATCACCTGACCCACAGCCCCAATTATCTATATCATCACCTGACCCGCAGCCCCAATTATCTGTATCATGACCTGACCCGCAGCCCCAATTATCTGTATCATCACCTGACTCGCAGCCCCAATTATCTGTATCATCACCTGACCCGCAGCCCCAATTATCTGTATCATGACCTGACCCGCAGCCCCAATTATCTGTATCATCACCTGACCCACAGCCCCAATTATCTATATCATCACCTGACCCGCAGCCCCAATTATCTGTATCATGACCTGACCCGCAGCCCCAATTATCTGTATCATCACCTGACTCGCAGCCCCAATTATCTGTATCATCACCTGACCCGCAGCCCCAATTATCTGTATCATGACCTGACCCGCAGCCCCAATTATCTGTATCATCACCTGACTCGCAGCCCCAATTATCTGTATCATCACCTGACCCGCAGCCCCAATTATCTGTATCATCACCTGACCCGCAGCCCCAATTATCTGTATCATCACCTGACCCGCAGCCCCAAATATCTGCATCATCACCTGACCCGCAGCCCCAATTATCTGCATCATCACCTGACCCGCAGCCCCAATTATCTGTATCATCACCTGACCCGCAGCCCCAATTATCTGTATCATAACCTGACCCGCAGCCCCAATTATCTGCATCATCACCTGACCCGCAGCCCCAATTATCTGCATCATCACCTGACCCGCAGCCCCAATTATCTGTATCATCACCTGACTCGCAGCCCCAATTATCTGTATCATCACCTGACCCGCAGCCCCAATTATCTGTATCATCACCTGACCCGCAGCCCCAATTATCTGTATCATCACCTGACCCGCAGCCCCAATTATCTGTATCATCACCTGACCCGCAGCCCCAATTATCTGTATCATCACCTGACCCGCAGCCCCAATTATCTGTATCATCACCTGACCCGCAGCCCCAATTATCTGTATCATCACCTGACCCGCAGCCCCAAATATCTGCATCATCACCTGACCCGCAGCCCCAATTATCTGCATCATCACCTGACCCGCAGCCCCAATTATCTGTATCATCACCTGACCCGCAGCCCCAATTATCTGTATCATCACCTGACCCGCAGCCCCAATTATCTGTATCATCACCTGACCCGCAGCCCCAATTATCTGTATCATCACCTGACCCGCAGCCCCAATTATCTGTATCATCACCTGACCCGCAGCCCCAAATATCTGCATCATCACCTGACCCGCAGCCCCAATTATCTGCATCATCACCTGACCCGCAGCCCCAATTATCTGTATCATCACCTGACCCGCAGCCCCAATTATCTGTATCATCACCTGACCCGCAGCCCCAATTATCTGCATCATCACCTGACCCGCAGCCCCAATTATCTGCATCATCACCTGACCCGCAGCCCCAATTATCTGTATCATCACCTGACTCGCAGCCCCAATTATCTGTATCATCACCTGACCCGCAGCCCCAATTATCTGTATCATCACCTGACCCGCAGCCCCAATTATCTGTATCATCACCTGACCCGCAGCCCCAATTATCTGTATCATCACCTGACCCGCAGCCCCAATTATCTGTATCATCACCTGACCCGCAGCCCCAATTATCTGTATCATCACCTGACCCGCAGCCCCAATTATCTGTATCATCACCTGACCCGCAGCCCCAAATATCTGCATCATCACCTGACACGCAGCCCCAATTATCTGCATCATCACCTGACCCGCAGCCCCAATTATCTGTATCATCACCTGACCCGCAGCCCCAATTATCTGTATCATCACCTGACCCGCAGCCCCAATTATCTGTATCATCACCTGACCCGCAGCCCCAATTATCTGTATCATCACCTGACTCGCAGCCCCAATTATCTGTATCATCACCTGACCCGCAGCCCCAATTATCTGTATCATCACCTGACCCGCAGCCCCAATTATCTGTATCATCACCTGACCCGCAGCCCCAATTATCTGTATCATCACCTGACCCGCAGCCCCAATTATCTGTATCATCACCTGACCCGCAGCCCCAATTATCTGTATCATCACCTGACCCGCAGCCCCAATTATCTATATCATCACCTGACCCGCAGCCCCAATTATCTGTATCATCGCCTGACCCGCAGCCCCAATTATCTATATCATCGCCTGACCCGCAGCCCCAATTATCTGTATCATCGCCTGACCTGCAGCCCCAATTATCTGTATCATCACCTGACCCGCAGCCCCAATTATCTGTATCATCACCTGACCCGCAGCCCCAATTATCTGCATCATCACCTGACCCGCAGCCCCAATTATCTGTATCATTACCTGACCCGCAGCCCCAATTATCTGTATCATCACCTGACCCGCAGCCCCAATTATCTGTATCATCGCCTGACCCGCAGCCCCAATTATCTGTATCATCGCCTGACCCGCAGCCCCAATTATCTGTATCATCACCTGACCCGCAGCCCCAATTATCTGTATCATCACCTGACCCGCAGCCCCAATTATCTGTATCATCGCCTGACCCGCAGCCCCAATTATCTGTATCATCACCTGACCCGCAGCCCCAATTATCTGTATTGTCACCTGACCCGCAGCCCCAATTATCTGTATCATCACCTGACCCGCAGCCCCAATTATCTGTATCATCACCTGACCCGCAGCCCCAATTATCTGTATTGTCACCTGACCCGCAGCCCTAGATATAAAAAGCTAATATTTGTATTTAATTGTTGCATGCCATCCCTGCAGTGGCGGGCTTATCATTTTTGGGGCCCCATCCAAATTTGAGTCTGGGGGCCCTAATGAAAGCCCTATTTTGCAAAATACATAATTACCGCACCTTGTTGCATGCGCTGTGGGAGTGTCAGGGGGTTTCACAGAGGGGCATCCCATCCTAGCATTGTCTGTCCATGCCGTAGGGAGTTGTCCGTCCATGCCGTAGGGAGTCGTCCGTCCATGACACAGGGAATTGTCCGTCCATGACACAGGGAATTGTCCGTCCATGACACAGGGAATTGTCCGTCCATGACACAGGGAATTGTCCGTCCATGACACAGGGAATTGTCCGTCCATGACACAGGGAATTGTCCGTCCATGACACAGGGAATTGTCCGTCCATGACACAGGGAATTGTCCGTCCATGACACAGGGAATTGTCCGTCCATGACACAGGGAATTGTCCGTCCATGACACAGGGAATTGTCCGTCCATGACACAGGGAATTGTCCGTCCATGACACAGGGAGTTGTCTGGGAATTGCTCATATGACCGGCCAATTCCCACTCCCTGTGGTATCCTGAACTGGGGATGCCCCACTGTGTGAGACCCTATGAAATCGCCGCACTCACCTAACATTCCAGTGGTGCATGATGGGCTATACCTGGCTATACCTGGCTATACCTTTAGCTAGAGGTGTAGCCATTTGTAAGTGGCCAGCACAGGAATTCCCCCAGTTAGAGGTGAGCAAGGATTCAGCTCCCTACCTCATGTGATGTCACATCATTTTGCATAGCTGAATGGAGCTGGGTGCATTGATTGGCTGTGTGGCCCCACACATGTGCCGTGGGAATGCCGGAAAGGTGAGTTTCCTTGCCGAACTGCGGGGATACATGCAGCGGGGCATCCCAAATCTGGATTCCCCACCCGAGAGTAACAACACCCGGGAGAGTGAAATTCCTGGCTGTTGTTCCTCTTTAAAGGACAACTGAGGAAGGCTGTCCCACGCACCCCCGAATTGGGATGCCCCAATGTGTGAAGCCTCCCATGCAGGCGTGCAATCCCTTATCTTTCCAGTGCTCTTATGCTGCATCCCCGGCATCTGTGCAGCTGAGACCTTCTCCTGTGCCCAACTTATTAGGTAGGCTAGGGGCGCAGACTGCAGGGAAACTGGGGACACGCACCTCCCGATCCCTATGCATGCATTAGTATGCACGGCATAAAGTACTGATTGGACAGGAGCCCGCGCATGCTCCATGCGATGAAGTGCTGATGTCTTTTTACTAGTCTCTTTAGTTCCCGGATCACTTAGATTAATTGACACCGATTTATTGGCACTATTTATCATTTTATTATTACTGCATTAAAGCAGACCCTCACTCTGAATAAGAGCCTATCTTATATGTTTCCCACACCCTGTACATACAGATTGCTCACATTAATCCGGACCCTCACCCTGAATAAGAGCCTATCTTATATGTTTCCCCCCTGTACATACAGATTGCTCACATTAATCCGGACCCTCACCCTGAATAAGAGCCTATCTTATATGTTTCCCCCCTGTACATACAGATTGCTCACATTAATCCGGACCCTCACCCTGAATAAGAGTCTATCTTATATGTTTCCCCCCTGTACATACAGATTGTCCACAATAAAAATCATCCTACCTGCATCTACTGCATGTTATGAGCCTTTAAACATCCAAGATGGCGACTTATGGAAGCCGCCATCTTATCAGGCAGCCTGCAAACAGGAAGTGCCTCCTGACTGTGCTGCTCTGCATTCTGGGACTGCTGACCGTTACCTGACCCCAGCTCTGCTCTGTCTGAGCAAAGCACAGCTATAACCCGCCCCCCTGTACTTTATCCCACTCTCCTCTCCTCAGCAAGTGTGATGCTTCTGATTCAAGATGGCGGCGCCCGTATCCTAAATTCCTGAACAGAGTTGCAGCCCAGTGGGGGAAACAATAATAAGTTAGTGACTAAAAACGTAAAATATATTAATTTTAGATGCTGGGGAATCGTTTTTTAAGAGTTTGGGCTTTTCATTAAATCACGCTGAAGGTCCGGTTTAAAGTGGACCAACACCCAGGATTTTGACTATCCTGGGTTTTGGTCCACTTCAGGGGGGCACCCCGATTAGGGGTGCCCCGCTGTGTAAAACCCCCCAGAAACCCCCAAACTCACCTCACCACGCTCCCACGGACAAGCGGTGGACAAGGCAGCGCGTCCGCCGCCGCCTCCCGCGCGCCCCTCTGACAGTGCGCGCGCCCGCGCCGGCCATTCACAAACGGCCGGCGCGGGCGCGCGCACGGCTAGAGGAGTTCTTTTGGGGTCAGGTGAGTTCTTTTGGGGTTTTGGGGGGATCCCTCACCGCGGGACATCCCGATCTGGGATGTCCCGCGGTGAGGGGGGTGATCGGCCCGGGAATCTTATAGATTCCCGGGCCGATCACCCATGGGTGACGGTCCACTTTAACTACATATGGCAGGGCACAGGTCACTTTATTTATAGCACTTACACCTTTTTGTACAAATCATGTTGATGGCACTGGCACTTTTTTGTATGTAATTGATAACTTTTTATTGGCATTAAGAATTTTCTTTATTTGTATTATATATTTGCACCAATTATTAATATAGGGAACCTATCATATCATCATTAATATATAACTAAATACCCCCTTCCCTTATTAGAGACCCGTCCTGCATAATATTGGTTTCAATATTATCAGTGTGTATGTGCTGAACTAGTGTTTAATTATTTAGTTTAATAAAGTATTAAATTCCTTTTAATAATTGTACTAGAGTGCAGCATCTGTATGGGCTTTTCTGGTATCCCACACACATAAATAAGTTTTTATTAGCAATATCCTTCTATTGAAGGTGTTTTTTTCCCTTTGCCAGCACCTTATTACAGCTATTTCAGCGGTGCAGGGCGCCTCTTCTCTTTTTTTGCTCCATGGCTACGACGGAAAGTTCCGTTGTGCGGGCGATCTGCGTGGTGTGACAGAGTGGGGCATCCCAAATCCCAGGAAAGTGGATAGTGAAAATCCTGGTGATAGGTCCACTTATAATATATGTGGGATGATTGGTGGGTGGGTGAGGAGTCAGGGGGTGTGAGTGCCCACCTGTCAAGGGGTCCCCTGGAGGCAGAATTAGACCAGGACCATCAGTGGCAACTTATTGTTAAAGTGGACCAACACCCAGGGGGGATCGGCCCAGGAATCTATAAGATTCCCGGACCGATCAGATCCCTCCCCGCGGGACATCCGAGATCGTGATGTCCCGCGGGGAGGAGGCCCACAAACCTTACCTCAGCCCCGTTCCATCGGCGCATGCACGAGCCGCGAGCCGCAGTAGCAGCCACAATGGGTCAGGTGGGTAACAATCTCTAGTTTTGGAACCGATTGTTAAATCCCTTTGTTTAGTCACCGCATTGCAGTCCATTAGACTCCTGCTATCCTGCTCACTACACCATGTGACACAAAGGCTCAGGAGCCATCAGCCTCTATTAGACTCCTGCTATCCTGCCGACTACGCCATGTGACACAAAGGCTCAGGAACCATCAGCCTCTATTAGACTCCTGCTATCCTGCCGACTACACCATGTGACACAAAGGCTCAGGAGCCATCAGCCACTATTAGACTCCTGCTCACTACACTATGTGACACAAAGGCTCAGGAGCCATCAGCCACTATTAGACTCCTGCTATCCTGCTCACTACACCATGTGACACAAAGGCTCAGGAACCATCAGCCTCTATTAGACTCCTGCTATCCTGCTCACTACACCATGTGACACAAAGGCTCAGGAGCCATCAGCCTCTATTAGACTCCTGCTCACTACACCATGTGACACAAAGGCTCAGGAGCCATCAGCCTCTATTAGACTCCTGTTATCCTGCTCACTACACCATGTGACACAAAGGCTCAGGAGCCATCAGCCTCTATTAGACTCCTGCTATCCTGCTCACTACACCATGTGACACAAAGGCTCAGGAGCCATCAGCCTCTATTAGACTCCTGCTATCCTGCTCACTACACCATGTGACACAAAGGCTCAGGAGCCATCAGCCTCTATTAGACTCCTGCTATCCTGCTCACTACACCATGTGACACAAAGGCTCAGGAGCCATCAGCCTCTATTAGACTCCTGCTCACTACACCATGTGACACAAAGGCTCAGGAGCCATCAGCCTCTATTAGACTCCTGCTCACTACACCATGTGACACAAAGGCTCAGGGGCCATCAGCCTCTATTAGACTCCTGCTATCCTGCTCACTACACCATGTGACACAAAGGCTCAGGAGCCATCAGCCTCTATTAGACTCCTCTATCCTGCTCACTACACCATGTGACACAAAGGCTCAGGAGCCATCAGCCTCTATTAGACTCCTGCTATCCTGCTCACTACACCATGTGACACAAAGGCTCAGGAGCCATCAGCCTCTATTAGACTCCTGCTATCCTGCTCACTACACCATGTGACACAAAGGCTCAGGAGCCATCAGCCTCTATTAGACTCCTGCTATCCTGCTCACTACACCATGTGACACAAAGACTCAGGAGCAATCAGCCTCTATTAGACTCCTGCTATCCTGCTCACTACACCATGTGACACAAAGGCTCAGGAGCCATCAGCCTCTATTAGACTCCTGCTATCCTGCTCACTACACCATGTGACACAAAGGCTCAGGAGCCATCAGCCTCTATTAGACTCCTCTATCCTGCCGACTACGCCATGTGACACAAAGGCTCAGGAGCCATCAGCCTCTATTATACTCCTGCTATCCTGCTCACTACACCATGTGACACAAAGGCTCAGGAGCCATCAGCCTCTATTAGACTCCTGCTATCCTGCCCACTACACCATGTGACACAAAGGCTCAGGAGCCATCAGCCTCTATTAGACTCCTGCTATCCTGCCTACTACGCACATGCTGCCTTGGACGCGCATACCACAGTGGCTCTGAGCGCTGTGATTGGCTGGAGCGGTCACGTGGGAGCGTGGTCAGGTGAGTGCTTCTGGGCTTTCGGGGGGGTTTCACCGAAGTGGACCAAAACCCAGGATAGTCAAAATCCTGGGTGTTGGTCCACTTTAAAAGAAAAAAATACCAGCATCCGGCGGTTGATAAATGAGGGGTGCCATTTAAAGTGGAGCAAAACCCACCCTTGAGTCTATGAGACTCCAGGGCAGGCATATTCGCTCACCCCAGGGCATCCATATTCGGTATGTCCTGTTGTGTTAAACCCCCCCAGGTAAAGACTCGCCTTCGCCCCCGGTCCAACGGCGCATGTGCGAGCAGCGGCCGCATCCCTGCTATCCATTTAGCATGCGCCAGGCATTTGTAAATGGCCGTCACGGGCACACTCACGGTTAAAGGGTAGAGAGGGAAGCGGCCGCCAGCGTGCTCATTTACACTCGGAGCGGATCCGAGCGTGCTGATTGGATGACAGGGCTATGCATGCGCCATAGGAACAGGGAAGGGTTAGTGAGATCGGGCGACCTGGGTGGTTTCGCACAGAAGGGCATCCTCAATCAGGGTGCCCCGTGGGCAAGGACCAAAACTCAGGGTAGTCAAAATCCTGGTTTTGGTCCACTTTAACAAAATGCAGAGTGTGCAGCAGATGTAAAGCAACTGTATACTTACCTAAGCCACCAATCAGAGCCAGCAGAGCTTATAATTACCTGCCCTCCTATGCTGGTAATAGATGTTGTTTTTTTTATCTGGCTACGATAAGATGGCCGCCCCCATGAGTGGGGACAGGTAGTTCCATAAATGTTAGGGATGTACAAACCAGCTAACTGTACACAATAATCATTTGATGTTTTGTGGTTTACGTCTAGGCTGAGGACCTGACTAAAATCCATGTAACTGATTCCATGGATACAACTTGTAGCAGCCACAATGGGTCAGGTGGGTAACAATCTCTAGTTTTGGAACCGATTGTTAAATCCCTTTGTTTAGTCACCGCATTGCAGTCCATTAGACTCCTGCTATCCTGCCCACTACACCATGTGACACAAAGGCTCAGGAGCCATCAGCCTCTATTAGACTCCTGCTATCCTCCTCACTACACCATGTGACACAAAGGCTCAGGAGCCATCAGCCTCTATTAGACTCCTGCTATCCTGCTCACTACACCATGTGACACAAAGGCTCAGGAACCATCAGCCTCTATTAGACTCCTGCTCACTACACCATGTGACACAAAGGCTCAGGAGCCATCAGCCTCTATTAGACTCCTGCTATCCTGCTCACTACACCATGTGACACAAAGGCTCAGGAACCATCAGCCTCTATTAGACTCCTGCTCACTACACCATGTGACACAAAGGCTCAGGATCCATCAGCCTCTATTAGACTCCTGCTATCCTCCTCACTACACCATGTGACACAAAGGCTCAGGGGCCATCAGCCTCTATTAGACTCCTGCTATCCTGCTCACTACACCATGTGACACAAAGGCTCAGGGGCCATCAGCCTCTATTAGACTCCTGCCCACTACACCATGTGACACAAAGGCTCAGGAGCCATCAGCCTCTATTAGACTCCTGCTATCCTGCTCACTACACCATGTGACACAAAGGCTCAGGAACCATCAGCCTCTATTAGACTCCTGCTATCCTCCTCACTACACCATGTGACACAAAGGCTCAGGGGCCATCAGCCTCTATTAGACTCCTGCTATCCTGCTCACTACACCATGTGACACAAAGGCTCAGGAGCCATCAGCCTCTATTAGACTCCTGCTATTGTGTCACTACACCATGTGACACAAAGGCTCAGGGGCCATCAGCCTCTATTAGACTCCTGCTATCCTGCTCACTACACCATGTGACACAAAGGCTCAGGAGCCATCAGCCTCTATCTGCTCACTACGCCATTTTGACATCTGCTTTAATAGAGGGCTTTTTGGTTTCTTTTACTATATTAAGCCTTTAATTATGCTAAATTTTTTTCCTGCAGGTTTACCTGAGGGTAATTTTTCTGGCAAAGATCAGAGTGGCACAGGGTCATGTGAAGATGGTAAACTTCAACATCGGACTACCTCTTCTGCTGATGGACCTCAGAATCTAGAGAAGGAAAACGCCCCTAATGTTTATACAGCACCTCTATCCGAGCTCCCCCATCTATCAGTCCCTCCCATGGACTCTGTCTCTAACTCTCCTGGCCATAAACCACAGAGCCCATCTATGGCCTGTCCTCATTGTGGTCAGACTTTTACCAGGAAATACACATTAAGCAAACATGTCAGGTACCACAATATTGAGAAGCCCCACCCATGCCCTGAGTGCGGCAAGCGATTCGCTCTCCTCTCTGAGGTCACCAGGCACCGCATCACGCACACTAAAGCCAAACCGTACGCCTGTAAGGAGTGCGGCAAAGGTTTTGTCTGCAAGTCCTATCTTACAATCCACACCCGCATTCACACGGGCGAGAGGCCTTTCTCCTGCTCCGAGTGTATGAAACATTTCATCAGCACCTCGGCGCTCATCGCGCACCAGAGGATCCACACGGGGGAGAAGCCACACACGTGTTCCGAGTGCGGGAACCGCTTCATCACCAAGTATCAGCTGGACAGACATTTGGTAATTCACACGGGTAAAAGACCGTTTTCTTGCAACGAGTGCGGCAAAGGGTTCCTACACAAGTCCCATCTTGTGTACCACAAAAGAATCCACACGGGAGAGCGTGCATTTTCCTGCACCGACTGCGGGAAGTGCTTCACCAACAAGTCTACTCTGGTGGCTCATCAGCGACTTCATAGCAGCTTCAGGCCTTTCTCGTGCCCGCAGTGTGGAAAGGGCTTTTTCCAGAAGGCAGCCTTGGACTTGCATTTGAGGATTCATTGGGGAGAGAAGCCTTATTCATGCTCTGAATGTGGGCGTCGTTTTACCTCCAATAAAAACATGAGCACCCACCGCAAGATCCACTTGGGCCTGAAGCCCTTCCCCTGCCCTGACTGCGGCAAATCTTTCATCAGTAAAGCCGACATGCAAAAACACCGGAAAACCCACACCGGGGAACGTCCCCATTTGTGTTCGGAGTGCGGCAAATACTTCACCAAGAAGTCCCACCTAAACCGACACCTAAAAATCCACACGGGTGAAAAATCCTTCATCTGCACCTGGTGCGGCAAAGGCTTTATTGACAACTCCAACCTGGTGACTCACCTGTTCATCCACACACGGGAGGAAGCCTTTTCCGCAAACTTTACCCTATGCCCCGTTTGCGGCAAATCTTTCAGCAGTAACTCTGAGATGGTGAAACACCATGAAACTCACATCGGCGAACGTCTTCATTGTTGTTCAGAGTGCGGAAAATGCTTCACCAAAAAATCCTACCTAGAACGCCACCAAAAAATCCACACGGGCGTAAAAACCTTCACCTGCAACTTGTGTGACAAAGCCTATAATGACCGCTCCGCCCTGGCCAGGCACCAGTTGACCCACACACAGGAGAATAGCTATTCCTTTCCTGAATGTGAAAAAAGCTCCCCCAGCAATGCTGAACTTGGTTTACCTAGTCTGATACCTGTCAGTGGTGAGAAGTACCCATGTCCTGTGTGTGGAAAGTGTTTCCCAAGTAATCGCTACCTCTCGGAGCACCAGAGGACCCACAGCAAAAACAAAAGCTTCACATGTAGCGAGTGTAGCAGGTGCTTTGATACAAACTGGGAGCTGAAAAAGCACTTAAAAGTCCACACGGGTGAGAAGCCATATTCTTGCTCGGATTGTGGGCGTCATTTTGCTGGGAAATCCTACCTGATGATACATTTGAGGACTCATACCGGGGAGCGTCCGTATCCCTGTCCAGAGTGTGGAAAATGTTTCATCAGCCGCTCCGAGGTGGCAAAGCATATGCGTATTCACACAGGCGAGCGCCGCCATGGCTGTACCCAGTGCGGGAAACGCTTTATGAAAAAGTCTCATCTCACACGGCACCAGAAGTCCCATAGTAAAGAACTAATTTCTGATGGCGAGATCTTGGAGTCCACCAAGGCCCAACAGCTGCAAGAGAATTGGCAATGCGATATCCCTCATGGCTGCATCGAGGGTGGGGAACACTTTCTAAATAAATCACATCTTACTGAACACCAGAAGTTGCATCTCGAACACCTCATTACTTCTGATGGAGACATCTTAGAGTCTCCCAGTGCCCAAGAGCAGGCAAATCATCAAGGTGAGCTCCCCCATGCCTGCACCGAGTGTGCCAATCACTTTCTAAAGGAATCACATCTTGTCCAACACCAGAAGTTGCATCTCAAACACCTCATTGGGGGCACCTCGGAGTCTGCTAATGCCCAACAACCGCAAGCAAATCGGCAACGTGAGCTCCCCCATGGCTGCACTGAATGCGGGAAACACTTTTTACAAAAATCACATCTCACCCAGCACCAGAAGTTACACCTTGTTGTCTCTAATGGGGGCATCTTAAAGTCTGCCAGTGAACAACAACCGCAAACAAATCGGCAAAGTGAACGCCCCCATGGCTGCACCGAGTGCGGGAAACGTTTTCTAATGAAATCGCATCTCACCCAGCACCAGAAGTTGCATCTTAAAAACGCCATTATCTCTTCTGAAGGCCAGCAGGCAGTTCTACACATTATCCCTGATGAGGGGCACAAGGCACATCTTGAACATGCCATTATCTCTAAGGAGGACCAGAAGGTCCAAATTGAACACGCCATTATCTCTGACGAGGACCAGAAGCCGCAAATTGAACATGCCATTATCTCTGACGAGGACCAAAATGCGCGTCTTGAACACACCATTATCTCTGACGAGGACCAAAATGCACGTCTTGAACACACCATTATCTCTGACGAGGACCAAAATGCGCGTCTTGAACACACCATTATCTCTGACGAGGACCAGAATGTGCATCTTGAACACACCATTATCTCTGATGAGGACCAGAAGCCGCATATTGAGCACGCTGTTATCTCTGACCAGAAGGCGCATGTTGAACACCACATTATCTCTGAGGAGCACCAGAAGGTGCATATTGAACATGCCATTATCTCGGATGAAGACACCAAGGTGCATCTTAAACATTCCCTTATCTCTGAGGAGAACCAGAAGGCTCATCTTGAACACGCCATGATCCATGAGGATGACCAGAAGGCGTGTCCTAAACATGCCATTATCTCTAGTGAAGACCAGAAGGTGCATCTTAAACACCTTATTTCTCACCTTATATAACTGATATTTTTCAGACAGCTGACAGCAATGTCAAGTTTCAATGAAGAAAAGCCAATTCCATTGTAAGGACTGGGATTTAGAAGTTGTATCAAAATCCACATTACCTACTCATAGCAGTGAGATGGAGACAGAAAAAAGGATCCTCCCTATAGGGCCAGGGAACTTGAAAATCAGAGGCCATTTCAAATCACCACACCCAGAAGAATTCATAAACAGGATATTTATATTTATTTTATGATCTATGAGCATGGAGTCAACTTTTTAAAGCATATAAGAGTTCTCGTTATGAGAAGGAACATTGCAAAGGTTTCATGCACATACATAAAGTATTTTACAAAGGTGAACAATATAAAGGTTATTAATAATTAGAGCCTGTTGTTACATTAGCCGCAAGAATTTTAGGCTATTTTCTAAAGCATATAAAAGCTCTCATTATGAGAAGGAACATTGCAAAAGTTTCATGTACATACATCAAGTCTTTTACACAGGCGATCAATACAAATGTTATCAATAATTAGAACCTGTTGTTACATTATCCTTAAGAATTTATAAAAAATGTATTTTTCTACCTCTTTATTTTCCTACTGGAGTGCAGAAGTAGACAACATGTGCTCCACTGGTTAAACTATGTACAGGATATTATAATATAATATAATATTGAATCCAAATGGCTTCTTGATTTTGTAATTGAAACATTTATGTCACCAATACTACTCAACCTGCCTCTAACCAATTTTCCCGCAGTAGTCGGTGTGGCAATCTTTTTTTCTTGGATACCAGGTAGTGTCACCCAAAAATTGTTATAAAGCTTTAGCACAGTAGAGGAATCAGAACTAGATAACCTTCTGGGCTTGATACAGAATAAGAACCGGTCTCTTCCTGCCTCTTGAGTGTCACTATTTAGTTGGATTGTGCCAGATAAGGCCAATTAGGTGAGTAATGGAGAACATGCCCAGGCAAAATAACTTTGGAGTAACTGTGCAACAGTTTACAGCTTGTCTACATTATGACAGTAGATGGAGCTATTACCAATTCTTATATGAAGTCTCTATTGTACATTCTCTGCTGCTGTGTTGTATTTCCTGTGCATTCAGTTGCTATATGATACTTCTTTTCCTGTTCATGTTATGCACCATGTAAGGTGACTTCCTCTTACTGCATTCACGTTCCAGTAAAGGCAATTCCTGTTACACCACTAATGTCTATCTGGATTATGACTCCGCTGCACCCAGCACTCACACTTTGTAACAGGTTATGGGCCCAGTGACCGAACAAAGCCACAGCTAACATATAAAGCCCAGTGACCAAGTGTGGCCCAGACAGAGCAAAGCGCAGAACGAGACACTGCACGGACCGATGCGGAGATCAACATAAAGAAGCTTCCACTGAGACAACTCCTGCATACAAGTAAGATTGTTCTTATATATAAAGGAGGGAGAATGACCAGCAGCTCAGAGCCTAAACTCTCAGTGCCCAAGCTGAAAAATGACAATTATCAGCTATGGAAGTTTAAAGTGGAAATGCTGTTATCCAGAGATGACTTGTGGGAGGTTATCACTACAGAGAGGCCACAGGATAATAATCAGGACTGAGACAGGAAAAACAGACAGGCACCATAAGCTTACTAGTAGAAGAAGATCAGCGTATTCACATACGCAGTAAGAACCCCGTAAAAGGCATGTGGGGTGTACTGAAAAGAATGCATGAAAGATCCAGATTAAACCGCAAGTTGTTTCTGCTGAAGAAACTTTACAAAATGAGGTTTAGCAGAGAGCAGGACATGCAGGAGCATACAAATGCCATGCTGGAATTGCAGCCTCAAATCAGTCAGTAAGTATATAACAGACCGTCATGCAGCAGCCATTTTGTTGTGCAGCTTGCCCAAGACATACACAGCATTGCAAAATGTGCTGGATACAAGGCCTGAGACAGATCTGACACTAGCATTTGTAATGACCAGGCTCATAGATGAGTATCAGCGAAGAAACGAGCTTGCGCATGACTCCACAGAAACCGACACCAGAACCACTCTTAAAGCTACAGACACAAAGATACACAAGAAGGAAACCAGATTGTGTTTTAGGCGTAACAAACGGACACATAAAGAAAGACTGTACTATATGGAAAGCAGAGCAAATGAGACAGTGTCCCCATAACACTAAGCAGAAAGTCAAAGCCACAATTTCTGATCCATGTGAAGGGAACTGGAATGCCACATTTAAAGTGACAGGCAATCCTACATTGACTTGAGAGCAACCTGTCACGTGACAAGTGATAGAAGCTTTTTCACAGATCTTGATCGGAATAACAGAGACGATCTACTTTGCAGATGGAAGTACAATACATGCAGAGGGATATGGGCATGGAACCCTTGTATGCCCCAATGATGCGGAACACAATTTAGCCAAACCACTGAAAGATGTGCTTTATGTTTCTTATATAGGCAGAGGACTCTTATCTGTGAAGCATCTGGAATCACTGTAAAATTCCAAGGTGACAGCAAGTGGCAAGCTGGATGACCATCTATATCACCTCAACACAGTGAAGGAAAAGGGCAGTTGTGGCCTAGAGGTAAAGGAGCGGACTTGTGACCGGAGGGTGGCAGGTTCGAATCCCGGTCCTGGGACATGACTGAAGTGCTATTGAGCAAGGCACCTAACCCCGCAACTGCTCCCTGGGCGCCGTAATTAGGGCAGCCCACCGCTCCGGGCATGTGTACACTCACTGCACGGATGGGTTAAATGCAGAGGACAAATTCCTATGCATTAAAAATAAAAAAATAAAAAAGAGATGAGGCTATGCACTCATAAACACACATAATATTAATACACATGTGGCACAGACGTTTAGGCTATGCACTCATAAACACACAGAATATTAATACACATGTGGCACAGACGTTTAGGTCACAGATATACTGAACTGAACTGCAAAAGAGGAATCAGACAAAGTAGCTGACAGTATCCCCTTGCTACTGTTAAGTGTGAATGTTGCATCACAGCCAGAAGAGTAACACTTCCAAAAGTCAGTCTAAATAGAGTTTCAGGACCACTTGACCTAGTTCACAGTGATATATGTTGTCCCCTAAACCCACCTACACCTGGTAACAACAGGTACATGGTGACTTTCATAGATTAGACTATTCAAGATACACATTCCCTTACCTAATGCAACACAAGAGTGAAGTTCTTGACAAATTACTGCACTATGTAGTAATTCAGAGGAAACCGCTCATACTTCGAAATGACAATGGATGTGAATTCACAGGACAAGAGTACTTAAAGCTGAATGATATAGAGCATCGAAAGACAGTGTCATACACACCAGAGCAAAATGTAGCTGAAAGAAAGGACAGACTGAAATGATCAGATGTATGCTGACAGAGTCTGGACTACCACAAAAATACTTGGATGAGGCAGCAATGAAAGCCACTTAATTGCAGAACAGACTCTTTTCTAGAACAGTGGAGAAAACTCCACATGAACTGTGGCATGGTGTGAGGCAAGGTGTAAAACACCTAGGACTCTTTTGGATGCAAATCAATCATCTACATTCCAGAGAAGAAATGCACCAAACTCCAAAACAGCATTTGAAGGAGTCTTTGTTGGAGATAATGTAGAAACATAAAAAGTTGACGGCAGAAGGAGACCATGCGGTCCATCTAGTCTGCCCTTATGTGCATACTGTATGTTCTCTGTATCTTATGTGTATACTGTATGTTCTCTGTATCTTATGTGCATACTGTATGTTCTCTGTATCTTATGTATATACTGTATGTTCTCTGTATCTTATGTGTATACTGTATGTTCTCTGTATCTTATGTATATACTGTATGTTCTCTGTATCGTATGTATACTGTATGTTCTCTGTATCTTATGTGTATACTGTATGTTCTCTGTATCTTATGTATACTGTATGTTCTCTGTATCTTATGTGTATACTGTATGTTCTCTGTATCTTATGTATATACTGTATGTTCTCTGTATCTCATGTGTATACTCTATGTGCTCTTTATCTTATGTGTATATACTGTATGTACTCTTTATCTTAGGATAGATGTGTGCTTATCCCAGGCATGTTTAAATTCAGTGACTGTTGATTTTCAAACTACCTCTGCTGGAAGTTTGTTCCAAGCATCTACTACTCTTTATGTAAAATAATATTTTCTAACATTGCTCCTGATCTTCCCCCCGACTAGCTTCAGGTTGGGCCCCTTGTTCTATCATTAAGCTTCTTCTTAAAAATACTTCCCTCCTGAACCTTTTTGAATCCTTTCACATATTTAAAGGTCTCAATCATGTCCCCTCTCTCCCTTCTTTCCTCCAGACTGTACAAATTTAGTTCCTGATAAGGTTTAAGATTAATGTGTTGACAACTCAGGTGAAGTAAGCACAGAAGATAAAACTGACACTGATCAGGCATCATCTGTAACTTCTGAACAAACAGTTGAAGTGCGCACAGAACCTACCAGTGCTACAGAGCAGACACAAGCAAGCTCAGACAATATGCTCAACGAGAGAAAACAGAGGTAAACCACCTGTACGTCTCGTACAAGGCAAGCACTGCCAGTACCAAGGAACCTGATATATCTCAGCTTTCAGAAGGGGAAGCCAGTAATTGGATAAAGTCTGCAAAGAAAGAGATAAAATCCATGCATGACACCAATACATGGATACTTGCAGAGCTTACACCTGGAAGGAAAGCTATAGGCTGTAAATGGACTTTTAAAGCAGAACTTCAGTGAAAACAGAACCCCCGCACCCTGCCACCCTACCCTGGCACTGGGACAGGATGGGGGGGGGCTACAAATAAAATAAAAAAAAAACATACTTTAGCCAGGCGCCTGCGCCGCTCTCGCCACTCTCCCGATCCTGGGTGCCGTCATCTGGGGTAGAGGACACCGAGACATATCCCCCGACTCGCCCCCTGCGCTCCCATCCGCCCATTTAAGTGAATGGGTGGCAGGAGCTTGTGCGGAGCCGGGGGGATGTGGCTTTGCCCTGTTTACCTGCAACAGCCACGGAGACCGGGAGGATGACGCAGGCACCTGACTTAAAGCGCTCCTTCACCCTGAATAAGAGCCTATCTTGTATGTTCCCCCCACCCTGTACATACAGATTGCTTACATTAATCCAGGCCATCACCCTGAATGAGAGCCTATCTTATATGTTTCCCACACCTTGTACATACAGATTACTCACATTAATCCGGACCTTCACTCTGAATAAGAGCCTATCTTATATGTTTCCCACACCTTGTACATACAGATTCCTCACATTAATCCGGACCTTCACCCTGAATAAGAGCCTATCTTATATGTTTCCCACACCCTGTACATACAGATTCCTCACATTAATCCGGACCTTCACCCTGAATAAGAGCCTATCTTATGTTTCCCACACCCTGTACATACAGATTCCTCACATTAATCCGGACCTTCACTCTGAATAAGAGCCTATCTTATATGTTTCCCACACCCTGTACATACAGATTGCTCACATTAAAAATCATCCTACCTGCATCTACTGCATGTTATGAGCCTTTAAACATCCAAGATGGTGGCTCATGGAACATCAGGCAGCCTGCAAACAGGAAGTGCCTTTTGACTGTGCTGTTCTGCATTCTGGGATTGCTGACCTTTTCCTGACCCCAGCTCTGCTCTGTCTGAGCAAAGCACAGCTATAACCCGCCCCCTGCACTTTATCTCACTCTCCTCTCCTCAGTAAGTGTGATGCTTCTGAGTCAAGATGGCGGTGCCCGTATCCTAAAGTCCTGAACAGAGTTGCTGCCCAGTGGGGGAAAGAATAATATGTAGGTGCCTAAAAACTTAAACTATATTAACTTTCGATGCTGAGGAATCGTTTTGTAGGGGTTTGGACTTTTCAATAAATCATGGTGAAGGTCCGGTTAAAGGTATGTGATTTTTTATTTGTATCTCCCCATCTTGCCTCAGCGACAGGGCGGGGTGCGGGTCCGTTATCATTCAAGTTCCGATTTAAAGTGAAGCACAATGCAGATAGCACTGTGGAGCTATATACAAAGTAGGACTCGTAGCCAAGGGATAGTCTCAAAAATATGGAGAGGACTATGATGAGTAGTTAAACTTGCTACAATAAGGACTTTGCTGACAGCAGCTGCCACAAGGAGAATGCGAGTGAAACACTAATGTGAAAACAGCTTATTCTAAGTATGTCACACACCCCACTTCAATCATTAATTATTACACTTGGGTAACTCCACCAGCAGGTGGCGACGTGCAGAGAAGTCATGAAAAACAAGCCCCTCCTGGTCTATACATTCCTGGCACCTCTCACTCATTCCCCAGTTTTTCTTCTCTGCAAGATGGCGACAGGACAGAAGAAAGAAGTCTCCTGCTTGCAGGTAGCCGGGGTATCACCCCGCCCCCCCCCCTTCCCCCCCATGGTCTATTTCTGCCCGGCTCCGTTTGTTTCAATTCTCACATGTAACTGGCAGCCTCCCAGCTTAGGCTGTAGGCCGGGCGAGGGTAGATGGCACCCTTGGTGCCTAGGAGATTAGCTCCTCCGCTCGACCCCATATTATGGGGCATAGCGGTATCCCGGAGTGATGATCCGGATGTGGGATGCCCCTATTTACATAGCTGCTAGATAGTCGGCTCATAGAGCGAGCCTGTTTGCCTTATTAAAAACATGAGGTGATACGTGTTATGGGACCAGTTTTTTCCCTTCCCAGCTAGCTATACTCCCCTTGCGTGAGTGACAATGTGACAATGTGACGATCTGTCTATTGACAGAGTGGTTCAATTCCACCTTCCGGGCGGTGAACTCTTTCTGTGTGTGTTTATGTGTGCGCTGGGACGGGTGGTCTGTGCGTGGCGTTTGTGCTTTATTGCCTTGGCACTGCTTTACAAATGGGCGGGTTGGGCGAGTGTCGCCGGCCCGCCGCTTGTGTTTTACTTGGGGGTGTCATGGTGGCGCCCGTTAGCGCGGGATTCCTGTCAGAAGGCGATGGGCGGGGTCGCCTGGTGGTGAAGCGCCGAGGTCGGCGCTTGCTGCGTTGTCTGTCAGCGTGTCTGTCAGCGTGTGTGTGTGCCTTGTGGCTATTGCTTTCACTTGGGGGGGGACCGGACGGTCGTGCCGCCGGTCTGTGTTAAGCGGGGATGCGGGCATTATCCTCGCCGGCGCCTGCCGCTCGGCGATGCAGGAGAGGGGCGGGACCGCGTCTTGCGCGGTCCGCGCTGTGGTTGGTCGTTTTTGGGGTGGGGCGTGGCTAATGCGGCTCCCGCGTTTCCATGGGCCCGCCTTCCTTCTCTCCTGGGCGGTGCGGGGTTACTGGCCGCCATTTCGCCGCGGTGTGGTAGTCGCGCTGAGGTAGCCTTCTCTTCAGGTAGGCTCGTTTTTGTTCCTGATGTTGGGGCTGAGGTAGCCCCGTGGTGATCTTATTGTAGTATGGCTTTTCTCTTACTCCCCCATTTTTATCCCCCCTCCCCCTCGCTCCCACTGTTTGGGGGTGATGGCAGGACTATTTAACCATCTTTATAGGGCTTGTGGTTAAAGGGGGAAGACGGCTTTTATGGGTTATGAGCATTGTATTTCCATGTGCTGTTGTGCCCGGAATGATTGTTGTCCCTGTTTTTTGTCTTTTAGATCCTGGGACCCCATCTTACAGGGCTCTCCCGGTCTTATATACCTGGCTAGTTTGGGATTTTTTGACCATTACTCCAATGTTTTTGCTAAATTCCCATGGTCAGGGTTATATAGAATTATAGTTATATAGTAATTAAAGGGGCATCCCGGGTCGCTTACTGCGTAAATCCTTGGGTTCTGCGAATACCATAAATTTCACCAGATGGAGGCTGCCAAAGATACCGGAAACGGTCCTTCGGGACAATCCAGGCTGTGTGGGGGTTGTGGGACTCCGCTCCCGGGGGATGATGTCATTATATGTATTCCATGTGCACAGCGGAACATTGAGTGCCAGTCCGGCACCCCGGTGCCTGGTACTTCATCGGCCGCGCCATCTCCCTTTCCTTCTCGCCTGTTCCGGACCCCGTGTGATGTTGTCATGGGTGGGGATTCGCAATCTGAGGTGTGCGTCCGCTTGGCCAACCTCGAGAAAATGTTTTCCGCTATGTCCGCTCAGAAGGCTCCGGCTAAGCGTAAACACCTATCTCCGCCTCCGCCGGACTCTGATGAGGAGGTTGTTGAGGATCTGGATTGGTCAGATCGTCCCCTTGAAGAGGGTGAGCTTGTGGAGGAATTGGATGATTCAGAGGGCCAGCAGGTGCTGGGCGCTGAGGGGGACCAGGTTGAAGGTCCCGCTCCTGATACGTCTTCCATTTTGGCCCAAATGTTTGAGGTTTTGGATTTGGACCCTCCCGAGGCTGCTCCTCGGCCTAAGGGCCAGCTTTTTGGGGGATCCAAGCAGCGCTTGGAGTTTCCCAGTCAACAGCATTTCGAGGACGTTGTCCTTGAGCAATGGGAGCAACCTACACGGCTCGTTGGGGTACCGCCTAGCTGGGATAAAATATATCCTTTTCCGGCGGACTTGATGAAGCGTTGGTCTGTCCCTCCCGAGGTGGATGCTCCGGTCTTGGGACTGTCTAATACGGCGGTTGTTCATTCTCCTGACACTATTTCTCTCAAGGACGGCGAGGATCGCCGGATTGATCAGCTGGCCCGCCATGGTTTTGTCTGTGCGGGTTCGGTTTTGAGGCCTGTTTGTGCTTCGGCTCTTTTGACTTTGGCGGTTACGTCTATTGTCAGGGATTTATGTGTGGATCTTGATCCCTCTGCTGATGAGTTTCTTGCGCTTAAGCGTTGTGACTCCTTCTTGTCGTTTATTCTGGCCGCTCAGGATGATGCCATGTTGATGTGTGGCAGGGCTTCTGCTCTGTTGGTGGCTATTCGCCGCTCTGTGTGGTTGAGACAATGGACGGCTGACTTTAATTCTAAAAGATCGCTCACGGCTCTTCCCTTTTTGGGTTTGAGGCTTTTCGGTGAAAAGCTGGATTCTGTTGCCAAGGGAGGTAAGTTACCTCAGCGCAAGAAATTTCGCCGTTCCTTTCGGGGGGCGGCCCCCTTCAATCCGTCCTTTCGGGGAGCCAGAGCCGGCAGGGGTGCGGGCTTCTCGGCTTCCAGGGGTGCAGGTTGGAATAGGGGTAGAGGCCGTGGCCGTCCCGTTCACGCCTGGGGCGCCAAGCCCAAGTCAGCTGCCAAGTCTGCTCAGCAATGAGGCGGCGCCCTCACCCGTACGGGTGGGGGGACGGTTGCGACTCTTCTCCCGGGTTTGGGACCAGGAGGTCTCGGACAGGTGGATCCGGGAGGTGGTGTCGGCCGGTTACAAGCTGGAGTTCGAGTCCCGCCCTCCTTCAAGGTTTTTCAGGTCTCGGGTACCTTCAGATCCGTTGGCCGCGCAGGGGCTCCTGGCGGCGGTAAGGAATCTTCTAGAATTGGCAGTCATCTGCCCGGTCCCTCTTTCGGAGGTGGGGCGCAGGTATTATTCCAATCTCTTCACTGTACCCAAAAAGGATGGGTCGTTCCGTCCCATCCTGGATTTGAAGTTTTCTCAACCGGTTTATTTGCCCCCGGAAGTTCCGCATGGAAACCCTGCGGTCTGCGATCGGTTCACTTCGGCAGGGGGACTTTATGTCGTCCATAGACATCAAGGATGCTTACCTTCACATTCCGATTTTTCCGGCTCATCAGAGGTTTCTTCGCTTTGTGGTGGAGGATCGGCATTTCCAGTTTGTAGCTCTTCCATTTGGCCTCACCTCGGCTCCGAGAGTGTTCACCAAGGTGTTGGCGGGAGTGTTGGCCCTGCTCAGAGCTCAGGGGATTCGCATTGTGCCTTACCTGGACGATCTTCTCATCATGGCACCTTCCTTCAGTCAAGCGGAAGGGGACACCAGCATGGTGGTGTCTATGCTGGAGAGGTTCGGCTGGGTGATCAATTACCCCAAGTCCTCTCTGGTTCCGTCCAGGGTGGTGACCTTTCTGGGGATGTCCTTGGACTCTTGCCAGCACAGAGTTTTTCTCCCTCAGGCCAAGGTTCTTTTGATTCAGGAATTGGCTCAGCTTCTTCTTTCCAATCCTCGCCCGTCCATTCGGCTAGGGATGAGACTGGTGGGGTTGATGGTGGCCTCGTTCGAGGCAGTTCCCTTCGCGCAGTTTCACACGAGGACGCTTCAGCTTCATCTTTTGGCGTCTTGGGACCGGCGACCGCGGTCGTTGGATCGGTCCTTCCGGATGTCCCTTCGGGTTCGGCAGTCTCTCCTGTGGTGGATGGTCTCGGACAATCTTCTGAAGGGCAGGTCGTTTCTGACCCTGCTTTGGGAAATTGTCACCACGGATGCCAGTTTGTCAGGATGGGGAGGTTTCTGGAAGGATCTTCGGGGGCAGTGGGACCCTCAGGAAGCTCACTTGCCCATCAATGTTCTGGAGTTGCGAGCCATCAGGTTGGTTCTGTCTCGCTTGACGCATCATTTACAGGGCCTGCCGGTTCAGGTTCGATCGGACAATCGGACGGTGGTTGTTTACATCAATCACCAAGGAGGGACTCGCAGTCTGGGTGCCCACAGAGAGGTGTCTCTGATTCTAGTTTGGGCAGAGACTCATGTCCCTTGAATCTCGGCAGTGTACATTCCAGGAGTGGAAAACACGGAGGCGGACTTTCTGAGCCGGTGTTCGTCCCGCCGGGGGGGAATGGTCTCTCCATCCCCAGGTGTTTCGGTCGATGTGTCTTCGGTGGTGGATCTGTTTGCCTCTCGTCACAATCAAAAGCTTCCGACATTCGTGTCGCTATCTCAGGATCCTCTGGCTCTGGCGGCGGATGCCATGGCTCTGAGCTGGAGGGACCTGGGGTTTCTTTATCTGTTTCCTCCGATCCCCATGCTAGGCAGGGTTCTGCGAAAGCTGGTTCTGGAAGGAGTTCCCGCCATTCTCGTGGCCCCAAGGTGGCCAAGGCGGGTGTGGTTCGCGGACATCGTTCGTCTGGCTTGGAGATCTTATATTGATTGGTGTGAGGCGAGATCTTTGCCCTGCCGGGTCTTTTCTATCTCTAGGATTTTGGAATTTCTTCAATCTGGGCTGGACTCTGGTCTGCAGCTTAGTACCTTGAAGGGGCAGGTTTCGGCCTTGTCTATCTTTTTTCAGAGGTCTTTTGCTCTTCATTCTTTGGTCAAGACTTTTTACCAGGGGGTTTCGCATCTGCGGCCTCCTAGGAAGCCTTTGCTCCCTGTTTGGGATTTGAATTTGGTCCTCTCTGCTCTTCAGGCTCCTCCTTTTGAGCCTTTGCAGGATATTGCTCTATCCATGTTGACTCAGAAGGTTGTCTTTTTGGTGGCCATCACTTCGGTTTGGCGTGTTTCGGTGTTGGCAGCCTTGTCTATTCAGGCTCCTTATTTTGAGAAACATCAGGACAAAGTGGTTTTTCGTTTCAAGCCAGACTTTCTCGCTAAAGTGGTTTCTGCTTTTCATCTGAATCAGGACATTGTTCTTCCCTTCTTGTGCCCTAGACCTGGGAATGACAAGGAGAGGGCGTTGCATTGGTTGGATGTGGTACGTTGTGTCAGGTACTACTTGCGTATTATGTCTTCTTTTCGTAATACTGATGCCTTTTTTTGTGGTGCCCTGTGGGGCTAGGAAGGGTTTGGCTCCGGCTAAGTCTTCCATTAGTAAATGGATTCGTCAGGCGATTGTTGGGGCCTACTCTGCCAAGGGGAAGGATCCTCCTTTTCGGGTCACTGCTCATTCTACTCGTGCGGTTGGTGCGTCCTGGGCTTTTCAGCACCAGGCTTCTGTTGAACAAGTTTGTAAGGCTGCTACTTGGTCTTCGGTTCACACTTTTTCCAAGTTTTATAAGGTTGATGTGCGGGCTTCAGCGGATGCTGTTTTTGGCTGCAAGGTTCTGCAGGCTGCAGTGGTTTGAGTTTTCTGCATTATTGCCTGGTTGGATACCCGCCCTTTTTGGACACTGCTGTTGGATGTCCCAAGTGTAATAATTAATGATTGAAGTGGGGTGTGTGACATACTTAGAATAATACCATTTTGTGAATACTCACCTGTAAAATGGGTATTATAAGTATGTCACACACCCCACTTCACCCGCCCTTTTGGTATCCCGGATTCTTTATAGGGTGAAGTTTTCGTTTACAGTTTGAGGGTTTTTTCCTGGTACCCTGTCTTTACTGCTGTTTGAATACTGGGGAATGAGTGAGAGGTACCAGGAATGTATAGACCAGGAGGGGCTTGTTTTTCATGACTTCTCTGCACGTCGCCACCTGCTGGTGGAGTTACCCAAGTGTAATAATTAATGATTGAAGTGGGGTGTGTGACATACTTATAATACCCATTTTACAGGTGAGTATTCACAAAATGGTATTTTCTACATGGAAAGTTATCAGGAGACCTCTACATGGAACAACCACCAAGGTTAAAAGAATAACAAAGACCAGACCTAGTATGCAAACTTCAGAGGAGTATATATGTTGTAAAGCAGGCCGCCAGAGCATGGAACATGCAAATAAATGAAGTGCTTACACATGAGGACTTTCAGAGGAGTAAAGCAGATCACTGCACAAAGAAAATGGCAAACAGATAGATCTATGTCCTCATTTATGTAGATGATATCCTGATTGGTTTTTAGCAAGAAGGGGATGAAGCAGAAATAGTGCAAATAAAGCAGCATTTCGAGACCAGGGAACTTCCTGAACAGGGACTTCTTGAGTTACTTTACTGCCCTACTGAGGATGTGACCGCAGATACCCTTACCAAGCCCCTGACTGCTGAAAGACACTCAAGGCTTACAAAGAAAAGGGGTTTCATAGACTAAGCCTCAGCTGTTGAGAAGGCGTGTTGGAGAAACAGAGCTTGTCTACATTTATGGCAGTAGATGGCGCTGTTAACAATGCTTATCTGAAGTCTCTATTGCAGTTCCTGTTACACCACTAATGTTTATCCGGATTATTACGCTCTGCAACAAAAATATATATACTGCCTATTAACCCCCTGCTGCTCCTTACTCCGGCTCTCATGTTTTAGAACCTTGTCTGTTATTGGAGAACAAGCACAAAGTCTTCAATTTTCAATCTTCTGGCTGGAGTCGTCCTGAGGAAGCGGTGGGCAGGCGCCGCAACACGCGTTGACAAGCTTATTTTCAGGGGGTGACCCAGTCGATCCTTATGTATATTGTATTGTTATATGCTTTTGTAGCTTACCCTGGTTGGTCCTTTTTACCTTTATAATACTTGTATAACATTTTCACTGGCACAGGCACTTTATTTGATATTGAATGAATTTTTTGATACATTCATTGTACTTTCTATGTATTGTATATTGCTATTGGCACTTTCTATAAGATTTGCTTAGGCTTTTGTTTGTTTAAAGTGGACCAACACAAAGGGGTGATCGGCCCGGGAATCTATAAGATTCCCGGGCCGATCACCTCCCTCACCGCGGGACATCCGAGATCGGGATGTCCCGCGGGGTGAAACCCCCCCAAAAACCTTACCTTATCTTACCCCTCTAGACGTGCCCGCGCCGGCCGTTTGTGAATGGCCGGCGCAGGCGCGCGCCCTGTAAGAGTGACGTGCGGGAGGGGGCGGCGGACACGCTGTCTTGAACGTCGCTATCACCCGCTTGGACGTTGGCGGGGATTGGACGGCGCGGTCACGTTGGAGCGTGGTAAAGTGAGTTTTTGGGGCTTTCTGGGGGGTTTCACACAGCGGGGCACCCCCAATCAGGGTGCCCCCCCGAAGTGGACCAGAACCCAAGATAGTCAAAATCCTGGGTGTTGGTCCACTTTAAAGTTCACTAGATTATATTTACCAAACGTGGTTACTTTTTATGAATTACCCTTGATGGATCTCTGGTGCCCCCTGGTGTCCATTGTGTATATGTAATGTAGTCATATATGTATTGTATTTGTTTTTTAACTTTATGGATCTTTAATAAATGACTCTTTGATTATTATCTTGTATGGTAGTGCTATTCTTGGCATTCTCTTTTGTGGGCATGTGGGGACCGCCATCTCATACTGTATTAAGTTGGTTGTTTTGCCGAGGGCTAGTGTGCACACCGTGTGACAATTACCTTAGATTGTTTGTGCATTAGATCTTGGTGCTGTCCATTCTCTTTTTCTGGTCAATCTTCACCCTCTATAACAGAATTCTGCCCCTTCGTACGGCTACTCAATTTACCTTTTACCTTTCCCCTGAGCCCACGGTGCTTGTGTGGCCATTGCCGGCATCACTTGCCTCCCCTCCTGACTGTGCATGGCCACGTCCGCCGCAGCTGAAAGGCTGTGCATGGCCACGTCCGCCGCAGCTGAAAGGCTGTGCATGGCTGCGCACAGCCGAAGGGAGGCCATGCACCGCCCATGTGTGCGGCTGGGGATTCGGCTTCTCCCACCGCATGTTTGTATGCATGGCTGACGAGCAGACGCGCCTGTGCCCTGGGCTCAAGGAGCAGTGAGTTTGCCTGGCATTTGTGGGAGGGTTCACACAGTGCCAGGGTGGCCCAGGGGGAAGGACCAAAACCTGAACTAGTGAAAATCGGGGGTTTTGGGATGCCCCGCTGTCTGCGCACAGTCAAAGGGAGAAAGTGATGCTTATGTACGGCTGGGGATTCCATTCTGCTTCTCCACCTGCACATTTGTATGTGCGGCTGGAGAAGCTGATTAGATGAGCATTCGCGCCTGCGCCGTGGGTTCAAGGGGCCGTGAGTTAGCCCAGCATTCGGGGGAGGATTCACACAGCGCCAGGGTGCCTCAGGGGGAAGAATGAAAACCCGAAATAGTGAAAATCACAGGTTTTGGTCCCCTTCCACAGGCTAATCAGGCAAGGAACCAGAAAAAAAGGTGTTTGGTTCTTCCACGGAGGAGTGATTTCTCTAGTCCCCAGAACGGGGCAAAGTCTTATTTTGTATTCTAAGTATGTCACACACCCCGCTTCAAGATATTCATAACCTGTGGGTATACTGACCTGAAGAGGGCGATCTGCAGAGATGATTGGAGGAAAGAAAGCCCCTCCCGGTCCACAAATACCTGGGACCTCCGTGTGCCTCCCAGTCTTGACTGCTGTCCGGGCGAAGGTATATTAGCACCACTGGTGCTCAGGAGCCATGCTCCGCCGCGAGACCCTATATAGAGGGTAGGCGGTTATACGGGGTTGATGACCCCGGTTTGGGATGCCCTGTCCACTTTGGAAAATTTTATTCCCTCATGACATATTTCCACCTCCCTGGCCTGGGTTCTGGGTCCTCTCCTCAGCTTATCTTATGGAAGTCATTCCCCCAAAATGTATTGGTTGCACTGTTGTACATTGTAGCGTTTCTGTATACCAGGTGGGAACTTTGTTTGGAGGGAACTTTATTACTACAGACACCGCGGCTGCCATTGCCGCCGCGGTGCTGCTTTACCTCAGAAGGCTGAGGGGAGGTCTCTCCCCTCACGCTCTTCTGTGGGGGGGGCGGGGCCAGGCCTTCGGCGCGAGGCCGCGGCCCGCTCCCTCTTAATTGTGTGCCTTATGTGAGGGGATAGAGCGGGGCAGCGGCTCCACACACCGTGCGGGCCGCTACCGCTTGGCGTTTTATTATCCTTTCTGTGACACTGCAGTGGAGGGGAACTTTCCCCTCACGCGTTCTATCGGGGGCGGGGCCGGACTTGCGGCGCGTCGCCGCGGCCCGCCCCCTCCAGCTCTGAGCACCACCGAGGAGCTCTATCCCCCTCTCCGTCTCCGCGCTGGCCACGCCCCCCCCTCTCCGTCTCCAGCTCTGCATTTTACCTCAGGCCGGCGCGGACGCTGCACCCGGTTTACACAGGCTCTGTGAGTGGCCCTGTGGGCCTTTTCTTCCCAGTTTTTTGTCTCTTATTCTATGATTAAGGTTTTTCTCATTGTGTCCATCTTGTTTTTTTAGGCGGAATCTTCTGGGTTATTTTGGAAGGCTTCTCCCGGTCCTAGGGTCCCTGGGGGTTTTTTCTATATATATATTTTACAAATCCTCCCACTTGGACACTATAAGGGCATCCCGGGTTGCTTAATAGCGTAATTTCCTCACTCAAGTTCACCTTATGGAGGCATTCCAGGATTCCGGGCTCCCCTCGGGACAATCTCGGAAGTGTTTGGGTTGTGGTGTATCCCTAACTGGGGATGACTTCTTTTTATGTATATCATGTGCACAACAGACTATTACGCGGCAGTCCGGACCCCAGGCTTCTGGGTCAGCACCGCCGGCTTCATCCCCTCCCCCTCCCATTTTGACCCGTGCCCCGTGTGATGTTGTCATGGGGGGGCAGTCGCAATCTGATGTGTGTGCCAGATTGGCCAATATTGAAAAATGTATTTCCACTACGGTAGCCAAGAAGGCACCGGCTAAGAGAAAGCATTTGTCAACGGTTTCTCATTTTGAATATGATGATGCGGATGGTCTGGATTGGTCAGATTATTCCCCTCCGAAGGAAGGGGAGTTATTTGAGGATTCAGATAATTCCGAGGATCAGCAAATTGTTGGTGCTGATTCTGATCGGGGGTCAGGGAGTTCCTCGGACACTCCCAATGTTCTGACTCAGATGTTTGAGGTTCTGGCTATCTCGCCTCCGGCGGCGGTTCCTCAACAACAGGGGGAGTTTTATGAGGAATCCAGGCCGCGCTTAGAATTCCCTAATCAAAAGCATTTTGATAATATTATTTCCAAGGAATGGGAGAGGCCGGCTCGGCTCCCAGGCATTCCTCAGAGTTGGGATAGAAGGTATCCTTTCCCCGTGGACACGGTTAAGCGCTGGGCTTCCCCCCCGAGGTGGACGCCCCAATTTTGGGGTTATCCAACTCAGCCGTTTTGAATAACCCTGATTGTTCCTCTCTTAAAGATGGTGAGGATAAAAGCATTGACCAGATGTCTTGTCATGGTTTTGCCAGTATTGGGGCAGCCATACGGCCTGTTTGTGCCTCATCGCTGTTGGTGGTGGCTACTAGAAAGGTGGTCAGGGATTTGTTATCCTCTTCCGGTTTGGGCTCTAAACCCAAGCCCGCGGCCAAGCCTGCTCAACAATGAGGGGGCGCCCTCACCCGTGCGGGTGGGGGGACGGCTGCGACACTTCTCCCAAGTCTGGATTCGGGAGGTCTCGGACAAGTGGATCCGGGAAGTGGTGTCTTCCGGTTACAAGCTGGAGTTCGAGTCCCGCCCCCCCCCCCGCGTTTCCTAAGGTCTCGGGTGTCCCCGAACACACTGGCTCCGGGCGGCGGTATCGAGTCTTCTAGAAATGGCAGTCATTTGCCCAGTGCCCCCATTAGACCGGGGTCGGGGTTTTTACTCAAACCTGTTCACGGTCCCCAAGAAGGATGGCTCCGTCCGGCCCATCCTGGACCTAAAGATTCTCAACAAATTTGTCAGACTGCGAAAATTTCGCATGGAAACGTTCTGCTATCCACTCTCTTCGTCAGGGGGACTTCATGACATCCATAGACATCCAGGACGCTTACCTCCATGTTCCCATTTTTCCCACGCACCAGAGGTTTCTAAGGTTTGCGGTGGAGGATCGGCACTTTCAATTTGTAGCTCTTCCCTTGGGTCTCACCACGGCTCCAAGGGTTTTCACCAAGGTGCTTGCTGGGGTGATGGCTCTTCTCAGAGCGCAGGGGATTCGCATAGTGCCATATCTGGACGATCTCCTCATCTTGGCATCGTCATTCAGCCAAGCGGAATTGGACACCAGGACGGTTCTATCCACTCTGGAGAGGTTCGGCTGGGTGATCAACTACCCCAAGTCCTCCCTCTACCCGTCCAGGTTAATATCCTTTCTGGGGATGTCTCTGGATACAAATCAGGCCAGAGTGTTCCTTCCTCAGTCCAAGGTTCTTCTGATTGAGGAGTTGATACGGTTGCTCATGTCCATTCCTCGGCCGTCCATCCGGCTAGGGATGAGGCTGGTGGGTTTGATGGTGGCCTCCTTCGAGGCAGTCCCCTTTGTTCAGTTTCACACAAGGACACTACAACTCCATCTGTTGTCGGTCTGGGACAGGTCTCCTCAGTCGCTGGATCAATTCTTTCGGATGTCTCCCCGGGTTCGCCGCTCGCTTTCGTGGTGGCTGAACTCAGCCAACCTGCTGAGGGGCAGATCCTTTCAGACTCCTCAGTGGGAGGTAGTCACCACGGATGCAAGCCTCTCAGGATGGGGGGGCTTCTGGAAAAATCTGCAATTTCAGAGTTTGTGGGGTCCCCTGGAAGCCTATCAATGTTCTGGAATTGAGAGCCATCAGGATGGTTCTTTGTCATTTGACTCATCATCTGCGAGACTTGCCGGTCCAGGTCCGGTCGGACAATCGGACGGCGGTTGCCTACATCAATCACCAGGGAGGGACTCGCAGCAGGAGTGCCCTCAAGGAAGTGTTTTTGATTCTGGACTGGGCGGAGAGCCACGTCCCGTGCATCTCGGCGGTCTACATCCCGGGAGTGGAGAACACGGAGGCGGACTCTCTGAGCAGGCTGTCAGCCCGCAAAGGGGAGTGGTCTCTCAATCCCAAGGTTTTTCACACAATTTGCCGCAGGTGGGGGTCACCGGTGGTGGACCTCTTTGCCTCCCGTCACAACCACAAACTTCCGTCATTCGTGTCTCTGGTGAAGGACCCTCTGGCTCTTGCAACGGATGCCATGTCTCTGAACTGGAGGGATCTGGGTTTTCTGTACCTGTTTCCTCCGTTTCCCATGGTGGCCAGAGTAGTGCGCAAGCTGGCTCTGGAGGGAGCGTCAGCAATTCTGGTGGCCCCAAGGTGGCCAAGACAGGTCTGGTTCGCAGACGTGGTAAGGTTAGCAGAAGATCAGTTCGCTCTGCCCCTGCTGCCAGATCTACTCACACAGGGTCATCTTCGTTACCCCAATTTACCAACGCTGGCTTTGACGGCGTGGCTGCTGAAACCTCCATCTTGAAGGAGGAAGGTCTTTCTGATGCTGTGATTCGGACTCTTATTAGTGCTAGGAAGAGGTCTTCATCATCTGTGTACTATAGAACTTGGAGGTCTTATATTGATTGGTGTGAGTCTAGAGCCTTCCCTTGTAGGGAATTCTCTATTTCTAGAATCTTGGAATTCCTGCAACATGGTTTGGACCTAGGGCTCCAACTCGGTACTCTGAAGGGGCAGGTTTCTGCCCTGGCGGTGTTTTTCCAAAGATCTTTTGCGCTTCATCCTTTGGTTAAGACTTTTTTCCAGGGGGTTACACATGTGCGGCCTCCTAGGAAGCCTCTGATTCCGGTTTGGGATTTGAATTTGGTTCTTTCTGCTCTTCAGGGTCCTCCCTTTGAGCCTTTGCACGATATTCCTTTGTCTTCCCTTACACAGAAGGTGGCCTTTTTGGTAGCTATCACTTCTGTTCGGCGTGTTTCTGAGTTGGCGGCTCTGTCTATTCAAGCTCCGTATTTTGAAAGACATCAGGACAAGGTGGTTTTCCGTTTCAAGACGGACTTCCTTCCTAAGGTGGTTTCTTCCTTTCATCTAAATCAGGATATTGTTCTGCCCTCTCTGTGTCCTAATCCCAGCAACGACAAGGAGAGGGCCCTGCATTCCTTGGATGTGGTTCGCGTTGTGAAGTATTATTTGGTGGTAACGTCTTCCTTTCGCAAGACTGATGCCTTCTTTGTGGTGCCATTTGGGCCCAAGAAGGGTTTTGCACCCGCAAAGTCTTTCATCAGTAGGTGGATTCGTCAGGCCATTGTTGGGGCCTATTCTGCTAAGGGGAGGAATCCTCCTTTTCGTGTTACAGCTCATTCTACTCGTGCGGTTGGGGCCTCCTGGGCTTTTCAGCACCAGGCCTCTGTTGAGCAAGTTTGCAAGGCCGCTACTTGGTCTTCTGTTCACACTTTTTCTAAGTTTTACAAGGTTGATGTTCGGGCCTCAGCGGAGGCTGTTTTTGGCCGCAAAGTTCTGCAGGCTGCAGTGGTTTAAGTTGTGCTTTATGCCTTGTTTTGGATCCCCGCCCTTTATGGACACTGCTATTGGATGTCCCACAGGTTATGAATATCTTGAAGCGGGGTGTGTGACATACTTAGAATAATACCATATAATATAATGGGTATTATAAGTATGTCACACACCCCGCTTCAACCCGCCCTTTCTTTTTTGAATTCTGGATCCTTCATATTGTGAACTTTGCGTTGTTATTACTTATTTTTGGCTCTTCCTGGTCCCTTACCTTACTGCTTTCTTTATACTGGGTAATGAGTGGGAGGTCCCAGGTATTTGTGGACCGGGAGGGGCTTTCTTTCCTCCAATCATCTCTGCAGATCGCCCTCTTCAGGTCAGTATACCCACAGGTTATGAATATCTTGAAGCGGGGTGTGTGACATACTTATAATACCCATTTTACAAGGTGAGTATTCACAAAATGGTATTATTTCAACTTCTGACAAAAACATACAAATAATCCATGACACGCTCTTTTATTTTTCCCGAGCTTTGCTGTAAATATAAATATAAAAATTATGTCTCTAGTTAAGCGGCCATTTTCTTGTAGCTCATGAAGCATTGCAGTAGCCATTTTGTTGTGGCCATTTTCTCCATGTCTGAGGGAACCATTTTGTCTGGCAGCCATTTTTCTGTAGTCAAGATCCTTCCTGCTTGAACTTTTTAATATTACAGCTTCATTACAGTCATGTGTGCTTTTATTATTGATATTCTTGTGACTGATATCTGCAATTCCTCTCAGAAAACGAAGGATGGCGGCCATTTTGTTGTAAATGAAAGATTTTTGAGGCACCTCAGATTTGTCTGGCTTTGTCAAAATTCATTAGGAATTAATCATTTTATTGATATGAAACTGCTGCTTAGGTCACATTAGTGGCTCCACAAAAAAATACCGGTAATTTGCAAAAAAAAAATTGTAGCAGCCATTTTGTTGTAGTTCAGGTTTTAAAACTACAGTTTCCAGAGTGCTCTGCTTCAGCCTACATCTCCCAGCATGCTCTCTGCTATTACAGGAGAGGAGAGCACATTGTGTGACTGGAGGGTCCACATAACATTGTACCCCACAGAATTGCCCCGGGTTTCTTTAAGGAGAACTCCACCCAGGAGCCTTCACAGGAGTCAGGGAAGAAGGTGAGGAAATATGGCTTCTGCTAATGCAATACTGACTCGCAGCCCCAATTATCTGTATCATGACCTGACCCACAGCCCCAATTATCTGTAACATAACCTGACCCGCAGCCCCAATTATCTGTATCATCACCTGACCCGCAGCCCCAATTATCTGTATCATCACCTGACCCGCAGCCCCAATTATCTGTATCATCACCTGACCTGCAGCCCCAATTATCTGTATCATCACCTGACCCGCAGCCCCAATTATCTGTATCATCACCTGACCCGCAGCCCCAATTATCTGTATCATCACCTGACCCGCAGCCCCAATTATCTGTATCATCACCTGACCCACAGCCCCAATTATCTGTATCATCACCTGGCCCGCAGCCCCAATTATCTGTAACATAACCTGACCCGCAGCCCCAATTATCTGTATCATCACCTGACCCGCAGCCCCAATTATCTGCATCATCACCTGACCCGCAGCCCCAATTATCTGCATCATCACCTGACCTGCAGCCCCAATTATCTGTATCATCACCTGACCCGCAGCCCCAATTATCTGTATCATCACCTGACCCGCAGCCCCAATTATCTGTATCATCACCTGACTCACAGCCCCAATTATCTGTATCATCACCTGACCCACAGCCCAAATTATCTGTATCATCACCTGACCCGCAGCCCCAATTATCTGTATCATCACCTGACCCGCAGCCCCAATTATCTGTATCATCACCTGACCCGCAGCCCCAATTTTCTATATCATCACCTGACCCGCAGCCCCAATTATCTGTATCATAACCTGACCCGCAGCCCCAATTATCTGTATCATCACCTGACCCGCAGCCCCAATTATTTGTATCATCACCTGACCCGCAGCAACAATTATCTGTATCATCACCTGACTCGCAGCCCCAATTATTTGTATCATCACCTGACCCGCAGCCCCAATTATCTGTATCATCACCTGACCCGCAGCCCCAATTATTTGTATCATCACCTGATCCGCAGCCCCAATTATTTGTATCATCACCTGACCCGCAGCCCCAATTATCTGTATCATCACCTGACCAGCAGCCCCAATTATCTGTATCATCACCTGACCCGCAGCCCCAATTATCTGTATCATCACCTGACCCGCAGCCCCAATTATCTGTATCATCACCTGACCCGCAGCCCCAATTATCTGTATCATAACCTGACCCGCAGCCCCAATTATCGGTATCATCACCTGACCCGCAGCCCCAATTATCTGTATCATAACCTGACCCGCAGCCCCAATTATCTGTATTATCACCTGACCCGCAGCCCCAATTATCTGTATTATCACCTGACCCGCAGCCCCAATTATCTGTATTATCACCTGACCCGCAGCCCCAATTATCTGTATCATCACCTGACCCGCAGCCCCAATTATCTGTATCATCACCTGACCCGCAGCCCCAATTATCTGTATCATCACCTGACCCTTGGTTTTTGCAGGAATTTCCAGAAAAGTTATGGTTTTTTTTGCACCTGGACTATGGAATTTGGCAAAGGCCTCTGATATCAATGGGGAGCACACGCTGCCAAATCCCCCCTCTGCCCAGCAGCACGCGCTCCCCATTGTAGACGATCACCACGTGTGCTGTTAGAGAGAGGAAAGGTCAGTTTTTACGGGCGTCCTGGAGGGGGGTGTCACACAGCGGGGCATCCATGGGGAAGAGCCAACAGCCGACACCTAAATCTTTTAGATTCCAGGGCGAACACTGTTGGCTTTTGACTAGTGGACCATCCCCATAACCTGTGATATAAATCTGCCATTTATGCATACCTCCCAACTTTTCAGTATGGGAAAGAGGGACAGTTGTTAAATTAAGCCACGCCCCCTCATTGAGGGATGTATGAAGCCACGCCCCCTCATTGAGGGATTGATAGGAGATACATTGAAACAGTACACACATACAATAGAAAGACTTTGAATAGGCAAATGATTCATTTATTGATGCAGATCTGCATGTTACACTTCAAAGAGGGACAATATGTAAATGAAGCTACTCCCCCTCATTGAGGGATGGGTGAAGCCACACCCCCTCATTGAGGGATGGGTGAAGCCACGCCCCCTCATTGAGGGATGGATAGGAGATACATTGTAACAGTTACAACAATAGAAACACTTTGAATAGGCAAATGATTAATTTATTGCTGCAGATCTGCATGTTACACCTCAATGGGGGACAAATGGGAACAACGAGGGACAGGGAGACATGGAAAAGAAGAGGGACAGTCCCTCCAAATCAGGGACACTTGGAAGGTATGGGTTAGGGCGAGCACTTGATTGTGAAAGGCGCATTAGGAAAGCCCTATGTGCGGAGCTAGAGGCACCATGATCTATTCTAAGGAGCATCTCCCTATAGGAGGAACAATGGTGTTTATTCTTTATTTACAGATGTGTGATCCTCGCCACCTCCCCTGGACACGCCCAACAGACTAACTCCGCCCACTGAGCCCAGACCACACCAGCAAGATGGCCGAGAGGGTGCTGAACCTCACCCTGGAGATCCTCTACCTGCTGACCAGAGAGGTGAGGGGGATTCTGGGAGGTGTCACATGACATGTCACTATTAATAAGAGGCAACCCTGATCGGAGAGGTGAGGGGGATTCTGGGAGGTGTCACATGACATGTCACTATTAATAAGAGGCAACCCTGACTGGAGAGGTGAGGGGGATTCTGGGAGGTGTCACATGACATGTCACTATTAATAAGAGGCAACCCTGATCAGAGAGTTGAGGGGGATTCTGGGAGGTGTCACATGACATGTCACTATTAATAAGAGGCAACCCTGATCAGAGAGGTGAGGGAGATTCTGGGAGGTGTCACATGACATGTCACTATTAATAAGAGGCAACCCTGATCGGAGAGGTGAGGGGGATTCTGGGAGGTGTCACATGACATGTCACTATTAATAAGAGCCAGCCCTGAGCAGAGAGGTGAGGGGGATTCTGGGAGTGGGACAGTACTTACCCGCTGCCTTGCAATGTGCAGGATTACACAATAGTGAAGAGGATCCCTGTGAACACTGTGAGGCCCAGAAATCAATGTCCGCTTCCAGGAGACCTGAACGTTGGCCTGATCCCCATCATGGAGCATCTGCCTTCCGCCCAGAGTAAAAAGAAGCTTCTAGAATTCACCAAGAAGATCACTGAGCTGCTGACAGGAGAGGTGAGCCGGGAATTCTGGGAGATTATCTATTAACAATGAAGGGGCGTGTCTGGAGGGTGATGATGTCATTGTGTGTGTCAGGTGCCTATCAGGTGTCAGGATGTCGCTGTCTATCTCTCCATGGAGGAGCGGGAGTATCTGGAAAGACACTGTGACCTGTACAAGGCGACCATGATGGAGGATCAGCCTATCACATCCCCAGGTAGGAGGAGGGGGAGGAGCCAAGCACGATGGAGATTTAGAAACGGACCCTTCAATAGTTTTCTCTTTCCTGTATGTAGTTGGCCGGTCATTAGGAGGTGGAGGATTTCTGCAGGAGACCATCATGGACCATCACCTGACCAAGAAGATAGGACAGCTCACCTGGGACAGCTCACCTGGGAGATCATCTGCCTGCTGGCCGGAGAGGTGAGGAGGATTCTGGGAGGTCACATGGCATCAGTCTTATCTCTAACACACCCCTGATTAGAAAGGTGAGGGGGATCCTGGGAGGTCACATGGCATCAGTCTTATCTCTAACACACCCCTGATTGGAAAGGTGAGGGGGATCCTGGGAGGTCACATGGCATCAGTCTTATCTCTAACACACCCCTGATTGGAAAGGTGAGGGGGATCCTGGGAGGTCACATGGCATCAGTCTTATCTCTAACACACCCCTGATTGGAAAGGTGAGGGGGATCCTGGGAGGTCACATGGCATCAGTCCTATCTCTAACACACCCCTGATTGGAAAGGTGAGGGGGATCCTGGGAGGTCACATGGCATCAGTCCTATCTCTAACACACCCCTGATTGGAAAGGTGAGGGGGATCCTGGGAGGTCACATGGCATCAGTCTTATCTCTAACACACCCCTGATTGGAGAGGTGAGGGGGATCCTGGGTGGTCACATGACATCAGTCTTATCTCTAACACACCCCTGATTGGAGAGGTGAGGGGGATCCTGGGTGGTCACATGGCATCAGTCTTATCTCTAACACACCCCTGATTGGAAAGGTGAGGGGGATCCTGGGAGGTCACATGGCATCAGTCTTATCTCTAACACACCCCTGATTGGAGAGGTGAGGGGGATCCTGGGAGGTCACATGACATCAGCTTTATCTCTATTTGACACACCCCTGATTGGAAAGGTGAGGGGCATTCTGGGAGGTCACATGACACAACAGTAACTGTATCTGACTTCTCCTATGCAGGATTGTGAATTAGCCAAGAAGTCCTTTTGGGAGTCACTGAGGCCCGTCATGGAGCTCCCGCCCCCCGACCTCACATTTCATACAAACAACTATAGAAAGATTCTAGAAGCCGCCACCAAGATGACTGAGCTGCTGACGGGACAGGTGAGTGGTGCAAGGAATGCTGGGAGAGTATCCAGTAATGATGAGGGGGCGTGTCTCAGTGGTGATGATGTCATTGTGTGTGCCAGGTTCCTATAAGGTGTCAGGACGCGGCGGTTTATCTCTCCATGGAGGAGCGGGAATATCTGGAAGGACTCTGTGATGTGCACAAGACGGCCATGATGGAGGATCATCCGCCCCTCACATCTCTAGGTGAGAAGAGACAAGCAGTTTGGAACATCCTACTTGGGCCCCGTCTGTTAGAAAGACCTAGAAACTATGAATATGTGTGTTTTCCTTCAGACGGACCCAGGAAGAGGAATCCCTCGTATTCCCCTTATTCATTGGACTCCGCCCATGGGGAGCCGGGCACTCCAACCCTTCCTCAGGTAGTTCCCTAAATGTTAGACGCATGGACCAGCTAACTGTACACAATATTCATTAGTTATTCTGTGGTTTATATGTAGGCCGAGGACCCGACTGAAATCCATGGGGCTGATACCATGGATAAAACCTGCAGCGGCCAAAAAGGGGAGGGGAGTGACGAGGAGGGAATGCTGCCAGTGACTGACTCAGGTGAGTAATAATTTCTAGTTTTACAACAGATCTAACGGGTCAAATTCCTTCCTTGCAGTCTTTTAGACCCCCGGTATACTGCCCGCTACATCATGTGACACATAAGCTCAGGAGCCCGTGACCCCCCCCCCAATCCTGCTTACTACACCATGTGACACATAAGATCAGAAACCTGTAAGCCCCCCCCCCCAATACTGCTTACTACACCATGTGACACATAAGATCAGAAACCTGTAAGCCCCCCCCAATACTGCTTACTACACCATGTGACACATAAGATCAGAAACCTGTAAGCCCCCCCAATACTGCTTACTACACCATGTGACACATAAGATCAGAAACCTGTAAGCCCCCCCAATACTGCTTACTACACCATGTGACACATAAGATCAGAAACCTGTAAGCCCCCCCCCCCAATACTGCTTACTACACCATGTGACACATAAGATCAGAAAACTGTAACCCCCCCAATACTGCTTACTACACCATGTGACACATAAGATCAGAAACCTGTAAGCCCCCCCAATACTGCTTACTACACCATGTGACACATAAGATCAGAAACCTGTAAGCCCCCCAATACTGCTTACTACACCATGTGACACATAAGATCAGAAACCTGTAAGCCCCCCCAATACTGCTTACTACACCATGTGACACATAAGATCAGAAACCTGTAAGCCCCCCCCCCCAATACTGCTTACTACACCATGTGACACATAAGATCAGAAACCTGTAAGCCCCCCCCCCCAATACTGCTTACTACACCATGTGACACATAAGATCAGAAACCTGTAAGCCCCCCCAATACTGCTTACTACACCATGTGACACATAAGATCAGAAACCTGTAAGCCCCCCCCAATACTGCTTACTACACCATGTGACACATAAGATCAGAAACCTGTAAGCCCCCCCCCAATACTGCTTACTACACCATGTGACACATAAGATCAGAAACCTGTAAGCCCCCCCCCCCAATACTGCTTACTACACCATGTGACACATAAGATCAGAAACCCGTAACCCCCCCCCCCCCAATACTGCTTACTACACCATGTGACACATAAGATCAGAAACCTGTAAGCCCCCCCCCCAATACTGCTTACTACACCATGTGACACATAAGATCAGAAACCTGTAAGCCCCCCCCCCAATACTGCTTACTACACCATGTGACACATAAGATCAGAAACCTGTAACCCCCCCCCCCAATACTGCTTACTACACCATGTGACACATAAGATCAGAAACCTGTAAGGCCCCCCCCCCAATACTGCTTACTACACCATGTGACACATAAGATCAGAAACCTGTAAGCCCCCCCCCCAATACTGCTTACTACACCATGTGACACATAAGATCAGAAACCTGTAAGCCCCCCCCCCCCCCAATACTGCTTACTACGCCATGTGACACATAAGATCAGAAACCTGTAAGCCCCCCCCCCCCCCCAATACTGCTTACTACACCATGTGACACATAAGATCAGAAACCTGTAAGCCCCCCCCCCAATACTGCTTACTACACCATGTGACACATAAGATCAGAAACCTGTAAGCCCCCCCCCAATACTGCTTACTACACCATGTGACACATAAGATCAGAAACCTGTAAGCCCCCCCCCCCAATACTACTTACTACACCATGTGACACATAAGATCAGAAACCTGTAAGCCCCCCCCCCAATACAGCTTACTACACCATGTGACACATAAGATCAGAAACCTGTAAGCCCCCCCAATACTGCTTACTACACCATGTGACACATAAGATCAGAAACCTGTAAGCCCCCCCAATACTGCTTACTACACCATGTGACACATAAGATCAGAAACCTGTTAGCCCCCCCCCAATACTGCTTACTACACCATGTGACACATAAGATCAGAAACCTGTAAGCCCCCCCAATACTGCTTACTACACCATGTGACACATAAGATCAGAAACCTGTAAGCCCCCCCAATACTGCTTACTACACCATGTGACACATAAGATCAGAAACCTGTTAGCCCCCCCCCAATACTGCTTACTACACCATGTGACACATAAGATCAGAAACCTGTAAGCCCCCCCCCCCAATACTGCTTACTACACCATGTGACACATAAGATCAGAAACCTGTTAGCCCCCCCCCAATACTGCTTACTACACCATGTGACACATAAGATCAGAAACCTGTAAGCCCCCCCCCCCCCCAATACTGCTTACTACACCATGTGACACATAAGATCAGAAACCTGTAAGCCCCCCCCCCCCCAATACTGCTTACTACACCATGTGACACATAAGATCAGAAACCTGTAAGCCCCCCCCCCAATACTGCTTACTACACCATGTGACACATAAGATCAGAAACCTGTAAGCCCCCCCCCCAATACTGCTTACTACACCATGTGACACATAAGATCAGAAACCTGTAAGCCCCCCCCCCAATACTGCTTACTACACCATGTGACACATAAGATCAGAAACCTGTAAGCCCCCCCCCCCAATACTGCTTACTACACCATGTGACACATAAGATCAGAAACCTGTAAGCCCCCCCTCCCAATACTGCTTACTACACCATGTGACACATAAGATCAGAAACCTGTTAGCCCCCCCCCAATACTGCTTACTACACCATGTGACACATAAGATCAGAAACCTGTAAGCCCCCCCAATACTGCTTACTACACCATGTGACACATAAGATCAGAAACCTGTAAGCCCCCCCAATACTGCTTACTACACCATGTGACACATAAGATCAGAAACCTGTTAGCCCCCCCCCAATACTGCTTACTACACCATGTGACACATAAGATCAGAAACCTGTAAGCCCCCCCCCCCAATACTGCTTACTACACCATGTGACACATAAGATCAGAAACCTGTTAGCCCCCCCCCAATACTGCTTACTACACCATGTGACACATAAGATCAGAAACCTGTAAGCCCCCCCCCCAATACTGCTTACTACACCATGTGACACATAAGATCAGAAACCTGTAAGCCCCCCCCCCCCCCAATACTGCTTACTACACCATGTGACACATAAGATCAGAAACCTGTAAGCCCCCCCCCCAATACTGCTTACTACACCATGTGACACATAAGATCAGAAACCTGTAAGCCCCCCCCCCAATACTGCTTACTACACCATGTGACACATAAGATCAGAAACCTGTAAGCCCCGCCCAATACTGCTTACTACACCATGTGACACATAAGATCAGAAACCTGTAAGCCCCCCCCCCAATACTGCTTACTACACCATGTGACACATAAGATCAGAAACCTGTAAGCCCCCCCCCCCCAATACTGCTTACTACACCATGTGACACATAAGATCAGAAACCTGTAAGCCCCCCCTCCCAATACTGCTTACTACACCATGTGACACATAAGATCAGAAACCTGTAAGCCCCCCCCCAATACTGCTTACTACACCATGTGACACATAAGATCAGAAACCTGTAAGCCCCCCCCCCAATACTGCTTACTACACCATGTGACACATAAGATCAGAAACCTGTAAGCCCCCCCCCAATACTGCTTACTACACCATGTGACACATAAGATCAGAAACCTGTAAGCCCCCCCCCCAATACTGCTTACTACACCATGTGACACATAAGATCAGAAACCTGTAAGCCCCCCCAATACTGCTTACTACACCATGTGACACATAAGAGCAGAAACTTGTAAGCCCCCCCAATACTACTTACTACACCATGTGACACATAAGCTCAGGAACCCGTAACCCCACCCCCCCAATCCTACTTACTACACCATGTGACACATAAGCTCAGGAACCCGTAACCCCCCCATCCTGCTCACTACGCCATATGTTTAGATCTGGAGTAGAGATGAGCCAACCAAACTACACGAACCAGAGTTGGTCCCAAGCTTCCTGTCAGATGGTTTGAATGAAGCAGCATTTTTCATTGGCTGCTAAACGTGGATTTGTATGTCAGGAAGTGACCAGAACAAAGGCACAGGAAGTGGAGTATGCAGAGGTCACAGATGATGCAATGCTGCTAGCCACTCCCCCTTTGATGTCACACCATTACCTGCCCATATTAGAACATAGACTGCGCGCAAATGTCTGTCGGTGCTTCCTGATCGAGCCCTCATTGCAGGATCAGAGATGGGGAAGCTGTGCCGTTCATGGTAGAGGACAGAGTTTAGGTGGTGTAGTGTGGGTGGAATTCCATTCTTTTTCCACAGGTCGTCTGCCAGCAATACATCAGAGGGGGAGACTTGGGGATATACTTAGCTGTGTGCTTTCTTCTTCTTTTTTTTTTAAGTTTTTATTTTGCATTTTAAAGTAAGTAACAACGACAACACAAACACTTTGATACAGTGTTACACCAGCACATAACAGATCAAGTACATAGACACACACACACATACGCCATACACACACCACTCATTCAGGGCTCAGAGGTACAGGAAATGTATCCTTCTCACCCTAGCAAGAAGCGGCACGGGAAGCCGCGTGTGCAGGTGCTGCTACCCCCTGCTCATCCCTCCCCACCTTCTGGACGCCATGTGTTGCTTTCGTTTGGATTGGTAACAATGTATGTGTGACCTGGCTTTGCACTTATGATGTATTTCTTTCATTGTAACACTTGTATTGTCAATCACTGAGTCATGATTCAGCCACTGCTTTACTTGCTTACACATTGCTTACAATGCTGACAGATATTTTGTGTAGCATTTTCACTGGATTAGGTTTTGAGCGAATGTCATAAGTTTTATTTGTTTGTTTGAATAGAGTTTAAGCTACTGTATTGTAACACATTTTGGTCGTTGCTCTGCAGGTGTGACTGCATATATTTCTCACATGTGCACTTATTGCTTTAGATATTTCAGATCGGGGGATTCTTTTCATTTTTTATTAGCATAATTATCTTTGATGTCGCACAAAAAATGACATTGATAGCGGCGTTTTACCAGCAATAACATTGCAATTTTTCGCATGGCTCCTCCTGATTTGGGATGCCCATTTCCTTGTCTGTGGGTCACTATGGGGTGAGACAGGACTGGGGTAGTCAGTGGTTGCTTTTAAATGTCTTGATGAGTATTTGTGTTTTTAAAGTGTTTTTGTACTCAAAATTATTTTCTAGACTAGAATTTCTTCTTTGGTGGTGCTCCCTTATTTGTGGCTGGTCGCAATTGCTACTTTTTTAGAAACATAGAAACATAGAAACATAGAAGGTTGACGGCAGAAGGAGACCATACGGTCCATCTAGTCTGCCCTTATGTGTATACTGTATGTACTCTTTATCTTAGGATAGATGTGTGCTTATCCCAGGCATGTTTAAATTCAGTGACTGTTGATGTTTCAACTACCTCTGTTGGAAGTTTGTTCCAAGCACCTACTACTCTTTCTGTAAAATAATATTTTCTAACATTGCTCCTGATCTTCCCCCCGACTAGCTTCAGGTTGTGCCCCGTTGTTCTATCATTAAGTTTCTTCTTAAAAACACTTCCCTCCTGAACCTTATTCAATCCTTTCACATATTTAAAGGTCTCAATCATGTCCCCCCTCTCCCTTCTTTCCTCCAGACTGTACAAATTAAGTTCTTTAAGTCTCTCCTGATAAGTTTTAAGTTTAAGTCCTTCCACCATTTTCGTTGCCCGCCTTTGGACACGTTCTATTTGAATAATGTCTTTTTGCAGGGGAGGTCTCCAGAACTGCACACAGTATTCTAGCTGTGGCCTCACCAGGGCTCTATACAGCGGCATCACAACCTCCCTCTTCCTACTGGTGATGCCTCGAGCTATGCAGCCGAGCATCCTGCTTGCTTTTCCCACTGCCTGGCTACACTGTCCACTCATCTTGCAGCTATCAGTAATCAGTACCCCTAAATCTCTCTCCTCCGAGGTCCTGGCTAACACAGTACTGCCCATACGGTACTCAGAGCAGGGATTCCTTCTACCCAAGTGCATGATTTTACATTTAGAGACATTAAACTCTAGTTTCCACAGTTTTGACCATCTATCCAGTAAAGCTAAATCATTTTCCATGTTGCAGACACCTCCAGGAATATCCACCCTATTACTAACCTTTGTATCATCAGCAAACAGACAAACTTTTCCTACCAAGCCTTCTCCTATGTCACTTACAAATATATTAAAAAGAATGGGGCCCAGGACAGAGCCCTGCGGCACACCACTTGTAACTCGCCTTTGTTCAGATTGCACGCCATTTACAACAACGCTCTGATACCGATCCCTCAGCCAACTGGAAATCCACTGAACTATCCAGGGATTGAGTCCTACCTTCAATAACTTATCTATGAGCTCCTTATGTGGTACAGTGTCAAAGGCTTTGCTAAAATCCAGATAGGCGATATCCACAGCACCACCTTCATCTAACACTTTAGTGACATTGTCAAAGAAATCAATAAGATTGGTCTGACATGATCTGCCCTCAGTAAAGCCGTGCTGTTTTGGGTCCAATAGGTCATTAATTTTTAGATGGGAAATTATCTGTTTTTTTAAGAGTGTTTCCATTAATTTGACCACTATAGATGTTAAACTGACTGGCCTGTAATTACTGGCTTCTTCTCTACTCCCCTTTTTATGGATTGGTATGACATTGGCCATTCTCCAATCATCTGGAACCTCACCAGTTGAAAGGGAATGGTTAAGTAAATCAGTTAGAGGGGCTGCAATCACAAACCTAAGTTCCCTTAGAACTCTGGGGTGGATTCCATCCGGACCCATTGCCTTACTTACCTTTAGATGTGCCAGCTCGGATAGGACATCAGCCTCCAGAAACTCCGGAGCTGTGCCCTCCCAGCTGGATGCTGTGCTATGGCCATGTCTGCTACTATCTGAAAATACCGAACAAAAGTAGCTATTCAGATGGTCAGCCACAGCCTTATCTCCGTCAATATATTTATTTTCCCTACTTCTAATTTTTGAGACTGCATTGTTTTTCTTCTTTCTGTCACCAATATATCGGAAAAAGGTTTTATCTCCCCTCTTCATAGATTTGGCCATTTCTTCCTCTTTTTGCCCTTTAGCAGTCCTTATAATTAGTTTTGCTTCCCTCTGTTTAATTTTATACGCCTCTCTGTCAGCTACACTTCCACTTACTTTATACTTCTTATAGGCAGACTTCTTATCTTTTATGATAGTGCTGACTTCCCTAGTAAACCATAATGGTTTCTTCTTCCTTTTATTCTTGCTAGTTTGTTTCACATATTGCTTAGTTGCCTTTAAGATGGCCATTTTTAATAGTGACCACTGGGCACTCACTTCTGCTACTCTGTTCCACTCACCTAATTTTCTTTCTACATACTCCGCCATTTCCTTGAAGTTTGTCTTCCTAAAGTCTAGCACTTTGGTTCTGGTGTGTGATTGCACAATGTCTGTTTTTATTCTGAACCATAAGCATTGATGGTCACTGGAACCCAGATTTTCTTCAACCCTGACCTCGGACACCAGATCCCCATTAGTCAGAACTAAGTCCAGAATGTTATCTCCTCTAGTTGGCAATGTCACAAGTTGTTTTAGAGACACTCCATTAAGTGCCTCTAATATAGTCCTGCTCTTGCATGTCGATGCACTTGGGATATTCCAGTCCACATCAGGCATGTTGAAGTCACCTGTAATTACAATGTCCCCCTTCTCTGCCATTCCACTGATTTCATCTATTAACAGGTTATCTAGATCCTCAGATTGTCCAGGGGGCCTATATATCACACCAATTCTGACCACAGCTCCCTCCTTAGTCTGCATTGTAACCCAGAGAGTTTCTAGTTCATTATGTGTATGCTGAATTATTGTTGATTGAAGGGTAGTCTTGACATAAATGGCTACTCCACCGCCCTTTCTATCCAATCTGTCTTTTCTGTACAATGTGTAACCGGGTATGGCTATCTCCCAGTCATTGTGATCCTTGAACCAAGTCTCTGTTATTGCAACAAGATCCAATTCATCTCTGGATATGATAGCCATTAATTCACAGAGCTTGTTGCCCAAGCTGCGAGCATTGGTACACATCATGTGGATGTTGTTGGTATTGTATTTTAGTGTGTCCTTGATCTTTTCCACCTCTAGCCTACCACTAACCGTGTTTCCTGCTTCAATGTCCTGCTTCATCCTAAATGGTAGGGGACAGAAATCACCCTCGCAAGTTACATCTCTGTCCCCTTCCTCTAGTTTAAATCAAAAAATGCTCTGAGTTCCACTCCAAGTTCTTCTGTGCCTTTCTGTGAAGGATGCAAGCCATCCCTCTTAAACAACTCATTGTTCGACCACCTTCTAACATCATGACTAATACATCCAAAGCCTTTGTCTTCACACCACTGACGTAACCACAAGTTGAACTTGGCGATGTTGAGTGCCTTTTTTCCCTGATTACATACTGGCAAAACTTCAGAAAATGTGATGGAACCTGTTATTTTGCAAAGTTCCTGACTAAAACTTTGGCCATTTTTCTGCATTGAGTTTAAGTTGTAGGTGAGCACGCCCTACTAACTAGTATTTCTGTGGTGCACCATATTTTTCTTCTGTTTGTGATACACACAGTAGTTTTAAAAGAAAAGAAAAAGGTGGGGGGGGGGCAGGTGAGCACACTTCACTAGCGTATTCCTGGCAAAAGGCAGCCTACTACCATCTCCCCGGTCCCGGACCCATTCCAATCCACCCCTATCGCCTATACATTCCACCTCAGGGGACCTCCGCATTATCTCTGCATCCCCTCTCCTCTGTATCTCTGTGTCTGATTTCTTCAATCACCTTCTGGCGCCGTCTCGACACATTACAGCCATGGTTCCCAAACCTTGCTAAATTTGTGGGGAACCCGCCGGGCGGTGTAGGTCAACTGGTAAAGGGCCAATTTTTGATTGATCAGTTTCTTCCATTCCTGCGCCGTCGGAACCGAAGGATACTTCCAATTCAGAAGAATACATTACCTAGCATAAAACATCAGCAACATCAGCTCCTTCAGAGATCGGGTCCATCAGCACCCCTAGAAGGCAAAGCGCTATGGATCCCTGGACCCGAAACCCCACCACTCTACCCACTACCACCAGCACTTCTCCCCAAAAGTGCTTACTTCTAAGTTTACGTTGAGTATTTTTTTTTTTTTCTAGGGTCACCTACATACCTCTCACACGCACTCAACCTTCTATTTGGGTCTGGGTATTGCACTGGTCTCACGCCCTTACCTTGCTCTCACACACATCTTTAGGGCATGGGGCCGGAGCAATTGTCTTTAATACAAGAAGTTTTTTTTTTTAAAGAGTAACAACACACCCAATTTTGCCTCCTTGGGGGGGGTCCTATAGGCGGCGGCATCCCAAATCAGGATTCCCCACTGTGTGTATTCCCCCAGGTCAGATCGAGCTGAAAGAGAGTGCACTGAGTGGTGCCAAGGGCACCGCCAGCCGCATCACCTGCTCACTTTCTATCTGGGACGTGCCTACTCCGCCCATTCAAAAAGGCCGGGAGCAGGTGCGCACACTCTATTCAGAATGGATCGCCAGCTTGCGCTCACCCCCAAGCAGCAGCAGCAACCAGCCGGCAGTAAAGAGTGCTCGTAGAAAGTCATGTAGCAGTTTCTCTATGAGCCGACTTTAAATATTGTACCCCACAGAATTGCCCCGGGTTTCTTTAAGGAGAACTCCACCCAGGAGCTTCCACAGGAGTCAGGGAAGAAGGTGAGGAAATATGGCTTCTGCTAATCCAATAATTTGAAAACCTGACCAGCATCCCAAATTATCTGCATCACCTGACCCACAGCCCCAATTATTTGTATCATCACCTGATCCACAGCCCCAATTATCTGTATCATCACCTGACCCACAGCCCCAATTATCTGTATCATCACCTGACCCACAGCCCCAATTATCTGTATCATCACCTGACCCGCAGCCCCAATTATCTGTATCATCACCTGACCCGCAGCCCCAATTATCTGTATCATCACCTGACCCGCAGCCCCAATTATCTGTATCATCACCTGACCCGCAGCCCCATTTATCTGTATCATCACCTGACCCGCAGCCCCAATTATCTGTATCATCACCTGACCCGCAGCCCCAATTATCTGTATCATCACCTGACCCGCAGCCCCAATTTTCTGTATCATCACCTGACCCGCAGCCCCAATTATCTGTATCATCACCTGACCCGCAGCCCCAATTATCTGTATCATCACCTGACCCGCAGCCCCAATTATCTGTATCATCACCTGACCCACAGCCCCAATTATCTGTATTATCACCTGACCCGCAGCCCCAATTATCTGTATTATCACCTGACCCGCAGCCCCAATTATCTGTATTATCACCTGATCCGTGGCAACGACGGAAAGGTACGTTGTGTGGGCGATATTGGTGCCTTTTCACAGTGGGGTTTCCCAAATTCGTATGCCCTGGGAAAGTGGACCTATCACCAGGATAGTTAAAATCCTGGTGATACGTCCATTTTAAACAAATAAATATATGAGGTGCGAGTAGTGGGTGGGTGAGGAGTCAGGGAGGGTGGGACTGCCCACCTGGCAAGAGGCCCCCTGGAGGCAGAATCAGACCAGGACCATTAGTGGCAACTTATTCCAGTTCCGATCCGGCGTGTAGGCTCTGTCGGGACCATGTGAAGCGTAGAAAGAGTCCTAATGCCACCACAGTGCTGCTTGGGAGAATCATGGACAACCTGTTTTGCAGCAGGATCCACCACCCGCTTGGGCTCCTCGGCCTCTGAAGCAAGTAACAACCTTTCTGTCCCATCCACCCCCATCTCCTCCATTGCTCCCAATCCTCTTGAATTATCCCTCCCTGAAGAGGCTGCAAGAAACCAGTATGTCAGCAGTTACCCAGTGGTGCAGAAGCTCAATGTGCACCTGGTGCTACAGTCTCTCCCTTTCTAGACAGTGGACTCTGCACCTTTCTGAGATCTGATGGCTTGTGCCCACCCAAAGGGATGAGTCCCAAGCAGGCGTTATTTATCCAAAACAGTGGTGCCATCCCTGCACAGCTATGTGCAGAAGAAGGTGGGCTAGTCGCTCGGTCCCAAATCTGGTGGAGCTCCAGTTATGAGCAAGGGCAGTATATGTCCATCACAGCCAAACCGGATCTTCAGCATGATTTAATGAAAAGCCCAAACCCTTAAAAAACGATTCCCCAGCAAATTAATATTTTTTAAGTTTTTAGTCACTTACTTATTCTTTCCCCCACTGGGCTGCAACTCTGTTCAGAACTCTAGGATAGGGGCGCCGCCATCTTAGGGGCTCAGGGAGTCTACTGCTGTTGTTACCACCCTCCACTGGCTTTCACATATTATAGGGGCTCAGGGAGTCTACTGCTGCTGTTACCACCCTCCACTGGCTTTCACATGTTATAGGGGCTCAGGGAGTCTACTGCTGCTGCCACCCTCCACTGGCTTTCACATATTATAGGGGCTCAGGGAGTCTACTGCTGCTGCCACCCCCCACTGGATTTCACATGTTATAGGGGCTCAGGGAGTCTACTACTGCTGCCACCCCCCACTGGCTTTCACATGTTATAGGGGCTCAGGGAGTCTACTACTGCTGCCACCCCCCACTGGCTTTCACATGTTATAGGGGCTCAGGGAGTCTACTACTGCTGCCACCCCCCACTGGCTTTCACATGCTATATGGGCTCAGGGAGTCTACTACTGCTGCCACCCCCCACTGTCTTTCACATGTTATAGGGGCTCAGGGAGTCTACTACTGCTGCCACCCCCCACTGTCTTTCACATGTTATAGGGGCTCAGGGAGTCTACTACTGCTGCCACCCCCCACTGTCTTTCACATGTTATAGGGGCTCAGAGAGTCTGCTGTTGCCACCCCCCAATGGCAGACACAGGGTGCCCTGGGCTGATGGGTCCCCTGGTCAGTTCCTGCAGCTGAACAGTGACAGAGGATTGTATGGGCTGCTTGTCCCAATTATGGCTCATTGTAAGAACATAAAGAGGGACAAGAGAGGACCATACATTCTGACTGGAAGCAAGAAAGAAAAAGCTGCAAAATATTCTGGTGTCCGGTCCCCTCACCTTCCAATCGTGGGCCAGTTTCTGCTTGTTCCAGGCATTGAAAAAAAAAAAACACTAAAAACACAACTCTCGATCATTTGGCTGATTTATTAGTGGTTCAATTCGGCACGAAATTTGGCAAATCAGGCGAACCAAACTGTTGGAATACTTTGCTCTTTTCTAATCAGGGACCATCAGCACTATTGGACTCTTGCTATTCTATTCATTAAGCCCATTATAATGAGACTTGACTTCTACTTTAAATAGGGAGATGTTCTCTTTTATTAACCTGTTTCCCTGAAAATAACACCTACATTTTTTTTCCAAAATTTTTTGCTAATGTGTGAAATATAAGCTCTACCCCTATAATAAGCTCTAGTTAAAATTAATAATCCAGCTGCCAAGCTTCAGCAAAGGGACTGGAGTGGCTGTAAAGGAGGGTGAGGACACACAGCGGCTGTAAAGGAGGGTGAGGATGCATCAGGGCTATAAAGGAGAGGGTACGGCACACAGGGGCTGCAAAGGAGAGGGGAGGGCACACGGTGCCTGTAAAGGAGGGTGAGGACACACAGGGGCTGTAAAGGAGGGTGAGGATGCATCAGGGCTATAAAGGAGAGGGGAGGGCACACGGTGCCTGTAAAGGAAGGGTGAGGCCACACGGCATCTGTAAAGGAAGGGTGAGGCCACACGGCGTCTGTAAAGGGGGGTGAGGATACATGGCGGCTGTAAGGGAGGGGGAGGACACACAGCAGCTGTAAAGGGTGAGGACACATCAAGTCACACAGGTAAGCTTGTCTGTCAGGAGTGAAATGTCTGATCTTGCTGGTTCTACCCCAGCCTCCCGCCATACCTGGCACACTGCTGATTCCCCCCCAGGCGACTCTGTGCACATACTGTACCGGAGCTGCTGCACTAATGCTACCATTTTGCCAGCTGGCTATAAGACATCCCCCTAGCACCTATTTTTAGAGCAAAAATTTATAGAAAATTTAAAGGACCTGTCTTATTTTCAGGGAAACACAGTATATTAAAGCGGACCAACAGTCAAAAATCAATTAAATCAGACCAACACAACAAACAGTGCTCATATGAGCTCCTCTCTGGGGCAATTTAGATTGCTGCACATAAAAATTATTTTACCTCTGGGATAAATTTTAAAAAAACAAGATGGCCGCTCATGGGCTTGCATGCCACCTGCAAACAGGAAGTCGTGCTGGGATTCCTGTTACTGTGCATTTCCGTTATGTCAGTTGGGAGAGGAAGCTCCAAAATGGCCACTGCCTTTCTTTTCCAACTGTGCTGGGCTGTTGGTCCAGTTTAAGCTTAACGTGGATCTCTATCTAATTGGCTCGTCCCCCCTTTAATTATGCTGAATTTTATTCCTGCAGGTCTACCTGAGGGTCATATCCCTGCCAAAGATCAGAGTGGCACAGGGTCACGTGAAGATGGTCACCATCAAGATCCCACCACTACTTCTACAGATGGGCCTCAGAATCCAGCAAAGGAAAATGCCCCTAATGGTTATATGCCACCACCAGCAGAGGTCCCCCATTCTCCAGACCCTCCCATGGTCCCTAGCTCTAACTCTCCTGGTCAGAAAACGCAGAGCCCATCTATGGCCTGTCCTCATTGTGGCCGGACTTTCAAAAGGAAGTCCATGTTAAACAAACACGTCGGGCGCCACAAGCTTCAGAAGCCCCACCCATGCCCCGAGTGCGGCAAGCGATTCGCTTTCCTCTCTCACGTGGCCAAGCACCGCATCATCCACACCGGCGAGAAACCTTTCGTCTGCAAGGAGTGCGGCAAAGGCTTTGCCAAGAATTCCTACCTCACCATCCACACCCGCATTCACACGGGCGAGAGGCCTTACTCCTGCTCCGAGTGCATGAAGCGTTTCATCAGCACCTCGGCGCTCGTCGTGCACCAGAGGATCCACACGGGGGAGAAGCGACACGCGTGTTCCGAGTGCAGGAAGTGCTTCGCCTCCAAGTCGGAGCTGGAAAGACATGTGAGATTTCACACGGGTAAAAGACCGTTTTCTTGCAACGAGTGCGGCAAGAGGTTCTTCCACCAGTCTCATCTCGTGGACCACAGCAGGAGCCATACGGGAGAGCGCCCATTTTCGTGCGCCGACTGCGGGAAATGCTTCATCACCAGGACGAACCTGTTGGCGCATGAGCGAATCCATACTGGCATCAAGCCTTTCTCGTGCCCGCAGTGCGGAAAGGCCTTCATCAAAAAGGCCGTCCTGGGCTTGCATCTGAGAATCCACCAGGGAGAGAAGCCTTATTCGTGCTCTCAATGCGGGAGGTCTTTTACCCTCAAGTCGCACCTGACCAGGCACCTTAACTCCCACCTGGGCTTGAAGCCCTTCCCCTGCCCCGATTGTGGCAAGTCATTCCCCACTACCGCGGACATGAAGAAACACCGGATGACCCACACCGGGGAACGTCCCCATCCTTGTCCAGAGTGCGGGAAAAGCTTCACTAAGAAGTCGCACCTAAACCGCCACCTAAAAATCCACATGGGTTTCAAACCCTTCATCTGCAACGTGTGCCAAAAAGGCTTTATTGACAACTGCGACCTGGCGCGGCACCAGGTGACCCACACACAAGGGGACAACTGTTCCTGTCCCCAATGCGGCAAAATCTTCTCCAGCAAAGCCCAACTTGCCTCTCACACCCAAATCCATCTTGGTGGTGGAAACTACCGTTGTTCCGTGTGTGGAAGGCATTTCCCAAGCCCCGCCCACCTCTTAAAGCACCAGAATATCCACACTAAAGAGAAAATATTTACGTGTAGTGAGTGTGGCAAGGGCTTTGTCAAAAACTGTGAGCTAGTAAAGCACATGAGAAACCACACGGGTGAGAAGCCATATTCTTGCTCAGATTGCGGCCGACGTTTCGGCGAGAGATCCAACCTGATGGTACATGTGAGGACTCATACCGGGGAGCGTCCATATCCCTGTCCGGAGTGCGGAAAATGTTTCATCAGTCTCTCAGAACGGGCCAAGCATATCCGGATTCACACGGGCGAGCACCCCCATGGCTGCACCCAGTGCGGGAAACACTTTATGAAGAAGTCGCATCTTACCCGACACCAGGAGTCCCATCTTAACCCCCTCTTGGATCCCACCAGGGTCCAACAACTGCAAGAAAATCAGCAACGCGAGCGCCCCCATGGCTGCCCCAAGTGCGGGAAACATTTTCTAAAAAAAACGCATCTCACCCAGCACCAGAAGCTGCATCTCAAACGACTCATTATATCTAACGAAGACATTTTGGAGTCCGCTGGGCTCCAACTTCCGCAAGCAAATCGGCAACTTGAGCGCCCCCATGGCTGCACCGAGTGTGGAAAACACTTTGTAAAAAAAACATCTCTCACCCGGCACCAGAAGTCGCATCTTAATCAAGTCATTCTCTCTAATGACGACCAGAAGGCGCACCTTGAACGTGTCATCATTTCTGATGAGGGCCGGAGGGCGCACCTTGAATATGTCATTATTTCTGATGAGGGCCGGAAAGCGTACCTTGAACACCTTATTTCTGGCCAAGGCCAGAAGGAGCATCCTAAACACACCATTATTGCTGATGAGGACCATAAGTCCTATCCTAAACTCACAATGTCTGAAGACAAAATGGCCTCACCAGAACACAGAACCAATGGAAGCTTTGTCACAAAAGAGGTGTCAAGGTTTAGTGAGGGAAACCTATTAGCATCATGATTACTAAGGCTTGGGGTGTGACGGCATTATCAAAGACCACGTTGCCTGCTAATAATAAAGGTGTAAGGACAGGAAAAAGGTATAATCTAGGCCAAAATAAACAACGTGAATGAATAAATTCTTCACCAAACACTGCACTCTTTTTTTTTTTTACAGTTAAAATCAATATTAAAAACGATAACAAAAGCTTAGTCCATCCAGCGCTGGGAGTGTGAAAACCGTTGTCAGTCCGGTCTATACACCAGTTAATTCATGAATCTGAAAAAATTCATAAAACCACTCCGCGGGAAATCACATATTTTTTTTTCTACATATATTTCTTAATTGCATTCAATATTCCACCTTTGGTGCTCCGCTCAGTTTTGTGCAGGGACCAGCCACCAATAAGTAATAAATCACGTACCAGATTAACATTGGGTATTCAGCATTTCATATTGACTCAATTCAGGTCCTCTTTAATTGTGATACAATCGAGCTCTATCTTCCCAAAATGTTCTCTTTTAATCACTCCAAGATTAGAGATGTAATAGTCACATGCAAAAAAAGAGTTTTAAGAGGAAGACATGGCACGATATTCTTTAAAACCACAGGCTGAAAATGCCGCCTTTTATTATGCTTACCATGAAAACAACTTGTTAGTCAGCAATAAACATTAGATCTAATAGACATGTGTAGGACTGAGGCGAGGTTGGGTTCCACTTTGCTAGTCACAAACCAAAAAAGTGAGAAGGCTCTCAGTGCCTGTTTAACAGAAGTTACAAATGGCACTGTGTACTGTTCCCCCGGCCGCGGGTCACGGAGGTGCTCGCTGTCTCGTCGTCTCCAATCTCTCCTGTGCTGCAGAAAAGCCCCACCCGACACATTTCGTCACAACGGACTTACTCAATAGGCTTTGGGAATTCTGCAGCATCATCTCATTATACAAAGAGCCAGAGTCATGTGATTTCCCAAGTTAACTCATGCGTCTCCGAAACTCTAAAGCAATTTTATGAGTAAAACGTGTATTATAGTTCCATTAATTAAATAATCTAGGACAAAGGCACATCGTAAATAGGGGACCCATGAGAAGTCCTTTCATCATCTATGGACACCGCAATCTCTCCGTATGAGAAGGTACATAGCAAAGGACTTATGTACAGTATATACATCAAGTCTGTTATGAAGATGTAATCAGTCCTTAGAGGCAATTGTGACAGTGTGTCAAGGAAAGAAGAATATATCAAAATTTCTTCCATTTCTTCTCGTACTGAAAATTAAATTACAGAAACCTAGTGCGTAACTTGTGTCAAACAATACGCGAACCACCAAATCCGCTATGTAAATGTGTAAAATGTATTGATACAATCAAATATAGAATATCAATGTTTTGCCTTTAAGTTTGGAGTTCCTCATCAGGATCCAGGTCTCTAACCTTCTCACGCTTACCTTTCTCCAGGTCTGTTGGAGATAATACATGTGGATGTAGGGCAGATATGATCAACCTCTTTGAACCTCAGAGTCATCTGATGTGACCCCTGGCCTTCTGTGGGGATAAATGCAGGAGTACATAGAACTGGGGCATAGAGGCGGGGGTAGTAGTAGACCTATATAGGAGGGGTCGCATTGCCAAACAGTGACAGCAGTGGCCTGGAGTAACGTAGTGACATTGATTGGGGCGAGGTATCAGCCCAGATAGCAATAAAGGGCAAAATCTGTTTAAAATCTCTGATACAATTGTACAGTAATCATTGAGGATTAGGGATGTGGTTAGGACTATAACTATTGGGTAAAGGGACTGGGAGTTGCTCCATCACTAATATTTATACAAAAGTATTCAGGGCCTGGGAACACATTTACAGCTCGGTTTAACCCCCTCATCACTATATAAAATTCAGCAAACACGCATATGAGCAACTCCCACCCCCTTTACTCAGTTTGAATTGCCATGAGCACACATGGAGAGGTTCAGCCATCATGGATCTTTCCCTGTGGAGTGTTCTAAAGGGAGGTCGGCAGCTTTCCAGGTCAGTAACTCTGAAATATTTGCTTGCATTGCTACTCCCAACTCTGGGCACACAAAAAATAGGAGTAGGGACCCCTCCAAATAGGGCCCCTATTTTCTATACAGGATTCATATGCCTGATTGCTGTCAGGGCCGAGGAGTTCTCTAAAGTGAACTCTCCGCCCGGAAACAGAAAGTTCGGCCAGAGCAATGACACAACAACAAAAAATATCATATAATGGTTTTAATAAAGGGAAAAGGGGCAACAAAAATATCTTACATTCAGATACAAAAGGCTCACTAACAAAAATACCTAATAACAAAAGATACCCCAAGGTGCTGGAGCACTCACCCAAGGGCCAGACTCTGGTAGGTACAAACTATGACAGATGCCGGCAGTCTCCAGACTCCGGTAGGAACAGACTATGACAGATGCCGGCAGTCTCCAGACTCCGGTAGGAACAGGCTTTGACTAAAACACACAGAGACAGAGACAATCCTGCTGCACCAGGTGTAGGGCAGATCCCACTTCAATAGTACCACACACCAGGTGCAGCAGATGATGAGGAGAGAGCATCCAAGGCTCTGCTGACACCCTCTGGTGTCTGATGGAGTGTATCTGGGGTGAGCAGCCAGAGCTCTGCTGACACCCGCTGGTGGCAGATGGATCTGCATATGGGACCATAAAACCCAGCCACCAGTCGGGCATCAGCAAAACCCAGGGTTCTTACATTACCCCCTCTTTCAGGAGCGGGCTCCTAAACGCTCCCCTGAATGAAACCAAAATACTCCCCAGAGAGCAGGACCAACAAAACAAACTCAAGTCCGTGAAATAAAATGTCCAAAATCTGGGTATTTACCTCCCGGATCCACTGTGGAACTAGAGTCAATAGGGGTAGGAATCCAAACGGGAGGGCAAGTTTCACCAGTCCTGGATGCAGGTTCTAGACAGGGCCCGGGTGCAAGACAGGGTTCAGGTTCAAGACAGGGCCCGGGTGCAAGACAGGGTCCGGGTTCAGGTGCAAGACAGGGCCCGGATGCAAGGCAGGGCCCGGGTGACGGTTCAAGGCAGGGCCTGGGTGACGGTTCAAGGCAGGGCCCGGGTGACGGTTCAAGGCAGGGCCCGGGTGACGGTTCAAGACAGGGCCCGGGTTCGGGTGCAAGACAGGGCCCGGGTTCGGGTGCAAGACAGGGCCCGGGTTCGGGTGCAAGACAGGGCCCGGGTTCGGGTGCAAGACAGGGCCCGGGATCGGGTGCAAGACATGGCCCGGGTTCGGGTGCAAGACAGGGCCCGGGTGACGGCTGGTAGCAGAGCCCGGGAGACGGCTGGTAGCAGAGCCCGGGTGCAGAGCCAGGGAGTCCAGGGGCAGGCTGAAAGCAGGGCCCGGGTGCCGAGCCAGGGACAGGCTGGAAGCAGGGCCCGGGTGCCAAGCCAGGGGCAGGCTGAAAGCAGGGCCCGGGTGCCGAGCCAGGGACAGGCTGGAAGCAGGGCCCAGGTGCCGAGCCAGGGACAGGCTGGAAGCAGGGCCCGGGTGCCGAGCCAGGGACAGGCTGGAAGCAGGGCCCGGGTGCCGAGCCAGGGACAGGCTGGAAGCAGGGCCCGGCTGCAGGCTCGCTGAGGGACCCGGCTGCAGGCTCGCTGAGGGACCCGGCTGCAGGCTCAAAGGCTGGGGGCCCGGCAGAGGGCTCAAAGGCTGGGGGCCCGGCAGAGGGCTCAAAGGCTGGGGGCCCGGCAGAGGGCTCGAAGGCTGGGGGCCCGGCAGAGAGCAGGACCGGAGAGATAATTGTCCTTATCAACAGTACAGATCTGATGCTAGAGCAATGGCACATACAATATATATTCCATATGCAGTGGCAAACCAATAGTTAAACGGTAATGGAACAATGATCTTTAATGACTCATTAACAACTGGTATAGTGCCAAGAGATTGGAGTAAGGCAAATGTGGTGCCCATTTTTAAAAAGGGCTCTAGGTCTTCTCTGGGCAATTACAGACCTGTAAGCTTAACCGACGTTGTGTAAAAATACCATTTTGTGAATACTCACCTTGTAAAATGGGTATTATAAGTATGTCACACACCCCGCTTCAAGATAATCATTACATGTGGGTAGTATGGTCTGAAGAGGGCGATTTGCAGAGATGATTGGAGGAAAGAAAGCCCCTCCCAGTCCATAAATACCTGGGACCTCCCACTCATTACCCAGTATAAAGAAAGCAGTAAGGTAAGGGACCAGGAAGAGCCAAATATTAGTCATAACAACGCAAGGTTCACAAAACGATGGATCCAGAATACAAAAGGGCGGGTTGAAGCGGGGTGTGTGACATACTTATAATACCCATTTTACAAGGTGAGTATTCACAAAATGGTATTATTCTAAGTATGTCACACACCCCGCTTCAAGATAATCATTACATGTGGGACATCCAAAAGCAGTGTCCATAAAGGGTGGGGATCCAAAACAAGGCATAAAGCACAACTTAAACTACTGCAGCCTGCAGAACTTTGCGGCCAAAAACAGCATCCGCTGAGGCCCAAACATCACCCTTGTAAAAACTTTGAAAAAGTGTGAACAGAAGACCAGGTAGCGGCCTTGCAAACTTGCTCAACAGAGGCCTGGTGCTGAAAAGCCCAGGAAGCCCCAACCGCACGAGTAGAATGAGCTGTAACACGAAGGGGAGGATTTCTCCCCTTAGCAGAAAAGGCCCCGACAATGGCCTGACGAATCCACTTACTGATGGAAGACTTAGCGGGCGCCAAAACCTTTCTTGGGCCCAGAGGGTACCACAAAGAAGGCATCAGTCTTACGAAAGGCAGACGTTACCACCAAATAGTACTTCACAACTCGAACCACATCCAGGGAATGCAGGACCCTCTCCTTTTCGTTACTGGGATTAGGACACAGAGAGGGCAAAACAATGTCTTGGTTTAAGTGAAAAGGCAGAAACCACCTTAGGAAGGAAATCCGGGTTAAAACGGAAAACCACCTTGTCCTGATGTCTTTCAAAATACGGGACCTGAATGGACAGAGCCGCCAACTTAGAAACACGCCGAACAGAAGTGATAGCTACCAAAAAGGCCACCTTCTGAGTAAGGGAAGACAAGGCAATATCATGCAAGGGCTCAAAGGGAGGACCCTGAAGAGCAGAAAGAACCAAATTCAAATCCCAAACCGGAATCAAAGCCTTCCTAGGGGGCCGCACGTGCGTAACCCCCTGGAAAAAGGTCTTAACCAGCGGATGAAGCGCAAAAGATCTTTGGAAAAACACCGCCAGGGCAGACACCTGCCCCTTCAGAGTATTAAGTTGGAGCCCTAGATCCAAACCATGTTGCAGGAACTCCAGGATTCTAGAAATAGAGAATTCCCTGCAAGGGAAAGCCCTAGTCTCACACCAATCAATATAAGACCTCCAAGTCCTATAGTAAACGGAAGAAGAAAACCTCTTCCTAAAGACCTTCCTCCTTCAAGATGGAGGTTTCCGCAGCCACGCCGTCAAAGCCAGCGTTGGTAAATTGGGGCAACGTAGATGACCCTGTGTGTGCAGATCCGGCAGCAGGGGCAGAACGAACTGATCTTCTGCTAACCTTACCACGTCTGCGAACCAAACCTGTCTTGGCCACCTTGGAGCCGCCAGAATTGCTGACGCTCCTTCCAGAGCCAGCTTGCGCACTACTCTGGCTACCATGGGAAACGGAGGGAATAGATACAGAAACCCCAGATCCCTCCAGTTCAGGGACACGGCGTCCGTCGCGAAGGCTAGCGGATCCTTCGCCAGAGACACAGATGCCAGAAGTTTGTGATTGTGACGGGAGGCAAAGAGGTCCACCATCGGTGAACCCCACCTGAGACAAATTGAACGAAACACCTTGGGACTGAGAGGCCACTCCCCCTTGCGGGCTGACCACCTATTCAGAGAGTCCGCCTCCGAGTTCTCTACTCCCGGAATGTGAACTGCCGAGATGCACGGGACGTGGCTCTCCGCCCAGTCCAGAATCAATGACACTTCCCTGAGGGCACTCCTGCTGCGAGTCCCTCCCTGGTGATTGATGTAGGCAACCGCCGTCCGATTGTCCGACCGAACCTGGACCGGCAAGCCCTGCAGGAGATGAGTCAGACGAAAAAGAACCATTCTGATGGCTCTCAATTCCAGAATGTTGATAGGCTCGTGGGCTTCCAGGGGTCCCCACAACCCCTGAAATTGCAGATCATTCCAGAAGCCCCCCCATCCTGAGAGGCTGGCATCCGTGGTGACCACCTCCCAACGAGGAGTCTGAAAAGACCTGCCCTTCAACAGATTGGTTGAGTTCAGCCACCACCTGAGTGGTCGGCGAGACATCAGAAAGAATTGATCCAGCGACAGAGGAGATCTGTCCCAGACAGACAATAGATGGAGTTGTAGCGTCCTCGTGTGAAACTGGGCAAAGGGGACTGCCTCGAAGGAGGCCACCATCAACCCCACCAGTCTCATTCCTAGTCGAATGGTCGGACAAGGAATGGACATGAGCGACCGAATCAATTCCTGAATCAAAAGAACCTTGGATTGAAGAAGGAACACTCTGGCCTGATCTGTATCCAGAGACATTCCCAGAAAGGATACTATCCTGGACGGGTAAAAGGAGGACTTGGGATAGTTGATCACCCAGCAGAACCTCTCCAGAGTGGATATTACCGTCCTGGTGTCCAATTCCGCTTGGCTGAATGATGATGCCATGATGAGGAGATCGTCCAGATATGGCACTATGCGAATTCCCTGCGCTCTAAGAAGAGCCATCACCCCAGCGAGCACCTTGGTGAAAAACCCTTGGAGCTGTGGTGAGACCAAAAGGAAGAGCTACAAACTGAAAGTGCCGATCTTCCACCACAAACCTGAGGAATCTCTGGTGCGCGGGAAAAAATCGGAACATGGAGGAAAGCGTCCTTGACGTCTATGGACGTCATGAAGTCCCCCTGACGGAGAGCGCGGATAGCTGAACGACGCGATTCCATGCGAAATTTTCGCAGCCTGATAAACCTGTTGAGGATCTTCAGATCCAGGATGGGCCGGATAGAGCCATCCTTTTTGGGGACCGTGAACAGATTTGAGTAAAATCCCCGACCCTGATCTGATAGGGGCACTGGCGAGATGACCTATATCTCCAGAAGACTTGAAAAGCGCCTCCCGAAGCCCCTGTGCGCCAGGTGCGTCCGGGGGCACCCTAGACCTGAAGAAAAGCGGAGGAGGACGGGACTCGAACTCCAACTTGTAGCCGGAAGACACGACTTCCCGGATCCGTTTGTCCGAAACCTCCCGAATCCAGATCAGAGAGAAGTGTCGCAGCTGTCCCCCCACCCGCACGGGTGAGGGCGCCCCCTCATTGCTGAGCAGGCTTGTTCGCAGGTTTTGGGTTATGAACCCCAGTTGTATCCTGAGCGGGCACGTCCTCTGCCCCTATTCCAGGAATCTCCTCTAGTGGAAGGGAAGGCGAAACCTCTTCCTGCTCTGGATCCGCGAAAGGAATGATTGAAAGAAGCCGCCCCGCGAAAGGGACGTCGTTGCTTCTTGCGTTGAGGTAACTTACCCCCCTTAGCTACTGAATCCAATTTTTCTCCAAAAAGCCATAGCCCCACGAATGGGAGAGACGTCAGCGACTTTTTTGGCCCAAAGTCGGCCCCCCACTGGCGCAACCAAACTGAACGCCTTATAGTCACCATCAGAGCAGAAGCTCTCCAAGGCGGCTAACATGAAAGACAAGAATAACTCACAACGTTTAAGTCCGAGAAATTCGTCACTGTCCGGGTGCAAACCGGAAGATGACAACAAGTCTCTGACCACCGACCTGGTAGCCACCACCAGCAGAGATGAAGCGCAAAAAGGGCCGTATGGCTGCCCCAATACTGGCGAAACCATGACAAGCCATCTGGCCAATTCGTTTATCCCCTCCATCTTTAAGAGAAGAGCAATCGGGGTTATTCAAAAATGGCTGAATTGGATAACCCCAGAATTGGTGCATCCACCTCAGGGGGGGACGTCCAGCGCTTAACCGTGTCCGAAGGGAAAGGATATCTTTTATCCCAACTCTGAAGAATGCCTGGGAGCTGAGCCGGCCTCTCCCATTCCTTAGAAATAATCTTATCAAAATGCCTTTGATTAGGGAATTCCAGGCGCGACTTGGATTCCTCATAAAACTCCCCTTGTTGATGAGGAGCAACCTCTGGAGGAGAAATAGGCAGAACCTCAAACATCTGAGCAAGGACGTTAGGAGTATCCAAAGAACTCCCTGACCCCTTCTCAGAGTCCGCACCAACGAATAGCTGGTCGTCCGAATAATCCGATTCGTCAAATAGCTCCCCTTCCTCCAGAGGGGAGTAATCTGACCAATCCAGGCGATCCTCATCGTCATATTCAAATGTCGGTGGGACTGGTGACAAATGCTTTCTCTTAGCTGGAGCCTTCTTGGCAACCGCAGAAGAAATACATTTTTCAATATTAGTCAATCTAGCACACACATCAGATTGCGACTGCCCACCCGTGACAACGTCACACGGGACACGGGCCAAGACGGGGTGGGAAGGGGATGACGCCGGCGGTGCTGACCCAGACGTCTGGGGTTCTGACTGCCGTGTAATAGTCTGCTGTGCACATAGTATACATAGAAATACGTCATCCCCTGTTAGGGATACCCCACAGCCCATGGACTTCTGGGATTGCCCCGAGGGGAGCCCGGTATCTGGGGATGCCTCCATACGGTGAACTTATATGTAGTCGCAATGACCGAGGGAATTACGCTAGTAAGCAACCCGGGATGCCCTTATAATTGTCCCAAGTGGGAGGATTTTAACATGGAATTTAACCCAGGGACCCAAGGACCGGAAGAAGACCCCTTAAAACCTAAGGCGTTCTACCTGAAAGACTGCCGGATATAAAGGGTTACATATAAGTAAATATATATATATATATATATATATATATAGGGCCCATAGGGCCACTCACTGTGCCTTCCTGCGTGAGGTAAATGGCGTCCACCACACACGCAGCTCACAGAGGCAGAGAGGAGCCTGTGGGCGTGGCCAGCGCTGAGCGCGCGATATGCGTAGCTCCGCCCCCTTACAGAGCGGAAAGCGGGCTCCGCAGTGGGTCTGCGCCCCTAATGGCAAAATGTGTGAGGTAAATTACCTCAGAAAAACACTATAGCGCACACATATACCGGCGCCATGGCAAGAACAGCAGCCGCGGCGCCGGTAACCACAAAGACCCCAGGGATGTAATGGGTGCGGGCCGCGGCGACGCGCAATCGCCCGGCCCCGCCCACTGTGGCCAGCGCGTGAGGGGAGATCTCCCCTCACAAGATTAATGGAACCGCCAGCGCAAATAACCGCGCCGCGGCCATTGCGGTAGTCACCGCAACAAAAAACAGTAAAGCCAGGGGGACAAGCCAGCGCCAACAGCCGGCCCCACCCCCCAACTACAACTTCTGAGGAGAAAAGTTCTCCTCAGCTCTGGCGCCAGTAGCAGTGAAACAATGCACAATAAATAAATCCTAACTCTGAGGTAAAAAAGGTGGCCCCCGACATTTTATCCCCACCACCACAGGAGAAGGGCATCAGGAAAGGGGGGCCAAGGGACAGGGCATCCCAAACCGGGGTCACCAGCCCGGATAACCGCCTACCCTCTGGTACAGGGTCTCACGGTGGAGCATGGCTCCAGAGCACTAAAAGTGCCATTCTACCCTCACCCGGGATACAGCCTAGACTGGGAGGCATGTGTATTGGGACTTATAAAAAACATAACCGGGTGGAAATAGAGAGAAAAGCAGGCCGGGAATAAACCCGGCTACCTGAAATCCCCCTGTGCAAGGAGGAGACATCATCTTCTGACTTGCTCGCCGTCTGCAGAGATGGAAAACTGGGTAATGAGTGGGAGGTCCCAGGTATTTATGGACTGGGAGGGGCTTTCTTTCCTCCAATCATCTCTGCAAATCGCCCTCTTCAGACCATACTACCCACATGTAATGATTATCTTGAAGCGGGGTGTGTGACATACTTAGAATAATAGCTTGAAGGCCTATTAAGGGAATATATACACGAATATGTAACTATCCATAATATTATAAGTGACAACCAGCACGGTTTTACTAAGGACAGAAGCTGCCAGACTAACCTGATTGGCTTCTATGAGGAGGTGAGTAGAAGCCTGGACAGAGGGTCGGCTGTAGATCGGGGGTATCTGGTTGTTGCAGTGTGACTCTGTCCCCCATAGATGTTTATTGGGGAAATTGAGGTCTTCAGGATTAGGAAATACAGTTTGTACCTGGATTGAAAACTGGCTGAAGGATCGTTTGCAGAGAGTTATAGGCAATGATACCTACTCTGAATGGTTACCAGTTACAAGCGACGTACCCCAGGGTTCAGTGCTGGGCCCACTATAATTCAACTTGTTTATAAATGACCTAGAAGATGGAATTAAGGGCACCGTCTCTATTTTTGCAGGCGACACAAAATGTGAGTACTCACCTGTAGAATCACTAAATTCTTTACGTCTGGGTTATTCGCCACAAGGCGGCGCAGTGGACTGCAGAAAGACTTGTGGCATCTTCCGGCCCTATAAAAGGACAGGATCCTCCCACAAATTCCAAGTGTTACAAAGCAGTTAGACAAGAAGCCAGGAGAATAATAATGAAGGAAACCCAACCAAAAATGTGAACAATCACCATACAGAGGTAACCAAGAATAATGATAACAAGGGAGGGATGAAACAGGACGTGCTGTATACTACAAAATCAATTCTACAGGTGAGTACTCACAGAATTGTATTTTTCCAAGTATACAGCACGTCCTGTTATACTAAATTCTTTACGTCTGGGACATCCAAAAGCAGTGTCCGTAAAGTAGGGTGGGATCCCCAAGAACAACGGCGGGCAGTTTAAACCACTGCCACCTCAAGAACTTTGCGGCCAAAAGCAGCATCAGCTGAGGCCCTAACATCAACCTTGTAAAACTTTGTAAAGGTATGAACAGAAGCCCAAGTAGCGGCCTTGCAAACTTGTTCAACAGAAGCCTGGTGCTGAAAAGCCCAAGAGGCACCAATAGCACGAGTAGAATGAGCAGTAAGGCGGAAGGGAGGATTCTTCCCCTTAGCAGAATAGGCCTGAACCACAGCCTGATGAATCCACTTTCTGATAGTGGACTTAGCTGGAGCCAGACCCTTCCTAGGCCCAGAAGGGACCACAAAAAGAGCATCAGTCTTCCTGAAGGGCTCAGTAGCCACCAAATAGAACTTCAGGTTCCTGACCACATCCAAGGAATGTAGAGCCCTCTTCTTAGGGTTACTAGGATTAGGGCACAGAGAAGGCAGAACAATGTCCTGATTGAAATGAAAAGCAGACACAACTTTAAGCAGAAAATCTGGTTTAAAGCAAAACACCACCTTGTCTTGGTGTCTCTCAAAGTAAGGGGGCTTGATGGAAAGTGGCGCCAACTCAGAATCAGCATAACCCTTAGGCTGCTCATCAGATGATTGTGAATCAGAAAACAATTCCCCCTCTTCCAGGGGGGTATAGCCGGCCAGGTCACAAAATTCCTCAGCCTCCATAGGAAAAAGGTTAACGCCAGGTGCCAGATGCTGCCTCTTAGCAGAGGCCTTACGCGCCGTAGAGCCAGCAATCAGCTTCTCAACGCTGGCCACCCTGGTAGACTAATCAGGCTGAGACTCCCCACTGGTATGCACCTCACTGGGAGTCAGATGTAAGCGTGGGGGAGTGGGCAAAGTGATACGAGGCGCAGGCCCAGCCACAGGTAACCCAGACTGCAGCGCAAGCACCTGCTGGGCACAGGGTACACAGACCCGCACATTGTCAGCACTAGTCGGGGACACCCCACACGCCACACACAGCCGGGCTTGTCCCAAAAGAACCTCGAGCACATTATCCTGAGAAGCCTCCATATGGTGATTATCGCGGCCCACCGGCCAATAGGGATTTACGCTATAAAGCCACCCGGGATGCCCCAATAGCCCGCTAGGGAAGTGGGAGGTAAAAAGCAGAATAGGCCTCTAATAGCAAACTAAATAGAGGGGATAGGCCGGGAGAAACCACAATTAAGTTTGACCCGCCTGCAAGACATAAACAGAAAGGTCCCGTAAGCGGCATGCATACATAATATATATAAACAATAAGCCAGCCCGCAGGGGCACTCACGGACCACGGTAGGTAGATGCCAGCCACGCAGCACGAAGAGAGCAAAATGGCGCCCGCAGATACCTCGAGGGGCGGGCCCATCCGCAAGACCTGCCCCCCCCGAAGAGCGCAGAGGCTCCCACGTGACCATGTCAGCCAATGATAGCGCAGCAGTGCCTGAGGTAAAGTCGCCGCCAACCGCGGAACGCCGTACAAGCGCGCGTGGCGGCGGCAGCATTTTTTTAAAAAGGCAATCAGTGCACCAACACACGCGGCAACACAAAGCCAAAGCATACCACGGAATATAATCCCAAAGAGTGAAGAATACACCTACACCCCCCCCCCCCCCGAGAAATACCAGGGAGAGCGAGGGAGGGCAGCGGCCAACCTAACGGGAGCCCACAGATGGACAGGGGGCGAGGGGCAATAGCGCGGGAGGGGCATCCCATAGAGGCTCACCATGGGCCTATACCGCCTACCCTCCTACCCTTTGGTGGGGGATTGCGGTTGGAGCAGCGCTCCTTAAGCACCTGACAGCGGTGCTGCCTACCATCACCCGACCAGTGCAGCCAAAGCTGGGAGGCAATGAAGGAAGCGGGTGGGAACAGTCCTACAGGGCCGCAGGCTAATAGCCCCGCTCACCTGCGAGTAGAGAGAGCCATCTTCTTGCCTTCACAGCGCTGACTGCAGAGAAGAACTGGGGATTTTGTGGGAGGTCCCTGGAATATAAGGGGCCGGGAGGAGCCGCTTTTTTGCTGTCTCTACAGTCCACCTCCATCTTGTGGATGTATAACCCAAACATAAGGAATTATCTCTGGAGCAGGACGTGCTGTATACTTAGAATAATAAATTCTATCTCCGGAGGCGACAATTATTTTTTACCTATAAATCTGTGGAATAGCCTCCCACAGAAGCTTGTTACAGCATCAACTGCTGACAGCTTCAAATAATTAGATTAGAAGAAAATAACATTAACAGTTACTATTAGCTGTTATCGGTACGAAAAAATATATAGACCGTATTTTTAGCTCTATAAGGCGCTCCTAGGATTTAGAGGAGGAAAATAAGAAAAAAATATTGTAAACCAAATGTGCTAAAACACCGTATTACAGACAGTGTGGCATTCTCCCATCTCATCCCCATAGGCAGTGTGGCATTCTCCCATCTCATTCCCATAGGCAGTGTGGCATTCTCCCATCTCATCCTCATAGGCAGTGTGGCATTCCTCCATCTCATCCTCATAGGCAGTGTGGCTTTCCCCCATCTCATCCCCATAGGCAGTGTGGCATTCTCCCATCTCATCCCCATAGGCAGTGTGGCATTCTCCCATCTCATCCCCATAGGCAGTGTGGCATTCTCCCATCTCATCCTCATAGGCAGTGTGGCATTTCCTCCTTCCATTCCCATAGGCAGTGTGACATTCCCCCTCCCATTCCCCATATAGGCAGTGTGGCATTCCCCCTTCCATTCCCCATAGGCAGTGTGGCATTCCCCCCTTCCATTCCCATAGGCAGTGTGGCATTCCCCCTCCCATTCCCATAGGCAGTGTGGCATTCCTCCATCTCATCCCCATAGGCAGTGTGGCATTCTCCCATCTCATCCTCATAGGCAGTGTGGCATTTCCTCCTTCCATTCCCATAGGCAGTGTGGCATTCCCCCCTCCCATTCCCCATATAGGCAGTGTGGCATTCCCCCTTCCATTCCCCATAGGCAGTGTGGCATTTCCTCCTCCCATTCCCATAGGCAGTGTGGCATTTCCTCCTCCCATTCCCATAGGCAGTGTGGCATTTCCTCCTTCCATTCCCATAGGCAGTGTGGCATTTCCTCCTTCCATTCCCCATAGACAGTGTGGCATTTCCTCCTTCCATTCCCATAGGCAGTGTGGCATTTCCTCCTCCCATTCTCCATAGACAGTGTGGCATTTCCTCCTCCCATTCCCCATAGGCAGTGTGGCATTTCCTCCTTCCATTCCCCATAGACAGTGTGGCATTTCCTCCTTCCATTCCCATAGGTAGTGTGGCATTTCCTCCTCCCATTCTCCATAGATAGTGTGGCATTTCCTCCTCCCATTCTCCATAGACAGTGTGGCATTTCCTCCTCCCATTCCCCATAGGCAGTGTGGCATTCTCCCCATCCCATTCCCATAGGCATTGTGGCATTTCCCCCCACACTGAAGATAAGAAAAAAAAGATATACTTACAGCCTCACCTGGAGCCTTGCACTGCGTCCATTGGGACGCCAGCCGATGAGAGTGGTGGGCAGGGTAACTGAACCCCGTCCACTGTCCCCGCTCTGGCCAGTGCTGGCACCGACGCTAATTCTTGGGCCAGCGTACACACATACCCGGTCCATGCAGTCGGTACGCAGACACAGACCACACCCCCTGCCTGCATGGACTGGGTGTGCGCACGCGCCTAAAGCAACATAAATTATTTCCAAAAACAAATACTGTATTGCACCTGACCATAAGATGAACATGGGATTTAGAGTAGGAACATAAGAAAAAAAATATTCTGAACCAAATTATGTGCTAAAATACTCCCCCAATCACCCCATTACAGACAGCATGCAGAATCCCCCCCATCACAGACAGTGTTCAGAATCTCCCCCCAATCACCCCAATACAGGCAGTCTGGAGCATATTTCCAATCCCTCATTACAGACAGCGTGCAGAATCCCCCCCAATTACAGGATGAGAGGACATGTGTGAGGCGCTCCAACATCCAGACTCAACCCTGCAAGAGCTGAGGTGAGCACTCTCATATCATATTCTAAGGCACTGCTCCGCAACCTGCGGTATGTGTACCCTAGGGGTTACACTGGTATATTCACGGTGCACCAACATGGGGGGGGGTCTGACAGTTTTGGTATATTACATTTGTAGAGGGAGCAACCACACATGATGCCACTGCTGGGGATAAGGTTCCGTATAAGAGGGGGATGGGGAGCTGTCGAAGCTGGAGTCCAGTTCCATGGGGATGTTACTAAGACCGGTGAGAAGGGTGGTACTACTCACTCAGAATTCCTGATGGCAGAAGTGGTCACCGGAGGGTTCAGTCCTTCGGGAGTCCACAGAAGGAAAAACACACAGTCCAAAAGTTTCTTTAATGGGAGTAGACACCCCTTTTATTGGAAGAATCCGATCAGGAACGCCCCGCTGTGTGAAACCCCCCAGGTCACCCAAACTAACCTCTCCCGGGACCTACAGTCCATGCATGGCCTTAAGCATCATTTAATAAAAAGCCCAAATCCTTAAAAACTATTCCCCAGCATCTAAAAGATTGATTTTAAGTTTTTAGTCACCTACTTATTGTACTTTGCCCCACTGGGCTGCAACTCTGTTCAGGACTTCAGGATACTGGGGTCAGGAAAAGGACAGCAATCCCAGAATGCAGAGCTGCTTGGTCAGAAGACACTTCCTGAGCCTGAGACTTCATGGGACACCATCTTGGATGTTTAAAGGCTCATAAGATGCAGGTAGGATGATTTTTAATGTGGGCAATCCGTATGTACGGGGGGGGGCATACAAGATAGGCTCTTATTCAGGGTGAGGGTCCAGATTAATGTGGGCAATCCGTATGTACAGGGTGTGGGAAACATGCAAGATAGGCTCTTATTCAGGGTGAAGGTCTGGATTAATGTGGGCAATCCGTATGTACAGGGTGTGGGAAACATATAAGATAGGCTCTTATTCAGGGTGAAGGTCCGGATTAATGTGGGCAATCTGTATGTACAGGGAGTGGGAAACATACAAGATAGGCTCTTATTCAGGGTGAAGGTCCGGATTAATGTGGGCAATCTGTACGGGGTGGCGGAAACATACAAGATAGGCTCTTATTCAGGGTGAAGGTCCGGATTAATGTTGGCAATTTGTATGTACGGGGTGGCGGAAACATACAAAATAGGCTCTTATTCAGGGTGAAGGTCCAGATTAATGTGGGCAATTTGTATGTACGGGGTGGCGGAAACATACAAGATAGGCTCTTATTCAGGGTGAAGGTCCGGATTAATGTGGGCAATTTGTATGTACGGGGTGGCGGAAACATACAAAATAGGCTCTTATTCAGGGTGAAGGTCCAGATTAATGTGGGCAATTTGTATGTACGGGGTGGCGGAAACATACAAGATAGGCTGGTCCGTTTTAAGGTTTAAGCGATCAAGTGAGTAACAACGCCAGACTGGCAACGATCAGCTGCGTGGGACAAATGGCAATTAAACTTTTTGTTTTTTTATTGCCCACTGAATGACTTTAATGATATTTTCCAATAGAAGTTGCGTGGTATTTTGACTCCATGCGGAAAATAGGTTTTCTTATTTATTAATGGCTCTGTTTTCAGAAATTTTCAAGGCGCAAGGTGCTTTACTAATGAATAACTTCTGTGCTTCAGGCTCTGCTGCTCGGGAAGATACCGGTGTGGCAATGACTGTACTGGAACACACCCGAGTTTCACTATTCTAAGTATGTCACACACCCCGCTTCAAGAATCCATAACATGTGGGTAATATCGTCCTGAAGAGGCGTTCCTGCAGAGATGATAGTAAAAAGAAAGCCCCTCCCTGATCCACAAATACCTGGGACCTCCCACTCACTACCCAGTTATTCTAAGTATGTCACACACCCCGCTTCAAGAATCCATAACATGTGGGTAATATCGTCCTGAAGAGGCGTTCCTGCAGAGATGATAGTAAAAAGAAAGCCCCTCCCTGATCCATAAATACCTGGGACCTCCCACTCATCACCCAGTTTTCCATCTCTGCAAGACGGCGAGCAAGTCAGAAGATGATGTCTCCTCCTTGCATAGGGGGATGTCAGGTAGCCGGGGTAATTCCCGGCCTGTTTTTTGTATTATTCCCGCTCGGACTTTCTTTTTCCCTGTTTAGCCCTTAATATACATGCCTCCACAGTCTTGGCTGAGGGCCCGAGCGATGGTATACTGGCACCTCTGGTGCCTAGGAGCAGAGCTCCCCCGTGAGACCCTAAATAAGAGGGTAGGCGGTGATGCCGGGTTGGTGATCCCGGTTTGGGATGCCCCGTCCCTTGGTGCTTGCCCCTGGGGGGTCCCTCTAGCCTTCCTTTGGTAGCTCAGTGGGGGTTGGGGGGGTCTCCTTTCAGGGCCTGTATTTTGTCCTTTGCTCTTTATTGCATGTTTGTGTGTTCACTGTATTGTGTGTTTGGTGTTTTTTTCTTTCAGCGCCGCGGCCGCCATTGCGGCCGGGGCACCGGTGCTTTCTTTTTGTGAGGGGAGCTTTCCCCTCACGCACTTTTGGGGGGGGCGGGGCCGGGCCGTGGCGCACTGCCGCGGCCGGCCCCCCGCTGGCTGTCTCCCCGCCGGGCAGGGCGGGTGCTCCGCTGTTTGCTGCGGTCGCACCCGCCTGCAGTGTGATTTAGACCGGCGCCGCGGCATGCGGCGGCGCCGGTCTCTGTATTGTTATGCGAGGGAGCTTTCCCCTCGCATCTCCGGAGGGGGGGCGGGGCCGGGCTTTCGGCGCGTCGCCGCGGCTCCGCCCCCCTTTGCTTCCGTGAGCTGCTAGCTGGAGGCGCCGATGCGGAGCTTTAGACTCCGTTCTGATGGAAGAAGGGGGCGGTGATTGCCATTTGCGCGGTTCGCGCTGACCACGCCCCTTTGTCTCCTGCGTCTCTCCTCGTGTGCTGCGGGCTCCATTGCTCTGGATCTGTGAGTGGCCCTTGGGCCTTATTTATTATTCCTTCTTCCTTGTGTGTCCTATTTTGGCATTTATGGGGTTTTTCCTTTCTGTCTTTTAGGCGGAGGCTTTTACAGGAGGATCTTCAATTGTATTTAGGGGGTTTCTCCCGGTCCTAGATCCCTGGGCTCACTTAGTTATAAATCCTCCCACTCGGGACATTAAAGGGGCATCCCGGGTTGCTTATTGGCGTAATTCCCTGGGTCATTGCGACTATTAAAAGTTCACCTTATGGAGGCATCCCCGGATACTGGGGCAGGGACCCCTTCGGGGCATTCCAAAAGATGCATGTTGTGTGGTGCATCCATTTCTGGGGACGATGTACTGCTTTGTATACCTTGTGCACAGCAAACTATTGCGCGGCAGTCCGGACCCCAGGCGTCTGGGTCAGCACCGCCGGCCGAGTCATCTCAACCTCCCACCCTGACACGCGCTCCGTGTGACGTTGTCATGGGTAGGGATCTGCAATCTGAGATGTGCGCCAGATTGGCCAACCTTGAGAGAATTGTTTCCAGTTCGGTCGCCCGTAAGGCTCCGGCTAAGAGGAAGCATTTGTCTCCGGCTGCGCCGGTTGATGTTCTGGATGAGTTTAATAATCTGGATTGGTCTGATTATTCTGGGCTAGAGGAAGGTGAAGTTTCTGAGGGTTCAGAGGTCTCGGACGATGAGCAGTCTGCTGGCGCTGATGCGGAGTTTAGTGAGTTTGGGAGATCCTCGGATTCTTCTCACGCCCTGGCGCTGATGTTGGAGGTTCTGAATATCTCCCCCCCCGAGGTGGCGTCACAACAGGAGGGTGAGTTGTTTGAAGAGTCCAGGCCGCGCTTGGAGTTTCCTACGCAACGGCACTTTGACAAAATCATTGACAAGGAATGGGACAGGCCGGCTAGGCTCCCTGGTATCCCTCAAGGGTGGGATAGGAAATATCCTTTCCCTTCGGAGGCGGTTAAGCGCTGGGCTTCCCCACCCGAGGTCGATGCTCCGGTTTTGGGATTGTCTAATTCCTCGGTTTTAAATAGACCGGATTGTTCCACCCTTAAGGATGGGGAGGATAAACGTATTGATCAAATGGCTTGTCATGGCTTTTCTAGCATTGGGTCAGCCATACGGCCTGTGTGCGCCTCAGAGCTTATGGTGTTGGCTGCCAGGTCTGTGGTTAGGGACTTGTTGACCTCTTCCGGGCTTCGCCCTGGTAGTGCCGAGTTCCTTAGTCTCAAACGGTGTGAGTTGTTTTTATCCTTTGTATTAACAGCCTTGGATGACGCCTTGATGATGTGTGGTAGGACGTCGGCTTTGTTGGTGACTATTCGGCGGTCGGTCTGGCTGCGCCAGTGGGCGGCCGATTTTATGTCTAAAAAGTCTCTGACGGCTTTACCCTTTGTTGGCTTGAGGCTCTTTGGTGAAACTTTGGACTCCGTCACCAAGGGTGGTAGGTTGCCTCAACGTAAGAAGCAGCGCCGTCCCTTTCGGGGGGCGCCTGCCTTTACAACTTCCTTTCGTGGAGCCAGATCTGGCAGAGGCTCTGCATTTCCCTCTTCCAGAGGAGATTCCGGAAACAGGGGCAGAGGGCGTGCCCGTTCTGGATACAGTTGGGGCTCTAAGCCCAAACCGGCTGTTAAGCCAGTTCAGCAATGAGGGGGCGCCCTCACCCTTGCGGGTGGGGGGACGGCTGAGACACTTCTCCCAGATCTGGGATCAAGAAGTCTCGGACAGATGGATCCGGGAAGTGGTGTCTTCCGGTTACAAGCTAGAGTTCGAGCTCCGCCCCCCCTCCAGGTTCTTCAGGTCTCGGATGCCTTCGGAGCCTCTGGTGGCGCAGGGGCTCCTGGTGGCAGTACAGAATCTTCTGGACATGGCTGTCATTTGCCCAGTTCCCCCCTCGGAACAGGGCAGGGGCTTCTATTCCAATTTGTTCACGGTTCCCAAGAAGGACGGGTCGGTCCGTCCTATCTTGGATCTGAAGTTTCTCAACAGGTTTATTCGGCCGCGCAAATTCCGCATGGAAACGCTGCGCTCGGCCATTCACTCTCTTCGTCAGGGAGACTTTCTGACGTCCATAGACATCAAGGATGCTTATCTACACGTTCCGGTTTTTCCAGCACATCAGCGGTTTCTCAGGTTTGTGGTGGAGGATCGGCACTTTCAGTTTGTGGCACTTCCTTTCGGTCTCACCTCGGCCCCTCGGGTTTTCACCAAGGTGCTAGCGGGGGTGATGGCACTACTCAGAGTTCAGGGTATCCGCATTGTGCCCTATCTAGACGATCTACTGATCATGGCCTCTTCTTTCAACCAAGCGGAGTTGGACACCGGAGTGGTGGTGTCCACTCTGGAGAGGTTCGGTTGGGTGATCAATCACCCCAAGTCTTCTCTTTGTCCGTCCAGAGTTGTGACTTTTCTGGGGATGTCTCTGGACACCTCGCAGGCCAGGGTGTTTCTGCCCCAGGCCAAGATTCTTTTGATTCAGGAGTTAGTTCAGCTTCTCTTGTTGGCTCCTCATCCGACCATCCGGCTAGGGATGAGGCTGGTGGGGCTAATGGTGGCCTCATTCGAGGCAGTTCCCTTTGCGCAGTTCCATACGAGGGCCTTTCAGCTGCATCTGTTGACGGTTTGGGACAGGTCGCAGTCGTCATTGGACCGGTCCTTCCGGTTGACTCCCCAAGTTCGTCGTTCCCTACAATGGTGGCTGGGGTCTGTCAATCTGTCGATAGGCAGATCCTTCCTGGCTCCATGTTGGGAAACGGTGACCACGGATGCCAGTCTGTCAGGTTGGGGGGGTGTTTGGAAGGACCTCCATTTTCAGGGTCTGTGGAGTCCTCAGGAGGCTCACGAGCCCATCAATATTCTGGAGTTGAGAGCCATCAGGTTGGTTCTGTTTCGCTTGACTCTTCAGTTGAGAGGTCTGCCAGTTCAGGTCCGATCGGACAACAGGACGGCGGTTGCTTACATCAATCACCAAGGGGGGACTCGCAGCAGGGGTGCCCTCAGGGAAGTGTCTTTGATTCTGGACTGGGCGGAGACCCACGTCCCGTGTATCTCAGCAGTCTACATTCCGGGAGTGGAGAACACGGAGGCGGACTTGCTGAGCAGGGCCTCCTCTCGTCAGGGGGAGTGGTCTCTCAGTCCCAGGGTGTTTCGTTTGATATGTCGCAGGTGGGGGGTCCCAGCGGTGGACCTCTTTGCCTCTCGTCACAATCACAAGCTTCCAGTCTTTGTGTCTCTCTCGCAGGATCCTCTGGCTCTGGCGGTGGATGCCATGTCTCTGTCCTGGAGGGATCTGGGATTCCTTTATCTGTTCCCTCCGTTTCCAATGCTAGCCAGAGTGGTGCGCAAACTGGCCTTGGAAGGCGCGTCGGCGATTCTCGTGGCCCCGAGGTGGCCACGGCGCGTTTGGTTCGCAGATCTTGTAAGGCTGGCAGAGGATCAGTTCGCTCTGCCTCTACTGCCGGACCTGCTCACCCAGGGTCGGCTACGCTATCCCAATTTACCATCGCTGGCTTTGACGGCGTGGCTGCTGAAACCGCCATCTTAAAAGACGAAGGTCTTTCTGACGCGGTAATTCAAACTCTTATCAGTGCCAGGAAGCGGTCTTCCTCTTCTGTTTACTATAGGACCTGGAGGTCCTATATTGATTGGTGTGAAGGTAGGTCTTTCTCTTGTCGTGAGTTCTCCATTCCTAGGATTCTGGAGTTTCTTCAACATGGTTTGGATCTGGGGCTCCAAATTAGTACCTTGAAAGGGCAGGTTTCTGCCCTGGCGGTGTTTTTCCAAAGGTCCTTTGCACTTCATCCTTTAGTCAGGACCTTTTTCCAAGGAGTCACGCATGTACGTCCGCCTAGGAAGCCCTTGGTTCCAGTTTGGGATTTGAATCTTGTTCTCTCTGCTCTTCAGGGTCCTCCGTTTGAGCCCTTGAATGAGGTTGCCTTGTCTTCGCTTACTCAAAAGGTGGCCTTTTTGGTGGCTATCACTTCGGCTAGGCGTGTTTCTGAGTTGGCAGCTTTATCCATTAAAGCTCCATACTTTGAGAAGCATCAGGACAAGGTTGTCTTTCGTTTCAAGCCGGATTTTCTTCCTAAGGTGGTCTCGGCTTTTCATCTGAATCAGGACATAGTTCTGCCTTCTCTATGCCCTAATCCTAGCAACGACAAGGAAAGGGCGTTGCATTCCCTGGATGTAGTTCGTGTTGTGGAACATTATCTTGAGGTTACGTCTTCCTTTCGTAAGACGGACGCCTTTTTTGTGGTGCCCTCCGGGCCTAGGAAAGGTTTGGCTCCTGCCAAATCTTCCATTAGTACATGGATTCGTCAGGCCATCATTGGGGCCTATTCTGTCAAGGGGAGGAGTCCCCCTTTTCGTGTTACTGCTCATTCTACTCGTGCGGTTGGAGCTTCTTGGGCTTTTCAGCACCAGGCTTCTGTTGAGCAAGTTTGTAAGGCCGCTACCTGGTCGTCTGTTCACACTTTTTCCAAGTTTTACAAGGTTGATGTTTGGGCGTCCGCGGATGCTGTCTTTGGACGCAAAGTTTTGCAAGCTGCAGTGGTTTGAAGTTGTGCATTGTTGCCTAGTTTTGGATCCCCGCCCTTGTTTCTGGACACTGCTGTTGGATGTCCCACATGTTATGGATTCTTGAAGCGGGGTGTGTGACATACTTAGAATAATACCATTTTGTGAATACTCACCTTGTAAAATGGGTATTATAAGTATGTCACACACCCCGCTTCACCCGCCCTTTTCTGTTTTCAGGATCCTCTATTTTGTGAACTTTGCGTGGTTGCGTTTTATATTTGCCTCTTCCTGGTCCCTTATCTTACTGCTTCTGTATACTGGGTGATGAGTGGGAGGTCCCAGGTATTTATGGATCAGGGAGGGGCTTTCTTTTTACTATCATCTCTGCAGGAACGCCTCTTCAGGACGATATTACCCACATGTTATGGATTCTTGAAGCGGGGTGTGTGACATACTTATAATACCCATTTTACAAGGTGAGTATTCACAAAATGGTATTTTTTGGGGTGTTTCTCTCAGTGGGGGAATCCTGAATTGGGATGTCCCATTGTGTGTCTCACCCCAGGTCGCCCCATTCACTCACCTTCCTTTCGCTCCCATGGTGCAGATTAGGGCGGGAGAGCACGCGGATTGGCTGAGCGGCCTACTCAAGCAATCAGCACGCTCCCTTACCTTCGGCTCCGCTGATGGCTAAGCAGTCGAGTAGCACCCTCACTCACCTCCTAGCCGTCGTGTGGCCGGGCACGGGTGCGTCCCCTAACAATATAAACAATTTTATGTAGTACACAGAGCTCCAAGTCTCTAGAGTGGCCGAAAAAAAAAAAATATATATTTCGGCCCCTCTAGAGATCTAATCTATGCGGATATCGCTCTATGATACTCAGGCGGAGGATTTAAAATGAAAGGTGATGTGACTTACTGAATCAACTTTGCCTTGTTTTTAAAGTGGACCAACACCCAGGGGTGATCGGCCCGGGAATCTATAAGATTCCCGGACCGATCACCTCCCTCACCGCGGGACATCCGAGATCGGGATGTCCCGCGGGGGGAAACCCCCCCCAAAAAACCTTACCTTATCGGCGGCTGCAGCCACCGCCACCTCCCGCGCGCCCCTCTAGACGTGCGCGCGCCCGCGCCGGCCGTTTGTGAATGGCCGGCGCGCGCCCTGTAAGAGTGACGTGCGGGAGGCGACGGAAGCGCTGTCTTGTCCGTCGCTGTCACCCGCTTGTCCGTTGGCGGGGATTGGACGCCGCGGTCACGTGGTGAGGTGAGTTTTTGGGGCTTTCTGGGGGTTTTCACAATCGGGGTGCCCCCCCGAAGTGGACCAAAACCCAGGATAGTCAAATTTTATATCTTGTAAGTGCATATTATACCCATTAAATTCTCTGAACTTTAGAAGGTATTAGATATTTTTTTATTTTGTTCGCATGCTACCAACCTATGGACACTCCTCTGTGATGAAATACTATTGCGTGGAGACCAATTTGGATGCATTTTGGACGCTTATGCTTCTTTGGGTTTAACATCATTCTGGAAAACATCTTGATAATGTATTTGCCCTTCTGACCATAGGCTTTGGTAAGAATTTTGCATAAACGGTGGCGGATTATGCAGTGTGAATATTCTTCTGCACCGCGGGAATATCTTAAACGGAGAGTAAAAAGTCTTTATCCTGGTTGTCGACTTGGAGCTCTGTGTACTACACATTTTGCATCTAGATTACTGAGAAGAAGGACTCTAGAACACGTCGAGCTCTGAACTTTCTATCTATACTGTGTGGCACGGTTATCTTACATTAACTATAGGAATTTCACTTTCCCTTGTTTTGTTCCTCTCAGGGTGGGAACCACGAATTTGGAATGCCCTGCTGTGTGTATCCCCACATTCCATGGCACAGGATTGGCCCGAAACTGAACCCCTAAGTGGATATCGGTGTCTACCCTATGAAGAGCGGGAGTTGTTTTGTCATGCTGTATCCTAACCATCCCAAAAGAACTTTTTTGGAGCCTCGTAAAAAAACTTGCGAACAAGAATTTTATTTCATACTTCTACACAAGTCACATATGAATGTATCAACATGGAAGATGAAGGAGCCAATTCATAGCATGGAGCCGGTGGTTTTAATCATGTCTTTTTTTTTTTTGTTGCCACCGTTTTACTAGTAATTTATTATGCGCCGCCATAATCGCCAGCCAGGGGGGAAACAGGCAGAAGTAGCTCATATCATGAGGATGCAAAAGTGGGCCTTGTACAATCCAAATGCCGCAAGTCTTGATCATGCGCGCTTTTGGAACACTATTTTTATTAATTGTGTCAATTCATATTAACGTGAAGGTGGTTATAAAATCTGTTGCTCTCCCAGGAGACCACAAGGGGGCCTGTGGCACAGAAGGTCGTGTCTCTCTCCAGAACTTCCTCCACCCTATTGACACACACTGATGGCTCATGTATTCCATATCATTTGATGGCTCATTACCTATGTAACCTATGTGGACTAAGTTCAAACTGCCACAACGGATTCCAAGGAACGGCAACAGTAGGTTGGAGTTTTAGCCTTCTCCACCAAGTAACCAATGAGGGGTGAGGAAAGAAAAGGACCATCAGCCATTGAACAGCATTCTCTTGTGGCAAATCAGTAAAGACACGCCCTCCGCAGGCAGATAGAGGCTTGTTAAATGCGGCGAAGAATTGGTAAGCGGTGGTGCTTGTTAAATGCGGCGAAGAATTGGTAAGCGGTGGTGCTTGTTAAATGCGGCGAAGAATTGGTAAGCGGTGGTGCTTGTTAAATGCGGCAAAGAATTGGTGAGCAGAGCGGTGGTGCTTGTCGGTATTTCTCGGGAGGAGTTCCTGTTTGTTTTGCTGCTTCGCTTGTAAATTATCTCAGTCAAAAGGTACGGATGGTTTCAACGGATTCTGACCATATCAGGAAAAGGGGCGGGGTGTCAACAGTGCACTGATTAAAGCCAGGGACACATGATGATAGGTCTCAATTTCATTTGTCAGGAAATTTACATGGATTAAGAAGAGAGTTAGGAAGGATTTTTGCTGCAGTTGGAAGACGGCGCTTGCTGCGCCAATGCAAGAAAACAAAAAGAAAAGCAAAAGTCACATACGAGTCAGTTAGTCTAATGTGTTACATTTCATAAATTTTAAAAAAATAAGCGTATAATGAGTAGAAACAGATCACGTGATCCTTGCTCTATTTTTTTTCACAAAGTTTTGACAGCTCTAAAGAGTCCACTAGAAGCCAACTCCAAACCTCGACCTTCCTGCTGCTGAAACGTGCAGGAAAGAGCAACTCTGCTCAGCATGCAGCCTCTTGTGTTTTACCAGGACAAGGCCCATTCAACAACATTATCTTGTGGCAAATCATTAAAGACACGCCCTCCGCAGACAGACAGAGGCATGTTAAAGGCTGCAAAGATAATGGTGAGCGGAGACGGTATTTCTCGGGACGAGTTCCTGTTTTTTCGCTGCTTCTCTGTAAGTGGTTATCTCATAGTCAAAAGGTACGGATGCTTTCAACAGATTCTGGCCATGTCAGGAAAGGGGGCGGGGTGTCAACAGTGCACTGATCAAAGCCAGGGGCGTATGATGATAGGTCTTGATTTCATTTGTCAGGAAATTTACATGGATTAAGAAGAGCGTTAGGAACGCGACTATTTCTCTGGAGGAGCTCCTGTTTGTTTTGCTGCTTCCCTTGAAAGTTGGTTATCTCAGTCAAAAGGTACGGAAGGTTTCAGTCAAAAGGTACGGATGGTTTCAGTCAAAAGGTACGGATGGTTTCATCGGAAGTTTTGACTCTATAGAATCCACTAGAAGCCAACTCCAAACCTCGACCTTGGTTCTGCTGAAACGTGCAGGAAAACGGTCCTATGTTCAGCGTGCATCCTCTTGTGTTTGACCAGGAGGACGAGGCCCATTCAACAACATTATCTTGTGGCAAATCTGTAAAGACACGCCCTCCGCAGGCAAGTTAAAGGCTGCAGAGATATTGGTGAGCAGAGACAGTTTCTCAGGAAGGCGTTCCTGTTTGTTTGCTGCTTCCCTTCTAAGCGTTAGTCAAAGGCTTCCATCAGCACTTCCGTCAAGGCTTTCTTCAGATTCTGGCCATGTTAGGATGGGGGGGTCAAAACTGCAAATAGAGTTCCTAAAGAAAAGGAGAGACACAGAAATGGCCGATGCTAGGTCTCAATTTCTTTTGTAAAGAAATTTACATGGATTAAGAAGAGGGTTAGGAACAAGTTTCGCTGCAGTTAGAAGATGGCGTCTGCTGCACATATGCGTCAGTTGAACGCGTAACATTTTTTTAAACAAAAAATAAAAGTGTATAATGAATGGAAAAAGATCATATGAATCCCGCATTATTCTGTCCCAAAGTTTATAGAATCCACTAGAAGCCAACTCCAAGCCTCGACCTTTTAACCTCGACTTTCGTTCTGCTGAAATGAGCAGGCAAGAGCCCCTCTACTCAGCGTGCATCCTCTTGTGCTTGACCAGAGACGAGGCCCATTCAACAACATTCTCTGGTGGCAAATCGGTAAAGACACGCCCTCTTCAGACAGAGGCATGTTAAAGGCTGCAAAGAGGACGACCAGTGAGATATTGGTGAGTGGAGACGGTATTTCTCGGGAGGAGTTCCTGTTTGTTTTGCTGCTTCCCCTGTAAGTGGTTGTCTCATAGTCAAAGTCTTTCATCAGCAATTTTTCAAGGCTTCCATTTCTGGCCATTTTAGGAAGGGGGGGGGGGGGGCAACACTGCAAAGAGTTCCTAAAGAAATGGAGAGAGACAGAAATGGCCGACGCTAGGTCTCCATTTCCATTTGGTGTCTGTTGCACCGGTGAAAAAAAACAGTCACATACGCGTCAGTTGAATGTGTTACATTTTTTAAAATAAAAAAAGTGTATAATGAATGGAAAACTGATCACGTGAATCCTGCACTATTTTGTCTTACATTTTGGCCCAAAGTTTTGACAGCTCTACAGAATTCACTAGGAGCCAACTTCCAAGCCTCGACCTAACCTCAACCCTAAAATGTGCAGGCAAGCCCCCCTACTCAGTGTGCATCCTCTTGTGTTTGACCAGGGACGAGGGCCTATAAAAGCATTTTCCACACACGTCGCAGCAGTGCGGCTTAATCTTCTTGTGTGTTTTCTGGTGGGTCTCCAGCGCCTTGGTCTTCGAGAAGCATTTTCCACACGTCTCACAGGAGAACGGCTTGACCTTGGTGTGGATCTTCTGGTGCCGGTACAGCACGGACTTGGAGGAGTAGGCTTTCCCGCAAATGGCGCACAGATGCGGTCTCTCGCCCGTGTGGATGCGACGGTGTTTCATAAGGTCGGAACTGTTGTAGAAGCTCTTGCCGCACTCGATGCAGGTGAACGGCCGTTCCCCCGTGTGAGTACGCATGTGGTTAATAAGCTCAGAGTTGCTGACGTAAGCTTTTCCGCATTCGGTGCAGGCGTAGGGCCGGTCTCCTGTGTGAGTCTTTTCGTGGCGGAGGACGCCCGAGCGGAGACTGAAGCACTTTCCGCAGATAGAGCACGGGTGGGGCCTTTCTCCTGTGTGACTCCGCTTGTGTTTGGCGAGGTCGGACTTGGTGATGAATCTCTTGTCGCACTCCGGGCATGCGTGACTCCTGACGCCCCGATGCCTCTTGCGATGTTCATTGAGCTCGGACTTGCTGCCGAAACATTTCTTGCAATCCGTGCATATATATGGCCTCTCCCCGGTGTGGCTGCGCTCGTGGACCACCAGGTGCGGGATCCGGCTGAATCGCTGGCCGCATTTACCGCAGCAATAAGGCCTCTCCCCTGTATGTTTCCTCATGTGGCTCTGGACCTCTGAAAGCCAGCGGAAGCACTTTCCGCACACGGGGCACATGGGCTTCTTGTCCGACGAGAGACACAGCTCCACAACCTTTCCCTGCTCGTCGATAAACGAAGGCCGCATCTGCTCCATATCGGCCATAGTGAATGATTCCTCCGGTATGAGCTCCACCCGGCCGGAAGGTAGTCGTTTAGGGTAATCGGGTGAAGACATCTCCTTACCCTCAGAAGCAGTCGTAGCAGCTCCCTGACCTTTAACGATTTTATAGCGCGGGTGACCTTTATCGACAGACTTATACACAACGTGACCAGAAGAAGAAATCGAAGCGCGCACGTGGCCTGTTCGGGCCGGTGGTGCAGCCAATACCTGAGCAGCAGGGGCGCTAGTCACAGGGATGCACAGCACCTCCCCCGTAGAAGTCGCTATAACTCGCATTTGGACCTTTGCATGCGATGTTGGAGTAGAAGGCACCAGACACAAACTAGTTGCTGCAGGCCGTGGCGGGGACTGCACCTGAGTGGCGGCAGCAGTTGCAGGCGCCGCGTGGTCTGTTTCATCAGACGTCGGCTGGGCAGGACCGGTACTCGTAGCTGATAAGGCCTCGGGATCTGTGAGAGTCGAGGCCAGCTCGGTTTCACCAGGTATCTCCTGCACCGTGGCAGTCACCTCGGCCTGGGCGTCATCCGCAGCAGGCGGCGCCTGCAACTCATCGCCAGTCGCACTCACCACCGGCAAGGGGACCGGACAAATTGCATTAAACTGCGCGCAATCCACTGTGGTCAGGACAATCTCCGCACAAGCTTCTGCCGCTTGTGAGTCTCTGGAGCACGCCGGTTCCTCCTGCACGTCATCCGCAGGCGTCACCATGTCCCCGTCGGAAAGATCCCCCTCGTCACATGACGAGAAGTCCATGGAGGTGTTCAGATCCAGCTTGCCGATTATGGGATCGCACATGGCTGAATCGTCGTCTTCGGGGTTAGCGGTGCCGTGCACTTCGTTTGACGGAGAGGGGGCGGCGTTTAAGGCCGCGCCTGAGGTTTCTGGTAAATCTGTCGGAAAGAGAACAGAGAAAAAAAAAAAATGTTGTTAAATGCTCATTTCTTTTTATCTTAAATGAGAAACGGGTTAGATTCCAGGGCCGGCTGCTGGCCTTCCCCCTGGGGCTGTGTGAAACCCCCCGTGTTTTAGCAGAACTTCCCTTCCTGGCTCCCTCAACAATGTAAATATTGCTGGCCGCATCCCAGGAATCTTTGGGATGTCTGCACGCTCTCACTCCCAGAGATTCAGATAAGCTGGGGACAGGAGCACGCTCGCTGCTGGGGATGCGGTTGCTCTTGTTCATACATACATTACATATGCACGGCAAGCAGATCTGATTGGACAAGAGCCCGTGCATGTCATAGGACAAAGGAAAAGGGGAGTTTTCTGGGCAATTTGGGGGTTTCACACAGCGGGGAAACACAAATAGGGATGCCCATGGGGTAGGGAACAAAACCAGGGATAGTGAAAATCCAACTTTTTTTTTTCCACTTTAAAAAGGAACAAAACAAATTGGGGTCTACCAGAAAGTTTCCAGTTTGCCATAAAAATTAACCTTTCGTCATACGTGTATCGCGATACGTATCGTATCGCCAGATTCTTGCCACTTCACACCCTAGGAAATAGTAGTGGAAGGAGGACGGGATAAAAGAAAAAAAGTCAATGTAAATTGAGGCACGGGTGACTGCATCCCTGACCTTCAGCACTGCTAGCAGTGGAAGTGCTGAGGGACAGTGGTGGTCACGTGACCATATTTGAAGAGTAGTCACAGAAAAGAGGAGCCCTGCTACAACCTCTACAGCTATTGAAGGAGAGGCTCATGGGACAGGCTTCAGGTGAGCTTCTTGCCATTGCCTGGAGAGTCCCTTTAAGGGAAGAGACATGAAATGTTACCTTGTGATGCAGGGATCCGCTCCTCTGGCGCGGCCTCCTCCAGGGCCTTCTCCACCTCCTGGGGCACGATTTGCTCCAGCGATATGGAAACCTCCACTTCCTCCGAACCATTCAGAACCTGACACACACATATACAATGATAAGGGGACAGTCTGGAGACCCCGCCCACACTCGTACCCAGAATTCCCGGCGCCACTCACCTCTCCGGCCAGAAGCTTTATGATCTTGTTGGTGACATTGAGGATCTTCGCCTCGTTGTCCCTCTCTATGGTCATCACGTAAGGCGGAGGCACGGCGATGGTCACAAGGTCACCTGACTTCACCGAAGGAAAGGTCTGCAAACAAGCCAGGAAGTGAGGTGGTGTCATGTGATCCCCCAGAATCCCCCTAACCTCTCCGGTCAGGGGCGTGTTTTATTATTAGAGATGAGAGAAATGTCATGTGACTCCCAGAATCTCCCTCACCTGTCTGGTCAGAGGCGTGTTTTATTAAGATATGTTATATGACCTCCCAGAAACCCCCTCCCTTCTCTAGTAATGGGCGTGTATTAAGATGTCATGTAACCTCCCAGAATACCCCTCACCTCTCTGGTCAGGGGTCTGTTTTATTAATAGAGATGCCATGTGACCTCCCAGAAACCCCTTCCCCTCTTTGGTCAGGGGCGTGTTTTATTAATAGAGATGAGATCAATGTCATGTGACCTCCCAGAATCCCCCTCACCTCTCAGTCAGGGTCGTGTTTTATTAATAGAAAAGAGAGATGTCATGTGACCTCCCAGAATCCCCCTCACCTCTCAGTCAGGGTCGTGTTTTATTAATAGAAAAGAGAGATGTCATGTGACCTCCCAGAATACCCCTCACCTCTCTGGTCAGCAGGCAAATGATCTCCAGGGCGAGGTTTAGGATCCTCTCAGCGATCGCTTGGTTGTCCTTGTCCATGGTGATGAGGGCGGTTGGGGGCGTGCAGCAGATTCTCTGTTGGAGAGGAGCAGCGATGTCCTTCAGTCATAAAGAGAGAGCAGAGGGGTCACATGAGGCAGCTCAGGGGCGGGGCAGCACCAAGAAAAGCAGAGGGGTCACATCAGGCAGCTCAGGGGCGGGGCAGCACCAAGAAAAGCAGAGGGGTCACATCAGGCAGCTCAGGGGCGGGGCAGCACCAAGAAAAGCAGAGGGGTCACATCAGGCAGCTCAGGGGCAGGGCAGCGCCAAGAGAAGCAGAGGGGTCACATCAGGCAGCTCAGGGGCGGGGCAGCACCAAGAAAAGCAGAGGGGTCACATCAGGCAGCTCAGGGGCGGGGCAGCACCAAGAGAAGCAGAGGGGTCACATCAGGCAGCTCAGGGGCGGGGCAGCACCAAGAAAAGCAGAGGGGTCACATCAGGCAGCTCAGGGGCAGGGCAGCGCCAAGAGAAGCAGAGGGGTCACATCAGGCAGCTCAGGGGCGGGGCAGCACCAAGAAAAGCAGAGGGGTCACATCAGGCAGCTCAGGGGCGGGGCAGCACCAAGAGAAGCAGAGGGGTCATATCAGGTAGCTCAGGGGCGGGGCAGCACCAAGAGAAGCAGAGGGGTCATATCAGGTAGCTCAGGGGCGGGGCAGCACCAAGAGAAGCAGAGGGGTCACATCAGGCAGCTCAGGGGCAGGGCAGCGCCAAGAAAAGCAGAGGGGTCACATCAGGCAGCTCAGGGGCGGGGCAGCACCAAGAAAAGCAGAGGGGTCACATGAGGCAGCTCAGGGGCGGGGCAGCACCAAGAGAAGCAGAGGGGTCACATCAGGCAGCTCAGGGGCAGGGAAGCGCCAAGAAAAGCAGAGGGGTCACATCAGGCAGCTCAGGGGCGGGGCAGCACCAAGAAAAGCAGAGGGGTCACATCAGGCAGCTCAGGGGCGGGGCAGCACCAAGAGAAGCAGAGGGGTCATATCAGGTAGCTCAGGGGCGGGGCAGCACCAAGAGAAGCAGAGGGGTCATATCAGGTAGCTCAGGGGCGGGGCAGCACCAAGAGAAGCAGAGGGGTCACATGAGGCAGCTCAGGGGCGGGGCAGCACCAAGAGAAGCAGAGGGGTCACATCAGGCAGCTCAGGGGCGGGGCAGCACCAAGAGAAGCAGAGGGGTCACATCAGGCAGCTCAGGGGCGGGGCAGCACCAAGAGAAGCAGAGGGGTCACATCAGGCAGCTCAGGGGCGGGGCAGCACCAAGAGAAGCAGAGGGGTCACATCAGGCAGCTCAGGGGCGGGGCAGCACCAAGAGAAGCAGAGGGGTCACGTCAGGCAGCTCGGGGCAGCGCCAAGAAAAGCAGAGGGGTCACATCAGGTAGCTCAGGGGCGGGGCAGCACCAAGAGAAGCAGAAGGGTCACGTCAGGCAGCTCAGGGGCGAGGCAGCGCCAAGAGAAGCAGAGGAGGGGAATAACAACACTGAAGCCGGTAGCTCCTCCCCCGCGATTCCTTCAGGGGGGGCAGTTGGGCAGTCTCAGTGGACACAGGTCTCGTGCTGCGAGTCCTGGAAACTGGTGGTTTCCTGTGCGGGGGGGTCCCCTCAACCCCCGGCCCCAATGTGTGTGTCTAAGGTTTTGGATTCCCCTGGTTTTACATATGCGACCCAACCTGGTTGTCATCATTAAAGCGGAACAAAACCCGCCAGCAGCTGGCCTTGAATATAAAAGACTCCAGGGCTGGCCACTAGCTTTTCTCCAGGGAAATCTGAATCGGGATGCCCCCATGTGTGAACCACCCCTGGACAACCACCCCACCGCTTGAATGGTGCATACACAGGCTCTCATCCAATAAGAGCCATTTGCCTTTCGGCTAACGGATCTGACTGGGGTGCGCGCTACTGTGGATACAGGGGCTGTGGTAGGGCGCACTCCCCATTGATTTCAATCAGAGCCCTTTGCCGAACGATGTAGTTAAGACAAAGGGCTGTGATTGGACGAGAGCTTGCACAGCTGGAGCAGGGAAAGGTGAGTTTTTTAGGGCTTCCTGGGGTGTCTCACACAGCGAGGCATCCCAATTCGGCAGGGGGCACGCAACAAAACCCAGGAAAGGCAAATTCACGGGTTTTGTTCTGCTTTAAGGTGGATACGCCCCCATTTCCTACCAAATGGGTGTGGGACCGCATTGTGACGTATCAAGATTGCTGAAGCCCCCCGTGCATCAACCATCGCAATTCCCAGCCGAAATGCAGCCCCGCCACTGGCCGCCGGGAATCGCATGGGTCAGGGGTCGCGTTCTCCATCATGGTGGCCGGCCCATGTGACCACCAGCCACGCAATTCGCAGTCAAAGTGGACCAATGACCAGGATTCTGACTATACTGGTGACAGATCCCTGCCCCCGATATGGGGCGCCCCACTGTGTAGAATTCCCCAGATCGCCCCCAGATGTTCCCACGGGCGCTCGTCCAATCAGAGCTTTGTGCCACGCATACTAATGCACAGCCTAAGGCCATTGTTCTGGACTGGCATAGGGAGCGGCGTATCCCCGGCTCCCCTGTGGAGTGCGAGCCTAACTAAATGACTGTGCACGGAGGCGCACACAGCTGCGGGCTGCGATTGCAGGGAGAGCCCAGGTGGTTTGTGGGACATCTAGGAGGGGGATAACACAGTGGGGCATCCTGAATTGCGGGGGGGGCTCCAGCAATTAAAGGGAATGCTTCCTTCCACAATGCAGCCGCACACCCATTATGTAAGCAATGGGTGTGGATCCGCTTTAAAGTGGACCAAAACCTAGGATTCCTGTGTTTTTGTCTTTGCCCCCCAGGTAACCCCGATCGGGGATACCCTGCTGTATGAAACCCCACCAGGTCACCCGGTTTACCCTTCCCCAGTCCTACGGCGCACATGTAGCCCTATCATCCAATTAGCGCGCTCAGATCCACCCCGCCCCTTCATCCAGGAGCTCGTCTAAAGTGGACCAACACCCAGGATTTTGACTATTCTGGGTTTTGGTCCACTCCCCCGGGGCACCCCCAGATCGCCAGCTTTAACTCACCTCATCGCAGCCCTATGGCGCATGTGCGGCCGCTCGTCCAATCAGCGCGCTCAGAGCCGCTGAGCTATGGATGTCTAAGCTCAGCAGCTCCGAGCGCGCTGGCGGCCGCATCCTCCGCTTCCCTCTAACAGGGAGCGCGCCCTCGCCGGCCATTCACAAATAGCCAGCGCGGGCACGTGTCCTGCTAGAGGGATAGCAGGGATGCGGCCGCTCATGCGCCGTTGGATCGGGATTGAGGTAAGTGCAGCGGGCGACCTGGGGGTTTCACAAAGTGGGGCATCCCAGTTTTGGATGCCCCGTGGGAAGGGAATGGTTCAGCCCGGGAATCTTCTAGATATGGGTTTTGGTCCACTTTAAGGCCAGCGCACCCGAGCGCACTTAGGGCTACATCCCCCACTACACTCTAACCGGGACCATGCCGGCCATTTACCAATGCCTGGCGCGGGCATGCTCCCTGCTAAAGGGAAGCCAATGCAAGGAAGGTGAGTATTCGGGTGACCTGGGGGGTTTCACACAGCGGGGCATCCTCGATCGGGGTGCCTTGTGGGGAGCGAGTATGCCTGCCATGGAGTCTCATAGACTCTAGGGTGGCCATCAGGGGGCGCCATCTTTCATTCACTGGCACTTTGCATTCCCTGATAAACCCTTTTTCTTTCTCCCCACTCAATTTTCAGGGTCCCCTGTTTGAATTCACAGTCCCGCATAGAGATACATGAGGCCCAGCACAATGAAGACAGTTGCCTTAGCTTGTTATATATAAAATATGTAAATATAAAGCAGCTGAATGAAAGATGGCCGCCCCTGACAGCTAGCATGTGGGGGAGCAGCTACATTAACCCTTTGCCTGGAATGTCCCTCTAAATCCCTCCTCCTGGAAGCCCTTCTGCAGGGAGGGTGAAGTGGCAGTAATGGGGATTTCCCTGTACAGCAGACCTAAACCCAGGCAGGGTTTGGTTCTTCTTTTCCAGTTATTATTTATATATAAAGCGCCATCATATTCCGTGGCGCTGCACAATGTCAATTTCTCTCGTGTGTGCTACCGACTACTCTGGTACACTGTAGGTGAGGCCGTTACCCATCATGCATTGTCTCCGCAGAAAGTAGAGCCGTGTAGCCGCCTGTGCTGGAATACGGCTTATCGATATGGCAACTCTGCTGAGATATGAGGAGGCCATTACCCATCATGCAGTGGTCTGTGAGAACAGCAGAGCTGGGTAACGGCTTATCGCTATGGCGACCCCGCTGAGGAGACAGGTGCCCATCATGTGATGCTGTGGTGCAGACCCTAGAGCTAAATAATGGCTTATCGCTATGGCGACTGAGGTGAGGAGACATTTTACCCATCATGCACTGCTATTTGCAGACACTAGAGCTGTGTAACTGCCTGTCCCCTGTGCTGGAGTAAAGGCTTATCACTATGGTGACTCTGCTGGGGTGAGGAGAGGTCGTTACCCATCATGCACTGCTCTGTGCAGACACTAGAGCTGTGTAACTGCCTGTCCCTTGTGCTGGAGTAAAGGCTTATCACTATGGTGACTCTGCTGAGAAGCCTGTTACCCATCATGCACTGCTCTGTGCACTTCTCTCGTAGTTCTGCACATCTATGGTACACTCTCCCTCGTCCCATTCACCACTTTCCAACCTTACAATAGTTCCTTCAAGGCCGACCTCCTCAGGCTAGCATATATTGATGGTATTCTAGCAGCTAGTCTAGACTGGATTATTTATAGAGGGGTATCCTAGCAGCTAGTTAAGCCTGGACTATCTATCGAAGAGTATCCTAACAGCTAATTTAGGCTGTGTTAGCTATAGAGGGGTGTCCTAGCAGCTAGTCTGGCCTGGATTATCAGTGCTGGGGTAGTTCAGCAGCTAGTCTGGCCTAGATTATCAGTGCTGGGGTAGCTCAGCAGCTAGTCTGGCCTGGGTTATCAGTGTTGGGGTAGCTCAGCAGCTAGTCTGGCCTGGATTATCAGTGTTGGGGTAGCTCAGCAGCTAGCCTGACCTGGATTATAAGCGTTGGGGTAGCTCAGCAGCTAGTCTGGCCTGGATTATCAGTGTTGGGGTATCTTAGAAGCTAGTCTGGCCTGGATTATCAGTGTTGGGGTATCTTAGAAGGTAGTCTGGCCTGGATGATCCGTGTTGGGGTATTTTAGAAGCTAGTCTGGTCTGGATTATCAGTGTTGGGGTATCTTAGAAGCTAGTCTGGCCTGGATGATCCGTGTTGAGGTAGCTTAGCAGCTAGTCTGGCCTGGATTATCAGTGTTGGGGTATCTTAGAAGCTAGTCTGGCCTGGATTATCAGTGTTGGGGGTAGTTTAGCAGCAAGTCTGGGGGGGGGGTTATCATAGCAGCTAGTTAGGCCTGTATTATATATAGAATGATATCTTAGCAGCCAGTTAAACCCGGATTATATATAAAGGGTTGTCCTAGCAGCTAGTTAGGCTGAATTATCAGTGTTGGGATAGCTCTGCAGCTAGTCTGGCCTAGATTATCAGTGTTGGGGTATTTGAGAAGCTAGTCTGGCTTGGATTATCAGTGTTGGGGTAGTTCAGAAGCAAGTTTGGGGGGGGTTATCCTAGCAGCTAGTTTGGCCTGCATTATATTTAGAATGGTATCCTAGCAGCTAGTTAGGCCAGGATTATATATAAAAGGGGCGTATCCTAGCAGCTAGTTATGCCTAGATTATATATAGAGGGGGTTATCATAGCAGCTTGTTAGGCCCGGATTATATATAAAGGGGGGTATCCTAGCAGCTAGTTATGCCTAGATTATATATAGAGAGGTATCCTAGCAGCTAGTTAGGCCTAGATTATATAGAGGGGTGTCCTAGCAGCTAGTTAGGCCTGGATTATATATATATATATAGAGTTAGGCCTCAAATAAATAAATAAATATATATATATATATATATATATATATATATATATATATGTATCCTAGCAGCTAGTTAGGCCTCAAATTAGGCCTCAAATATATATATATTTGAGGCCTAATTAGCTGCTAGGATACCCCTCTATATATATATAATCCAGGCCTAACTAGCTGCTAGCATACCCCTCTATATAATCCAGGCCTAACTAGCTGCTAGGATACATATATATATATATATATATATATATATATTCTAGGCCCAACTAGCTGCTAGGATACCCCCTCTATATATAATCCAGGCCTAACTAGCAGCTAGGATAACCCCTCTATATATAATCCAGGCCTAACTAGCTGCTAGGATACCACCCTCTATATATATATAATCCAGGCCTAACTAGCTGCTAGGATACCACTATATATATATATATATATATATATAATCCAGGCCTAACTAGCTGCTAGGATACCACCCTCTATATATATAATCCAGGCCTAACTAGCTGCTAAAATACATTATATTATATATATATATATATATATATATATATATGTATGTATTTTAGCAGCTAGTTAGGCCTGGATTATATATATATATATATATATATATATATATATAGAGGGTGGTATCCTAGCAGCTAGTTAGGCCTGGATTATATATATATATATATATATATATAGTGGTATCCTAGCAGCTAGTTAGGCCTGGATTATATATATATAGAGGGTGGTATCCTAGCATCTAGTTAGGCCTGGATTTTATATATATATATATATATATATATATATAGAGGGTGGTATCCTAGCAGCTAGTTAGGCCTGGATTATATATAGAGGGGTTATCCTAGCAGCTAGTTAGGCCTGGATTATATATATAGAGGGGTATCCTAGCAGCTAGTTAGGCCTGGATTATTGATAGAGGGGTCTCCTAGTAGCTCCATTGTTTCTGATCCCATAGCCAGGGTGAGGGGCGGCCATAATGGCTCCCCATAGAGATCCGCATGCAGCGCCCTCTATCGCCTCCTCCGCCCTTCTGTATCCATAGCAGCACCCCCTCCGCTGCTTCTGCCGCCATAGCACCCCCACACACCCTCCCAAAGATCCAATGCATCCTCCTTACCGCCATGTCCGCCCCGAACAGGAAGCGGCTCGCCCCACTTGGCAACCTCTTCCGGGTTGTGCCTTCCAGCGCTCTGCGCTGCGTTCCACAAACCGAGCATGCGCACGGCGAGAGAGGTCTGCGCTCCACAAATCGAGCATGCGCACTGCACCAGTGACGATCGGCGCTCTCTTAGGCGTACGGCCAGAGCGCCGATGTCATCCTCGTTCAGCTTGGTCTCTTTTGTACCGCGCATGCGCACAATGTCTAGGAAACTAGTTTCTAGACAAATTTGATGAAGAGAACACAGCTTGCAATCTGATTGGACAATTGACAATCGATCTGCTCAAAATTGTTTAAATAAGAAGCCACTGATAACTATAAAATGAGACCTAAAGTCTAATATTAAACCGGACCTTCACCATGATTTAATCGCCCAAACCCTTAAAAAACTATTCTCCAGCATCTAAAATTAATATATTTTAAGTTTTTAGTCACTTACTTATTATTCTTCCCCCACTGGGCTGCAACTCTGTTCAGGACTTTAGGAAACCGGAGCCACCATTTTGACTCAGAAGCATCATACTTACTGAGGAGAGGAGAGTGGGATAAAGTATAGAGGGCGGGTTATAGCTGTGCTTTGCTCAGACAGAGCAGAGCTGGAGTCAGGAAAAGGTCAGCAATCCCAGAATGCAGAGCAGCACAGTCAGAGGACACTTCCTGTTTGCAGGCTGCCTGATGTTAAATGAGCCGCCATCTTGGATGTTTAAAGGCTCATAACATGCAGTAGATGCAGGTAGGATGATTTTTAAGCAATCTGTATGTACAGGATGTGGGAAACATATAAGATAGGCTCTTATTCAGAGTGAAGGTCCGGATTAATGTGGGCAATCTGTATGTACAGGGTGTGGGAAACATATAAGATAGGCTCTTATTCAGGGTGAAGGTCCGGATTAATGTGAGCAATCTGTATGTACAGGGTTTGGGAAACATATAAGATAGGCTCTTATTCAGAGTGAAGGTCTGGATTAATGTGGGCAATCTGTATGTACAGGGTGTGGGAAACATATAAGATAGGCTCTTATTCAGGGTGAAGGTCCGGATTAATGTGGGCAATCTGTATGTACAGGGTGTGGGAAACATATAAGATAGGCTCTTATTCAGGGTGAAGGTCCGGATTAATGTGGGCAATCTGTATGTACAGGGTGTGGGAAACATATAAGATAGGCTCTTATTCAGGGTGAAGGTCCGGATTAATGCGGGCAATCTGTATGTACAGGGTGTGGGAAACATATAAGATAGGCTCTTATTCAGGGTGAAGGTCCGGATTAATGCGAGCAATCTGTATGTACAGGGTGTGGGAAACGGGAAACATATAAGATAGGCTCTTATTCAGGGTGAAGGTCCGGATTAATGTGAGCAATCTGTATGTACAGGGTGGGGGAAACATATAAGATAGACTCTTATTCAGAGTGAAGGACCGCTTTAAAGTGGACCAACACCCAGGATTTTCACTATCCTGGGTGTTGGTCCACTTCCGTGGGGCACCCCGATCGTCTGTCACCGATAAGGTAAGATTTTAGGGGCTTTCTGGGGGGTTTCACCCCGCGGGACATCCCGATTTCGGATGCCCCGCGGGGAGGGAGCTGATCGGGGTGGGTGTTGGTCCACTTTAAATAACATTTGTAGGACAGCTTGCACCGGGGCATCCCTATTTGGGCCTAATACCCCTCTGTTGTTGTTTCTGGCCAGAGCCTGATTGGCTGCTGCAGGTCACATGGGCTACAGGACTAGTATGGGGACACAGGCCATGTCATCTCACCTTGTTAAAGAGATAACAGCTCCTGGGCATTGTTCCTGTACAGGCGGGGCATCCCGATCTGACCCTGAGTGGCTGGGCTACTGGGTAAAATCCCCCATGTTGTCCTTAAAGTGGACCAAAACTCGCTGCAATTGGCCCGGTAATGTATAAGATTCCCGGGCAGATCGATTCCCTCCCCCAGGGCATCCTAAATCGGGATGCCCCACTGTGTGACACCCCCCCCCCCCCAGGTCGCCCCGTACACTTACCTTGCTTCTCGGTCCAATGGCACATGCGCGAGCTGTATTCCCACTATCCCTATAGCAGCACCAGGCATTTGTGAATGGCCGGTGCGGGCACGCTCTCTGTTAGAGGGAAGCAGGGGATGCGGCCGCCACCGCGCTCGGAGCCACTCACCTTAGACGATGTGACATCAGCGGCTCCGAGCGCGCTGATTGGACGAGCGGCCGCGCTTGCGCCGTAGGACCTGAAAGAGGTGAGTTGCTCTCGGTGATCTGGGGGGTCACTTGCAGCGGGGCATCCCCGATCAGGGGGGCCCGGGGGAAAGGACCAAAACCCAAGATAGTCAAAATCCTGGGTTTTGCTCCACTTTAAAAGATACCGTGCGCCAATCCCACAGTGTATGCATGAGCCACCAGCCAATCAGGGCTCACCCTATGTTTGTTACATGGTGATGCTGACCGGTGAAGATGATTGGTCTGCGTGCCGCTGGCCACTCCCCCGCATACATGTGGCAGGCAGTAAGAAACGCCCGACCCGGGTACCCCAGCACCTCAGACACATTTTTAATGCATAGATGGCCATTGTATGCTTGCGCACACATAGGCATTCGTCCTCCGCTTTTAACCTATCCGTGCAGTGAGTGTACACATGTCCGGAGCGGTGGGCTGCCCGGGGAGCAGTTGGGGGGTTAGGTGCCTTGCTCAAGAGCACTTCAGTCATGTCCCAGGACCCTCCGGTTACAAGTCCGTTCCCCTTACCTCTAGGCCACAACTGCCCCACACATGTGCCGTGGGATCACCAGCTATGTGAGTACATGAGGGTTTCACACAGTGGGGCATCCCACACCAGGATGCCCTGAGGGATAAGTAAATCATCCTCCCTGAGGGGGGGTCACTGGTCCTATTTAAAGTGGACCAAAACCCAGCATTTTGACTATCCTGGGTTTCGGTCCTTTCCCCCAGGGCACCCCGATCGGGGATGTCCTTCTGTGTGACACCCCCCAGATCGGCCAAAGAAACTCGCCTCTTCCTGGTCCTATGACCCATGCGCAGCCACTCATCCAATCAGCACGCTTGGAGCCGCTGATGTCACATCATCTAAGATGGGGTCTAAGGCCAGCAGCTCAGAGCGCGCAGGGAGCGTTCCTGCGCCGCGCACTCACAAATGGCTGGCACGAGCACGCGTCCGGATAGAGGGATAGTAGGGATGCGGCTCACGCGTGCAAGCTCTGAGCTGCTGGCTTTAGACGCCGTCTTAGATATTGTGACATCAGCGGCTCCAAGCGCACTGATTGGACGATCGGCCGTGCATGCGCCATTCACAAATGCCTGGCGCTGGCACACATCCTGCTAGAGGGATAGTGGGGATGCGGCTTGCGCATGCGTCTTTGGCCTGGGAAGCAAGGTAAGTGAATGGGGCGACCTGTGGATGCCCCGAGGGGAGGGAATCGGTCAGATCTTTAAGATTCCCGGGCTGATCGTGCTGGGTTTTGATCCACTTTAAAGCAGAACAAAACAGGAATTGCACTATGCCAGGCTTGCCCGGGGGGGCCTCTGGATCTGTGATGCCCCCCTAGGTAAAACCCCCCCAGATTGACTCTAAAAACATACCTTTCCCCGATCCCAAGGCACATAAGTGGGCCCTCATCTAATAAGCGCTATATGCATATTAATGATCGGCATACAGGTCTATAGGGAGCTAGAATGGCCACATCCCCTGTTCTCTTTAGACGTGGGTGGGGCAAAGGTGAGTCTCGCAGTGACCCAGGGGGGTTCACACAGCGTGGCATCTTGACTTAGGATGCCCCAGGGGAAGACGTAGTCATAGCGGGCGGATCTCATTGGACGAGAGCCCGCAAGGTGAGTGTTTATGGGTGAACCGGGGGATTTCACACAGCGAGACATCCTGATTTGAGATAGAAACATAGAAACATAGAAGGTTGACGGCAGAGGGAGACCATAAGGTCCATCTAGTCTGCCCTTATGTGTATACTGTATGTTCTCTGTATCTTATGTGTATACTGTATGTTCTCTTTATCTTATGTGTATACTGTATGTTCTCTTTATCTTATGTGTATACTGTATGTTCTCTGTATCTTATGTATATACTGTATGTTCTCTGTATCTTATGTATATACTGTATGTTCTCTGTATCTTATGTGTATACTGTATGTTCTCTGTATCTTATGTGTATACTGTATGTTCTCTGTATCTTATGTGTATACTGTATGTTCTCTGTATCTTATGTGTATACTGTATGTTCTCTGTATCTTATGTGTATACTGTATGTTCTCTGTATCTTATGTATATATACTGTATGTTCTCTGTATCTTATGTGTATACTGTATGTTCTCTGTATCTTATGTATATACTGTATGTTCTCTGTATCTTATGTATATACTGTATGTTCTCTGTATCTTATGTGTATACTGTATGTTCTCTGTATCTTATGTATATACTGTATGTTCTCTGTATCTTATGTATATACTGTGTGTTCTCTGTATCTTATGTATATACTGTATGTTCTCTGTATCTTATGTATATACTGTATGTTCTCTTTATCTTATGTGTATACTGTATGTTCTCTTTATCTTATGTGTATACTGTATGTTCTCTGTATCTTATGTGTATACTGTATGTTCTCTGTATCTTATGTGTATACTGTATGTTCTCTGTATCTTATGTGTATACTGTATGTTCTCTGTATCTTATGTATATACTGTATGTTCTCTGTATCTTATGTGTATACTGTATGTTCTCTGTATCTTATGTGTATACTGTATGTTCTCTGTATCTTATGTATATACTGTATGTTCTCTGTATATTATATATATACTGTATGTTCTCTGTATCTTATGTGTATACTGTATGTTCTCTGTATCTTATGTATATACTGTATGTTCTCTGTATCTTATGTATATACTGTATGTTCTCTGTATCTTATGTATATACTGTATGTTCTCTGTATCTTATGTGTATACTGTATGTTCTCTGTATCTTATGTATATACTGTATGTTCTCTGTATCTTATGTATATACTGTGTGTTCTCTGTATCTTATGTATATACTGTATGTTCTCTGTATCTTATGTATATACTGTATGTTCTCTGTATCTTATGTATATACTGTATGTTCTCTGTATCTTATGTGTATACTGTATGTTCTCTGTATCTTATGTATATACTGTATGTTCTCTTTATCTTATGTGTATACTGTATGTTCTCTGTATCTTATGTATATACTGTATGTTCTCTGTATCTTATGTATATACTGTATGTTCTCTGTATCTTATGTATATACTGTATGTTCTCTGTATCTTATGTGTATACTGTATGTTCTCTTTATCTTATGTATATACTGTATGTTCTCTGTATCTTATGTATATACTGTATGTTCTCTGTATCTTATGTGTATACTGTATGTTCTCTGTATCTTATGTATATACTGTATGTTCTCTGTATCTTATGTATATACTGTATGTTCTCTGTATCTTATGTGTATACTGTATGTTCTCTGTATCTTATGTATATACTGTATGTTCTCTTTATCTTATGTGTATACTGTATGTTCTCTGTATCTTATGTATATACTGTATGTTCTCTGTATCTTATGTATATACTGTATGTTCTCTGTATCTTATGTATATACTGTATGTTCTCTGTATCTTATGTATATACTGTATGTTCTCTGTATCTTATGTGTATACTGTATGTTCTCTGTATCTTATGTATATACTGTATGTTCTCTTTATCTTATGTGTATACTGTATGTTCTCTGTATCTTATGTATATACTGTATGTTCTCTGTATCTTATGTATATACTGTATGTTCTCTGTATCTTATGTATATACTGTATGTTCTCTGTATCTTATGTGTATACTGTATGTTCTCTGTATCTTATGTATATACTGTATGTTCTCTTTATCTTATGTGTATACTGTATGTTCTCTGTATCTTATGTATATACTGTATGTTCTCTGTATCTTATGTATATACTGTATGTTCTCTGTATCTTATGTATATACTGTATGTTCTCTGTATCTTATGTATATACTGTATGTTCTCTGTATCTTATGTATATACTGTATGTTCTCTGTATCTTATGTGTATACTGTATGTTCTCTTTATCTTAGGATAGATGTGTGCTTATCCCAGGCATGTTTAAATTCAGGGACTGTTGATTTTTCAACTACCTCTGCTGGAAGTTTGTTCCAAGCATCTACTACTCTTTCTGTAAAATAATATTTTCTAACATTGCTCCTGATCTTCCCCCCGACTAGCTTCAGGTTGTGCCCCCTTGTTCTATCATTAAGCTTCTTCTTAAAAACACTTCCCTCCTGAACCTTATTCAATCCTTTCACATATTTAAAGGTCTCAATCATGTCCCCCCTCTCCCTTCTTTCCTCCAGACTGTACAGATTAAGTTCTTTAAGTCTCTCCTGATAAGTTTTAAGTTTAAGTCCTTCCACCATTTTCGTTGCCCGCCTTTGGACCCGTTCTGATGCCCTGGGACAAAAGCCAGAAATCTTTTAGATTCCCGGCCGGTCACAGCTGGGTTTTGTTCCGCTTTGAACTTCACAGGCCCTGGAATTCCACTCATTGGGGCATCCCAAATTGGAATGTTCCACTGTGTAAAACCCCCCTGAAGCCCTGATACACTCACCTTCTCCCGGAGCCCTTGCTGTGCCTCTGTGCCATGGCCGCATCCCCGATCGCCTTTAGCTGTGAGCGTACTCGTGTCAGGCCTTTCTGAATGGGCGGTGCAGGCACGCTATGACTAGAAGGTGAGTGGGGGATACACTCAACTCCCTTAGGTCCCGGACCTTCAGCATCATTTAATGAAAAGCCTAAACAGGGCTGCAAGGGAGGGCGGCAATCCCTCTATTACTCCCCCCACTTTCTGCTCTTTGCCTCTACGCAACTGCGCGCGCAATCCCCAGCTCAGCTCCGCCTCCCGCAGCCCATTCCAGCTCCGCCTCCCACAGCCCATTCCAGCCCAGCTCCGCCTCCCCAGCCCATTCCAGCCCCACCTCCCCCAGCCCAGCTCCGCCTCGCGCAGCCCATTCCAGCTCCGCCTCCCCCAGCCCATTCCAGCCCAGCTATATCAATAGAACATGAACCAGCCCAAACAGTACACCTCATCCTCTCCTCTTTCTTGCTGTGTTTGTAAGCTATTATACAAGTCCTCATCCTCTTCTCTTTCTTGCTGCGATCATGTGACTTTCTGTGTGTCTGTAAGCTATAATACAAGTCCTCATCCTCTCCTCTTTCTTGCTGCCATCATGTGACTTCCTGTGTGTCGGTAATCTATAGTACAAGTCCTCATCCTCTCCTCTTTCTTGCTGCCATCATGTGACTTCCTGTGTGTCGGTAATCTATAATACAAGTCCTCATCCTCTCCTCTTTCTTGCTGTGTTTGTAAGCTATTATACAAGTCCTCATCCTCTTCTCTTTCTTGCTGCGGTCATGTGACTTTCTGTGTGTCTGTAAGCTATAATACAAGTCCTCTCCTCTTTCTTGCTGCCATCATGTGACTTCCTGTGTGTCGGTAATCTATAATACAAGTCCTCATCCTCTCCTCTTTCTTGCTGTGTTTGTAAGCTATAATACAAGTCCTCATCCTCTCCTCTTTATTGCTGTGATCATGTGGCTCCTGTATGTGTGTGTGTTTCTGTAATCTATAATACAAGTCCTCATCCTCTCCTCTTTCTTGCTGCGATCATGTGACTCCTGTGTGTCTGTAATTTATAATACAAGTCCTCATCCTCTCCTCTTTATAGCTGCGATCATGTGACTTCCTGTGTGTCAGTAATCTATAATACAAGTCCTCATCCTCTCTTCTTTATTGCTGCGATCATGTGACTTCCTGTGTGTCGGTAATCTATAATGCAAGTCCTCATCCTCTCCTCTTTCTTGCTGTGATCATGTGACTTCCTGTGTATCGGTAATCTATAATACAAGTCCTCATCCTCTCTTCTTTATTGCTGCGATCATGTGACTTCCTGTGTGTCGGTAATCTATAATGCAAGTCCTCATCCTCTCCTCTTTCTTGCTGTGACCATTTGACTTCCTGTGTGTCTGTTATCTATAATACAAGTCCTTGTAAGGATCTTACCTGGTCCCGGAGTCTCGTCCTGCGACGCCTCTGCGCGGCGGCGCTCGGCTCTGGTCTTCCGGCGGCCACGCCGGGTGGCCACCTCTGCGTCCTTCCCCGGGGCTTCAGCCTCCGCCGCCCCCTCTGCCTTGGCAGCTGGGGTCGTCGACGTCATGGGGGCTTCCCCTGCTGCTGCCGGCTGCTCCTCCGCCTCTTCGGCCGGCGCGGCGTCCCCTCCCCTCTCGGGGAGCGCGCCTGGCCTCTCATCACGTGCTCGCGTGCGCGAGCACGTTCTTTATATGTCCCCCAGCGGCGCTGCTCCCAGCGCATTCGCCGGGGGCAAGTTTAAATAGGCCAGTAGGCCCTGGTTCTGGGTGGGATGAACCCAGGGACTGGACAGCCTGACTGGCCAGGGCAGTCCAGTCCCTGGGGCTGCTCCTATCAGGAGCATAATCAAAAGTTACACCAATCAGACATTCCCCCCATCCCATTGGCCAGTTCCCCTTTAAAAGTGTCCCTGCCCCGACCATCAGTGCCCGTTATAGCCATTATTAGCTTGGGTGTGCTGTTGGTTTTGCATTTAGTGTGTTTTGATCCGGCTCCGTCTTTGACCACTCCTGTCCGCTGCCCGCACCAACCATCTGCCTGTCTGACCTCGTCTCTGCTTTACCCCTTTGATACCGCGCTTTGGTGACCACCCGGCTTTGACCCCTGCCTGTCTCGACCATTCTTGCCTAACCTGCTGGACTCGACGTTTCGGACTCAGCCCGTTTGAACTTCCAATTTGAGATACCCCGCTGTTCACCCATCTTCACCATAAGCCAGCAATCTTTGCGCAGGTAAGTCCTGGGAGCAACCGAGTCTGGAGAGGCAAAACCCGTGTCTCCAGCAAGCGGGGGCTTGTCTATAGGCACAAGAGGCAGTGGAGATTGGGGATTGCTTGGCTTATGAAAGAGGGGTGTCCGGCGATCCCTGACAGTCCTCATCCTCTCCTCTTTCTTGCTGCGATCATGTGACTCCTGTGTGTCGGTAATCTATAATACAAGTCCTCATCCTCTCCTCTTTCTTGCTGCGATCATGTGACTTCCTGTGTGTCGGTAATCTATAATACAAGTCCTCATCCTCTCCTCTTTCTTGCTGCGATCATGTGACTTCCTGCGTGTTGGTAATCTATAATACAAGTCCTCATCCTCTCCTCTTTCTTGCTGCGATCATGTGACTTCCTGCGTGTTGGTAATCTATAATACAAGTCCTCATCCTCTTCTCTTTCTTGCTGCGATCATGTGACTTCCTGTGTGTCTGTAATCTATAATACAAGTCCTCATCCTCTTCTCTTTCTTGCTGTGATCATGTGACTTCCTGTGTGTCTGTAATCTATAATACAAGTGCACGCTCCTCTGCATTTCACCCCTCATAAACCTCTCCACACATTTATTTTTTTATCTTGGCGCACCACGATGGGCCAGCATCAGCACTGGGCATACTCAGGCAGGTGCCAGGGCCACTGCATATTGGGAGGACCCGCCTCATTTCCTGGGCAGCCCATATGCAGGACCGTGCAGTAACCAGGACTGTCAGCCAGGGGCAAATTTACCATTGGGAGAGACTTTCTTTGTCAGTTCTTGTATTCTCCTGTTTCTTTCTTTCACCTGTTATTCCATTTTTTTCCTTTAATTTTTTCTGTCATTCCTTCTATTCATTCTGTCTTTTCTTCTGTTATTGTTTCTTTCCTTCCAGCTCTATTTTTCTCTCATTCCTTCTCCCTCCTTTTTTCTGTCTTTCTTTTTATTCTTCCTTTTTTTCTGTCATGCATTCAATCTCTATTCTTTGCTTCTTTTGTTCTATTTTATTCTTTCTTTCTAATCTTTTTATTTCTATCTATTTTTTGTTTCTTTCTTTCATCTGTTATGCCATTCCTTTTCTTTCCTTATATTTATTTCTGTCATTCTTTCTTTTCTTCCAGTGCATTTTCTCCTATTTTTCGTGTCTGTCATACATACATTCTCTTGTCTTTGTCAGTGCTTCTATTCTTTCCTTCTTGTCTTTTTCTTTCTATCTATTCTTTGTTTCTTTCTTTCATGTTATGCCATTCCTTTTCTTTTCTTCTGTCATTCCTTCTATTCATTCTGTCTTTTCTTATTCTATTGTTTCTTTCCTTCCAGCTTTTTTTCTCTCATTCCTTCTCCCTCCTTTTTCCCTGTCTTTTTTTTATTCTTCCTTTGTTTCTGTCATGCATTCATTCTCTATTCTTCTTTGCTTCTTTTGTTCTGTTCTTTCTTTCTAATCTTTTTCTTTCTATCTATTCTTTGTTTCTTTCTTTCATTTGCTATATCATTCCTTTTCTTTCCTTTTATTTATTTCTGTCATTCTTTCTATTCTTTCTTTTCTTCCAGCGTATTTTCTCCTATTTTTTGTGTCTGTCATACATACATTCTCTTGTCTTTGTCAGTTCTTCTATTCTTTCCTTCTAATCTTTTTCTTTCTATCTCTTCTTTCTTTCTTTCATCTGTTATGCCATTCCTTTCCTTCCTTTTATTTTCTTCTGTCATTTTTTCTATTCATTCAGTCTTTTCTTCTTCCGTCCTTTCATCTCCTTTTTTCTCGTTTTTTTTTGTTTCCGTCATCCATTTCGTTTTTTCCCTTTGCATTTATTTTTTTTTATTTCATTCTATTCTTATTTTATTTTTTGTGATTCCTTCTTTCTTTTCTGATTACATTTCTTCTGTTTTTCCTTCTATTATTTTTTTTTCTTTTTATTCATTCACCATACATGCTTACAAAAAGATGGGGCCCAGCCATTACATTACAATGGGGCATGAGGCAGGTTGTTTCACATAAATGGGGCAGTGGGGCAGATGAATGGGGCTGTGGGGCAGATGAATGGGGCAGATGAATGGGGCTGTGGGGCAGATGAATGGGGCTGTGGGGCAGATGAATGGGGCTGTGGGGCAGATGAATGGGGCTGTGAGGCAGATGAATGGGGCTGTGGGGCAGATGAATGGGGCTGTGGGGCAGATGAATGGGGCTGTGGGGCAGATGAATGGGGCAGTGGGGCTGATGAATGGGGCTGTGGGGCAGATGAATGGGGCTGTGGGGCTGATGAATGGGGCAGAGGGGCAGATGAATGGGGCAGTGGGGCAGATGAATGGGGCTGTGGGGCAGATGAATGGGGCTGATGAATGGGGCTGATGAATGGGGCTGTGGGGCAGATGAATGGGGCTGTGGGGCTGATGAATGGGGCTGTGGGGCAGATGAATGGGGCTGTGGGGCAGATGAATGGGGCTGTGGGGCTGATGAATGGGGCTGTGGGGCAGATGAATGGGGCTGTGAGGCAGATGAATGGGGCTGTGGGGCAGATGAATGGGGCTGTGGGGCAGATGAATGGGGCAGATGAATGGGGCTGTGGGGCTGATGAATGGGGCTGTGGGGCTGATGAATGGGGCTGTGGGGCAGATGAATGGGGCTGTGGGGCTGATGAATGGGGCTGTGGGGCAGATGAATGGGGCTGTGGGGCTGATGAATGGGGCTGTGGGGCAGATGAATGGGGCTGTGAGGCAGATGAATGGGGCTGTGGGGCTGATGAATGGGGCTGTGGGGCAGATGAATGGGGCTGTGGGGCAGATGAATGGGGCTGTGGGGCAGATGAATGGGGCTGTGGGGCAGATGAATGGGGCTGTGGGGCTGATGAATGGGGCTGTGGGGCAGATGAATGGGGCTGTGGGGCTGATGAATGGGGCTGTGGGGCAGATGAATGGGGCTGTGGGGCAGATGAATGGGGCTGTGGGGCAGATGAATGGGGCTGTGGGGCAGATGAATGGGGCTGTGGGGCTGATGAATGGGGCAGTGGGGCTGATGAATGGGGCTGTGGGGCAGATGAATGGGGCTGTGGGGCTGATGAATGGGGCAGTGGGGCTGATGAATGGGGCTGTGGTGCTGATGAATGGGGCAGATGAATGGGGCTGTGGGGCAGATGAATGGGGCTGTGGGGCAGATGAATGGGGCTGTGGGGCAGATGAATGGGGCTGTGGGGCTGATGAATGGGGCAGTGGGGCTGATGAATGGGGCAGTGGGGCTGATGAATGGGGCAGTGGGGCTGATGAATGGGGCAGTGAGACAGATGAATGGGGCTGTGGGGCAGATGAATGGGGCTGTGGGGCAGATGAATGGGGCTGTGGGGCTGATGAATGGGGCAGTGGGGCTGATGAATGGGGCAGTGAGACAGATGAATGGGGCTGTGGGGCAGATGAATGGGGCTGTGGGGCTGATGAATGGGGCTGTGGGGCTGATGAATGGGGCTGTGAGGAAGATGAATGGGGCAGTGGGGCAGATGAATGGGGCTGTGGGGCAGGTTGGATCCAGATGAATTGGCCAGTGGGGGGCATATACATGGGCCTGGGGGGCAGGTTGGCACGCCTCCCAACTGTCCCTGATTTGGAGGGACTGTCCCTCTTTTAAATCCAGGTCCCCCTGTCCCTCGTTGTTCTTTTGTCCCTCTTTGAGGTGTAACCCTGCACCAATAAATGATTAATTTGCCTATTTAGTGTGGGGGCGTGGCTTCACACAATCCCTAGATAAAGGGGCGTGGTCTAATTGAGCAATTGTCCCTCTTTTCCAGCCTGAAAAGTTGGGAGATGATGACCGTGGGAATTCTCCAAAGTGAAGAGACAACGTCGGACTACAAGAAAATGGCCGCCACGCAGCCGGCGTCAGCGACACACCTGGGTCCATATCCCGGAAAGAATCGTCATCTTGGAAGAAACGATCCGCGATGTGAATAAATTAGGCATTGCTGATGTGTGTACGATATAACGAGGCCCCCAAACAAACCCGTCCGGAGATAATCAAATAGTGGCTACGACAAAATGGCCGCCTCCTGTATTGCAGACTATTCTGGTAGCGGATATGAGTCGCCTGTGGCCTCCCTCTTGCGTGGTGCTGATGGCCGGCTGCTGAGCGGCTCCGTGTAGAGAAAGTTCGGCTTAGGCGGGCTCCTGGGTGAGGTGAGGCCGCGGGGCATGACGGGAGGAACAGGGGTCACTTTATCTTACCCTCCTCACCCTATCACTAGTGCAAATCATCTTGAAATGTAATCACCCCTCTGCACAATGGAGGATGAGGTGAGGGGCAGTTAGGCTGCTTTGGATTCCCTGTTACACCCTCACCCTGAATAAGAGCCTATCTTATATGTTTCCCCCCTGTACATACAGATTGCTCACATTAATCCAGACCTTCAACCTGAATAAGAGTCTATCTTATATGTTTCCCCCCCTGTACATACAGATTGCTCACATTAATCCGGACCTTCACCCTGAATAAGAGTCTATCTTATATGTCCCCCCTGTACGTACAGATTGCCCACATTAATCCGGACCTTCAACCTGAATAAGAGCCTATTTTGTATGTTTCCCACACCCTGTGCATACAGATTGCTCACATTAATCCGGACCTTCACCCTGAATAAGAGCCTATCTTATATGTTTCCCACCCCCTGTGCATACAGATTGCTCACATTAAAAATCATTCTACCTTCATCTATTGCATTTTCTGACACTTTAAGCATCCAAGATGGCGGCCCATGGAGGTGCAGGCTGCCTGCAAACAGGAAGTGCCTTCTGACTGTGCTGCTCTGCATTCTGGGATTGCTGACCTTTCCCTGACCCCAGCTCTGCTCTGTCTGAGCAAAGCACAGCTATGACCCCGCCCATAAACAGACAGTTGCCAGCTCTGCATCGCTGCTCTGGATCAAACCGCAGGAAGCTGCACGGCCAAGAGCGCTCACCTCTTATGTAGTCAATACCATACAACAATAGGGCCAGCCGACACCCGGTTTTCAGATTAAAACGTCCAGTTTTATTTGAAGTTCAAATTAAAATGTTCCATCCAAAAAACGATACAACAGGCATTTAAAATTATGAAAGGCGTCGACGCGTTTCGGGCAACATGCTCTTAATCATGACAATTTTTATGTGAGTGAAACCTCCAATATATATATACAAGTATGTAGACAATAATTAGCAATCTTATTTACCTAATTACACAACACTTTTCATGTGGGGGAGAGGGGAACACACCGGCATGATTTCATATGTCCAGTAGCCGCCGCTTGCTCCCTATCTGTTTCGTTTCCCCGCGCGCTCTCCTACACTCGGTCACAGGAACTGTAGACCAATAGTGTGCGTCCAATGACGTGTGCGGTTCCCATTCGCCCTCAACACACAACGTCATCAAGAGGGCAAAGACCGGCGTCATGTAGACAGGAGAGAGGGCGGAAATGTAACGAAACTAACCGAACCGGAAGCAAGATGCCGCTACACATCCACATCCACCCTCACCAAATAGGAGGACAGAGCCACAATGAAACTCACAAAGGTACATCATAATATATGACCACAAAATATGTATATTTGCTGACTATTACACACGGCACCATATAGCCGTTACTTGCCGTCTAATTACAGATAATATATCGTGTTCTAATCAGCTGAAAGAGCAGATGTTACAGTAATATAAACAAGCAGTCTTACAACGCATACCGTATATACTGGAGTATAAGCCAAGTTTTTCAGCCCACTTTTTGGGCTGAAAAAAGCCGCCTCGGCTTATACTCGAGTCAGTGCCGAAATGGAGGAGAAAAAGGGGCCAGGCCCATTCATTTCCCGCCCCCGTGCCGGCTCCCGCACTCACCTTCTTACTTGCAGCTGTTCCTCCGCACCTCATGTGCCGGGGACGGGATGCCGCTCAGCGTCTCCGGGGGGGCCTCCCTCGGGCCGGCCTGGACGGTGGCAGGAAAGGGTAAACGGGTCCAGCTTGGTTTTGGTCTGCTTTAATATATACTCCCCAGAGATGTGTCATAGTCCAGAACAGAACCGATCGGGCAGGACGCGCAGCGACGGAGGGCAGGGCACGCCGGCCGGGGGCGGTGATGCGCACGTTCTGGGCCGGCTCCCGCACTCACCCTCTCACTTCCAGCTGTTCCTCCGCACCTCATGTGCTGGGGACGGGATGCCGCTCAGCGTCTCCGGGGGGGGGGCGGCCTGGACGGTGGGGAGGGGGGCGGCGGTGCTCTGCGCCATTGTGCCGGTAGGGCGGGGACCGGAGCACACTGTGCAGCCCAGCGCCAGGCGCCGCAACGGAGGGCAGGGCACGCCGGCCGGGGGCGGTAACACGCACGTTCTGGGCCGGCCTCTTAAGATGCTTCTACGGACAGGCTGTGCAAACGAGAGGTAAGTGTGTATACCGTATATACTCGAGTATAAGCTGAAAAAAGCCGCCTCGGCTTATACTCGAGTCAATAACTTGTTCCATTTTTTTATGGTAAAATTAGGTGCCTTGGCTTAAATTCGGGTCGACCTATACTCGAGTATATACGGTAATTCCTATTCATAATAGCTAATATTATATTTGGTCCTATTTTCAGCAGATATTACATGATTACAAGCCTATAATCTTACAGAAAAGTCACCAAAAAGGACAGATAGTACTAATAATTATAAAGCTGGGACAAAATACCCCCAAGGGAGCCAAAAAGGGGGAATAGAGGGGAGAAAAAAAAACAGCCCGATACAAGAGGGACATAATCCCGTAAGAACAGATCTACACCTGGAATTGAGTCCAGACGGGATGTGGGTCTGCAACTTTAAAATCCCAAAAACCTCTCTTTGAAGAATCCTGGCCTGTAAGTCTCCACCTCTGGGTCCTAAGCTCACTTTTTCTATGGCCATGCACGAGAAACTGGAGAAGTCTCCTGCGTGTAGATTACAAAAATGACGGTTCACATTAGATGCTGGCGTTCTGGATGAGGGTGACTAGATGTTCCGCCATTCTTCTTTTGAAGAGTCTGGTAGTACACCCCACATATTGGATATTACATGCCTTACATGTTATGTAATATATAAGATTTTTAGTATTGCAATTCATAAAATCCTCTATACACAATCTATCTCCAGTGACTGTGGACCTAAACTCATTCCCTTGGCAGACATGTTTACAAATATTACATCTTGCCCCGCTACATCTAAAGAAACCTTTACAATTTAGCCATGTGGACGAAACCCTAGATTCTTTGCTAAAGAGACTTGGGGAAAGTTTTTTACCTAATGTCGGTGGTTTCCTATTGACCTCTCTAATGCCCTGTTGTACAGCTTAATTGGGGATCCCACCCACCTGTACTTTATCCCACTCTCCTCTCCTCAATATGTGATGCTTCTGAGTCAAGATGGCGGCGCCCGTATCCTAGAGTCCTGAACAGAGTTGCAGCCCAGTGGGGGAAAGAATAATAAGTAACTAAAAACTTAAAATATATTAATTTTAGATGCTGGGGAATCATTTTTAAAAGTTTGAGCTTTTCATCAAATCATGGTGAAGGTCCGGTTTAAACCCCCAGAACCCTAAGGACTGGACCCTGTGATTGATATCTATTCGGGGGAGGGGTGCAGTTAGGCAGTATGCATACAACATGATTTTTACTTAAACCGGACCTTCACCAGGATTTATTGAAAAGCCCAAACCCTTATAAAACGATTCCCCAGCATCTAACGTTAATATATTTTACGTTTTTAGTCACTAACTTATTATTCTTTCCCCCACTGGGCTGCAACTCTGTTCAGGACTTTAGGATACGGGCGCCGCCATCTTCACTCAGAAGCATTACACTGAGGAGAGGAGAGTGGGATAAAGTGCCAGGGGGTGGTTTACAGCTGTGCTTTGCTCAGACAGAGCAGAGCTGGGGTCAGGGAAAGGTCAGCAATCCCAGAATGCAGAGCAGCACAGTCAGAAGACACTTCCTGTTTGCAGGCTGCCTGATGTTCCATGAGCCACCATCTTGGATGTTTAAAGGCTCATAACATGCAGTAGATGCAGGTAGGATGATTTTTAATATGAACAATCTGTATGTACAGGGTGTGGGAAACATATAAGATAGGCTCTTATTCAGAGTGAAGGTCCGGATTAATGTGGGCAATCTGTATGTACAGGGTGTGGGAAACATATAAGATAGGCTCTTATTCAGGATGAAGGTCCGGATTAATATGAACAATCTGTATGTACAGGGTGTGGGAAACATATAATATAGGCTCTTATTCAGGGTGAGGGTCCGGATTAATGTGGGCAATCTGTATGTACAGGGTGTGTGAAACATATATGATAGGTTCTTATTCAGGGTGAAGGTCCGGATTAATGTGGGCAATCTGTGTGTACAGGATGTGGGAAACATATAAGATATGCTCTTATTCTAAGTATGTCACACACCCCGCTTCAGATAGTAAATCATTAGTCATGGTTATACTCACCGCTAGGTGGCACTGTTTACAGAGAAGTCCAGAAAGCAACAAGCCCCTCCCGGTCTATACATACCTGGTACCTCCCAACAATTCCCCAGTGTTCTTCTCTGCAAGGTGGCGACAAGACAGAAGAAAGAAGTCTCCAGCTTGCAGGTAGCCGGGGTCAGACCCCGCCCCCCCCCCCCCCATGGTCTATTTCTGCCCGGCCTTTTTTTGTTTAGTCCCTTTATTATACATGGTAGCCTCCCAGCTTAGGCTGTAGGCCGGGCAAGGGTAGATGGCACTCAGAGTGCCTAGGAGATTAGCTCCTCCGCTAGACCCTATCTTACGGGGCAATTGCGGTTTTCCGGTCTGGTGATCCGGAGTTGGGATGCCCTGGCCCTTTTGTCCCTACTAGATCTCCCAGTTGGGTCCCTTCTCCCTGTGCCCTTGGGGTTGGGGGGGGGGGTCCCTGTGATGCCAGGTGTCTGTGTGTGTTTTGGGGGGGGGGGCTCTGCTGGGCCCCCCCCCGGACTGTGTTTCCTTTCAGGGGTCGGGCGGCGTGTGGGTCACCGGCCCGCCGCCCTGTGTGGTGTTTTTACTGCGGGCACCATGTCCGTGGCGCCCGCTACTGTTATCTGGTCGGGGGGGCAGGGCGCCTTCTCGGTGCGGGTGCCTCTGGTGCCCGCGGTTGTGCTCTCCCCGGCGTTGGCTAAGTGTGCGGGCGGGGCCGGCCGGCGTCTGTGCTGCCGGCCCGCTCGGCTGTCGGTGCGGGCGCCATTGGCTGGGCGCCCGCCTTCGGCTTGCTCTGTGGAGGTGGTGGGGGGCGGGGCCGGGGCTTCGCTCTGATTGGTGGCGGGCGCCCTTCCTTTCCCCCTGCTGCTTCCTCGCGGTGCCGCCATTACTGCTTCGGTCGTCTGCCCTGTGTTAAGGTAGACTGGGGCGGTTGTTGTAGTTAAGGTGGATCTCCCGGCTGGGGGCTCTTTTTATTGCTATTATTGCAGGATAGTTGGCATGCTGGGTGCCCTATTGGGCTTTTCCCTGGCTTTTCCATGGTAGCCATAGTTATGGATTATGCTAGTACTTATGCTTAGTTATATGTTTTTGTGCATGTATATGTATATATATATATATATATATATATATATATATATATATATATATATAGATTCCTGTTTTCTGATTGATTCATGCTATTGTACCTTGTCCATGTGCTTGTGTGACTATTGTCTCTTTTTTTTTTTTTTTTTTTTTTTTTTTAGATCCTGGGATCCCACACGGCAGGGCTCTCCCGGTCTTATATACCTGGCTAGGGGGGTTTTTTGTCCTTACCTTCCCTTTATTGGCTTTTTTGCAAATTTCCCCATTTCAGGGCCGTAATTAAATTCTATTAAGGGGCATCCCGGGTCGCGTATTGCGTAAATCCCTGGGTAGTGCGATTACCATAATTTCACCATATGGAGGCTACCAGAGATACCGGAAACAGCCCTTCGGGGCAGTCCAGGCTCTGCGGGGGGTGTGGGACTCCGCTCCCAGGGGATGATGTCATTATATGTATTCCATGTGCACAACGGAACATTGAGCGCCAGTCCGGCACTCCGGTGCCTGGTACTTCTTCGGCCGCGCCGTCTCCCTCCCCTCCTCGCCTGTTCCGGACCCCGTGTGACGTTGTTGTTGGGGGTGATTCGCAATCCGAGGTATGCACCCGATTGGCCAGCCTCGAGAAAATGTTTTCCGCTGTGGTCGCGCAGAAGGCTCCGGCTAAGAAACACCTGTCTCCGCCTCCGCCGGACTCGGATGAGGAGGTTATTGAGGTTCTGGATTGGCCAGATCGTCCCCTTGAAGAGGGTGAGCTTGTTGAGGAATTAGAGGATCCCGAGGTTCAGCAGTTGCTGGGCGCTGAGGGTGACCAGACTGAGGGGCACGTTCCCGATACGCCTTCCATTCTGGCCCAAATGTTTGAGGTTTTGGATTTGGATCCGCCTGAAGCTGCTCCTCGGCCCAAGGGTCAGCTTTTTGGGGTGTCCAAGCCGCGCTTGGAGTTTCCCAGTCAACAGCATTTCGAGGATGTTGTCCTTAAGGAATGGGAGCAACCTACGCGTCTCGTTGGAGTGCCGCCTAGTTGGGATAGAAAGTATCCCTTTCCGGCGGACTTGGTGAAGCGTTGGTCTGTCCCTCCTGAGGTTGATGCTCCGGTCTTGGGACTGTCTAATACGGCGGTTGTACATTCTCCTGACACGACTTCTCTCAAGGACGGCGAGGATCGCCGGATTGATCAGCTGGCCCGTCATGGTTTTGTCTGTGCGGGTTCGGTTTTGAGGCCTGTTTGTGCGTCGGCACTTTTGTTGTTGGCGGTTAGGTCTATTGTCAGGGATTTATGTGTGGATCTTGATCCTACTTGTGATGAGTTTCTGGCTCTTAAGCGCTGTGATTCCTTCTTGTCATTTATTCTGGCCGCCCAGGATGATGCCATGTTGATGTGTGGCAGGGCAACGGCTCTGTTGGTAGCTATCCGCCGCTCAGTGTGGTTGAGGCAGTGGACGGTTGATTTTAATTCCAAGAGATCGCTCACGGCTCTTCCCTTTCTGGGTCTGAGGCTTTTCGGTGAAAAGCTGGATTCTGTAGCCAGGGGAGGTAAGTTACCTCAGCGCAAGAAATTTCGTCGCTCCTTTCGGGGGGCGGCCCCCTTCAATCCTTCCTTTCGGGGGGCCAGAGCCGGCAGGGGTGCGGGCTTCTCGGCCTCCAGGGGCGCCAGTTGGAATAGGGGTAGAGGCCGTGGCCGTCCCGTTCACGTCTGGGGCGCCAAGCCCAAGCCAGCTGACAAGCCCACTCAGCAATGAGGGGGCGCCCTCACCCTTACGGGTGGGGGGGCGGTTGCGACTCTTCTCCCGGGTATGGGACCAGGAGGTCTCGGACAGGTGGATCCGGGAGGTGGTGTCGGCCGGTTACAAGCTGGAGTTTGAGTCCCGCCCTCCTCCAAGGTTTTTCAGGTCTCGTGTCCCTTTAGATCCTTTGGCCGCGCAGGGGCTCCTGGCGGCGGTAAGGAAACTTCTGGAATTGGCAGTCATCTGCCCGGTCTCGCCTTTGGAGGTGGGGCGCGGGTATTATTCCAATCTCTTCACTGTACCCAAAAAGGATGGGTCGTTCCGTCCCATCCTGGATTTGAAGTTTCTCAACCGGTTTATTCGTCCTCGGAAGTTTCGCATGGAAACTCTGCGGTCTGCGATCGGTTTGCTTCGGCAGGGGGACTTTATGACGTCCATAGACATCAAGGATGCATACCTTCACATTCCGATTTTTCCGGCTCATCAGAGGTTTCTTCGCTTTGTGGTGGAGGATCGGCATTTCCAGTTTGTAGCTCTTCCATTCGGCCTCACCTCGGCTCCGAGAGTGTTCACCAAGGTGTTGGCGGGAGTGTTGGCCCTGATCAGAGCTCAGGGGATTCGCATTGTGCCTTACCTGGACGATCTTCTCATCATGGCGCCTTCCTTCAGTCAAGCGGAAGGGGACACCAGCATGGTGGTGTCTATGCTGGAGAGGTTCGGCTGGGTGATCAACTACCCCAAGTCCTCTCTGGTTCCGGCCAGGGTGGTGACCTTTCTGGGGATGTCCTTGGACTCTTGCCAGCACAGAGTTTTTCTCCCTCAGGCCAAGGTTCTTTTGATTCAGGAATTGGCTCAGCTTCTTCTTTCCAATCCTCGCCCGTCCATCCGGCTAGGGATGAGACTGGTGGGGTTGATGGTAGCCTCTTTCGAGGCAGTTCCCTTCGCGAGATCTTATATTGATTGGTGTGAGGCTAGATCTTTGCCCTGCCGGGTCTTTTCTATTTCTAGGATTTTGGAATTTCTTCAATCAGGGCTGGACTCTGGTCTTCAGCTGAGTACTTTGAAGGGGCAGGTTTCTGCTTTGTCTATCTTTTTTCAGAGGTCATTTGCACTCCATCCTTTGGTCAAGACTTTTTTCCATGGGGTTTCGCATCTGCGGCCTCCTAGGAAGCCTTTGCTGCCTGTTTGGGATTTGAATTTGGTTCTCTCTGCTCTTCAGGCTCCTCCTTTTAAGCCTTTGCAGGATATTGCTCTGTCTACTCTGACTCAGAAGGTTGCCTTTCTGGTGGCCATCACTTCGGTTCGGCGTGTTTCGGAGTTGGCAGCCTTGTCGATTCAGGCTCCTTATTTTGAGAAACATCAGGACAAAGTGGTTTTTCGCTTCAAGCCAGACTTTCTCCCTAAAGTGGTCTCTGCTTTTCATCTTAACCAGGACATTGTTCTTCCTTCCTTGTGTCCTAAGCTTAGGAATGACATGGAGAGGGTTTTGCCCTGTTTGGACGTGGTACGCTGTTTGAAGTACTATCTGCGTACTACGTCTTCTTTTCGTAAGACTGATGCCTTTTTCGTGGAGCCCTGTGGGGCTAGGAAGGGTTTGGCTCCGGCTAAGTCTTCCATTAGCAAATGGATTCGTCAGGCGATTGTTGGGGCCTACTCTGCCAAGGGGAAGGATCCTCCTTTTCGTGTTACTGCTCATTCTACTCGTGCTGTTGGAGCGTCCTGGGCTTTTCAGCACCAGGCTTCGGTTGATCAAGTTTGTAAGGCTGCTACTTGGTCTTCGGTTCACACTTTTTCCAAGTTTTATAAGGTTGATGTGCGGGCCTCAGCGGATGCTGTTTTTGGCCGCAAGGTTCTGCAGGCTGCAGTGGTTTGAGTTTTATCTGCGTTATTGCCTGGTTTGGATACCCACCCTTTTTGGACACTGCTGTTGGATGTCCCAAGTGTAATAATAATTAGTAAATGAAGTGGGGTGTGTGACATACTTAGAATAATACCATTTTGTGATTCTCACCTGTAAAATGGGTATTATAAGTATGTCACACACCCCACTTCACCCGCCCTTTTTGGTATCCTGGTTCTTTATATAGTGAAGCTTTTTTGTTATAATTGAGGGTTACCGTTGGTTTTTTTCCTGGTACCTTGTCTTATTGCTGTTTGAATTACTGGGGAATTGTTAGGAGGTACCAGGTATGTATAGACCGGGAGGGGCTTGTTGTTTTCTGGACTTCTCTGCAAACAGTGCCACCTAGCGGTGAGTATAACCCATGCTTAATGATTTAGTAACCTGAAGCGGGGTGTGTGACATACTTAGAATACCCATTTTACAGGTGAGTATTCACAAAATGGTATTATTCAGGGTGAAGGTTCGGATTAATGTGAGCAATCTGTATGTACAGGGTGTGGGAAACATATAAGATAGGCTCTTATTCAGGGTGAAGGTCCGGATTAATGTGGGCAATCTGTATGTACAGGGTGTGGGAAACATATAAGATAGGCTCTTATTCAGGGTGAAGGTCCGGATTAATGTGGGCAATCTGTATGTATAGGGTGTGGGAAACATATAAGATAGGCTCTTATTCAGGGTGAAGGTTCGGATTAATGTGAGCAATCTGTATGTACAGGGGGGAAACATATAAGATAGGCTCTTATTCAGGGTGAGGGTCCGGATTAATGTGAGCAATCTGTATGTACAGAGGGGGGGGAAACATAAGATAGGCTCTTATTCAGGGTGAGGGTCCGGATTAATGTGGGCAATCTGTATGTACAGGGCGTGTGAAACATATATGATAGGTTCTTATTCAGGGTGAAGGTCCGGATTAATGTGGGCAATCTGTATGTACAGGGTGGGGGAAAAATATAAGATATGCTCTTATTCTGGGTGAGGGGCCCCTTTAATATGGGGCATCCCAATTTAGGATGCCGCACTATGTGCGCCATCTTTCTACATAACCCTAGAAACCTTTCCTCTGCTCCCACGGTGCGCGCATGCTCTCGTCCAATCAGCACTGTATGTTGTGCACATTAAAGCGGAACAAAACCTATTGTCGTAAACCTATTTGGACTGTACTGGGTTTTGTTCCCTGCTCTGGGGGGATGCCCCGCTGCGTGCACCCCCCCGATCACCCAGTATCAACTCCCCTTTCCCCAGTCCCGCGGAGCATGTGCAGGCTCTCATCCAATCAGAGCTGTTTGCTGTGCATATGAACGCTTGGCAAATGGCTCAACGCCGCAGTTGGGAGCGGGACAGCGGTCGCAATCTCCAGGCGCTGGCAACGCTCCCGTCCCCCCAAGCCTGGCTAAATGGCTGGTGGTGGGGGGGGGCACAGCCCAGTTCTGTCGGCGATGCAGCCGCTCTCGCTCCCCAACACGGTTCACGCAGCGCGGCGTCCCGAATCTGGGGCAGGGAATCAGCCACTAGCCTGATGAATTGGGGCATGTGCCCACGGAACGCGTGGCTCCTGGTGCAGTAGGTGGCGGGGAGACTCATTACTGGCTTGTTTGGTCTGATTTTTTGTGGCATATTTGGTATTTATTGGCATTTCTTGGTCTGATTGATTAGAGTATTTATATTGGTTATTAGATTTTTTATGGGATATTTATTCGCTTTTGTTTTTTTTATCACATATTGTGTATATATATGTTTATTGATTGGTTGCACTTTAGAGTCACTTAGGATCTGGATCTGGGCAGGATTTGCTCATTATTTGCATTGTTGTGTCACTTATATATATTTATATCTTTATATGCTGATTGTTATTCTCCCCATCACCTTTATGTTGCTTTGTCCTGTATCTTTTTAATCATGTAGATTGTGTGTAGTGATTAAATGGAATAAAATTTTCTTTGACAAATATGTTTTTTGTGAGTGCCTCCCTGTACAATGTTGTGTTAACGGGGGCAGGGAATCAGGCGGACCTGCAGTCTTATAGACTCCAATGCTGCTTCAGGTCCACTTTAAAGTGCGCCAACACCGTTTTCTTCTGGGGAAAACGCTGCGGGTGGGGGGGGAAACGGTGGGAGCGGTGGGGAAAATGCTGCGGGGGGGGGGAAACGGTGGGGGCGGTGGGGAAAATGCTGCGGGGGGGGGGGGGAACGCTGCGGGTGGAGGGCGGTGGGAGGGAAACGCTGCGGGTGGAGGGCGGTGGGGGGGGGAAACGCTGCGGGTGGAGGGCGGTGGGGGGGGAAAGCGCTGCGGGTGGAGGGCGGTGGGGGGGGAAAGCGCTGCGGGTGGAGGGCGGTGGGGGGGGAAGCGCTGCGGGTGGAGGGCGGTGGGGTAAGCGCTGCGGGTGGAGGGCGGTGGGGGGGGGAAGCGCTGCGGGTGGAGGGCGGTGGGGGGGGGGAAAGCGCTGCGGGTGGAGGGCGGTGGGGGGAAAACGCTGCGGGTGGAAGGCGAGGAGAGGGGGGAAAACGCTGCGGGTGGAGGGCGGTGGGGGGAAGCACTGCGGGTGGGGGTGGAAGCGCTGCGGGTGGAGGGCGGTGGGGGGGGAAACGCTGTGGGTGGGGGGGAAACGCTGCGGGTGGAGGGGAAAACGCTGCGGGTGGCAGGCGACGAGAGGGGGGAAAACGCTGCGGGTGGAGGTCGAGGAGGGGGGGAACACAGAGGGTGGAAGGCAAGGAGGGGGGGAAACGCTGCATGAGGGGGGGGGGGGTGGGGAAAAAAAAGGTGCGCGAGGAGGGGGGGTGGGGAAAAAAAAGGTGCGCGAGGAGGGGGGGTGGGGAAAAAAAAGGTGCGCGAGGAGGGGGGGTGGGGAAAAAAAAGCTGCGCGAGGAGGGGGGATGGGGGAAAAAAAGCTGCGCGAGGAGGGGGGGGAAGCTGCGCGAGGAGGGGGGGTGAAAACGCTGTGGGTGATAGGGGAACGCTGTGGGAATAGGGTGAATGGAACACTGCAGGGCGGAGTCTGAGGGGGGAACCCTGCGGGGTGAGTGTTGTGGGCACTTAATGGGATGAGGGTGGAGGATTCGGTTGGTGGTCAGTCCATTCTACCCTCTGATTGTTGTCCCTCTTTTTATCCCCGTCCCTCCCTTCAGGCCGAGCGTCCCGCTGGTTTCTCCCGGCAACATGCCGTCCTGCATCGTGAGGGGCTGCACCTTCCAGTGGAAGAACCGAGACCCCAACATCATCCTCCACGCGTTCCCCAGCAACGTGGACATCATCAGGAGCTGGCTCCTGCAGTTCCGCCATCAGTTCGACAACCTGGACGAGATGTGCTGCAAGGTGCTGACGGCCACCAAGGGCACCTACCGCATCTGCTCGCAGCACTTCACCGAGGACTGCTACTACCACAAGGGCATGCGGCTCGCCCTGAAGAAGGAGGCCCTGCCCACCATCTTCCCCGACGAGAAGGCCATCGCCGACAAGGCCAAGGCGGCGAGGAAAAGGCGCCGGCGAGGTGACGTTCCCTGGCCGGGTGACCCCTCCCCTCCCCCCAGAATTGGATTGTGGGAAAGCTAGCGTGGCTTCCCCCTCTTCGGTGGGCGGGTTTCCTCTGAAAGTTATTAAGGTAGAGTACGAAGACCAGGCGCCTCCTATGTCGGTGCAGGAGGCGGAGCCTGAGATCCAGCCCACCCTGATCTCGGAGGACGGCTATTATATCTCTATGCAGTCCTACAACCGCCTGCGGGAGCGGGGCGTCGGCTGCCGGGAGGCATTCCTGGAGAGGAGGCGGTCACTCGCCGACAACGCCGAACACCCGTCTGGCACAAGGCCCTAGCCCACCCCTCCCCCCCTTCCAATAGCAATGGCGGAGGCAAGGCGAGTATTCACAAGAACAATACAGCTGGAGTTCTCTATCAGAAAGTACAATACAGCAGGAGGGGTCCATCCTACTTTCCCATCATTCCTCTGATCTTCATCCTCTTTATATGGCCCTTAACCCCTCCCCCTCCCCAGCATTCTACAATACAGCTGGGGGGGTCCATTCTACTTTCCCATCATTCCTCTGATCTTCATCCTCTTTATATGGCCCCTAACCCCTCCCCCTTCCCAGCATTCTACAATACAGCTGGAGTGTCCCATCCCACTTTCCCATCATTCCTAACTCCTCCCTCTTCCCAGCATTCTCTTTCAGGAAGTGTTGCATTGGGTTGTGGTCCACCCTTGTGTTCCGATCTCAGCTGGCTTCTTCTGCACAACCCCATAAAAAAAGACCCCTCCCCAAACTGATTGCATCTTACATCATCACGGAAACTCCGCCCATGGAACAAGCCCCGCCCTTCACTCACCCCGCCCTTCACTCACTGCTGCCTTAAAAGGTCGTATCACTAAAAAACAAATGGTGTCCTGAAGCTTCGTAAACGCAAATGCATGAAGTTGACTGTTATGCTCCGCCCCCAGGACTCAAACGTCAACCATGATTGGAGGAAAGTGTTTCCGGTCACATGGTTTTAGTATAACTGGGACGCGCTATGACGGTTCCATTGCCTTAAGGAATGTCTGTCTGCTTTTATGATGTAAATATGTAAATTACCTTCACACCACCTCTGTTATTAAAGGTTTTTTTTTTCAGTGTTCTTTTTTTTTCGTGTCTTATTCACTGTCTGTGGCACCAACAATGAGACAATGGTTATTACATGCCAGGAGGACATCCCGGCCACTATAGATCTCCTTCCAGTGGTCTAGTAGCCATAGCTAGTAATGTTATTACATGCACGGAGGGCATCCCGGCCACTATAGATCTCCTTCCAGTGGTCTAGTAGCCATAGCTAGTAATGTTATTACATGCACGGAGGGCATCCCGGCCACTATAGATCTCCTTCCAGTGGTCTAGTAGCCATAGCTGGTAATGTTATTACATGCACAGAGGGCATCCCGGCCACTATAGATCTCCTTCCAGTGGTCTAGTAGCCATAGCTAGTAATGTTATTACATGCACGGAGGGCATCCCGGCCACTATAGATCTCCTTCCAGTGGTCTAGTAGCCATAGCTGATAATGTTATTACATGCAAGGAGGGCATCCCGGCCACTATAGATCTCCTTCCAGTGGTCTAGTAGCCATAGCTGGTAATGTTATTACATGCAAGGAAGGCATCCCGGCCACTATAGATCTCCTTCCAGTGGTCTAGTAGCCATAGCTGGTAATGTCATTACATGCCAGGAGGGCATCCCGGCCACTATAGATCTCCTTCCAGTGGTCTAGTAGCCATAGCTGGTAATGTTATTACATGCAAGGAAGGCATCCCGGCCACTATAGATCTCCTTCCAGTGGTCTAGTAGCCATAGCTGGTAATGTCATTACATGCCAGGAGGGCATCCCGGCCACTATAGATCTCCTTCCAGTGGTCTAGTAGCCATAGCTGGTAATGTCATTACATGCCAGGAGGGCATCCCGGCCACTATAGATCTCCTTCCAGTGGTCTAGTAGCCATAGCTGGTAATGTTATTACATGCAAGGAGGACATCCCGGCCACTATAGATCTCCTTCCAGTGGTCTAGTAGCCATAGCTGGTAATGTTATTACATGCACAGAGGGCATCCCAGCCACTATAGATCTCCTTCCAGTGGTCTAGTAGCCATAGCTGGTAATGTTATTACATGCAAGGAGGGCATCCCGGCCACTATAGATCTCCTTCCAGTGGTCTAGTAGCCATAGCTGGTAATGTTATTACATGCAAGGAGGGCATCCCGGCCACTATAGATCTCCTTCCAGTGGTCTAGTAGCCATAGCTGGTAATGTTATTACATGCCAGGAGGACATCCTGGCCACTATAGATCTCCTTCCAGTGGTCTAGTAGCCATAGCTGGTAATGTTATTACATGCCAGGAGGACATCCTGGCCACTATAGATCTCCTTCCAGTGGTCTAGTAGCCATAGCTGGTAATGTTATTACATGCCAGGAGGACATCCTGGCCACTATAGATCTCCTTCCAGTGGTCTAGTAGCCATAGCTGGTAATGTTATTACATGCAAGGAGGGCATCCTGGCCACTATAGATCTCCTTCCAGTGGTCTAGTAGCCATAGCTGGTAATGTTATTACATGCCAGGAGGACATCCTGGCCACTATAGATCTCCTTCCAGTGGTCTAGTAGCCATAGCTGGTAATGTTATTACATGCAAGGAGGGCATCCTGGCCACTATAGATCTCCTTCCAGTGGTCTAGTAGCCATAGCTGGTAATGTTATTACATGCAAGGAGGGCATCCAGGCCACTATAGATCTCCTTCCAGTGGTCTAGTAGCCATAGCTGATAATGTTATTACATGCAAGGAGGACATCCCGGCCACTATAGATCTCCTTCCAGTGGTCTAGTAGCCATAGCTGGTAATGTTATTACATGCAAGGAGGGCATCCCGGCCACTATAGATCTCCTTCCAGTGGTCTAGTAGCCATAGCTGGTAATGTTATTACATGCAAGGAGGGCATCCCGGCCACTATAGATCTCCTACCAGTGGTCTAGTAGCCATAGCTGGTAATGTTATTACATGCACGGAGGGCATCCCGGCCACTATAGATCTCCTTCCAGTGGTCTAGTAGCCATAGCTGGTAATGTTATTACATGCAAGGAGGGCATCCCGGCCACTATAGATCTCCTTCCAGTGGTCTAGTAGCCATAGCTGGTAATGTTATTACATGCCAGGAGGGCATCCCGGCCACTATAGATCTCCTTCCAGTGGTCTAGTAGCCATAGCTGGAAATGTTATTACATGCAAGGAGGAAATCCCGGCCACTATAGATCTCCTTCCAGTGGTCTAGTAGCCATAGCTGGTAATGTTATTACATGCAAGGAGGCCATCCCGGCCACTATAGATCTCCTTCCAGTGGTCTAGTAGCCATAGCTGGTAATGTTATTACATGCAAGGAGGCCATCCCGGCCACTATAGATCTCCTTCCAGTGGTCTAGTAGCCATTGCTGGTAATGTTATTACATGCCAGGAGGGCATCCCCGCCACTATAGATCTCCTTCCAGTGGTCTAGTAGCCATAGCTGGTAATGTTATTACATGTAAGGAGGGCATCCCGCCCACTATAGATCTCCTTCCAGTGGTCTAGTAGCCATAGCTGGTAATGTTATTACATGTAAGGAGGGCATCCCGGCCACTATAGATCTCCTTCCAGTGGTCTAGTAGCCATAGCTGGTAATGTTATTACATGCCAGGAGGACATCCCGGCCACTATAGATCTCCTTCCAGTGGTCTAGTAGCCATAGCTGGTAATGTTATTACATGCCAGGAAGGCATCCCGGCCACTATAGATCTCCTTCCAGTGGTCTAGTAGCCATAGCTGGAAATGTTATTACATGCAAGGAGGGCATCCCGGCCACTATAGATCTCCTTCCAGTGATCTAGTAGCCATAGCTGGTAATGTTATTACATGCAAGGAAGGCATCCCGGCCACTATAGATCTCCTTCCAGTGGTCTAGTAGCCATAGCTGGTAATGTTATTACATGCAAGGAGGGCATCCCGGCCACTATAGATCTCCTTCCAGTGGTCTAGTAGCCATAGCTGGTAATGTTATTACATGCAAGGAGGGCATCCCGGCCACTATAGATCTCCTTCCAGTGGTCTAGTAGCCATAGCTGGTAATGTTATTACATGCAAGGAGGGCATCCTGGCCACTATAGATCTCCTTCCAGTGGTCTAGTAGCCATAGCTGGTAATGTTATTACATGCCAGGAGGACATCCTGGCCACTATAGATCTCCTTCCAGTGGTCTAGTAGCCATAGCTGGTAATGTTATTACATGCAAGGAGGGCATCCTGGCCACTATAGATCTCCTTCCAGTGGTCTAGTAGCCATAGCTGATAATGTTATTACATGCAAGGAGGACATCCCGGCCACTATAGATCTCCTTCCAGTGGTCTAGTAGCCATAGCTGATAATGTTATTACATGCAAGGAGGACATCCCGGCCACTATAGATCTCCTTCCAGTGGTCTAGTAGCCATAGCTGGTAATGTTATTACATGCAAGGAGGGCATCCCGGCCACTATAGATCTCCTTCCAGTGGTCTAGTAGCCATAGCTGGTAATGTTATTACATGCAAGGAGGGCATCCCGGCCACTATAGATCTCCTTCCAGTGGTCTAGTAGCCATAGCTGGTAATGTTATTACATGCAAGGAGGGCATCCCGGCCACTATAGATCTCCTACCAGTGGTCTAGTAGCCATAGCTGGTAATGTTATTACATGCACGGAGGGCATCCCGGCCACTATAGATCTCCTTCCAGTGGTCTAGTAGCCATAGCTGGTAATGTTATTACATGCAAGGAGGGCATCCCGGCCACTATAGATCTCCTTCCAGTGGTCTAGTAGCCATAGCTGGTAATGTTATTACATGCCAGGAGGGCAGTCTGGCCACTATAGATCTCCTTCCAGTGGTCTAGTAGCCATAGCTGGAAATGTTATTACATGCAAGGAGGAAATCCCGGCCACTATAGATCTCCTTCCAGTGGTCTAGTAGCCATAGCTGGTAATGTTATTACATGCAAGGAGGCCATCCCGGCCACTATAGATCTCCTTCCAGTGGTCTAGTAGCCATAGCTGGTAATGTTATTACATGCAAGGAGGCCATCCCGGCCACTATAGATCTCCTTCCAGTGGTCTAGTAGCCATTGCTGGTAATGTTATTACATGCAAGGAGGGCATCCCGGCCACTATAGATCTCCTTCCAGTGGTCTAGTAGCCATAGCTGGTAATGTTATTACATGCCAGGAGGGCATCCCCGCCACTATAGATCTCCTTCCAGTGGTCTAGTAGCCATAGCTGGTAATGTTATTACATGTAAGGAGGGCATCCCGCCCACTATAGATCTCCTTCCAGTGGTCTAGTAGCCATAGCTGGTAATGTTATTACATGTAAGGAGGGCATCCCGGCCACTATAGATCTCCTTCCAGTGGTCTAGTAGCCATAGCTGGTAATGTTATTACATGCCAGGAGGACATCCCGGCCACTATAGATCTCCTTCCAGTGGTCTAGTAGCCATAGCTGGTAATGTTATTACATGCCAGGAAGGCATCCCGGCCACTATAGATCTCCTTCCAGTGGTCTAGTAGCCATAGCTGGAAATGTTATTACATGCAAGGAGGGCATCCCGGCCACTATAGATCTCCTTCCAGTGATCTAGTAGCCATAGCTGGTAATGTTATTACATGCAAGGAAGGCATCCCGGCCACTATAGATCTCCTTCCAGTGGTCTAGTAGCCATAGCTGGTAATGTTATTACATGCAAGGAAGGCATCCCGGCCACTATAGATCTCCTTCCAGGGGTCTAGTAGCCATAGCTGGTAATGTTATTACATGCAAGGAAGGCATCCCGGCCACTATAGATCTCCTTCCAGGGGTCTAGTAGCCATAGCTGGTAATGTTATTACATGCAAGGAAGGCATCCTGGCCACTTTTTTACCCTTTTAGTGTATTACTGCACATGCTTCCAAATGATCTAAATCGGTTTGTAGCTGCCTGCTGTCCTCTTTTGTGTTAATTATATTATGCAGCTTATTATCATCTGAAATTAATGATACGTTTCTGTTTAATCCATTCCCAATGTCATATATATATATATATATATATATATATCCATTAAAGAGAAGCCCAGAACTGATTCTTGTGGTACTCCGCTAGTAACCCTGATCAAAACAGAGTGTGTTACTATTGATGACCAGCCGCTGTTTCCTATCATTAGGCCAGTTACTCACCCAATCATTTACTTTTCTACCAATCTTTTATGTGGCACAGTATGAAATGCTTGTGTCTCCCCCTGATCCAGTCTTGAAATTACTATTTTATAAAAGCTGATCAGGTTTGTCTGGCAGGAGCGATTCCCCATGAATCTATGCTGGTAAGAAGGTCAGTTTCACAGACATACTGCAGGATTGTATCTCCTTCAAACATCTTACCCACAACAGATGTTAATCTTACTGGTCTGTAGTTCCCAGGTTCTCCTATAGAACCTTTTTGAATTTTGGCACCACATTTGCTGAACGTCAGTCCTGTGTAACAGCCCTTGTCATGGATTTTATAAATTTGAAAAATAATAGCTTGTCTATTACTGTATGAATCCCTTAATGAACGCCATCTGGTCCTGGGGATTTGTCTAATTTAATGTAAGGCATTGCTGCACCAATTCTTTTGTTAGATGGGTGACATTTAATGGAAAGTTTGGGCTTTTCACCTGGCATATCCCGTTCCTCTGTGAATATGGATGCAAAGAAGACCCTTAGTGAACTGGCTTTCTCCTTTTCCTCTATAGCTGCACCTTTCTAGCACACTTTCAGGTTTGTATCTTTTTACTGTTTATGTAGCTAAAGAAGCCAAAGACAAATCACCACTTCCTTATTAACCTGTATGACAACAAATGTCAGCCTGCCCACATGACCGCCCACAACCATTCAGGTTTGATGCGCAAGCTCACACGGAAAACCTGACTGGCAGTCATACAATGAATGAGGAAATGGTAGGCATTGGCATTGACTTACTTTTACTTCCGCGTATACTCACTGTCCAATCACTGCCTACAGTCTTACCCGGCCTTACTGCTCCCCCTCATCCAAGACATCCTAGTACATGTGTTTCCCTTTGCAATCTGCATAATGGATGCCGGAGCCATCCCTGCCATATTATAGTCCCCCTACAATATTAAAGGTTCAGTTCCATCCCATTAAGAGTGGCCATATCTGCCCCTGCCTATCACCTGTCCCTGCCTTAGTTGTAGCTGGGAGGCCCAGTGGCTCAAGTGCTGGCCAGGGTCCATATAATGTCAATTTCTATTTTCACTATATCCAGTCCAGGTCGTCCCACAATAATTACATGTGGGTATTCCGCCACCAGGTGGCGCAGTCCACTGCAAGATCCAAAGCTGTAGCTCCTCCCGTCCCCCTATAAAATTAGGTGTCTCAGTAGAATCCCCCAGAGTTCATCTTGCAGTGCTGCTGCTAGGATCGTCTTGGATACTCTCTCCTGAATACGGCAGCTGAGCGGGGCATTCTAAGCCTGTCAGCCGCTGCACTCCTATTCCCACTGTCTCCATATACCCATTTCTGCCTCCCAGCTTTGGCTGACGGGACGGTGAAGGTAGGTTGAACGCCGGGGTTCAGGCATTGACAGAGCTAGGCTCTAGGCCGCAGACCCTCCCTAAAGGGTAGCCGGCCATAGACGATGGTGAGCCTATTGGGGGGGGGGGAACCACTATATGCCCATGGGTTTTGCCCGTCTGTTCCCACAAGCTTTATTATTTGGTGTTTTGTGCATTTTTCTCCTGCTGGTTTGTGCTTGCCTTTTTTCTGTCGTCTGACATACCTACCTCCCTCGTTCCCTCGGCTCCTTCTCCTCTCCCCTCCATTTTTGACGCGTTGTGAGGGGGGGCGAGCGGCGCTGCTCGGCAGGGCCTTTGTTCTGAGCCGCGGCCTCGGTGATGCCCGTGCTGGGCGCTCTGCGTCGGTGGGGGTCCCTCCGTGGGCCGCCCGTCCTCTCTGCTCCTTCACTCTCCACAGCGCCATTTTCTATGGAGGCGCTTGTTTTCACGCCCGCAGTGGGGGGCGGGGCCGTGCGATGACGCTTTTTGCGTCAACGCTACGCGGCCCGCCCCTCGAGGATCGCATGAGGCTGGCTGTCCGGCGCCATCTTCACTGCTGCTGCCTGTTGTCCCCAGCGTGTCTTCTTATCTGCTTTTGCTCTTTCTGCTGCATGTGTTGTGGGATTCTCATGCCTCTTCGTCTGCTTGTGTCTTCTAGGTGGGCCTCTTGACAGCTAAGGGTTGTGGTTCCTCCCGGTCTCCAACCTCTCCCACCCCCCCTCCTCTCTCCGCGCCCTCTCCCATTAAGAGGGATCACTAAAAGAGGTACTAAATTGGGGATCTCTTAGGTTTGGGACGTTAGTGCCTTGTAACCTATATAACATTCACTATAATCACCATAATGGAGGCTTCTGGGGATAGTGAGATAGGGGCCCCTTCTAGACGGGTGAAGCTCTGTTCCATGTGCGGTACCAGCCCTCTGGGCTTTGGAGCATGATAGAGCGGGCGTATCTGCCCCTAGCCCTTTATTGCCTGCGGCCTCGCCAGCACCCCCACTATTGCACTCAGCCCGCAGCGAGGGGGAAGCCAGCAAGGGGTCACAAACTGATTTGGCATACCGGGTGGCCAGCCTTGAGAGACATTTATCTCGCACGGCTCCTGGGAAGGCAACGAGTAAGAAGCGGCACATCGAGACCGGTTCCTCGGATTTTGCTGATGATGATGGTTATCATCTTTTTGGAGGTCTGGGCTCAATGGAGGAAGGCGAGTTGTTTAAGGATTCCTTTTCCACTGGGGATCATTCGGCCGGCTATGACAGTGAGCCTGGCTCCTCCTCGGGCGAGGATATGTGGCTTCCTGACGATGCAGAGAAGTTGCTGACTTCTGTGTTTGAGACTTTGCATATTGTCTCCCCTAAAGCGGATAAGAGGAAGCAGGGTGATTTATTCCAGCCTGAGAGACAGAGGCTTGTCATCCCTGAGCAGGCTGATTTTTCCAATATGGTTTTCAAGGAGTGGGATAGGCCTAATAAGCTACCTTTGGTGCCTAAGGGCCTGGACAGGCGGTATCCCTTCCCGGAGGAGCTAGTCCACCTCTGGTCCCGCCCCCCCGATGTGGATTCCCCCGTGTCAGGGTTATCCAATACTACGGTTATGCCATTACCCGATGCTGCTTCCTTGCGCGATCCAGCTGACAGGCGTATGGATGAACTGGCTTGTCATGCATTCACCTTTGCTGGTGCTTGCCTTCGCACCGTGTGTGCCGCGGCAATTGTCTTCTTATCCATCAGAAAGAAGGTGAGACGTCTTGTAGATATTGCCAAGTCTCGCAAGCGGGTGGAGGAGTATAAAGACCTCAAAGCTTGCGTGGATTTTATTGCCTTTGTTGTCTCGGCTATGGACGATGGTGTCCGGCTCGGCACCAGGGTTTCGGCCCTGCTTGTTGCGCTCCGTCGCTCTCTCTGGCTGCGGTAATGGTCGGCTGATGCTGCGGCCAAGAAGTCGCTCATTAGTATCCCCTTCTTGGGGCACAGGTTATAACCTCCTGGTTAAGGATGGGAGACTCCCTCAGTGCCGAAAGCCTGCGCAGCCCTTTCTGGGTTCCTCGCCAAGGCCCCTCAGGCATGAGGAGGCGCCCTCACCCATCCGGGTGGGGGGACGGCTTCTGCTATTTGCTCATGTCTGGAGACAGCGCGTCTCAGATCGGTGGATTCAGGAGGTAGTGTCCTCCCGGTTACAAAATAGATCTGGCAGTCAGGCCGCCCCGAAGATTTCTTCAGTCTCGCATGTCCCAGAATCCTGTGATGGCACAGGGCCTGAGAATGGCCGTTCAGCACCTCCTGCGGCTAGGTGTCATTTGCCCTGTACCTCTTCAGGAGCAGGGTCAGGGGTTTTACTCCAACCTGTTCGCAGTTCCCAAGAAGGATGGAACGTTAAGACCTATCTTGGACCTGAAGGGTCTCAACAGGTTTGTAAAGGTCCGGCATTTCCGCATGGAAACCTTACGGTCAGCGGTGAGCTCGATTCGGCCCGGCGACTTCATGACCACGGTGGACATCAGGGATGCCTATTTGCACGTCCCTATATTCCAGGGACACCAGAGGCTTCTGAGATTTGCTCTGGAGGACCAGCATTATCAATTTGTGGCTCTGCCATTGGGGATATCATCAGCCCCCCGGGTTTTCCCCAAGGTGCTGGCAGGCATCATGGCTGTTCTGAGGAATCAGGGCATTCATGTGCTGCCTTATCTGGTCGATTTACCGATTGCGGCTCAGCCCCCTTAGCAGGCCGAGAGCGACACGCGGACGGTGTTATCCACTCTCGAGGAGTTCAGTTGGGTAATCAACTATCCCAAGTCTTCAATCACTTCCTCAACGGTAAAGTCCTTCCTGGGCACGACGATAGACACCTCTCAGGTCAAGGTGTTCCTACCACAGCAGAAAGTGGTGGGGCTTCAGACGCAGGTGCAGGCCTTGCTGTCTTGTTCACGACCGCCGATCCGTCTGGGGATGCAACTGGTGGGTCTGATGGTGTCCTGCTTCGAAGCAGTGCCCTTCGCTCAGTTCCACATGAGACATCTTCAATTGAACCTGCTGGCCGGCTGGGATCAGATGTAGGAGTCGCTGGAACAGGAATTTTCTCTGCCCCCCCCCCCCCGGTCAGTCGGTCTCTTTTGTGGTGGCTGGACCCCAGGAACCTGTTGTTGGGCAAGTTTTTTCTGACTCCCCGGTGGGAGATAGTTACCACGGATGCCAGTCTGACCGGCTGGGGAGGCGTCTGGCAGACGCTGAAGTTCCAGGGTCAGTGGGGTCCGCAGGAGAACCATTTGCCCATAAATCTCTTGGAGTTGACAGCAATCCGGACGGTGCTTCTTCAATTGACTTCCCAGCTAAGGGGCCGTGCGGTACAGGTTCGCTCGGACAATCAGACTGCTGTCGCCTACATCAATCATCAGGGCGGGACTCGGAGCAAGCGAGCCCTCAAGGAGGTGACCCAGATTCTGACCTGGGCAGAGGAGAATGTTCCCTGCATCTCGGTGGTTTACATCCCCGGGGTAGACAACCAGGAGGCAGACTCCCTGAGCAGGGGGGCCTCTCGTCTGGGGGAATGCTCTCTCAGCAACAAGATCTTTCACGCTCTGTGTCTCCGCTGGGGTCAGCCGGATGTTCACCTGTTCACAGACACAATCACAAGCTCCCACGGTTCGTTTCTCTGTCAAGAGATGCGCTGGCATTCGCCACAGACGCTTTAGCAATTCCTTGGATGGAGTTCAGGCTCCTTTATGCATTTCCTCCGTTTCCGCTCCTGGGCCGAGTGCTGTGCAAGATAGCCCAGGAGGGGGTCCCAACCATCCTGGTGGCTCCTCGTTGGCCGAGAAGGAGTTGGTTTGCAAACATAGTTCAGATGTCAGTGGATCGTTACATCATGCCCGATGACCCAGGGCTTCTCACACAGGAGTCGCTGTGGCACCCCAATTTACAGACGCTGGCTTTGACGGCCTGGCTATTGAGACCTCAATCCTGATGGAATAGGGGCTGTCTGCCACGGTTGTGCGTACCATGGTTCAGGCATGGAAGAAGTCTTCTTCCATGATATATTACAGTGTTTGGCATGCCTACATTGCTTGGTGTGAATCCAAGAGTCTCCCTTGTCGCACTTTCTCTATCTCTAGGATCTTGAAGTTTTTACAACACGGTTTAGACTTGGGTCTCCAGCTGAGCAACCTCAAGGGCCAGGTCTCTGCCTTGGCTGTTTTTTTCCAGAGATCCTTTGCCAATCATAGATTGATCAAGACCTTTTTCCAGGGTGTTACCCACTTTCGTTCACCACGTAGGCCTGTATTACCGGTGTGGGACTTGAATTTGGTGCCTTCTGCTCTCCAGGGGCCTCCTTTTGAGCCCTTGTGTGATGCTGCCTTGCCTATTCTGACCCTCAAGGTGGTCTTTTTGGTAGCGATAACTTCTGTACGCCTTGTGTCAGAGCTGGCTGCGCTTTGTATGAAGCCTCCTTATTTTGAGCTTCATAAGGATAAGGTGGTTTTTCATTTTAAACCTGATTTTTTGCCTAAGGTCTTTTCTCCCTTTCACCTTAATGAGGAGGTTGACTTACCTTCCTTGTGTCCAGCTCCAGCTAATTCCAAGGAACGGACCCTCCATGCTTTGGATGTGGTCAGGGCCGTTAAGTATCACCTGGTTGCGACTGAATCCTTCAGGAAATCAGATTTGCTTTTTGTCCTAACAGAGGGTTCTAGGAAAGGTTTACCACCGGCCAAGTCCACCCTCAGTAAGTGGATCAGACAGGCGGTGGTGCAAGCATATTCTACCGAGGGGAAGGAACCCCCTTTTCGGATCACAGCTCATTCTACCAGAGCTATTGGTGCCTCTTGGGCTTTTCAGCACCAGGCATCCGTTGAACAAGTTTGTAAGGCCGCCACTTGGTCTTCAGTTCATACCTTTACCAAGTTTTACAAGGTTGATGTCAGGGCCTCAGCTGACGCTGTCTTTGGCCGTAAGGTGCTTCAGGCGGTAGTGAAATGAACTACATGCTGTTTCCGCACTGGGGATCCCGCCCTAATGGACACTGCTTTTGGATGTCCCACATGTCATTACTTCTGGGACGACCTGGACTGGATATAGTGAAAAATACAATTCTGTGAAACTCACCTGTAGAATTGTTTTGGAATATATCCAGTCCAGGTCGTCCCACCCCGCCCTTTGTTCATTATCTCTTTGCCTGTTATGGTGATTACCATTTTTGTATTGGACCGTTGTCCTTAAGGTTTTCTGTTGGAGAGAGTACATGCTGAAGCTATGTGATGTAACATGGTTTCTTGGCCTCCCGGCCTGTCTCTTTTCTTACTGCTTTTTGACCACTGGGGATTCTACTGAGACACCTAATTTTATAGGGGGCCGGGAGGAGCTACAGCTTTGGATCTTGCAGTGGACTGCGCCACCTGGTGGTGGAATACCCACATGTAATTATTGTGGGACGACCTGGACTGGATATATTCAAAAACAATTCTACAGGTGAGTTTCACAAAATTGTATTTTCTTCACAGAACAATGAAACAAAAACCCCACAGGCAGCTCTCTGTCCTCCTGTATTTTTGAGGCAGGGCCTGGGCCTAGGAGGCACGCCACATTTTCACACGTCCAGCAAAGAGATTGACGTTTATCTTTGACTGGCCTATACCAAGAGGGAAACCTGGAGGAGCTTCAGAAAGCAGATTGGAAATCCTTTTGAAAACGTAAAGCTTTATTTACAAGCAACATAAGCACAAACTACAGTCAACCCCCTGTGAGGTCCATATAGTTAACCTCAGGTGACTCACAGTTCTTGTGTCTGACCAGATATGACTTGCATATATAGGCTTTCCCATACTGCTTGCAGGAGAAGGGACTCTCCCCAGTGTGGGACCTCTGGTGGATGTGAAGATCCAAGCGGTTTCGGAAGCACTTGCCGCACTCTGGATATGGATGAGGTTTCTCTTTCCTGTGTCTGCGCTGATGGGAAACGAGGTGGGGGTTACTTACAAAAGAGCGTCCGCACACGGAACACAAGTAAGGATTCTCTCTGGTGTGAATACTCTGATGGATGACGCAGTGTGAGTTACTGAAACTTTTCCTGCACATGGGTTGAGAAAAAATGGCCGCTCCCCGTTGTGCATTTTTATATGCTTGAGCAGGTAAGCCTTTTTGGTGAAGCTCTTGTCGCACTGAGTACAAGCATAAGACTTTGTGATGGATGGAGGTCAGAATAAATAAAATTAATGTACATCTGAACATTCCCTCTCTCTGCATTGTATGCTATAGTGGCTAATAAAGGTGAAATAAACCCTCAGTAAGCCACTTATCTCTGCGCTGAGTCTTTCCTTTGCTTGTAAAACATAGTCGCAAGCCAGTATGTGGAGAGACCCATGTTAGGCTTAATATAGGGGGCTAAAGAGACCAAAAAAAACCTCTACTTAGGTAAAGGAAAAGAGTGGCTTTCCTACAATGGAAAGTATTTGCACAGTATCCAGTCGAAGGACAGATAGCATTACCCATCTACCCTTGCAGTAGGCAGAGCTATGCAAATCATCTCTTTACATCTCTGTGCCATCCAAGGCCCTTAGAAACACTAAGGGTGCAATGCCAAGGATTAGCTTTAAATTTTATACAGCCAAACACATCCAACTAGTGGACACGTGTTTCAAGCTTTAGGCTCTCATCAGCACTAGGGCAGATGCCTCTTGCTGTATGGGGAGTGAGACTTGGTGAGTACCAAGCCAGTATGTGGAGAGACCCATGTTAGGCTTAATATAGGGGGGCTAAAGAGACCAAAAAACCCTCTGAATTTAGAGCAATGAAGTTAATGAAGCACGCTGCTATTAACACATTACTGTGAGCAAGATGGCGCTGAGGAGCTGGACACACCTTATCTTGTCCAGGCCCCCTAGGTGACACTAACATTCCTAAGAATATCAGTTTTGGCTGTGATGACCAATCATTGAGCCAGTAATTAGATTTTTCCCTTATATGATGATGTCCAATAGATGACGTGTTCTGTGTTTTTTTTATTTTGATATAAAAAATAAAGTGACACTGGCTGTCTGTGTTCTTTGTTACGCGTATATTTCACTCCCTTAGATTATTTTGGAAGACCAAACGAAACAAGAAAAAATCTCTGAACCGTGGAGAACAAAAGGGGTCAGCCCACGGTTCCTTATCAACTTCTGTCCGGGGTGAGCTCTACGATGGATAGCTAGTTCCGAATTACCGCTATAACATTTTCCACATCCCGAATAGGAGTAGGTCCTCTAGTGAGCCACAACGTTCCCCTGGTGTCCGCTGACTGATAACGTCCCGTGGAAGCAACAGGGAAATCCTTTCTGAGCTTTGCAGAGTTCTTTAAGGTCTGAATACTGGCTCTGGTGTAGCTGGTCAAATCCATTATGGCTACTGAATCTGACCTGACCAGAGATGTCCTCTGCATTTTGGGTCATGGAGTGATGGTCAGCAGAAGAGAGTTCCTCTCGAGTGGCTGGTTCCTGCTTAACCTGACTATTTTGGAACATGTGTGGAGACATCAGGGGCAGGCAGGTGTTCTTCAGGTGTAGTTAGTGTCTTCAGAATGTTCTCTGGATGGTGGAATAGGATTGGTTCATTTTTAACTTGAAGATTAGAATTTTGTAAAATATGTTTGGAGACTTTAAGTTTAGGGGAATGTTCTTCTAATTCTTCACATAAAGTCAGAATTTCCTTCTAAACCAGAATGTTGCTCTTATTGTCAGTAGAAGTAATTTCTAGACGTTTCCGCTTTGATAGTCATTACTGGGCCGTCTATTGTGAATCACCGGCACCTGTCAGCAAAGGAAAAAAAAAAAAAGAGAAAAAGACGTCCTAAAGAGATCCGTCTAAGGATCGGAGAGATGTTTTAATGGCAGTTCTTTTAGAATCTATATTCGGATGTACCGTATAAGAAAATTGGAATTCTTTTACTAAGATTGAGTACATTAATGGCTTGGAATATAATTTAGCCAAAGGGAGAAAGGGAATGGACAGCACCAGTAGTTCATACAAAAAATATATTTTGAATATAATACAGTGTGCTCACTATTCTTGGCAAGGCAATCAAAACAGCTACAATTAGACAGTGGGGGTCCCCACACACACCCCCAATTAGTTTGCCAAGAATGTACAAAAGAAGTGGCACCACCCTCTAAAGTATTAGTATAAAATCATTATTTATTGAAAATACATGTGGCTGCAAAGACACAAAATACAAAACATTTAAAGTGGACCAACACCCACGTGTGATCGGCCCGGGAATCTATAAGATTCCCGGGCCGATCACCTCCCTCCCCGCGGGACATCCGAGAACGGGATGTCCCGCGGGGTGAAACCCCCCCAAACACCCCAAACTCCTTACCTTATCTTCTGTGAATGGCCGGCGCGGGCACGCGCGCGTCAAGAGTGACGCGCGGGAGGCGGCGGCGGAGGAGCCGCTTGTCCGCGGCTTGTCCGTCGGCGCTGGGAACAGGGAGAGGTGAGTTTTTCGGGGGGTTCGGGGGGGTTTCACACAGCGGGGCACCCCGATCGGGGGTGCCCCACCGAAGTGGACCAACACCCAGGATAGTCAAAATCCTGGGTGTTGGTCCACTTTAAGACTATTAACTAATAGTGCAAATAAATGGATATCCTATTGCTGGAACTAGTAAAGCACAATAATAATTAAATAGCCACCACACACAAAATTGATCCTAAACGTATCTAATAAGACAATTACATACGGTATAATAGTACACAATGTGCAAAAAAATTGCAATAAATGTGCAAATAGTGCAAAAAAGACATCTATATACATATAATGGAGCTAATAAAGTGCCTGTGCTACAAATATTAGTATAAATTTCATGATAGAAAGAGGACCAACCAGGGTGAGTGAAAAAGACATAGAACAAAAAAATGAATATTCAGGGTGAAGGTCCGGATCAATGTGGGCAATCTGTATGTACAGCAGGGGAGGAAACATACAATATAGGCTCTTATTCAGGGTCCAGTTTAATGTGGGCAATCTGTATGTACAGGGGGGAAACATACAATATAGGCTCTTATTCAGGGTGAAGGTCTTCTGGATTAATGTGGGCAATCTGTATGTACATAGGGGGGAAACATACAAGATAGGCTCTTATTCAGGGTGAAGGTCCAGTTTAATATAGCTTTAAAAAGCTATTTTTTTCTACTATACCTGAGGCCTATGTGATCATATCTCATACCTTCCAACTTTTTATGGTGGGAAAGAGGGACAATTGTTAAATTAAGCCACACCCACGTCATTGAGGGAAGTATAGGAGATAGGGTGTAACAGTTACAGCAATAGAAACACTTTGAATAGGTAAATGAATCATTTATTGCTGCAGATCTGCATGTTACATTTCAAAGAGGGACAAAGAAGAACAACAAGGGATCGGGGGGACATGGACTCAAAAAAGGGACAGTCCCTCCAAATCAGGGATACTGGGGAGGTTTGATATCTCCTGTGTTCATGGTTCTCAAAAGAGTCATCTACAGCAAGCTATCTCGTACAGACACAGATGCTTATTTTGCCCAGGGCAGATGTAGACACTGAATTATTTTGCCCAGGACAGATGCAGATGATGAATTATTTTGCCCAGGACAGATGCAGATGTTAATTTGCTCAGGACAGATGCAGACGCTGAATTATTTTGCCCAGGACAGATGCAGACGCTGAATTATTTTGCCCAGGACAGATGCAGACGCTGAATTATTTTGCCCAGGACAGATGCAGACGCTGAATTATTTTGCCCAGGACAGATGCAGACGCTGAATTATTTTGCCTGGGACAGATGCAGATGATGAATTATTTTGCCCAGGACAGATGCAGATGCTAATTTGCTCAGGACAGATGCAGACGCTGAATTATTTTGCCCAGGACAGATGCAGATGATGAATTATTTTGCCCGGGACAGATGCAGATGATGAATTATTTTGCTCAGGACAGATGCAGACGCTGAATTATTTTGCCCAGGACAGATGCAGATGCTAATTTGCTCAGGACAGATGCAGATGATGAATTATTTTGCCTGGGACAGATGCAGATGATGAATTATTTTGCCCAGGACAGATGCAGATGCTAATTTGCTCAGGACAGATGCAGATGATGAATTATTTTGCCCAGGACAGATGCAGATGCTAATTTGCTCAGGACAGATGCAGACGCTGAATTATTTTGCCTGGGACAGATGCAGATGATGAATTATTTTGCCCAGGACAGATGCAGATGCTAATTTGCTCAGGACAGATGCAGACGCTGAATTATTTTGCCCAGGACAGATACAGACGCTGAATTATTTTGCCCAGGACAGATGCAGACGCTGAATTATTTTGCCCAGGACAGATGCAGACGCTGAATTATTTTGCCCAGGACAGATGCAGACGCTGAATTATTTTGCCCAGGACAGATGCAGATGATGAATTATTTTGCCCAGGACAGATGCAGATGCTAATTTGCTCAGGACAGATGCAGATGATGAATTATTTTGTTTGGGACAGATGCAGATGATGAATTATTTTGCCCAGGACAGATGCAGACACTGAATTATTTTGCCCAGGACAGATGCAGATGCTAATTTGCTCAGGACAGATGCAGACGCTGAATTATTTTGCCTGGGACAGATGCAGATGATGAATTATTTTGCTCAGGACAGATGCAGACACTGAATTATTTTGCCCAGGACAGATGCAGATGCTAATTTGCTCAGGACAGATGCAGACGCTGAATTATTTTGCCTGGGACAGATGCAGATGATGAATTATTTTGCTCAGGACAGATGCAGACGCTGAATTATTTTGCCCAGGACAGATGCAGATGCTAATTTGCTCAGGACAAATGCAGATGATGAATTATTTTGCCTGGGACAGATGCAGATGATGAATTATTTTGCCCAGGACAGATGCAGATGCTAATTTGCTCAGGACAGATGCAGATGATGAATTATTTTGCCCAGGACAGATGCAGATGATGAATTATTTTGCCCAGGACAGATGCAGATGCTAATTTGCTCAGGACAGATGCAGACGCTGAATTATTTTGCCTGGGACAGATGCAGATGATGAATTATTTTGCCCAGGACAGATGCAGATGCTAATTTGCTCAGGACAGATGCAGACGCTGAATTATTTTGCCCAGGACAGATGCAGATGATGAATTATTTTGCCCAGGACAGATGCAGATGCTAATTTGCTCAGGACAGATGCAGACGCTGAATTATTTTGCCTGGGACAGATGCAGATGATGAATTATTTTGCCCAGGACAGATGCAGATGCTAATTTGCTCAGGACAGATGCAGACACTGAATTATTTTGCCCAGGACAGATGCAGATGCTGAATTATTTTGCCTGGGACAGATGCAGATGATGAATTATTTTGCCCGGGACAGATGCAGATGATGAATTATTTTGCTCAGGACAGATGCAGACGCTGAATTATTTTGCCCAGGACAGATGCAGATGCTAATTTGCTCAGGACAGATGAAGATGCAGAATTATTTTGCCCGGGACAGATGAAGATGCTGAATTATTTTGCCTGGGACAGATGCAGACGCTGAATTATTTTGCCCAGGACAGATGCAGACACTGAATTATTTTGCCCAGGACAGATGCAGATGCTAATTTGCTCAGGACAAATGCAGATGCTGAATTATTTTGCCCAGGACAGATGCAGATGCTGAATTATTTTGCCCAGGACAGATGCAGATGCTGAATTATTTTGCCTGGGACAGATGCAGATGCTGAATTATTTTGCCCGGGACAGATGCAGATGCTGAATTATTTTGCCCGGGACAGATGCAGATGCTGAATTATTTTGCCCGGGACAGATGCAGATGCTGAATTATTTTGCCCGGGACAGATGCAGATGCTGAATTATTTTGCCCGGGACAGATGCAGATGCTGAATTTTGTGAATTAAAAACAATATTCTTCTTGGTTCTTTATTATATAGAGTTAGACTTAAATGTAATACTGACATTTTTTCCTTCTCTTCTGTATTAAAGTGGACCAAAACCCAGGATTTTGACTAACCCGTGCTTTGGTCCTTGCCCCCAGGGCACCCCAATGCAGGATGCCCCGCTGTATGAAACCCCCCAGGTCGCCCACTACAACTCACCTTTTCCCATCTTACAGCGCATGTGCTGCCTCCTGTCCAATCAGCGTGCTCGACTGTGCTGACACAAGCCCATCTAGGCATCCCCACTACCCTCTAACAGGAAGCACACCCATGCCGGCCATTCACAAATTCCTGGCGCGCCCTGCTTAAATTGGACCAACAGCCTGGCACAGTTGGAAAACAAAGGTAGCGGACATTTTGGAGCTTCCTCTCCCAGCATCTCAGCCATGCTGCTGCCTGGATTCAACTGACATAACTGACAATGCACAGTAGCAGGAAGCCCAGGAGCACTTCCTGTTTGCAAATGCACAAGCCGCCATTTTGTTTCTAAAATTTACTACAGGAGGAGTTAGATAATTGTAAATGAATTTTTATGTGTAGCAATATAAATTGCCCCAGGGGAGGGATGCATATAAGCACTGTGTGTTGTGTTGGTCTGGTTTAAGTAATTTTTTACTGTTGGTCTGCTTTAAGGGCTAGCGGGGATGCGGCCGCTGCTCGCGCATGCGCCGTTGGACCAGGGAAGAAGGTTATTATACAGACGACCTGGGGAGTTTCACACAGCGGGGGATCCCGATTCCAGAAGCCTCTGAGGGAGGGTGGAATCTAGATTCCAGGGCTGATGGCTGTGGGTTTTGGTCCACATTAGGAAAGAGCTGTTGATAAAGACAGGAAATGCTCTATTTAGTCTTGTTTGCAGGTTGCTTGTCAAAAAGCATCTTGAATTATACGTATGGGAAACTGAAGCGAGGAGCTTTTCTAGAACGGAAAGTATTTGCACAGTACCCAACACAGGGACAAATAGCATTACCCATCAATCCTTGCAGTAGGCGGAGCTATGCAAATCATCTCTTTATGTATCTGTGCCATCCAAGGCCCTTAGAAACGCTAAGGGTGCAATGCCAAAGATTAGCTTAAATTTTACACATCCAACCACATCCAACTAGTGGACACGTGTTTCTAGCTTTAGTCTCTTAACCGGATGTTTCTGGCTGTAAGGGGGGTGAGACTTGGTGAGTACCAAAACAGAGTCGCAAGCCAGTATGTGGAGAGACCCATGTTAGGCTTAATATAGGGGGGGCTAAAGAGACCAAAAAACCCGCTACTTAGGTAAACCTATGGGAAACCAAAAGAAGCATCCTCTATACTGCTTCACATGTCATAATAAGTCACTAATAAGATATTACCCCCAAAGGATAAAACACCTTCTATCTTACATATTTCTGTTATCCAATAGGATGCAAGTAGCTATATCTTAATAAAACACATAGATTTTGGTGATTGTATTTGAAGTGTCTCTAAGCTGAGGGCAGACATTGCCCAGCTCATCCGAGTACTCAAAGACAAACCTAGCTTGCTTCCATCACTTCCAGACCTCAGCTTCAATATACCTCTCCCTGGTCTGTCTTCAGAAGAGTCTGGTGTTAGAGGATAAAGCCACTGTGATGGATGGAGGTCATAAATGATAAATTAAACATATGATGGTGAACATTCCCTCCCTCCATTTGTTCCACTCTCCTATCTTTCTCTCTGCATTATACGCTTAGCGGCCAATAAAGGTGAAATAAACCCTCAGGCAGCCACTTCACTCTGCGCTTTTTCTCTTTTGCTTGACAAAAATGCTTAGGTTTATGAAGATAATAGAATATGTTGCTACTAATGTATTACTGTGATAAAGATGGCGTCGGGAAGCTGGACAACGCCTTTGAGTGTCCTGCCTCCAGGCGTAGCTAACATTCCAAAAATTGTGCTCGTTAGGTAGAACAGACCAATTATTGAGCGAGATGTTCTTTTTTTCTAATATGATGATAGGCCCCCTGTAGATGACGTGTGTAAGTTTTCTATTTTACTATAAATAAAAACATCCAAGGAAGGAACGGAAGAGTCCTCTAAAGGATGGGTACAATGAAAAAAAACATATGATCATGAACATTCCCTCCCTCTATTTGTTCCACTCTATCTTATCTTTCTCTCTGCATTGTACACTTAGCAGCTAATAAAGGTGAAATAAAACTTCAGGCAGCCACTTCACTCTGCGCTATTTCTCTTTTGCTTTAAATTAATGCTTAGGATTATGAAGATAATAGAATATGCTGCTACTAATGTATTACTGTGATAGAGATGGCGTCGGGAAGCTGGACAACGCCTTTGAGTGTCCTGCCTTTAGGCGTAGATAGCGTTCCAAAGATTGTGCTCGTCAGGTAGAACAGACCAATTACTGAGCAAGATGTTCATTTTTTTCTAATATGATGATATGCCCCCTGTATATGACATATGTAAGTTTTCTCTTTTACTATAAATAAAAACGTCAGGGAGGAGCTCCAGATGCATCTACGTGAGTCAAACGCATTCCAATGAGTGTGTCCTTTTGTCTCGCATATTTCTTATCTCCTAGGATGATTTAAAAGACTGAACGACGCCCAGGACCCCCGTTAAAACGAGCACGAAGAAGAGGGTCCGCCTGACGGATATCCGTCCTTCACACCACGAGTATCTGGATCAGGGGTGCACAACCTTTTTTGGTCTATGGGCCACATTGTCATATTGTTCAAACTTCAAGGGGCCGCAATAAAAATGTAAGCTGTGAATGCCTTTATGTAAATACAAAGGAGAGCAGAGGTGATGGGAAGATTTGAGGTGAAATGAAGTGTAAGACGTAAGGTGACCAGAGGTAGGTAGAGGTGAAGTGAGAAGCAGTGGGCAAAGGTAGGGCAGGGAAAAGGTTATTTCAGCAGAGGTTTAGTGGAAACAGGTGAGACGCTAAGAAAAGCGATGGACAGAGCTGAGTCAAGAAGAGTCAAGAAGAGAACGGACCAAACCAACATTTTTAATAAGCACCCCCTGAATTGCTCCCCCCATGAAGAGCACCTTTTGCAAATTTTCGCTGCTCCTGCTTCATTCTAATCCCAGATAATGGCACTTGTTTTAGTTGTAAAGCTCCGCCTCCTCTATTCATTGGCACTGTTGTGTGTGGTAATGATGTCATTGCCACACCTATGCAATGACTGATCCTCTGCCACCTTACAGAGAGGAACAGCAAAAAACATGTTTCAGGGCGATTCCAAAAGTGAAAATATCCATTTCTAGTTCTACACCCTAGGGGGAATATCGGCAGGCTCTGACCATATGTATTTCACAAGTTCAGTGGGTTTTGGTCTACTTTAAGTAGAGGTGGGATGATCAGAGGTGTGATAGTAAGAGAAGCGATGGATAGAGATAGGTAGAGGTGGGGGGAGTGGAGGTGAAATGGGCAAGTAGAGGTAGGCAGAGGTAAAAGGAACACAGGTAAGAAGGAAAGAGGTGGGCAGAGGGGAGATAGGAAGAGGTGGGGTGGGCAGAGGTAAGGCAGGGAGAAGAGAATTGGACAGAGATGAGGTAGGCCGATGTGAGTTGAGGTGAGCAGAAGTGAGATGGTAAGAGAAGTAATGGACAGCTGTTAGGTGGGTGGAGGGGAGATAGGAAGAGGTGGGTGGGAAGGAGTGGGCAGAAGTAAGGCGGGAAGAGGAGAATTGGGCAGAGGTGAGTCAGGAAGAGTTGAGCAGAGGTGAGATTGTAAGAGAAGTGATGGATAGAGGAGAAAAAGGAAGAGGCAGGTGGGAAGGAGTGGGCAGAGGTACGGCAGGGAGAGGAGAATTGGGCAGAGGTGAAGCAGGAAGAGGTGAGAATGTAAGAGAAGTGATGGATAGAGGTGAGGTGGGTAGAGGGGAGATAGGAAGAGGTGGGTGGGAAGGAGTGGGCAGAGGTATATCGGGAAGAGGTGAGCAGAGGTGGGATGAGCAGAGGTAAGATAGTTAGAGAAGTGACGGATAGAGGTGAGGTGAGAGGGAGTGGGCAGAGGTAAGGCAGGGAGATGTCATTTCAGCAGAGGTTGCGTGGAAAAAGGTTAAGCGGAAAGAGCTGAGGTGGGCAAAAGGGAGATGGTAAGAGAAGCATTAGACATAGTTGAGGTGGGTAGAGGGGAGATAGGAAGAGGTGAGGTGGCAAGGGGTGGGCAGAGGTACGGCAGGGAGAGGAGAATTGGGCAGTGGTGCGAATGTAAGAGAAGTGATGGATAGAGGTGAGGTGGATAGAGATAGGCAGAGGTAAGATGGGGCAAGGCGAAAATGGGTAAGTAGAGGTGGGCAGAGGTAAAATGAACACAGGTAAGGAGGACAGAGGTGGGCAGAGGTGAGCCGGACACAGCCGGACAGCCTCTACAGTGACCCACTTTCTGCTTCGGAAATTAAGAGACAAACTACTCTCTAGTGGTCAACCGCTTGCACTGCAAGGAAAGCTCTGCTTGCTCTTTAGGGGTGCTGAGGGCCGCAAGTGAGGGCGGTGCGGGCTGCAGGTTGTGCATCCATGATCTGGATCAATGTGTCCCAGAATGGATTGGAAGAGAAATATTCTTTTAGAACAAGGACGATGCTTTTTTCTAGCAAATTAAAAAAAAGGGGGTAGAGGAACCCGCGACATGTTTAGTGACATTTTATTCACTTAAAACTAAACGACTTTTGTAGTTCTGAACGACCTAATTATAAACGCTCCCGCCGCTTCTCGGGCCCGGCTCAGCCAGGGTACAACCCTATTGTCCCAAGTGTCTAACCAGTTCATGACCTAAGCGCCAGTTTCTTCTCGCAGACCTGACTTCGGAGATGGTAAACCAGTTTGGATTTCTGGGAAAAGGATTTCCAGCAGCGGCAGCAGGAATAGGGCTTCTCGCCCCTGTGAATAGCCTGGTGCCGGGCCAGGTTGGATTTTTTATTGAAGCATTTCCCGCACTGCGGGCAGGCGAACGGCTTGTCGGCCCGGTGCACTTTCAAGTGGTTCTTCAGAATGGCCTTGCGCGTGAAGCATTTCCCGCATTCCGCGCAAGAGAAGGGCTTGTCCATGGTGTGCAGGGCCTCATGCTTTATGACGCCGTCCCGCGAGGAGAACCGCCTCCCGCAGATAGAGCAGGGGAAGATCCCTTCAAGGAACACAGTCCGAGTGATGTCATCGAAGCTCTCGGAGGCGTTTCCCTCGGCATCGGAGTGGTCCGGTGGGCTACCAACGTTGTCTAGTCCCGAGTGGATGTCTGGGGTAGCGGGGTGTTCCGTTGGAAAGTCCCACGCAACGCTGTCGTCTTCTCCTTTACCGTTCAAGGAGGAGGACAAACTTTCGTCTGAGTGGTTCTTGCCGTCATCTTCTCCTGCCGGGGACACAGAGTCGTGTAGAGAGATATCATCAACGTATTGTCAAACAAGTTAGTTGGTTATAACATGTAATATATATATATATATATATATATATATATATATATATATATATTATATAATGCATGTTATAACCATCTAACTTGTTTGACAATATATTGATGATATATTATATATATATATATATATATATATATATATATATACATAATACATGTTATAACCATCTAACTTGTTTGACAATATGTTGATGATATATAGATATATATATATAATACATGTTATAACCATCTAACTTGTTTGACAATATGTTGATGATATATAGATATATATATAATACATGTTATAACCATCTAACTTGTTTGACAATATGTTGATGATATATATATATATATATATAATACATGTTATAACCATCTAACTTGTTTGACAATATGTTGATATTTCTCTATAGTATACATACTTAAACCAGCATCACTTAATGAAAAGCCCAAACTCGTAAAAAACTATTCCCTAGCATCTAAAATTAATATATTTTAAGCTTTTATTCGCTTACTATTTCTTCTTTCCTCCTCTGGGCTGCAACTCTGTTCAGGACTCTAGGATACGGGCGCCGCCAACTTGCCTCAGAAACATCACACACACTGAGGAGAGGAGAGTGGGGTAAAGTGCAGAGGGGCTGGTTATAGCTGTGCTTTGCACAGACCAGTCAGAGCTGCGGTCAGGAAAAGGAAAGCAATCCCAGAATGCAGAGCGGCACAGAACGGCTCAGAAGACACTTCCTGTATGCAGGCTGCCTGATGCTCCATGAGCCGCCATCTTGGATTTTTAAATTCTTAGAATACGCATTAGGTGTAGGTAGGATGATTTTTAACGTGAGCAATGTATGTACAGGGAGAAAACATACAAGATAGGCTTTTATTCAGGGTGAAGGTCCAGATTAATGTGGGCAATCTGTATGTACAGGGGGGGAAACATATAAGATAGGCTCTTATTCAGGGTGAAGGTCCAGATTAATGTGAGCAATCTGTATGTACAGGGGGAAAACATATAAGATAGGCTCTTATTCAGGGTGAGGATCCGGATTAATGTGGGCAACCTGTATGTACGGGGGGGGACATACAAGATAGGCTCTTATTCAGAGTGAGGGTCCGGATTTATGTGGGCAATCTGTATGTACAGGGGGGGGGGGAACATACAATATAGGCTCTTTTTCAGGGTAAAGGCCCGGTTTAAAGTTGAACAAAACCCACAGAGATAGGCCCAGAAATTTATAACATTCCCAGGCTGATTGATTCCCTCCCCTGGGGCATCCTAAATCGGGATGCCCCGCTGTGTGAAACCCCCCAGTCGCCCATAAACCTTCTTTCCCTGGTCCAACGGCGTATACGAGCAGCGGCAGCATCCCCCCTATCCCTCTAGCAGGGCGCGTGCCCGCACCAGGCATTTGTGAAGTCTGCCTCCTGGTTCTCCACCCCCGAAATGTAGACCGCCGAGATGCAAGGGACATTCTCTTCCGCCCAAGACAGTATCAGGGACACTTCCTTGAGGGCTCGCTTGCTCCGAGTCCCTCCCTGATGCTTGATGTAGGCAACCGCCGTCTGGTTGTCCGAGCGGATCTGAACAGCACGACCCCGAAGGTGTGTGGTCAGGTGGGACAGAACCAACCTGATCACCCTCAGGTCCAGGACATTGATGGGAGCATGGGCCTCCCAACCGGTCAGACTGGCATCTGTGGTGACAGTCTCCCAGCACGGAGGCAGAAAGGTCCTGCCCACAAGAAGGTTCCCTCAGCCAGAGGGACTGTCTGGCCAGTGGGGAAAGAGCAAATTCCTGGTCCAGGGACACAGGATCCCGATCCCAAACTGACAAGAGGTGCAACTGAAGAGGTCTCATGTGAAACTGAGCAAAGGGGACTGCCTCGAAGCAGGACACCATCAGGCCCACTAACTGCATCCCTGCACAAGAGCAGAGCCCGTGCCTGCTTCTGAAGGACCTCCACTTTCTGCTGAGGCAGGAATACCTTTACCTGAGAGGTATCCAGAGCCATACCCAGAAATGACTTCACCAAAGATGGAGACAGTGAAGACTTGGGAAAGTGTTCACCTAGCCGAAGGACTCTAGAGTGGAAGTCACCACCTGGGTGTCCTGCTCGGCTGAGACTGAGCCGCGATCAGAATGTCGTCCAGGTAAGGGAGGATGCAAATGCCCTGATTCCGCAGCAGGGCCATCACGCCCGCCAGCACCTTGGTGAACACCCGAGGCGATACCGAACAGTAAATCCACAAACTGGTAATGCTGATCCACCAGAGCGAACCTCAGGAATCTCTGATGACCTGGAAAGATTGGCACATGAAGATAAGCATCCTTGATGTCCACGGAGGTCATGAAGTCGCCCGGGCGAAGGGTACTGACAGCCGAGCATAGCGTCTCCATGCGAAAGTGCTTGAACCTGACAAACTTGTTGAGACCCTTCAAGTCCAGGATGGGCCTCAGAGACCCGTCCTTCTTGGGTACCGTGAAAAGATTGGAGTAGAACCCCTGACCCCGTTCCTGGGAAGGCACCAGGCAAATGACTCCTGACTCCAGCAGGCATTGAACTGCAAGACGCAACCCCTGAGCTGACAGAGGGTTTTGAGACATCCGTGATCTGAGGAATCTTGGGGGCGGCCAGGCTGCAAACTCTATCTTGTAACCCGAGGACACCACCTCCTGAATCCAACGCTCTGAGACGCGGAGCCTCCAGATGTGAGCAAAGAGCCGAAGCCGTTCCCCCACCCGGATGGGTGAGGGTGCCTCCTCATGCCTGAGGGGCCTTGGGAGGGGGTTTGGGCTTGGAATCCCATGAGAGACCGGGACGACCACGATATCTGCCACGTCCCCAAGAATCTCTGTGGATGCCCGAGAAGAGGGAGCCACGACCTCCTCTGGGAGCACGAAAGGAGGGGAGGGAAGCGGAGGGCCCCCGAAAGGGCCAGGGCTGCCTCATATGCTGAGGCAGCCTACCATCCTTAGCTAGAACATCCAGACGTTCACCAAAGAGCCGCAGCCCCGCAAAGGGGAGCCCAGTGAGAGCCTTCTTAGCAGCAGCATCAGCTGCCCACTGCCGCAACCAAAAAGAGCAGAGCATAGCCACCAAAAGTGCAGAGGCCCTACCACCCAGCCGTACGGCATCATCCATGGCAGTAAGGATAAAGGCAACAAAATCAGAGCAAAGCAAGAGGGCCCTTTAATCCTCCCTCCTCCTACCAGCCATAGCGCCATCAAGGAGACGTCTGAGCTGTTTCTTAAGGGCAATAGCAGTAATGGCAGCAGCACAGGCCGGGCGCAGTCCAGCCCCCACAAATGTAAAGGCATAGCAGGCCAGCTGATCCATACGCCGGTCCTCTCTGTCCCGCAGTTTTGTAGTGTCAGGGGAAGGCATGAACGAGGTGTTGGACAGCCCTAGAACGGGAGTGTCCACCTCAGGGGGACACGACCATCGCTTGACCAGGTCAGCAGGAAAGGGATACCTCTTATCCAACCCTTTGGGCACTGCGGGCAATCTACTAGGACGTTCCCACTCCTTGAGCACCATATTAGTGCTCTGCCGCGGAGCGTAGTACAAAGCGGCGACGGCGGTGAAAAAAGTTTAACAAAACAGTTTAAAACAGCTAAAAACACTCCCCCCCCGAACACACGTTGGGGGGGGGGGAGAGCGAGCAGGCAGCGGCGAGAGCCCAGGCCAGGGGGGGGGACCCCAAACACCAGAAAACAAGGCACATAGTCCCCAAAACACTCACCCCCTCAGAAGCCAGGACAGGAACTCTGCATACCTAGTAGGCTCACCATAAAGCCTATGGCCGGCTCCCCTTTGTGTTACAGGGTCTGCGGCTTGGAGCAGCGCTCCTCGAGCACCTGACCCTACTGCTCCTCTACTCTCACTCGATCCGACAGCCGAGGCTGGGAGGCACAGAGGGTCCGGAAACGGGTGGAAATAGATATGCAGGGCCGCAGGCTTTGTTGCCTCGCTCACCTGCGCAATATAACAGTCATCTTCTATCTTCGCAGTGTCACTGCAGAGAAAAAAATGGATAAGTCTATGATGGTTCCTGTTTTTATAGGGGGCCGGGAGGAGCCACAACTCTTCTGCAGTGCACTGCATCACCTTGTGGCAGAATATCCCACACGTAAGGACTTTTTGAAGCAGGCCGTGCCATGCAATAGGAAAATTAAAGAGACATTCAAGGCAAAGGGTTAAAGCAGAACAAAAGATTTTAACTATCGTGGGTTTTGTTCCATGCCGGTGGGGCATCCCAAATTTGCATATTTAAAGTGTTTCTATTGTTGTAACTGTTCCATCCTATCTTTTATGACCTAATATAACAATGGTCCCTCTTTCCCACCCCGAAAGATTGGAAGGTATGCCACTGGAATGGTCGGTAATCATGGGACTCACCTGTGTCACGCTCGGAGGGGGGCGCCTCCTCTTTGCACTGGCGATATCTCGTCACACGTGGCTCCTCCTCTTTCTCTACAACCTCTACTTTAACGCTGCAGTTTTCAGACTACACAGAGAGGAAATGATTGAGATAGCTGGAGATCAAACTGCAGACCACGCCCCTTCCCTTCCACCTCCCGGTCACCCTGGCAACACCCCATACCTGATCATGGTTCCTTATCTTCCCCTTCTCCCGGTCGGGGTCCTTGTAAGAGGTGAGAGGTTGGGGATATCTCTCTGGGGGATATCTCTTCCTGGTTCGACCTGTAGAAAACACATTCTGACTGAGCTCAGGTGAGTGTAACATGTGGGCGGAGTCACCGTACTGCTAACCACCAACAGGAACTGAGGCGTCTCCTCCTACCTGGTGATGTGAGGGGCGACTGATCCTCCATTATGTCTTCACTGCCTCGCTCCTTGCGTCTGAGATATTTCCGCACCTCCATGGAGAGACCAACACCAGCATCCTGACACACAAAATGACATCATCACTATCCTGATACACACACAATGACATCATCACTATCCTGACACACAAAATGACATCATCACTATCCTGACACACAAAATGACATCATCACTATCCTGATACACACACAATGACATCATCACTATCCTGACACACAAAATGACATCATCACTATCCTGTTACACACACACACACAATGACATCATCACTATCCTAACAAACACACACACAATGACATCATCACCATCCTGACACACACATACACAATGACATCATCACTATCCTGAAACACACACAATTACATAATCACTATACTGACACACACACACATAGTGACATCATCACTATACTGACACACACACACATAGTGACATCATCACTATACTGACACACACACACATAGTGACATCATCACTATACTGACACACACACACACACACATAGTAACATCATCACTATACTGACACACACACACATAGTGACATCATCACTATCCTGACACACACAATTACATCATCACCATCCTGACACACACAATGACATCATCACTATCCTGACACACACACACACACACACACACACACACACACACACACACACTTACATCATCACCATCCTGACACACACAATGACATCATCACTATCCTGACACACACACACACACACACACACACACACACACACACACACACACTTACATCATCACCATCCTGACACACACAATGACATCATCACTATCCTGACACACACACACACACACACACACACACACAATTACATCATCACTATCCTGACACACACACAATGACATCATCACCATCCTGACACACACAATGACATCACTACCATTCTGACACACACAATGACATCACTATCTATGCCCCCCCCCCCCCACACACACACACACACACACACAGTTTTAACAGATAATTCCCCAGAATTCCCAGCACCGCTCACCTCTCCTGTCAGCAGCTCAATCATCTTGTTGATGACTTTCAGGATCTTCTGCTTCTTGGTTTCCTTACACACCAGAGCGTAAGGCGGCGGCACCGCAAAGGTCACATGATCACCAGACTTAACCGGAGGGAAAGCCTGCGTTGAAAGAAAAACAGCCATGTCAGGTGACTTCCCAGAATCCCCCTCACCTCTCCAGTCAGGGGTGTGTTTTATTAATAGAAATGAGAGCGTTGTCATGTGACCTCCCAGAATCCTCCTTACCTATCCGGTCAGGGCGTGTTTTATTAATAGAGATATCAGCGATGTCATGTGACCTCCCAGAATCCCCCTCACCTCTCTGGTCAGGGACGTGTTTTATTAATAGAGGCGAGAGCAATGTCATGTGACCTCCCAGAATCCCCCTCACCTCTCTGGTCAGGGGTGTGTTTTATTAATAGAGAGGAGAACGATGTCATGTGACCTCCCAGAATCCCCCTCACCTCTCCAGTCAGGGGTGTGTTTTATTAATAGAGATGAGAGCGATGTCATGTGACCTCCCAGAATCCCCCTCACCTCTCCAATAAGGGGCGTGTTTTATTAATAGAGATGAGAGCGATGTCATGTGACCTCCCAGAATCCCCCTCACCTCTCCAGTCAGGGGCGTGTTTTATTAATAGAGATGAGAGCGATGTCATGTGACCTCCCAGAATCCCCCTCACCTCTCCAGTCAGGGGCGTGTTTTATTAATAGAGATGAGAGCGATGTCATGTGACCTCCCAGAATTCCCCTCACCTCTCCTGTCAGGGGTGTGTTTTATTAATAGAGATGAGAGCGATGTCATGTGACCTCCCAGAATTCCCCTCACCTCTCCGGTCAGCAGGTGGATGATCTCCAGGGTGAGGTCCATGATGGTGATGGTGCCCCGCTCCTCGTCCATCATGGCGGCGGTCGGGTGGCCTCACAGGCTGGGGTACCTGAGGAGCGGAAACGATTGGTTAAGGCAAAAGTGTGACAAGCTCAATGATTGGAAGCAATGCATTGTGGGTGGTTTACCCTGTAATTAGTTATGGCAGCAGTGTGGTGGCCCACAGTTGGCCACTAGGGGGAGCAGTGGTGAGGACTGGGCAGGGGGCAGCTGGGCTCCCCTTTAGGGGTGGTGGGGGGAGGGGCTGCTCCATTGTGGGATTCACCTGCCTTTATATGTCCATTGTTCTGTGTTCACTGAGTTACAGGACTGGCTAGCTCATTTACATACGCCCCGCCCCCTTTCCACAGACGCACCACGGCCTCGCCTCACCCTATCGGCGAATAAAGGGTTACGAGTGACAAATGAGAAGAAACACGGGGTAGCGTTACCTCTTTCCAGTAACCAAGATGGCCGCCGCAATACTTCCGGCCTCACCTGGAACTTCCTGCCCAAAATGTGACATCTCACTTCCGGGCTTTGCATTCCAGCATTTTTTTCTGTTTCTTGGAGCTTCTGGCGCCATCGTGCGGCCAAATGCAGGAACTGCGGGCGCTCGATTGTTTCAATGGCCGTCTTCCGTTTCCATGGCGACAATAAGCAAACAAACCTGCATCAGCTCTTTGTGAATGGATTTTTCATGTGGGTGTCATGGAAACGGAAGATTGAATCAGTTTTAAAGTGGACCGAAACCCAGGATTTTGACTATCGCATTGAAGATAAGGCTCGCCCCATTCCCATATTGAAGATAAGGCTCCGCCCCCTCCTCCCGTATTGAAGATAAGGCTCTGTCCCCTCCCATATTGAAGATAAGGCTCTGTCCCCTCCCATATTGAAGATAAGGCCCCGCCCCATTCCCATATTGAAGATAAGGCTCCACCCCCTTCTGATATTGAAGATAAGGCTCTGTCCCCTCCCATATTGAAGATAAGGCTCCACCCCTTCTGATATTGAAGATAAGGCTCCGCCCCATTCCCATATTGACGATAAGGCTCCGCCCCTTCCCATATTGAAGATAAGGCAGAATAATATGAGAACGCTTTTTGTTTCTACCCCATTCCCATATTGAAGATAAGGCTCTACCCCCTCCCATATTGAAAATAGGGCTCTACCCCATTCCCATATTAAAGATAAGGCTCTACCCCCTCCCATATTGAAAATAGGGCTCTACCTCATTCCAATATTGAAGATAAGGCTCTACCCCCTCCCATATTGAAAATAGGGCTCTACCTCATTCCAATATTGAAGATAAGGCTCTACTCCATTTCCATATTGAAGATAAGGCTCCACCCCAATCCCATATTGAAGATAAGGCTCCGCCCCCTCCCATATTGAAGATAAGGCTCTACCCCATTCCCATATTGAAGATAAGGCTCTACCCCGTTCCCATATTGAACATAAAGCTCCGCCCCTCCCATATTGAAAATACCATTTTGTGATTCTCACCTGTAAAATGGGTATTATAAGTATGTCACACACCCCGCTTCAGGTTACTAAATCATTAAGCATGGGTTATACTCTCCGCTAGGTGGCACTGTTTGCAGAGAAGTCCAGAAAACAACAAGCCCCTCCCGGTCTATACATACCTGGTACCTCCTAACAATTCCCCAGTAATTCAAACAGCAATAAGACAAGGTACCAGGAAAAAAACCAACGGTAACCCTCAATTATAACAAAAAAGCTTCACCATATAAAGAACCAGGATACCAAAAAGGGCGGGTGAAGCGGGGTGTGTGACATACTTATAATACCCATTTTACAGGTGAGAATCACAAAATGGTATTATTCTAAGTATGTCACACACTCCGCTTCAGGTTACTAAATCATTAAGCATGGGACATTCAACAGCAGTGTCCAAAAAGGGCGGGTATCCAACCAGGCAATAATGCAGAAACTCAAACCACTGCAGCCTGCAGAACCTTGCGACCAAACACAGCATCCGCTGAAGCCCGCACATCAACCTTGTAAAACTTGGAAAAAGTGTGAACCGAAGACCAAGTAGCAGCCTTACAAACTTGATCAACCGAAGCCTGGTGCTGAAAAGCCCAGGACGCTCCAACCGCACGAGTAGAATGAGCAGTAACCCGAAAAGGGGGATCCTTCCCCTTGGCAGAGTAGGCTCCAACAATCGCCTGACGAATCCATTTACTAATGGAAGACTTAGCCGGAGCCAAGCCCTTCCTAGCCCCACAGGGCACCACGAAAAAAGCATCAGTCTTACGAAAAGAAGACGTAATACGCAAATAGTACTTGACACAACGTACCACATCCAAACAATGCAACGCCCTCTCCTTGTCATTCCCAGGCCTAGGACACAAGGAGGGAAGAACAATGTCCTGATTCAGATGAAAAGCAGAAACCACTTTAGGGAGAAAGTCTGGCTTGAAACGAAAAACCACTTTGTCCTGATGTTTCTCAAAATAAGGAGCCTGAATAGACAAGGCTGCCAACTCTGAAACACGCCGAACCGAAGTGATGGCCACCAAAAAGACAACCTTCTGAGTCAACATAGATAGAGCAATATCCTGCAAAGGCTCAAAAGGAGGAGCCTGAAGAGCAGAAAGGACCAAATTCAAATCCCAAACAGGTAGCAAAGGCTTCCTAGGAGGCCGCAGATGCGAAACCCCCTGGAAAAAAGTCTTGACCAAAGAATGGAGAGCAAAAGACCTCTGAAAAAAGATAGACAAAGCAGAAACCTGCCCCTTCAAAGTACTAAGCTGCAGACCAGAGTCCAGCCCAGATTGAAGAAATTCCAAAATCCTAGAGATAGAAAAAACCCGGCAGGGCAAAGATCTAGCCTCACACCAATCAATATAAGATCTCCAAGCCCTATAATAGATGGAAGAAGAAGATCTCTTCCTGGCACTGATAAGAGTCCGAATGACCGAATCTGAAAGGCCCTCCTCCTTTAAGATGGAGGTTTCAGCAGCCAAGCCGTCAAAGCCAGCGTTGGTAAACTGGGGTAACACAGTTGACCCTGAGTGAGGAGATCCGGCCGAAGAGGCAGCTCGAACTGATCCACCGCCAGATGAACGATGTCTGCGAACCACACCCGCCTTGGCCACCTTGGGGCCACGAGAATGGCGGGAACTCCTTCCAGAACCAACTTTCGCAGCACCCTGCCTAACATGGGAATCGGAGGAAACAGATAAAGAAACCCCAGGTCCCTCCAGCTCAGAACCATGGCATCCGCCGCCAGAGCCAGAGGGTCCTGGGATAGCGACACGAATGTCGGAAGCTTGTGATGAGAGGCAAACAGATCCACCTTCGACGTCCCCCACCGAAGACAAAGCGACCGAAACACCTGGGGATGGAGAGACCACTCCCCCCGGCGGGACGAACACCGGCTCAGAAAGTCCGCCTCCGTGTTCTCCACTCCTGGAATGTACACTGCCGAGATGCAAGGAACATGAGTCTCCGCCCAAACCAGGATCAGAGACACCTCCCTGTGGGCACCCAGACTGCGAGTCCCTCCTTGGTGATTGATGTAGGCAACCGCCGTCCGATTGTCCGATCGAACCTGAACCGGCAGACCCTGTAAATGCTGCGTCAAGTGAGACAGAACCAACCTGATGGCTCTCAGCTCCAGAACATTGATGGGTAAGTGAGCCTCCTGAGGACCCCACCGGCCCCGGAACCGAAGATCCTTCCAAAACCCCCCCCAACCTGACAAACTGGCGTCCGTGGTGACAGTTTCCCAAAGCGGGGTCAGAAATGACCTGCCCTTCGAGAGATTGTCCGAAACCATCCACCACCATAGAGACTGCCGAACCCGGGGGGACATCCGGAAGGACCGATCCAACGACCCCGGTCGCCGGTCCCAAGATGCCAACAGATGAAGCTGAAGCGTCCGCGTGTGAAATTGCGCGAAGGGAACTGCCTCGAACGAAGCTACCATCAGCCCCACCAGTCTCATCCCTAGACGGATGGACGGGCGATGATTGGAAATAAGAAGCTGAGCCAACTCCTGAATCAAAAGAACCTTGGCCTGAGGAAGAAAAACTGTGCTGGTAAGAGTCCAAGGACATTCCCAGAAAAGTCACCACCCTGGCCGGAACCAGAGAGGACTTGGAGTAGTTGATCACCCAGCCGAACCTCTCCAGCATAGACACCACCGTGTTGGTGTCCCCTTCCGCTTGACTGAAGGAAGGCGCCATGATGAGAAGATCGTCCAGGTAGGGCACAATCCGAATCCCCTGAACTCTGAGCAGGGCCATAACTCCCGCCAACACCTTGGTGAACACTCTCGGAGCCGAGGTGAGGCCGAATGGAAGAGCTACAAACTGAAAATGCCGATCCTCCACCACAAAGCGAAGGAACCTCTGATGGGCCGGAAAAATCGGAATGTGAAGATATGCATCCTTGATGTCTATGGACGTCATGAAGTCCCCCTGCCGAAGCGAATCGCAGACCGAAGGGTTTCCATGCGAAACTTCCGGGGATGAATAAACCGGTTGAGAAACTTCAAGTCCAGGATGGGACGGAACGACCCATCCTTTTTGGGAACAATGAAGAGATTGGAATAATACCCGCGCCCCACCTCCGAAGGCGGGACCGGACAGATGACTGCCAACTCCAGCAGATTCCTTACCGCCGCCAGGAGCCCCTGTGCGGCCGAGGGATCTGGAGGAACACGGGACCTGAAAAACCTTGGAGGAGGGCGGGACTCGAACTCCAGCTTGTAGCCGGCCGACACCACCTCCCGGATCCACCTGTCCGAGACCTCCTGGTCCCATACCCGGGAGAAGAGTCGCAACCGTCCCCCCACCTGTAAGGGTGAGGGCGCCCCCTCATTGCTGAGCGGGCTTGGCAGCTGGCTTGGGTTTGGCGCCCCAGACGTGAAAAGGGCGGCCACGGCCTCTACCCCTGTTCCAGCTAGCACCTCTGGAAACCGAGAAGCCCGCACCCCTGCTGGCTCTGGCTCCCCGAAAGGAGGAATTGAAGTGGGCCGCCCCCCGAAAGGAACGACGAAAATTCTTGCGCTGAGGCAACTTACCTCCCTTGGCAACAGAATCCAGCTTTTCACCGAAAAGCCTCAGACCCAGAAAGGGAAGAGCCGTGAGTGATCTCTTGGAATTAAAGTCAGCCGTCCACTGCCTCAACCATACTGAACCGTGAATGGCAACCAACAGAGCCGTAGCCCTGCCAGACATCAACATGGCATCATCCTGGGCGGCCAGAATGAAAGACAAAAAGGAATCACAACGCTTAAGAGCCAGAAACTCAGCACAAGTAGGATTAAGGTCCGTACATAAATCCCTGATGATAGACCTAACCGCCATCAACAAAAGTGCCGAAGCACAGACTGGCCTCAGAACTGAACCCGCGCAGACAAACCCATGCCGGGCCAGCTGATCAATCCGGCGATCCTCGCCGTCCTTGAGAGAAGTCGTGTCAGGAGAATGAACAACCGCCGTGTTAGATAGTCCCAGAACCGGAGCATCAACCTCGGGAGGGACAGACCAACGCTTCACCAAGTCCGCCGGAAAGGGATACTTCCTATCCCAGCTAGGCGGCACCCCAACGAGACGCGTAGGTTGCTCCCATTGCTTAAGGACAATGTCCTCAAAATGCTGTTGACTGGGAAACTCCAAGCGCGGCTTGGACACCCCAAAAAGCTGACCCTTAGGCCGAGGAGCAGCTTCAGGCGGATCCAAATCCAAAACCTCAAACATTTGGGCCAGAATGGAAGGCGTATCCAGGACAGGCCCTTCAGACTGGTCACCCTCAGCACCCAACAACTGCTGGCCCTCGGGATCCTCAAATTCCTCAACGAGCTCGCCCTCTTCAAGGGGCCGATCCGGCCAATCCAGGTCCTCAATAACCTCCTCATCTGAGTCCGGCGGAGGTGGGGACAGGTGTCTCCGCTTAGCCGGAGCCTTCTAAGTGACCACAGCGGAAAACATCTTCTCGAGGCTGGCCAATCGGGCGCAAACCTCGGACTGCGAATCACCCCCAACGACAACGTCACACGGGGTCCGGAACAGGCGAGGAGGGGAGGGAGATGGTGCGGCCGAGGACTTCCCGGGCACCGGGGTGCCGGACTGGCGCTCAATGTTCCGCCGTGCACATGGAATACATAAAATGACATCATCCCCTGGGAACGGAGTCCCACACCCCCCACAGAGCCTGGACTGCCCCGAAGAGCCATTTCCGGTATCTTTGGTAGCCTCCATATGGTGAAATTATGGTATATGCAGTAACCAGGGATTTACGCCTAAAGCGACCCGGGATGCCCCTTCAGTACTGACTAAATAGCTAATCTCAAAAAATTGGAATTTAGACACAAAAAACCCCAATTCAAACAATGGCCCCCCAACTAGCCAGGTATCTAAGACCGGGAGAGCCCTGCAGCGTGGGATCCCGGGATCTGAAAAACAAAAGACAACCGTCAACCAAATACACAATAAGCACCTGGATAACTATATCAATGAAGAGACATAGGAATCTGCATAGAACATAGAAAACCAATTATATATATATAAATATATATATATATATATATATATATATATATATATGAAGGGGGAATAAAGGAATATATATATATATATATATATATATATATATATATAAATATATATATATATACATATACACTAATAAGCTGGCATGGCCCAGGGCAGCAGTGGCTCCCTGTCAACTGGCCCAGAGCCGGGATAAGGGGAATGCCGCCCCCCCCAATCGGCGAGGAAGGGGGCCAAACCTGAGCTGTCCCCCCCCCAGCCCAGCAGTAACCCCTGGAAGGCCAAGCACAAAACCGCCTACCTGACTCAGAGCAGAAATGGCGGCTGCGCCCCGGAGCCGATCGTGGAGACGAAGGGCGGGCCCAGCCAGAAGCGGGAGACGCTGTGGCCCCGCCCCTCACCAGGCCGTCAGACACGGCGCGGGCCGCGCAGCACGCGGCCCCGCCCACCCCTCCGGAACCGCGCCAACAGCGGGCGCCACAGAATGGCGCTCACAAGTGACGTCGGGCGACCGAATACCTCACCAGCGGGCGCCGAGACTGACACTCGGCGCCCCCACAGCCAGGCGGACCGGCGGCGCCGCCCGTCCCCGCCCACCCCCTGGAGATCAGACCGCGAGGCAGGCGCCAGAGAATGGCGCCTGACCTCCGGAGAAGGGCGGCGGGCCGGTGGCACAACGCCGCCCGACCCGCCCCCCCGAACACCGAAAGCAGCCGTCCCGGGGGCTAAGGAAGCCCCCCCCAATCAGCAAGAGCCAGGCGGGCCGACGGGTCCGCAGTATGCACCAAACACACACACATAATAAAAATAATAAAAGCCACAGGGGAAAGCCAAAAGGGGGACCTGACCTACCTAACACTGGGGCATCCCACATCCGGATCACCACGGCCGGAATACCGCTATGCCCCATAATATGGGGACGAGCGGAGGAGCTAATCTCCTGGGCACTTTTAAGTGCCATCTACCATTGCCCGGCCACCAGCCTAAGCTGGGAGGCTACCAATTAATCAGGACTAAAACGAAAGAAACCGGGCAGAAATAGACCATGGGGGGGGGGGGGGGGGTGTTACCCCGGCTTCCTGCAAGCAGGAGACTTCTTTCTTCTGTCTTGTCGCCACCTTGCAGAGAAGAACACTGGGGATTTGTTAGGAGGTACCAGGTATGTATAGACCGGGAGGGGCTTCTTGTTTTCTGGACTTCTCTGCAAACACTGCCACCTAGCGGTGAGTATAACCCATGTCTAATGATTTAGTAACCTGAAGCGGGGTATGTGACATACTTAGAATAATAAGGCTCCGCCCCTCCCGTCTTAAAGATAAGGCTCTACCCCCATTCCCATACTGAAGATAAGGCTCTACCACATTCCCATTGTGAAGATAAGGCTCCACTCCATTCCCATATTGAAGATAAGGCTCTACCCGACTCCCATATTGAAGATAAGGCTCCGCCCTCCTCCCATATTGAAGATAAGGCTCCCCCCCCCCATTCTCATATTGAAGATAAGGCTCTGCCCCATTCCCATATTGAATGTAGGGCTTCGCCCCCTCCCATATTGAGGATGGGGGTCTACCTCATTCCCATTGTGAAGATAAGGCTCCGCCCCCTCCCATATTGAATATAAGGCTCTACCCCTCCCATATTAAAGATAAGGCTCTACCCCATTCCCATATTGACGATAAGGCTCCCCCCTCCCATATTGAAGATAAGGCTCTACCCCCCCCCCCCTCCCATATTGAAGATAAGGCTCTGTCCCCTCCCATATTGAAAATAAGGCTCTAAGTCCATTACCATATTGAAGATAAAGCTCCGCCCCTCCCGCATTGAAGAAAAGGCTCTACCCTCTTCCTATATTGAAGATAAGGCTTTGCCCCCTCCCGTATTGAAGATAAGGCAGAATAATATGATAACGCTTTTTGTTTGCTGCGATTAAAGCAGAACAAAACGCCGGACGTGTGTCTCGCAGATTCGGGATGCCTCGCTCTGTGAACCACCTGATTGTACCTCATCGCCATCTAGTTGTAGAGGGGTCGATATATCGCCGGCTGCCTCAGTTCCTGATTGTTCGCCGGAGACAAGCTGGTATCTGGGGATGAAATGTAGGGGGCGGGGTTCTACAGGAGAGATCTTTGTAGGCTAAGGTTTGAAGTTCTTTAAACCGGACCTTCCCCATGATTTAATGAAAAGCTCAAACCCTTAAAAAACTATTCCCCAGCATCTAAAATTAATACATTTTAAGTTTTTAGTCACTTATTAATCTTTCCCCCACTGGGCTGCAACTCTGTTCAGGACTTTAGGATAAGGGCGCCGCCATCTTGCCTCAGAAGCATTACACTGAGGAGAGGAGAGTGGGATACAGTACAGGGGGCGGGTTATAGCTGTGATTTGCACAGACAAAGCAGAGCTGGGGTCAGGAAAGGTCAGCAATCCCAGAATGCAGAGCATCACAGTCAAGAGACACTTCCTATCTGCAGGCAGCCTGAGACCCCATGTGTGGCCATCTTGGGTGTTTAAAGGCTCATAACATGCAGTAGATGCAGGTAGGGTGATTTATAATGTGGGCAATCTGTATGTACAGGGTGTGGGAAACATATAAGATAGGCTCTTATTCAGAGTAAAGGTCCGGATTAATGTGAGCGATCTGTATGTACAGGGTGTGGGAAACATATAAGATAGGCTCTTATTCAGGGTTAATGTCCGGATTAATGTGAGCAATCTGTATGTACATTGTGTGGGAAGCATATAAGATAGGCTCTTATTCAGGGTGAAGGTCCGGATTAATGTGGGCAATCAGTATGTACAGGGTGTGGGATACATATAAGATGGGCTCTTATTCAGGGTGAAGGTCCGGATTAATGTGGGCAATCTGTATGTACAGGGTGTGGGATACATATAAGATAGGCTCTTATTCAGGGTGAAGGTCCGGATTAATGTGGGCAATCTGTATGTACAGGGTGTGGGATACATATAAGATAGGCTCTTATTCAGGGTGAAGGTCCGGATTAATGTGAGCAATCTGTATGAACAGGGTGTAGGAAACATATTAGACTCTTATTCAGGGTGAGGGTCCAGATTAATGTGAGCAATCTGTATGTAAAGGTGTGGGAAACATATAAGATAGTCTCTTATTCCGAGTGAAGCTCCGCTTTAAAGTGGACCAACACCCAGGATTTTGACTATCCTGGGTTTTGGTCCACTTCGGCGGGGCACCCCGATCGGGGGTGCCCCGCTGTGTGAAACCCCCCAGAAAGCCCCAAAATCTTACCTGTCCCCGCTCCCACGTGACTGGACGGTCCAATCCCCGCCAACGTCCAGGCGGGGATCAGGAACGTCCAAGCGGCTGCCGCCGCCGCCGCCTCCCTCGCGTCACTTTCGGCGCGCGCGCGCCCCCCGCCGGCCATTCGCAGACGGCCGGCGCGGGCGCGAGCACGCCTACAGGGGCGCGAGGGAGGCGGCGGCGGCTGGCCGCCGCCGAAGATCAGGTAAGGTGTTTGGGGGTTTTTTGGGGGGTTTCACCCCGCGGGACATCCCGATCTCGGATGTCCCGCGGGGTGGGAGGTGATCGGCCCGGGAATCTTATAGATTTCCGGGCCGATCACCTCTCGGTGTTGGTCCACTTTAAGGGTTTCACATAGCGGGCCATCCCAAATCTGGAACAAAACCGGGAAAACTCAAAATTCTGCGTTTTGTTACACCGTAAAAAAATTCGATTCAGGAGCTGGCAGGTTATCCCAGCTCGAAAATGTAAACATATTTTTTAATAAAACACCACAACTCCCAGCATTCGCCTGATGATGAAAAAGGCGGTAGCCACAGAACAAGATGGCGCCCTCCGCCACCGCCTACGGAAGGACGCTCCTCAGCGCTGAGATATGGCGGGAAATCAGCCGGCGGTAAGAGGAGGAGCAGGCTACAACAAAATGGCCGCAAGCTCGTGGACAGGAGAATGAGCGAGGCGCAGTGTGGGAAAAGGCTACAACAAAATGGCCGCCTGCTCGTTGACAGAATGAGCGAGGCGCGGTGTGAAACAAGGCTACAAATAAATGGCCGCCTACTCGTGAACAGGAGAATAAGCGAGGCGCGGTGTGGGAGGAGCAGGCTACAACACAATGGCCACCTGCTCGCGCACAGGATAATGAACGAGAAGTAAGGTGGGCGTGGCTAGGCGGCGAACACCGGAAGCGAAAGAATAAGGGATTCCGGAAGCAGTCGGCCGCCATTGCTGTTTCTGGCAAGAGGTAATGGAAACCGAGGACGCTTAGCGCCGCCGCTGCCCGTGACCGTGCGCCCGCATGTGAGACGCTTCTGCGTATGTTCCGCCATTATCTGCCCTCCTATCCCCCATTACCCAGACCTATAGGGGGCGCCTTATCCTCAATCTACTCCATCCTGCCCTCCATGCCTGACTCCTGCTATTGTTTCCTTTCATATCGTCTAACCGGGGTTCTCCACATGAATAGTTCATAACCTCAGCCCCGCCCTGCTCATTATACATATATGCATGCATGAAATTAGCCTATGAATATTCATAGAATATGCTAATTCTGCTCTGCACAATATGCTTTATATTGGTGATGATTCTGCATTTATACCAGTTATTATTGTATTGTGTCATATGTGTGACATAGGAGAAGGCTCAGTCCTGGGCCCCATTCTGTGTAATATGTGTGTAAGTGACATAGGAGAAGGCTCAGTCCTGGGCCCCATTCTGTGTAATATGTGTGTAAGTGACATAGGAGAAGGCTCAGTCCTGGGCCCCATTCTGTGTAATATGTGTGTAAGTGACATAGGAGAAGGCTCAGTCCTGGGCCCCATTCTGTGTAATATGTGTGTAAGTGACATAGGAGAAGGCTCAGTCCTGGGCCCCATTCTGTGTAATATGTGTGTAAGTGACACAGGAGAAGGCTCAGTCCTGGGCCCCATTCTGTGTAATATGTGTGTAAGTGACACAGGAGAAGGCTCTGTCCTGGGCCCCATTCTGTGTAATATGTGTGTAAGTGACATAGGAGAAGGCTCAGTCCTGGGCCCCATTCTGTGTAATATGTGTGTAAGTGACATAGGAGAAGGCTCAGTCCTGGGCCCCATTCTGTGTAATATGTGTGTAAGTGACATAGGAGAAGGCTCAGTCCTGGGCCCCATTCTGTGTAATATGTGTGTAAGTGACATAGGAGAAGGCTCAGTCCTGGGCCCCATTCTGTGTAATATGTGTGTAAGTGACATAGGAGAAGGCTCAGTCCTGGGTCCCATTCTGTGTAATATGTGTGTAAGTGACATAGGAGAAGGCTCAGTCCTGGGCCCCATTCTGTGTAATATGTGTGTAAGTGACACAGGAGAAGGCTCAGTCCTGGGCCCCATTCTGTGTAATATGTGTGTAAGTGACACAGGAGAAGGCTCAGTCCTGGGCCCCATTCTGTGTAATATGTGTGTAAGTGACACAGGAGAAGGCTCAGTCCTGGGCCCCATTCTGTGTAATGTGTGTGTAAGTGACATAGGAGAAGGCTCAGTCCTGGGCCCCATTCTGTGTAATATGTGTGTAAGTGACATAGGAGAAGGCTCAGTCCTGGGCCCCATTCTGTGTAATATGTGTGTAAGTGACATAGGAGAAGGCTCAGTCCTGGGCCCCATTCTGTGTAATATGTGTGTAAGTGACATAGGAGAAGGCTCTGTCCTGGGCCCCATTCTGTGTAATATGTGTGTAAGTGACATAGGAGAAGGCTCAGTCCTGGGCCCCATTCTGTGTAATATGTGTGTAAGTGACATAGGAGAAGGCTCAGTCCTGGGTCCCATTCTGTGTAATATGTGTGTAAGTGACATAGGAGAAGGCTCAGTCCTGGGCCCCATTCTGTGTAATATGTGTGTAAGTGACACAGGAGAAGGCTCAGTCCTGGGCCCCATTCTGTGTAATATGTGTGTAAGTGACATAGGATAAGGCTCTGTCCTGGGCCCCATTCTGTGTAATATGTGTGTAAGTGACATAGGAGAAGGCTCAGTCCTGGGCCCCATTCTGTGTAATATGTGTGTAAGTGACATAGGAGAAGGCTCTGTCCTGGGCCCCATTCTGTGTAATATGTGTGTAAGTGACATAGGAGAAGGCTCTGTCCTGGGCCCCATTCTGTGTAATATGTGTGTAAGTGACATAGGAGAAGGCTCTGTCCTGGGCCCCATTCTGTGTAATATGTGTGTAAGTGACATAGGAGAAGGCTCAGTCCTGGGCCCCATTCTGTGTAATATGTGTGTAAGTGACATAGGAGAAGGCTCTGTCCTGGGCCCCATTCTGTGTAATATGTGTGTAAGTGACATAGGAGAAGGCTCTGTCCTGGGCCCCATTCTGTGTAATATGTGTGTAAGTGACATAGGAGAAGGCTCAGTCCTGGGCCCCATTCTGTGTAATATGTGTGTAAGTGACATAGGAGAAGGCTCTGTCCTGGGCCCCATTCTGTGTAATATGTGTGTAAGTGACATAGGAGAAGGCTCTGTCCTGGGCCCCATTCTGTGTAATATGTGTGTAAGTGACATAGGAGAAGGCTCAGTCCTGGGCCCCATTCTGTGTAATATGTGTGTAAGTGACATAGGAGAAGGCTCAGTCCTGGGCCCCATTCTGTGTAATATGTGTGTAAGTGACATAGGAGAAGGCTCAGTCCTGGGCCCCATTCTGTGTAATATGTGTGTAAGTGACATAGGAGAAGGCTCTGTCCTGGGCCCCATTCTGTGTAATATGTGTGTAAGTGACACAGGAGAAGGCTCAGTCCTTGGCCCCATTCTGTGTAATATGTGTGTAAGTGACATAGGAGAAGGCTCAGTCCTGGGCCCCATTCTGTGTAATATGTGTGTAAGTGACATAGGAGAAGGCTCAGTCCTGGGCCCCATTCTGTGTAATATGTGTGTAAGTGACATAGGAGAAGGCTCAGTCCTGGGCCCCATTCTGTGTAATATGTGTGTAAGTGACATAGGAGAAGGCTCAGTCCTGGGCCCCATTCTGTGTAATATGTGTGTAAGTGACATAGGAGAAGGCTCAGTCCTGGGCCCCATTCTGTGTAATATGTGTGTAAGTGACATAGGAGAAGGCTCAGTCCTGGGCCCCATTCTGTGTAATATGTGTGTAAGTGACATAGGAGAAGGCTCTGTCCTGGGCCCCATTCTGTGTAATGTGTGTGTAAGTGACATAGGAGAAGGCTCAGTCCTGGGCCCCATTCTGTGTAATATGTGTGTAAGTGACATAGGAGAAGGCTCAGTCCTGGGCTCCATTCTGTGTAATATGTGTGTAAGTGACATAGGAGAAGGCTCAGTCCTGGGCCCCATTCTGTGTAATATGTGTGTAAGTGACATAGGAGAAGGCTCCGTCCTGGGCCCCATTCTGTGTAATATGTGTGTAAGTGACATAGGAGAAGGCTCAGTCCTGGGCCCCATTCTGTGTAATATGTGTGTAAGTGACATAGGAGAAGGCTCAGTCCTGGGCCCCATTCTGTGTAATATGTGTGTAAGTGACATAGGAGAAGGCTCAGTCCTGGGCTCCATTCTGTGTAATATGTGTGTAAGTGACATAGGAGAAGGCTCAGTCCTGGGCCCCATTCTGTGTAATATGTGTGTAAGTGACATAGGAGAAGGCTCAGTCCTGGGTCCCATTCTGTGTAATATGTGTGTAAGTGACATAGGAGAAGGCTCAGTCCTGGGTCCCATTCTGTGTAATATGTGTGTAAGTGACATAGGAGAAGGCTCAGTCCTGGGTCCCATTCTGTGTAATATGTGTGTAAGTGACATAGGAGAAGGCTCAGTCCTGGGTCCCATTCTGTGTAATATGTGTGTAAGTGACACAGGAGAAGGCTCAGTCCTGGGCCCCATTCTGTGTAATATGTGTGTAAGTGACATAGGAGAAGGCTCAGTCCTGGGCCCCATTCTGTGTAATATGTGTGTAAGTGACATAGGAGAAGGCTCAGTCCTGGGCCCCATTCTGTGTAATATGTGTGTAAGTGACATAGGAGAAGGCTCTATCCTGGGCCCCAATCCTTATAATATGTGTGTAAGTGACATAGGAGAAGGCTCAGTCCTGGGCCCCATTCTGTGTAATATGTGTGTAAGTGACATAGGAGAAGGCTCAGTCCTGGGCCCCAGTCTGTGTAATATGTGTGTAAGTGACATAGGAGAAGGCTCAGTCCTGGGCCCCATTCTGTGTAATATGTGTGTAAGTGACATAGGAGAAGGCTCTGTCCTGGGCCCCATTCTGTGTAATATGTGTGTAAGTGACATAGGAGAAGGCTCAGTCCTGGGCCCCATTCTGTGTAATATGTGTGTAAGTGACACAGGAGAAGGCTCAGTCCTGGGCCCCATTCTGTGTAATATGTGTGTAAGTGACATAGGAGAAGGCTCAGTCCTGGGCCCCATTCTGTGTAATGTGTGTAAGTGACATAGGAGAAGGCTCAGTCCTGGGCCCCATTCTGTGTAATATGTGTGTAAGTGACATAGGAGAAGGCTCAGTCCTGGGCCCCATTCTGTGTAATATGTGTGTAAGTGACATAGGAGAAGGCTCAGTCCTGGGCCCCATTCTGTGTAATATGTGTGTAAGTGACATAGGAGAAGGCTCAGTCCTGGGCCCCATTCTGTGTAATATGTGTGTAAGTGACATAGGAGAAGGCTCAGTCCTGGGCCCCATTCTGTGTAATATGTGTGTAAGTGACATAGGAGAAGGCTCAGTCCTGGGCCCTGTTCTGTGTAATATGTGTGTAAGTGACATAGGAGAAGGCTCAGTCCTGGGCCCCATTCTGTGTAATATGTGTGTAAGTGACATAGGAGAAGGCTCAGTCCTGGGCCCCATTCTGTGTAATATGTGTGTAAGTGACATAGGAGAAGGCTCAGTCCTGGGCCCCATTCTGTGTAATATGTGTGTAAGTGACATAGGAGAAGGCTCAGTCCTGGGCCCCATTCTGTGTAATATGTGTGTAAGTGACATAGGAGAAGGCTCTGTCCTGGGCCCCATTCTGTGTAATATGTGTGTAAGTGACACAGGAGAAGGCTCTGTCCTGGGCCCCGTTCTGTGTAATATGTGTGTAAGTGACATAGGAGAAGGCTCAGTCCTGGGCCCTGTTCTGTGTAATATGTGTGTAAGTGACATAGGAGAAGGCTCAGTCCTGGGCTCCATTCTGTGTAATATGTGTGTAAGTGACATAGGAGAAGGCTCAGTCCTGGGCTCCATTCTGTGTAATATGTGTGTAAGTGACATAGGAGAAGGCTCAGTCCTGGGCCCCATTCTGTGTAATATGTGTGTAAGTGACATAGGAGAAGGCTCTGTCCTGGGCCCCATTCTCTGTAATATGTGTGTAAGTGACATAGGAGAAGGCTCAGTCCTGGGCCCCATTCTGTGTAATATGTGTGTAAGTGACACAGGAGAAGGCTCAGTCCTGGGCTCCATTCTGTGTAATATGTGTGTAAGTGACATAGGAGAAGGCTCAGTCCTGGGCCCCAGTCTGTGTAATATGTGTGTAAGTGACATAGGAGAAGGCTCAGTCCTGGGCCCCATTCTGTGTAATATGTGTGTAAGTGACATAGGAGAAGGCTCAGTCCTGGGCCCCATTCTGTGTAATATGTGTGTAAGTGACATAGGAGAAGGCTCCGTCCTGGGCCCCATTCTGTGTAATATGTGTGTAAGTGACATAGGAGAAGGCTCAGTCCTGGGCCCCATTCTGTGTAATATGTGTGTAAGTGACATAGGAGAAGGCTCAGTCCTGGGCCCCATTCTGTGTAATATGTGTGTAAGTGACATAGGAGAAGGCTCAGTCCTGGGCCCCATTCTGTGTAATATGTGTGTAAGTGACATAGGAGAAGGCTCCGTCCTGGGCCCCATTCTGTGTAATATGTGTGTAAGTGACATAGGAGAAGGCTCAGTCCTGGGCCCCATTCTGTGTAATATGTGTGTAAGTGACATAGGAGAAGGCTCAGTCCTGGGCCCCATTCTGTGTAATATGTGTGTAAGTGACATAGGAGAAGGCTCAGTCCTGGGCCCCATTCTGTGTAATATGTGTGTAAGTGACATAGGAGAAGGCTCAGTCCTGGGCTCCATTCTGTGTAATATGTGTGTAAGTGACATAGGAGAAGGCTCAGTCCTGGGCCCCATTCTGTGTAATATGTGTGTAAGTGACATAGGAGAAGGCTCAGTCCTGGGCCCCATTCTGTGTAATATGTGTGTAAGTGACATAGGAGAAGGCTCAGTCCTGGGCCCCATTCTGTGTAATATGTGTTTAAGTGACATAGGAGAAGGCTCTGTCCTGGGCCCCATTCTGTATAATATGTGTGTAAGTGACATAGGAGAAGGCTCTGTCCTGGGCCCCATTCTGTGTAATATGTGTGTAAGTGACATAGGAGAAGGCTCAGTCCTGGGCCCCATCCTGTGTAATATGTGTGTAAGTGACATAGGAGAAGGCTCAGTCCTGTGCCCCATTCTGTGTAATATGTGTGTAAGTGACATAGGAGAAGGCTCTGTCCTGGGCCCCATTCTGTGTAATATGTGTGTAAGTGACATAGGAGAAGGCTCAGTCCTGGGCCCCATTCTGTGTAATATGTGTGTAAGTGACATAGGAGAAGGCTCAGTCCTGGGCCCCATTCTGTGTAATATGTGTGTAAGTGACATAGGAGAAGGCTCAGTCCTGGGCCCCATTCTGTGTAATATGTGTGTAAGTGACATAGGAGAAGGCTCTGTCCTGGGCCCCATTCTGTGTAATATGTGTGTAAGTGACATAGGAGAAGGCTCAGTCCTGGGCCCCATTCTGTGTAATATGTGTGTAAGTGACATAGGAGAAGGCTCAGTCCTGGGCCCCATTCTGTGTAATATGTGTGTAAGTGACATAGGAGAAGGCTCAGTCCTGGGCCCCATTCTGTGTAATATGTGTGTAAGTGACATAGGAGAAGGCTCTGTCCTGGGCCCCATTCTGTGTAATGTGTGGGTAAGTGACACGGCCCCGCCAACCAGCCAATTTATAAATGCGGCCAATATTGGCAACTTCGTTTCTCAATTAGTTTTCTAATTTCAGAGGACCCCTCATGTGATACCCCAAAATGCACCAGGAGCGAAGCCACATGTCAAGGAGGATTCTGGACCTCACCCTGGAGATCATCTACCTGGTGACCGGCGAGGTGAGGCCATAACAGGGGGCAGAGATTCAGGCCTTTCTGGCCTATGGGCCCTCAACTAAGGGTTCCTATAGCCGGTAATGAATGGTGACGTGTCTCTGTCCCTTTTAGAAAGAGGGGGAGTGGTCATAAATTCCATGGGGGTTTGTAGAAGCCCAAATTGGGACCAACGTCACCAAAAACACGCTATCAGATATTAAAGAGGGACTAAACCCAGGATTTTGGCTATCAGGGGTTTTGCTCCTTCCCCAATAGGATTTTGGCTATCACGGGTTTTGCTCCTTCCCCAATAGGATTTTGGCTATCACAGGTTTTGCTCCTTCCTCAATGGGATTTTGGCTATCACAGGTTTTGCTCCTTCCTCAATGGGATTTTGGCTATCACAGGTTTTGCTCCTTCCTCAATGGGATTTTGGCTATCACGGGTTTTGCTCCTTCCTCAATGGGATTTTGGCTATCACAGGTTTTGCTCCTTCCTCAATGGGATTTTGGCTATCACAGGTTTTGCTCCTTCCTCAATGGGATTTTGGCTATCACGGGTTTTGCTCCTTCCCCAATGGGATTTTGGCTATCACGGGTTTTGCTCCTTCCCCAATGGGATTTTGGCTATCACGGGTTTTGCTCCTTCCCCAATAGGATTTTGGCTATCACGGGTTTTGCTTTTCCCCAATGGGCACCCCAATTTGGGATACCTGGCTGTGTGAAGCCGCCCGCACATACGCCCACCCCCAGAACTCCCAATATTCTTACCTTCACCTTGAGCCTGCACCGGAAATTTCCCGGGTGAGGATGTGGGTGGGGCGTTCCGGCTGCCGGCCAATCGCGTGACTACTCAAGGTGAAGGTAAGAATATGGGGCGTTCTAGGGGTTTATGTGCAGGGGCGCTCCAGCATTCTGAATGCCTCAGTAAAACTTACCCTATAATGTTTCTACTGAGCATGCTCAGGGTCGCGTCCATTCGAGACGTTTATTCCGCATATTAAAGTGGACCAAAACCTACCGCGATCGGCCCTGGAATCTATAAAATTCCCGGAGCAATCGATTCCCATCCTGATTTTTGGATGCCCCGCTGTGTGAAACCCCCCCAGGTCACCCCATACACTTACCTTGTTTCCAGGTCCAGCGGCGTATATGCGCAAGCCGCGGCCGCATCCCCGCTATACCCCTAGCAGGGGCATTTCTGAATGGTGGGCACATTCCCTGTTAAAGTGGATCAAAACCCTGCTGGATAGATTCCCAGGCCGATCCATTCTCCCTCCCCGCAGGGCATCCAAAATTGGGATACCCCGATATGTGTGAAACTCCCCAGGACGACCGCTGCACTTACCTGAATCCCGGACCAACGGCGCATGTGCGGGCCGCGGCCGCATCTCGCGCTTCTTTCCAGCAGGGCGCGTGGCCCACGCCGGCCATTTGTTAGAGGGAAGCGCGAGATGCGGCCGCTGGCGCGCTCTGAACCACTGAGCTTAAACGTCGCTTAGAAGCCCATAGCTCAGCGGCTCCAAGCGGTCGCGCATGCTCTGTAGGAGCGCAGTGAGGTGAGTTAACTGCGGCGATCTGGGGGGGGGGGGGGTTCACACAGGAGGGCACTGATCGGGGTGCCCGGGGGAGTGGACCAAAACCCAGTATAGTCAAAATCCTGGGTATTCTTAGTATGTCACACACCCCGCTTCAAGAATCCATAACATGTGGGTAATATCGTCCTGAAGAGGCGTTCCTGCAGAGATGATAGTAAAAAGAAAGCCCCTCCCTGATCCACAAATACCTGGGACCTCCCACTCACTACCCAGTTATTCTAAGTATGTCACACACCCCGCTTCAAGAATCCATAACATGTGGGTAATATCGTCCTGAAGAGGGCGTTCCTGCAGAGATGATAGTAAAAAGAAAGCCCCTCCCTGATCCATAAATACCTGGGACCTCCCACTCACTACCCAGTTTTTCCATCTCTGCAAGACGGCGAGCAAGTCAGAAGATGATGGCTCCTCCTTGCCTGGGGGAGTTTCAGGTAGCCGGGGTAACTCCCGGCCCGTTTATTGAATATTCCCGTTCGGCCTTCTTTACTGAATAATCCCTGATAATATATGCCTCCTCAGTTTTGGCTGCGGGCCCGAGCGAGGGTATGCTAGCACCTCTGGTGCTTAGGAGCAGTGCTCCCCCCGTGAGACCCTAAAATAAGAGGGTAGGCGGTGGTCCCGGGTTGGTGATCCCGGTTTGGGATGCCCCGTCCCTTGGTATTGCCCCTGGGGTTGGGTCCCTCTTCAGTCCTCATTTTATTCCTCTGTGGGGGTGGGGGTCTCCCTCCCAGGGCCTGTAGTTCCCGCTGTCCCTTGTGGTGCTGTAGTCACTTGGGTGGCGGCTGGTGTACGTGTGGTGATTGTGCTACTGTTTGAGCGCCGCGACCGCCATGTCGGCCGGGGCGCCGGGTGCTTTGCAAGATGATTGTACTTCATGTTGGGGGCGGGGCCGGCCCGCGGCGCGCTGCCGCGGCCGAGACCCCGCTTCTTCTCAGGCCAGGTTAGGCCGGACGGGTGCGACGCTGGACTCGGCGGTCGCACCCGCCGGGCGTGTCAGTTTGTCCGGCGCCGCTACTGCGGAGGCGCCGGTTCTCTCAGTCCGTTGGCGGCAGAGGGTGTTGCGTCCTCGTCGGAGGGGGGGGGGGCGGGGCCGGGTTTTCGGCGCGTCGCCGCGGCTCCGCCCCTCCCTTCTCTCTGCTGCTGCTGGCGCCAGTGCGGAGCCTCGTTAGTTCCGTGCTGTCAGGGAAGGGGCGTTTTTTCTCTTCCTTCGTGCGCTCTGCGTCTTGGCCACGCCCCGGATTCCTTGCCTGCGTCTCTTCATGCTTGTGGTGGACGCCATCGTTCCGTAGGATTTGTGAGTGGCCCTGTGGGTCCTATTTATTTTACACTGTTTTGTTGTCTCTTGGTCTTATATTTAAGGGGTTCTTTCTGTCTTTCAGGCGGTGTATCCTATCGGGAGTGTCATCTTTAGTAATTAGGGGGTTTTCTCCCGGTCCTAGATCCCTGGGTTCACTTAGTCTTAAATCCTCCCACTTGGGACATTAAAGGGGCATCCCGGGTTGCTTATTGGCGTAATTCCCTGGGTCATTGCGACCAACAAAGTTCACCTTATGGAGGCATCCCCGGATATTGGGGCAGGGGCCCCTTCGGGGCATCCCAAAGGGTGCATGTTGTGTGGTGCATCCATTGCAGGGGACGATGTACTGCTTTGTATACCTTGTGCACAGCAAACTATTGCGCGGCAGTCCGGAGCGCAGGCTTCTGGATCAGCTCCGCCGGCCGAGTCATCTCAACCCCCCTCCCTGACACGCGCTCCGTGTGACGTTGTCATGGGCAGGGATCTGCAAGCTGAGATGTGCGCCAGATTGGCCAACCTTGAGAAAATTGTTTCCAAGTCGGCCGCCCGAAAGGCCCCGGCCAAGAGGAAGCATTTGTCCCCGGCCTTGCCGGCTGACGACCTGGACGAGTTTAATAATCTGGATTGGTCTGATTATTCTGGGCTAGAGGAAGGTGAGGTTTCTGAGGGCTCAGAGGTTTCGGATGATGCTCAGTCCGTTGGCGCTGATGAGGAGCTTAGTGAGTTGGGGAGATCCTCGGATTCCTCTCACGCGCTGGCACTGATGTTGGAGGTTCTGAAGATTTCCCCTCCCGAGGTGGCGTCACAGCAGGAGGGTGAGTTGTTTGAGGAGTCCAGGCCGCGCTTGGAGTTTCCTTCACAACGGCACTTTCACAAGATCATTGATAAGGAATGGGACAGGCCGGCTAGGCTCCCTGGCGTCCCTCAGGGGTGGGACAAGAAATACCCTTTCCCTTCGGAGGTGGTTAAGCGCTGGGTTTCCCCTCCCGAGGTCGATGCTCCGGTTCTGGGGTTGTCTAATTCCTCGGTTTTAAATAGGCCGGATTGCTCCTCCCTTAAGGATGGGGAGGATAAACGTATTGACCAAATGGCGTGTCATGGCTTTACTAGCATTGGGTCAGCCATACGGCCTGTGTGCGCTTCTGAGCTTATGGTCTTGGCTGCCAGGGCTGTGGTCAGGGACTTGTTGTCATCTTCCGGACTTCGCCCTGGTAGTGCTGAGTTCCTTAGTCTCAAACGGTGTGAGTTATTTTTGTCCTTTGTATTGACTGCCTTGGATGACACCCTGATGATGTGTGGCAGGACATCGGCCTTGTTGGTGACTATTCGGCGGTCGGTCTGGCTGCGCCAGTGGGCGGCCGACTTTATGTCTAAAAAGTCCCTGACGGCTTTACCTTTTGTCAGGTTGAGGCTCTTTGGAGAAACATTGGACTCCGTCACCAAGGGCGGTAGGTTGCCTCAACGTAAAAAGCAGCGCCGTTCCTTTCGGGGGGCGCCTGCCTTTACAACTTCCTTTCGTGGAGCCAGATCTGGCAGAGGCTCTGCATTTCCCTCTTCCAGAGGAGATTCCGGAAACAGGGGTAGAGGACGTGCCCGTTCTGGATACAGTTGGGGCTCTAAGCCCAAACCGGCTGTTAAGCCAGTTCAGCAATGAGGGGGCGCCCTCACCCTTGCGGGTGGGGGGACGGCTGAGACACTTCTCCCGGATCTGGGATCAAGAAGTCTCGGACAGATGGATCCGGGAAGTGGTGTCTTCCGGTTACAAGCTAGAGTTCGAGCTCCGCCCCCCCTCCAGGTTCTTCAGGTCTCGGATGCCTTCGGAGCCTCTGGTGGCGCAGGGGCTCCTGGTGGCAGTACAGAATCTTCTGGACATGGCTGTCATTTGCCCAGTGCCCCCCTCGGAACAGGGCAGGGGCTTCTATTCCAATTTGTTCACGGTTCCCAAGAAGGACGGGTCGGTCTATCTTGAAGTTTCTCAACAGGTTTATTCGGCCGCGCAAATTCCGCATGGAAACGCTGCGCTCGGCCATTCACTCTCTTCGTCAGGGAGACTTTCTGACGTCCATAGACATCAAGGATGCTTATCTACACGTTCCGGTTTTTCCAGCACATCAGCGGTTTCTCAGGTTTGTGGTGGAGGATCGGCACTTTCAGTTTGTGGCACTTCCTTTCGGTCTCACCTCGGCCCCTCGGGTTTTCACCAAGGTGCTAGCGGGGGTGATGGCACTGCTCAGAGTTCAGGGTATCCGCATTGTGCCCTATCTGGACGATCTACTGATCATGGCCTCTTCTTTCAACCAAGCGGAGTTGGACACCGGAGTGGTGGTGTCCACTCTGGAGAGGTTCGGTTGGGTGATCAATCGCCCCAAGTCTTCTCTTTGTCCGTCCAGAGTTGTGACTTTTCTGGGGATGTCTCTGGACACCTCGCAGGCCAGGGTGTTTCTGCCCCAGGCCAAGATTCTTTTGATTCAGGAGTTAGTTCAGCTCTCTTGTTGGCTCCTCATCCGACCATCCGGCTAGGGATGAGGCTGGTGGGGCTAATGGTGGCCTCTTTCGAGGCAGTTCCCTTTGCGCAGTTCCATACGAGGGCCTTTCAGCTGCATCTGTTGACGGTTTGGGACAGGTCGCAGTCGTCATTGGACCGGTCCTTCCGGTTGACTCCCCGAGTTCGTCGTTCCCTACAATGGTGGCTGGGGTCTGTCAATCTGTCGATAGGCAGATCCTTCCTGGCTCCACGTTGGGAAACAGTCACCACGGATGCCAGTCTGTCAGGTTGGGGGGGTGTTTGGAAGGACCTCCAGTTTCAGGGTCTGTGGAGTCCTCAGGAGGCTCACGAGCCCATCAATATTCTGGAGTTGAGAGCCATCAGGTTGGTTCTGTTTCGCTTGACTCATCAGTTGAGAGGTCTGCCGGTTCAGGTCCGGTCGGACAACAGGACGGCGGTTGCTTACATCAATCACCAAGGAGGGACTCGCAGCAGGAGTGCCCTCAGGGAAGTGTCTTTGATTCTGGACTGGGCCGAGACCCACGTCACGTGTATCTCAGCAGTCTACATTCCGGGGGTGGAGAACACGGAGGCGGACTTGCTGAGCAGGGCCTCCTCTCGTCAGGGGGAGTGGTCTCTCAGTCCCAGGGTGTTTCGTTCGATATGTCGCAGGTGGGGGGTCCCAGCGGTGGATCTCTTTGCCTCTCGTCACAATCACAAGCTTCCAGTCTTTGTGTCTCTCTCGCAGGATCCTCTGGCTCTGGCGGTGGATGCCATGTCTCTGTCCTGGAGGGATCTGGGATTCCTTTATCTGTTCCCTCCATTTCCAATGTTAGCCAGAGTGGTGCGCAAACTGGCCTTGGAAGGCGCGTCGGCGATTCTGGTGGCCCCGAGGTGGCCAAGGCGCGTTTGGTTCGCAGATCTTGTAAGGCTGGCAGAGGGTCAGTTCGCTCTGCCTCTGCTGCTGGACCTGCTCACCCAGGGTCGGCTACGCTATCCCAATTTACCGTCGCTGGCTTTGACGGCGTGGCTGCTGAATCCGCCATCTTGAGGGAAGAAGGTCTTTCTGACGCGGTGATTCAAACTCTTATCAGCGCCAGGAAGCGGTCTTCCTCTTCTGTTTACTACAGGACCTGGAGGTCCTATATTGATTGGTGTGAAGGTAGGTCCTTCTCTTGTCGTGAGTTCTCCATTCCTAGGATTCTGGAGTTTCTTCAACATGGTTTGGATCTGGGGCTCCAAATTAGTACCTTGAAAGGGCAGGTTTCTGCCCTGGCGGTGTTTTTCCAAAGGTCCTTTGCACTTCATCCTTTAGTCAGGACCTTTTTCCAAGGAGTCACGCATGTACGTCCGCCTAGGAAGTCCTTGGTTCCAGTTTGGGATTTGAATCTTGTTCTCTCTGCTCTTCAGGGTCCTCCGTTTGAGCCCTTGAATGAGGTTGCCTTGTCTTCGCTTACTCAAAAGGTGGCCTTTTTGGTGGCTATCACTTCGGCTAGGCGTGTTTCTGAGTTGGCAGCTTTATCCATTAAAGCTCCATACTTTGAGAAGCATCAGGACAAGGTTGTCTTTCGTTTCAAGCCGGATTTTCTTCCTAAGGTGGTCTCGGCTTTTCATCTGAATCAGGACATTGTTCTGCCCTCTCTATGCCCTAATCCTAGCAACGACAAGGAAAGGGCGTTGCATTCCTTGGATGTAGTTCGTGTTGTGGAACATTATCTTGAGGTTACGTCTTCCTTTCGTAAGACGGACGTCTTTTTTGTGGTGCCCTCCGGGCCTAGGAAAGGTTTGGCTCCTGCCAAATCTTCCAATAGTACGTGGATTCGTCAGGCCATCATTGGGGCCTATTCTGCCAAGGGGAGGAGTCCCCCTTTTCGTGTTACTGCTCATTCTACTCGTGCGGTTGGAGCTTCTTGGGCTTTTCAGCACCAGGCTTCTGTTGAGCAAGTTTGTAAGGCCGCTACCTGGTCGTCTGTTCACACTTTTTCCAAGTTTTACAAGGTTGATGTTTGGGCGTCCGCGGATGCTGTCTTTGGACGCAAAGTTTTGCAAGCTGCAGTGGTTTGAAGTTGTGCATTGTTGCCTAGTTTTGGGTTCCCGCCCTTGTTTCTGGACACTGCTGTTGGATGTCCCACATGTTATGGATTCTTGAAGCGGGGTGTGTGACATACTTAGAATAATACCATTTTGTGAATACTCACCTTGTAAAATGGGTATTATAAGTATGTCACACACCCCGCTTCACCCGCCCTTTTCTGTTTTCAGGATCCTCTATTTTGTGAACTTTGCGTGGTTGCGTTTTATATTTGCCTCTTCCTGGTCCCTTATCTTACTGCTTCTGTATACTGGGTAGTGAGTGGGAGGTCCCAGGTATTTATGGATCAGGGAGGGGCTTTCTTTTTACTATCATCTCTGCAGGAACGCCTCTTCAGGACGATATTACCCACATGTTATGGATTCTTGAAGCGGGGTGTGTGACATACTTATAATACCCATTTTACAAGGTGAGTATTCACAAAATGGTATTTTCCATCTCTGCAGACGGCGAGCAAGTCAGAAGATGATGGCTCCTCCTTGCACAGGGGGATTTCAGGTAGCCGGGGTAACTCCCGGCCTCTTATTTTGTTTATTTCCGCTCGGACCCCTGTTTGTCCCAAAATTTACCTCATATTACATGCCTCCACAGTCTTGGCTGCTGGCCCGAGCGAGGGTACATTGGCACCTCTGGTGCTGAGGAGCAGAGCTCCACCGTGAGACCCTAAAAGAGAGGGTAGGCGGTCATACCGGGTAGGTGATCCCGGTTTGGGATGCCCCGTCCCTTGACTTTTCCCCTGGGGGGGGGGCCCTTCCCTTTACCAACTATGGGGGCTGGGGGTTCCTCTCATAGGGGTTAGCTTTATTCACTTTCTCTTTATTGATGTGTGTATCTGGGAGTAGTTCCTCAATGAGTTATTCTGTTGTTACTATGTTGCAGCACCGCGGCTGTCATTGCAGCCTGGTGCCGGGGTTTTTCAGTCTGTGAGGTGATTTTTTACCTCACGCGCTTTGGGGGGGCGGGGCTGGCACTCGGCGCTCTGCCGCGGCCAGCCCCCGTTCTCTCCTTCATTCCTCGCCGCAGCGAGCGGGGCGGGTGCTCCGCTAGTGAAAGCGGACGCACCCGTTGTCACGGCAGCCGGCGCCGCGGTTGTCGGCGGCGCCGGTCTCTGGGCTGGTGTGTGAGGGACTTCTTCCCTCACGCTTCATTCACACTGGAAGGGGGGGCGGAGCCGGGCTTTCGGCGCGTCGCCGCGGCTCCGCCCTCCTCTGTACTGGCGCCGCTGCGGAGCTGAGCTCCCTGTTACTAGGCAGCTCCCTGTTACTAGGCAGCTAAGGGGGCACAGATCAGTTTTGCGCGGGCTGCGCAGACCACGCCCCTGGCACGGCCGTTCTTCTTCACTTCACCTCAGAGATCGCCATTGTTCTGAGGCGGATCGTTCACCGCAGCGTCTGTGAGTGGCCCTGTGGGCCTCATTTATTTCTTCTTTTCTTTATCTGTTAAGTCTTATTGTAGGGACTTATGGGTCTCTCTCTATCTTTTAGGTGAAGGTTATCCAGGAGGATCTTCTGTAGTATTGGAAGGTCTCTCCTGATCCTGGGTCCCTGGGTCCATTTTAGCATCACAAATCCTCCCACTCGGGACATTAAAGGGGCATCCCGGGTTGTCTAACTGGCGTAATTCCCTGGGTCATAGCGACCACTCAAAATTCACCTTATGGAGGCATCCCCGGATACTGGGGCTTTGACCCTCTGAAATACCGCCCCATAGTGGCGGGTACTAATTCAGCTACTCAGCCCCTAGCACAATGGCTTGATTTTTACCTGCAGCCATATGTAAGGAAGTTACCATCATACTTGAGAGACTCGGAAGACTTCTTACAGAAGTTATACACCATCCCCATGGAGAGTAATACACTGATGGCAACTATGGACATATCGTCTCTATATACCAATATCCCAAACGAGCATGGGATAAAAGCCGTGAAACATTTTCTGAGTCGAGATCCTCCCTCCATCCCGACGGAATACATTCTAGCGGGTCTGGAATTGATACTATATAATAACTGTTTCAAGTTTGAGCGCAACTATTATAAACAAATCATTGGGACAGCGATGGGTAGCGCGGCAGCACCCTCGTTCGCAAATTTGTTTGTTGGATACCTTGAAGAAAGATACATATTTGATTCCCCCTTATACACGGAGAATGTGATTTTTTGGGGTAGATATATTGATGATGTGATGGTTATATGGCGGAAAACCAGACAGGAGTTCATGGTGTTTGTTGATTACATCAACTCCCTATTCCCAACAATTGTGTTTAACCCTGAGATATCTGAGGACTATGTCACATTCCTCGACGTGGCAATTGAAAAAGATAAGGAGGGTCACCTAACCACTGGCTTGTTCTCTAAACCCACTGACCGCAATACCCTGCTGCGCTATGAGAGCGCGCATCCCAGGAGACTAGTGGACAGTCTCCCAATTTCACAGTTCCTGAGGGTTCTCAGGATTAACTCAGATCCGGTGAAAAGAGAGCAACAAATTGGAGACATGTATGGGAAATTCCAGATTAGGGGGTATCCCAAACACGTATTGAACAAGACATTGGGGAAAGCCCGTGAGATATTCCTGGGACCACGTAAGAAGGACAGTGAAAAGAGGAAGGATGGGGGTATCTTCTTTCCGCAGACATTCAATAATGCTTCCCCCGCAATAGAACGCATTGTAAGGAGACACCATAACATTCTTTGTGCAGATCCGGGCGTGTGTCCGGTATTGAAACGACCATTTAGGAAACTTTACTATAAGAATCAGAACCTTAGGGATATGCTTGTGAAAGCAGATCCACAAGAGAAATATTCCAGACCCCCGATTCTCATGTCCTCTAAACGAGGTACATTTCGATGTAACAACTGTAATATCTGTAATTCATTGATTCTGGGTGCAGAACTTGCACACCCACACTCGGGACAAATGATTAAACTCGGTGGCCCCTTTAATTGTCTTACTGAATATTGTGTCTACTTGTTAAAGTGCCCGTGTGGATTGGCATACGTAGGCAAGACTGTGGGCCCTTTTAAAAAGAGGTTTCAACAACATCGTAGTGACATCCGGATCAATATCAACAGACACCTAAAAGGAGAATCAATTGACTATGAGAAGCCAGTTGCGGCACATTTTGTCAAATTGGGACACCAAACACACGAACTCAGAGGGATGGTAATAGAACATGTCCAGAAACCACCCCGGGGGGGAGACCGGCATACCCGACTACTGCAAAGAGAGACTTTCTGGATACACAGACTGAATACTGTATACCCGAAGGGACTTAACACCGCGTTTGGATACACTTGCTTTCTTGAGAGACGTTGATTTGATGGAATGACATTGATTTTTTGTTTTTTGGTACACTTCCCCTATTTCCTACCAATGGCTCCCCCCCTCCCCCCCCCTTTCCCCCATCCCTTTTCCCCCCCTCCCCCCCTTCTTCCCCCCCCCTCCTTTTTTCCCCCTCTCCCCCTCCCCCCTCCCCCGTTCCTGGTCAGGACCCGTAGGGAACACTTATACTCACCCTAATTGGGTGTCTGTAGTGGATCCAGTGTGACCATGGAGGTCCTTTCTCCCTGATGTCTGCACTGGGACAGACATTTATTGATATGCTTCTATCTGTTAATATTTTGTTTAAAGTATGTAGGCGAGGTTGAGGTGGGGAGGCTCTCCCGTTGAGTGCGGCTTGCTGTCGCACGGCGGCCTGCTGGCGGACTACCATCCCTGGGGGTGGGGGCCCACTTTGCCGGCTGTGGGGCCCCAGGTCTGGGGCTCACTACGGAGGGAAGCCCTCCACCTCACCCCTAAGCGTTTGAGGCGCATATTGTGGTTTTTACTTATGGCGTATTTTCTGCCTGGTTAACCTTTTGGCACTGAGGTGGAGAGGTTCCCCAGTGGTGCTCGACCCGTGCTGCCACATGCGGATCCCATGATGCGCTAGTTCGGATGTGGGCCCGCCACCGGCCACCCCGTGCCAGATGTGGGCGGCCGGCTGGGAGCCTGCCATGGCGCAGGTGTGGCGGTGTGGTGACAGCATGACTTGTGCACTGTGGGTAGACCTATCCTCCTACTGGTATTGTTTATTTTTCGTGCGCAACCTGAATTGAATGGGTTGCCGGGAGGTCTGAGGTGGAGAGGTTCCCCCAGCAGCGCTTGGTTTGCCGACGTTCCCCGCATGCGCCGGCGCGCTGACAGCTACCGGCGCTGGTGTTTATACACCAGATGCGGGACTGGCAGCTCCTGGCCTACTAGGAGCAGCCCTGGCAGCGCCGCCTTCCAATCGCAGCGGCTTGCTGCTCTGCTGGCACGTGGTGCTGCGGGGTACGACCTACCCACCTTAGCCCCTGTTGAGCGACCGCATCAGGTCTCTGCTGTGTTTATTTTACTTATTTTACTTGTTTCACATGATTGTATTATGTATATGGTTTGTAATTGCATTTGTTTGGCTGGTGTTGTTCTGATTGGCTGCATCAGCTCTTATGTCACGTGGGACACACCCACTGACATCAGGTGGTAATCCCGGGCTCTCTGAGGACATTTAATCCTCAGTGGAGGGGAATCTCTGCTTGCTTGTTTTTGCTCCCTGATGAAGGGGCGCTAGACGCCCCGAAACGTTGGATTTTGTTGGATCTTTTTGGTCTTTGCTGTGATATTGACCTGTTGGATTTGAATACAATATCTTTTGGAGTGCTGGCTGATCGTCTTTCTTGCGGATACTGGGACTGGGACCCCTTCGGGGCATCCCAAAAAGTGTATGTTGTGTGGGATTTCCATTACTGGGGATGATGTGTTACTGTGTATACCATGTGCACAGCAAACTATTACGCGGCAGTCCGAACCCCAAGCGTCGGGGTCAGCACAGCCGGCCACCTCAACTCCCCCTCCCGCCTTGACTCGTGCCCCGTGTGACGTGGTCATGGGCAGGGATCTGCAATCTGAGATGTGTGTCAGATTGGCTAGCCTTGAGAAAATGCTCTCTAGCTCGGTCGCCCGTAAGGCTCCGTCTAAGAGAAAGCATGTGTCGCCGGCTCCGCCGGTGGATGATCTTGATGACAGAGATAATCTGGATTGGTCTGATTATCCCCAGCTAGAGGAGGGGGAAGTTGATGAGGGTTCAGAATTTTCGGATGATGAGCAGTCTGCTGGCGCTGATGCCGAGCTTTCTGATTTAGGGAGATCCTTGGACTCTCCTCACGCTCTGTCTCTCATGCTGGAAGTTCTGAATATTTCCCCTCCCGAGGAGGCGTCACAGCAGAAAGGTGAATTGTTTGAGGAATCCAGGCCGCGCCTGGAGTTTCCTACGCAACGCCATTTTGATAGAATCATTGACAAGGAATGGGATAGGCCGGCTCGGCTCCCTGGCATCCCTCAGGGGTGGGATAGGAAATATCCCTTTCCTTCTGAGGCGGTCAAGCGCTGGGCATCTCCCCCCGAGGTGGATGCACCGGTTTTGGGGTTGTCTAACTCCTCGGTGTTAAACAGACCTGATTGTTCCACTCTCAAAGATGGAGAGGATAAACGTATTGATCAGATGGCTTCTCATGGCTTTACTAGCATTGGGTCGGCCATCCGGCCTGTGTGCGCTTCGGAGCTAATGGTGTTGGCCACCAGGTCTGTGGTCAGGGACCTGTTGACTTCTTCCGGGCTTCGTCCTGGTAGTAACGAGTTCCTTAGCCTTAACCCTTTTGTTGCCAAGCACGTAACACCTACGTGCTGGCTTGGCTGGGCCTTAAGTGCCAAGCCCGTAGGTGTTACGTGCTTGACTTTGATCGCTTCTAGTTTAAAAAATAAAAATAAAAAATACTCACCTGACCCCTTGTTGGATCCGGCCGGGTCTCCCCTTTAATTTGGTGCCATCCGATCCCCCGTGGGGGGTCGGATGGCTCCAGGAGAGCCCCCGGAATAGGCCGCCCCCCCCCCCCCGCTTCTGCAGCAGCAGCTGCTAACTGTAAAAAAAAAAAAAAAAATAAAAATGACATTCACTTACCTCCATGTGCGCTGGCTCCCGCTGTCCCTCCTCTTCACCTGGGGGGCCTCCGATCCCCCCCCAGGACTTACCGATCTTCAGGAGAGAGCCTGAGAGGCTCTCTCCCCTTTGATCCTCGATGGCGGCCGCCATCTTGCCGCTAAGACCCGCCCCCTTGGGGGCGGGGCTTATGACGTCATCCCGGCCCCCGATATCTGGCTTCACCCTTCTCAACTTCTCAGATGCCGGTGATCGGCACAGGGTAAGGAGGTGGCAGGAGATCCTCTGATCTCCTGCCTCCTCCTTCTCCTGTACCGATCACCGGCATCTGTCAGCTGAGCGGCGAGGGACAAGAGCTTGCAATCGAAGGTAAGTACAGTAAAAAAAAATTATTTTTTTTTAATAAAATACTTTTTTTTATTGTGTGGTGTTTTTTTTTTTACAGTTAACCCTTTGTGAGCTGGTAAGGGGTCCATGAGACCCCTTATACCAGTTCACATGGCTGGGGGGGTGGCATTGCCATTAAGCCCCGCACCCCCATTACCTGCCTCCCCAAAGGCCAGGGGGGGGCAGAAGAGCCCGGGCCCACATAGGCTATGTGGGCTCGTAGGCTGCAGGGTGGGGGGGCCACCAAAGCTGGCCCCCCCACTCTGTGCCTACAAGCCCCCATAGCTGGTCCCGGGCTGGTTACTTTGGGTAAGGGGGACCCCACGTCATTTTTTTTTTTGGATTTTTAAGGGTTTTTAACCCTTAAAAATCCAAAAAAAAATGGGGTCCCCCTCCCCGGGAAGGGGGACCCTATGTCATTTTTTTTTTAATTAACCATTTGTCATCCAGCAGCTATAAAAGGCTTCTGGGCAGGAAAGGGTGTCTACCTATACATATGTGGTATCGCTGTAAGCGGGAGAAATTGGGGTTTCTCACGCAATAAGATTTTATTGACAAACTTACATTTTTTATTACAAAAAAACTCTACAAATTGTAAAAAAATATATTTTTTTTATTTTTTTTCACACATTTCACCCAAAAATGTTGAGAATACACCTAAAAAACACAAACAAGACATTTCATGTTAAAGCCCAGACTCTGTTGAAAAAAACAATATATAATTTTCCTGGGAAATCCCTGGAAAGCCTTTCGAAAATGACAGTTGAACATGTGTAGCGCAAAACAGTCAAACTCAGTCTGGCAACAGGGAGTGGCAAATGCTGCAGGTAGGCTGGCAGCGAAAGGGTTAAACGGTGCGAGTTGTTTCTATCCTTTGTGTTGACTGCCTTGGATGATACTTTGATGATGTGTGGTAGGACTTCGGCTCTGCTTGTGGCTATTCGGCGGTCGGTGTGGCTGCGCCAGTGGGCGGCCGATTTTATGTCCAAAAAATCACTGACGGCTTTACCCTTTGTTGGTCTACGGCTCTTTGGAGAGACATTGGACTCTGTCACCAAGGGTGGTAGGTTACCTCAACGTAAGAAACAACGCCGCTCCTTTCGGGGGGCGCCTGCCTTTACCCCCTCCTTTCGGGGGGCCAGATCTGGCAGGGGTTCTGCATTTCCCTCTTCCAGAGGAGATTCCGGAAACAGGGGCAGAGGACGTGCCCGTTCTGGATACAGTTGGGGCTCTAAGCCCAAACCGGCTGCTAAGCCGGCTCAGCAATGAGGGGGCGCCCTCACCCATGCGGGTGGGGGGACGGCTGCAGCACTTCTCTCAGATCTGGGATCAAGAGGTCTCGGACAGATGGATCCGGGAAGTGGTGTCTTCCGGCTACAAGCTGGAGTTCGAGCTCCGCCCCCCTTCCAGATTTGTCAGGTCTCGGATGCCGTCGGAGCCTCTAGCGGCGCAGGGGCTCCTGGTGGCAGTGGAGAATCTTCTGGACATGGCTGTCATTTGCCCAGTGCCCCCTTCAGATCGGGGCAGGGGCTTTTATTCCAATCTGTTCACGGTACCCAAGAAGGACGGGTTGGTCCGACCCATCTTGGATCTGAAGTTTCTCAACAGGTTCATCCGGCCGAGGAAATGGAAACGCTGCGTTCGGCCATTCACTCTCTTCGTCAGGGAGACTTTCTGACGTCCATAGACATCAAGGATGCTTATCTACACGTTCCGGTTTTTCCAGCACACCAGAGGTTTCTCAGGTTCGTGGTGGAGGATCGGCACTTTCAGTTTGTGGCACTTCCTTTCGGTCTCACCTCAGCTCCTCGGGTGTTCACCAAGGTGCTAGCGGGGGTGATGGCTCTGCTCAGAGGTCAGGGTATCCGCATCGTACCCTATTTGGACGATCTACTGATCATGGCCTCTTCCTTCAACCAAGCGGAGTTGGACACCAGAGCGGTGGTGTCCACTCTGGAGAGGTTCGGTTGGGTGATCAACCACCCCAAGTCTTCTCTTTCTCCGTCCAGAATTCTGACCTTTCTGGGAATGTCTCTGGACACTTCACAGGCCAGGGTGTTTCTACCCCAGGCCAAGATTCTTTTGATTCAGGAGTTAGTTCGGCTTCTCTTGTCAACCCCTCATCCGACCATCCGGTTAGGGATGAGGCTGGTGGGGTTAATGGTGGCCTCATTCGAGGCAGTTCCCTTTGCGCAGTTTCACACAAGGACGCTTCAGCTTCATCTGTTGAAGGTTTGGGACAAGTCTCCTCTATCGTTGGATCAGTCCTTCCTGATGACTCCCCGAGTTCGTCGATCCCTGCAATGGTGGCTGGGGTCGGTCAATCTGTTGAAGGGCAGATCTTTTCTGGCTCCGTGTTGGGAAACAGTCACCACGGATGCCAGTCTGTCAGGTTGGGGGGGTGTTTGGAAGGACCTCCAGTTTCAGGGTCTGTGGGGCCCGCGGGAGGCTCACGAGCCCATCAATGTTCTGGAGTTGAGAGCCATCAGGTTGGTTCTGTTTCGCTTGACTCATCAGTTGAGAGGCCTGCCAGTTCAGGTCCGGTCGGACAACAGAACGGCGGTTGCTTACATCAATCACCAGGGAGGGACTCGCAGCAGGAGTGCCCTCAGGGAAGTGTCTTTGATTCTGGACTGGGCAGAGACCCACGTCCCGTGTATCTCAGCAGTCTACATTCCGGGGGTGGAGAACACGGAGGCGGACTTGCTGAGCAGGGCCTCCTCTCGTCAGGGGGAGTGGTCTCTCAGTCCCAAGGTGTTTCGTTCGATATGTCTCAGGTGGGGGGTCCCAGCGGTGGACCTCTTTGCTTCTCGTCACAATCACAAGCTTCCAGTCTTTGTGTCTCTCTCGCAGGATCCTCTGGCTCTGACAGTGGATGCCATGTCTCTAAACTGGAGGGATCTGGGGTTCCTTTACCTGTTTCCTCCGTTCCCAATGCTAGCCAGAGTGCTGCGCAAACTGGCCTTGGATGGTGCGTCGGCAATTCTGGTGGCCCCAAGGTGGCCAAGGCGAGTTTGGTTCGCAGACCTTGTAAGACTGGCAGAGGATCAGTTCGCCCTGCCTCTGCTGCCGGACCTGCTCACCCAGGGTCGGCTACGCTATCCCAATTTACCATCGCTGGCTTTGACGGCATGGCTGCTGAAACCGCCATCTTGAAGGAAGAAGGTCTTTCTGACGCGGTGATTCAGACTCTTATCTGTGCCAGGAAGCGCTCTTCCTCTTCTATTTACTACAGGACTTGGAGGGCCTATATTGATTGGTGTGAAAGTAGGTCTTTCTCTTGTCGAGAGTTCTCCATTCCTAGAATTTTAGAGTTTCTCCAGCATGGTCTAGATCTGGGGCTCCAGCTTAGTACATTGAAAGGGCAGGTTTCTGCCCTGGCGGTGTTCTTCCAAAGGTCTTTTGCACTTCATCCCTTAGTCAAGACCTTTTTCCAAGGTGTTACACATGTTCGGCCTCCTAGGAAGCCTTTTGTTCCAGTTTGGGATTTGAACCTGGTTCTTTCTGCTCTCCAGGGCCCTCCGTTTGAGCCCTTGAATGAGATAGCTTTGTCTTCTCTTACGCAAAAGGTGGCCTTTTTGGTGGCTATCACTTCGGTTAGGCGTGTTTCTGAGTTGGCAGCTTTATCCATTAAAGCTCCGTACTTCGAGAAACATCAGGACAAGGTTGTCTTTCGTTTCAAGCAGGATTTTCTTCCTAAAGTGGTCTCGGAGTTTCATCTGAATCAGGACATTGTTTTGCCCTCTCTATGCCCAAATCCCAGCGACGACAAGGAAAGGGCATTGCATTCCTTGGATGTAGTTCGTGTTGTGGAACATTATCTGGAGGTTACGTCTTCCTTTCGTAAGACTGATGCTTTCTTTGTGGTGCCCTCCGGGCCTAGGAAAGGTTTGGCTCCTGCCAAATCTTCCATTAGTAAATGGATTCGTCAGGCCATCATTGGGGCCTATTCTGCCAAGGGGAGGAGTCCCCCTTTTCGTGTTACTGCTCATTCTACTCGTGCAGTTGGTGCGTCCTGGGCTTTTCAGCACCAGGCTTCTGTTGAGCAAGTTTGTAAGGCCGCTACCTGGTCTTCTGTTCACACCTTTTCCAAGTTTTACAAGGTTGATGTTCGGGCATCAGCGGATGCTGTTTTTGGCCGCAAAGTTTTGCAAGCTGTGGTGGTTTAAGGTTGTGCATTGTTGCCTAGTTTTGGATCCCCGCCCTTGTTATGGACACTGCTGTTGGATGTCCCACATGTTATGGATTCTTGAAGCGGGGTGTGTGACATACTAAGAATAATACCATTTTGTGAATACTCACCTTGTAAAATGGGTATTATGAGTATGTCACACACCCCGCTTCAACCCGCCCTTTTGTATTCAGGATCCTCTTTATTGCGAACTTTGCGTGGTTGTTGTTTTTATTTGCCTCTTCCTGGTCCCTTACCTTACTGCTTCTGTATACTGGGTAGTGAGTGGGAGGTCCCAGGTATTTATGGATCAGGGAGGGGCTTTCTTTTGCTATCATCTCTGCAGGAACGCCCTCTTCAGGACGATATTACCCACATGTTATGGATTCTTGAAGCGGGGTGTGTGACATACTCATAATACCCATTTTACAAGGTGAGTATTCACAAAATGGTATTTTTGTTCCTCTTTAATTAAAACACACTTGGGCAAGGGTCACGTGATTTACTCCTTCCTGAATGAGTAGGATTCTGGGAGTGTTGGTGCCACCTAACCTGCTGTTTTCGGTTTAGAATTACTCGCTCATGAAGACGGCGTCCCTCGAGAGCGGCGTCTACCCGCCGATGTGCAGGAAAATGGAGGCCGACCCTCCCCCGGCCACACCTGAGATCTACGAGCAGAAGATTCTAGAGGTCATTGGCAAAATCATCGAGCTGCTGACCGGAGAGGTGAGCTGAGACTTCTGGGAAATTAGCTGGTAACAGTGAGGGGGTGTGTCTTGATGGTGATGATGTCATTGTGTGTGTGTCAGGTGCCTATCAGGTGTCAGGATGTGGCTGTCTATCTCTCCACGGAGGAGCGGGAGTATCTGGACGGACACAAGGAGCTCTACACGACGGCCATGATGGAGGATCCGCCGCCCTTCGTATCCGCAGGTAAAAGAAGGTGCGTTTCGTTTCAGCGGAGACGTCATCAGGGGATAAGACATTGAGCCGGTGTATGTTTTTCCCACAGATGGATCCAATAACGGCAATAGCTCAGAGAGTTGCCCCCTCCCTCCTCCTCGGGAATCCCCGTTACCCGCCAAGGAAGGGAAAACCACCCCCCAGCGAGATCAGGCATCCGAAACGGAGGATCTGCCCCTGTACCAGGATGATGGCACCCTGCAGGTAAGCCGCGTGGCGCAGTAGGTGCGCGTTTTCTCTCTCTCTCTCTCTCTCTACGCGAGTCCTTTGGTTTGAACATTTTTTTCTATGCAGGAGGAAGACCTGATACTCATCAAATGTGAAGCTGAAAGTGAGGACGAGGCCTACGCGGGAGACGATGATCCGTGCGGCGGGGAGAACTCTCCGGTGCTCAGCCCAGGTGAGGAACAAGACGTCGGCGCGATACCGCTGTGCGCTAAATGGAGGCGAGAAGGTATCTGGAAAGGCTTAAAAAACTTAATTAGTACAGTCTGGAGGAAAGAAGGGAGAGGGGGGACATGATGGAGACCTTTATATATGTGACAGGAGGGAATAAGGTTCAGGAGGGAAGAAACTTAATGATAGAACAAGAGGCACAACCTGAAGCTAGTCGGGGGGAAGATCAGGAGCAATGTTAGAAAATATTATTTTACAGAAAGAGTAGTAGATGCTTGGAACAAACTTCCAGCAGAGGTAGAAAAACCGACAGTCACTGAATTTAAACATGCCTGGGATAAGCACACATCTATCCTAAGATACAGAGAACATACAGTATACACATAAGATACAGAGAACATACAGTATACACATAAGATACAGAGAACATACAGTATATACATAAGATACAGAGAACATACAGTATACACATAAGATACAGAGAACATACAGTATACACATAAGATACAGAGAACATACAGTATATACATAAGATAAAGAGAACATACAGTATATACATAAGATACAGAGAACATACAGTATATACATAAGATACAGAGAACATACAGTATATACATAAGATACAGAGAACATACAGTATATACACATAAGATACAGAGAACATACAGTATACACATAAGATACAGAGAACATACAGTATATACATAAGATACAGAGAACATACAGTATACACATAAGATACAGAGAACATACAGTATATACATAAGATAAAGAGAACATACAGTATATACATAGGATGCAGAGAACATACAGTATATACATAAGATACAGAGAACATACAGTATATACATAAGATACAGAGAACATACAGTATATACACATAAGATACAGAGAACATACAGTATATACATAAGATACAGAGAACATACAGTATATACATAAGATACAGAGATCATACAGTATACACATAAGATACAGAGAACATACAGTATATACACATAAGATAAAGAGAACATACAGTATATACATAAGATACAGAGAACATACAGTATACACATAAGATACAGAGATCATACAGTATACACATAAGATACAGAGAACATACAGTATATACACATAAGATAAAGAGAACATACAGTATATACATAAGATACAGAGAACATACAGTATACACATAAGATACAGAGAACATACAGTATACACATAAGATACAGAGAACATACAGTATACACATAAGATACAGAGAACATACAGTATATACATAAGGTACAGAGAACATACAGTATATACATAAGATACAGAGAACATACAGTATACACATAAGGTACAGAGAACATACAGTATATACATAAGATACAGAGAACATACAGTATACACATAAGATACAGAGAACATACAGTATACACATAAGATACAGAGAACATACAGTATATACATAAGATACAGAGAACATACAGTATACACATAAGATACAGAGAACATACAGTATACACATAAGATACAGAGAACATACAGTATACACATAAGATACAGAGACCATACAGTATATACATAAGATACAGAGAACATACAGTATATACATAAGATACAGAGAACATACAGTATATACATAAGATACAGAGAACATACAGTATACACATAAGATACAGAGAACATACAGTATACACATAAGATACAGAGAACATACAGTATATACATAAGATACAGAGAACATACAGTATACACATAAGGTACAGAGAACATACAGTATATACATAAGATACAGAGAACATACAGTATATACATAAGATACAGAGAACATACAGTATACACATAAGATACAGAGAACATACAGTATACACATAAGATACAGAGAACATACAGTATACACATAAGATACAGAGAACATACAGTATATACATAAGATAAAGAGAACATACAGTATACACATAAGATAAAGAGAACATACAGTATACACATAAGATACAGAGAACATACAGTATATACATAAGATACAGAGAACATACAGTATACACATAAGATACAGAGAACATACAGTATATACATAAGATACAGAGAACATACAGTATACACATAAGATACAGAGACCATACAGTATACACATAAGATACAGAGAACATACAGTATATACATAAGATAAAGAGAACATACAGTATACACATAAGATAAAGAGAACATACAGTATACACATAAGATACAGAGAACATACAGTATATACATAAGATACAGAGAACATACAGTATATACATAAGATACAGAGAACATACAGTATACACATAAGATACAGAGAACATACAGTATACACATAAGATACAGAGAACATACAGTATACACATAAGATAAAGAGAACATACAGTATACACATAAGATACAGAGAACATACAGTATATACATAAGATACAGAGAACATACAGTATACACATAAGATACAGAGAACATACAGTATACACATAAGATACAGAGAACATACAGTATACACATAAGATACAGAGAACATACAGTATATACATAAGATAAAGAGAACATACAGTATACACATAAGATAAAGAGAACATACAGTATACACATAAGATACAGAGAACATACAGTATATACATAAGATACAGAGAACATACAGTATACACATAAGATACAGAGAACATACAGTATATACATAAGATACAGAGAACATACAGTATACACATAAGATACAGAGACCATACAGTATACACATAAGATACAGAGAACATACAGTATATACATAAGATAAAGAGAACATACAGTATACACATAAGATAAAGAGAACATACAGTATACACATAAGATACAGAGAACATACAGTATATACATAAGATACAGAGAACATACAGTATACACATAAGATACAGAGACCATACAGTATACACATAAGATACAGAGAACATACAGTATATACATAAGATACAGAGAACATACAGTATACACAAGATACAGAGACCATACAGTATACACATAAGATACAGAGAACATACAGTATATACATAAGATAAAGAGAACATACAGTATACACATAAGATAAAGAGAACATACAGTATACACATAAGATACAGAGAACATACAGTATATACATAAGATACAGAGAACATACAGTATACACATAAGATACAGAGACCATACAGTATACACATAAGATACAGAGAACATACAGTATATACATAAGATACAGAGAACATACAGTATATACATAAGATACAGAGAACATACAGTATACACATAAGATACAGAGAACATACAGTATATACATAAGATACAGAGAACATACAGTATACGCATAAGATACAGAGAACATACAGTATACACATAAGATACAGAGAACATACAGTATACGCATAAGATACAGAGAACATACAGTATATACATAAGGGCAGACTAGATGGAGCGTATGGTCTCCTTCTGTTTTCGCCTTCTATATTTCTATAAAAATTTGCACCTGACGCAATAAATGATGTCATTGGCGCTGTCATAGCATAATTAACAGATGTTGAAATCGCATACATTAAGTAAACAGAACCTGTCCTCAATAGAATCAGGACAACCATATTGAGACATGATCTTTTTTGGGTCTTCTGTTTATCTTCCCCAGCAGCTCCAGACGATGGACACACGGCGGAATCCATGGACGACCACGTAATCGTGTGTCGCACTTTCGACGTTCAAGATGATATCGCTCAGGATTTTCCAGAAGAAAAGCCGGAAGATCCGATAATCCATCCGAAGCTCGATGCCTCTTATTCGGAGAAGTCCGCTCCCAATTCTTTCATAGATGCCTCTGGATGTACCATTGAGGAAATCTACCCTTGTTTTGAATGTGGGTCATGTTTTACCGAGAAAGAAGAGCTCGATCGTCACGAGAAGCTTCACTCTAAAAGGCCTTTTAAGTGCTTGGAATGCGGCAAATGTTTTAGCTACAAATCGTTGCTCGCCGCCCATCAAAGGATCCACACGGGGGAGCGCCCTTACGCGTGCTTAATTTGTGGGAAACGCTTCACGCAGAAAGTCTATCTCGCCAACCATCAGCGAACCCACACAGGAGAACGTCCTTACGCTTGCTCAGTTTGCGGGAAGCGCTTCTCGCAGAAGGTTTATCTCGTCAACCACCAGCGGACGCACACGGGGGAGCGTCCCTACGAGTGCCTGGTCTGCGGAAAACGCTTCACGCAGAAGGTCGTTCTGATTAACCACCAGCGGACTCACACGGGAGAAAGGCCCTTCTCGTGTCCCCAGTGCAGGAAATGTTTCAGAAGCCCTTCTGTTCTGGCGACGCATCGGAAGATCCATACGCGGAAAAAGACGGAGCGCATGAAAGCTTGCAACCGTAACAAAGATCTCAGGGAAAAACCGTACACGTGCCCCGAATGTGATAAAAAATTTATGAGTAAGCTTAGCCTGGCCAAACACCAGAGGATCCACAGCGGCGACAAGCCCTTCTCGTGTTCCGTGTGCGGGAAGCATTTTAGTTACAAATCCATGCTCGTTACACATTTTCGCGTGCACACGGGAGAGAGACCCTTCGCCTGTGCCGACTGCGGCAAACGCTTCGCTCAGAAGGTGGGGCTCATCACGCATCAGCGTACCCACACGGGCGAGCGCCCCTTTTCTTGCACCGAATGCGGAAGGAGCTTCGCGCAAAAGATCGGCCTCGAGAAGCACAAGAAAGTCCACAAGAGCCAGAAACCCTTTTGGTGTTTTGAGTGCAGGAAGGCGTTCAAAAATGCGACGGGCCTCGCCCTGCATCAGCGGATCCACTCCAGCGAGAGCGTGTGCTCGGACTGCGGAAAGTCTTTCAAAGACATGTCGACTCTGGCCAGGCATCGAAAAGTTCACTCGGGTCAGAATCCCTACCCGTGCTTGGAGTGCGGGAAAGGCTTCAGCTTCTTGTCCAGGCTGGTCGCCCATCAGAGGGTTCACACGGGAGAGCGGCCATTTTCCTGCTCCGATTGTGGCAAGGGGTTTGCACGCAAGGCTGCGCTGGTTATTCACAGCAGGATCCACACAGGGGAACGACCCTTCTGCTGCTACAAGTGTGGACGGCGATTCACACAGAAGGGGCATCTAGTGAAACACCAGCAGCTCCACATGGTGTGATAAAAAATGGGCCGGTGCTTACGATTCCAGAAAAATGTCTTCGCCAACAAGATGGGAGGGACTTGTTGTACACATCGTCTGCTGGGTGCAGCAATAAAGAAAAGGATCTCCAATCCATGGAATGGACGACTCGCCTTCGTGCTGATCAGAATTAAACACAGTCTATAACTAGGAACTTGCCCTGTGGCAGGTTAGGATGGAAACCCCAGAACACAGACCGTTAAAACCCTCACTCATTTCTGTTTATGGGCTCACCTACACCATTTAGGATAAACAATGCAACCAACCAAACGAAAGATATGTACCAACGCCTGTGGGGAAATCGATCTCTAATTCATGGAATGGGTGACTTCCCAACAAGATGGGAGGGACTGGTTGTACACATCGTCTGCTGGGTGCAGCAATAAAGAAAAGGATCTCCGATCCATGGAATGGACGACTCGCCTTTGTGCTGATCGGAATCAAACTAGGTCTATAACTAGGAACTTGCCCTGTGGCAGGTTAGGATGGAAACCCCAGAACACAGACGGTTAAAACCCTCACTCGTTTCTCTTTATGGGCTCACCTACACCATTTAGGATAAACAATGCAACCAACCAAATGCATACGTAGTTCTCCAATAAACTGGGTTCCAGCAACTTGTCAGAAAAGATATGTACGCCTATGGGGAAATCAATCTCTAATCCAGGAAGGGTGTGACTTGCCTTGTGAAAATTAGGGTTCTGACCGTAAACCTGCCCTGTGGCAGGTTAGAATGGAAATCCCGAAACACAGACAGCTAAAACCATAATGTTAAGGCTTAATCTAGGGGAGGCATACCATGCGACCGATCAGTGCCCGATTTCTGGGTCCCATACAGATCAATTCTCGGGCCCTTCTGGGCATTCCTGTCACATAAAAGTGCAACCTTCCTCTTCTCAGCCACCTCGTACTGTTTTATTTACGGCTTTACTGCTGCTTCAACATCCAAGGCTAACACATACCATCCTGTCAACCACTCCAAGGTCTCTGTTTAAAGTATCCAACTGTTCTGTTCGGAGGCTGATTTCTGGAATCTTCTGGCGCACTCACGACTCTTCATGGGCTCACCTACACCATCTAGACTTCACCGTGCAACCAACCAAATACAAATTGAGTTATCAAATAAACTGGGTTCCACCGTCAGCGAAGATATGTACCAATACCTGTGAGGAAATCGATCTCCAATCCATGGAATGGGTGACTGATTCCTATGAACTAGGGCTTAAACTACGAATTTGTATACTATGAATTAAATAGATAGTTGAAACTCTAACTTTAAGACATAAGCAAGTGGAGGTAGACCACATGAACCTCTGCAGGACTTCATTACCACTTTCTAGGTCCCATACAGATCGATTCTCAGGCCTTGCTCAGCATCCCTGTCATGCACACCACTTAAAAGTGCAGTACTTGCAACCTTGCTATTTACAGTTACCCCATCTCGTTGGAGTATACGGCTCTACTGCTACTTCAACATCCAAGACTAGCGCATACGATGATGTTACCAACTCCAAAATCTCGGTTGCAACCCTGGTATCCGACCATACTGTTCTGGGACTGATTTTTGGAACCTTCTGGCTCACGTATGTCTCTTCATAGGGTCACCTACACCATCTAGGCTTCACACTGCCACCATGCAACCAACCATATACACCGTCAGCAAATATATGTACCAATACCTATGAGGAAATTGATCTCCAATCCATGGAATGGGTGACTTGTGCTGGTTCCTATGAACTAGGGCTCAAACTATGAATTAGTATACTATGAATTAAATAAATAGTTGAAACTCTAACGTTAAGGCATGAGCTAGTGGAGGTAGACCACGCAAACCCTTGCAGGACTTCATTACCACTTTCTAGGTCACATACAGATCAGTTCTCAGGCCCTGTACACCACATAAAAGTGCAGCACTTGCAACCTTGCTGTTTACAGCCACCCCATACTGTTGGGGTATATGACTCAACTGCTACTTCAACATCCAAGACTAGCGCATACTATAATTACCTACTCCAAAATCTCGGTTGTAACCCTAGTATTCAACCATACTGTTCTGGGAGATTTTATGAACCTTCTGGATCACGCATGTCTCCTTTTGAGCTCACCTACACCATCTAAGCTTTACACTGCCGCCGTGCGACCAACCAAATGCAGTTTTCCAATAAACTGGGGTTCCCCCGACTTTTCAGAAAAGATATGTACCAACACCTATCTATTGGAATGACTTGCCTTTGTGCTGACCCCTATATGTAGGGCTTAAACTATGAATCTGCTTTGTGGCAAGTTAGAACGCAAACCCCACAACACAGACGGCTAAAACCCTAATTTTAAGGCACAAGCTATGGAGATGGAGCTGCAGGACTTCAATGACCAATTTCTGGGTCCCATACAGACCGATTCTCAGGTGCTGCTGAGCACACACCCCATAGAAAAAATGCAACCTTGCTATTCACAGCCACCCCATACGGTTTTGTTTTACGGCTCTACTGCTACTTCTGCATCCAAGGCTTACACATACCATCTTGTCACCCACTCTGAGGTCTCTGTTAAAGTATCCAACTCTTCTGTTTGGGGACTGATCATTCTGCCTCACTCAAGTCTCTCTTTATGGCCTCAACTTCACCATCTAGGTTTCACAGTGCAACCAACCAAATGTAGTTTGTTATGTAAGTTCTGTCCTACTCTAACCCATGAGAACGCCACATAAGGAACAAGCAGTAGATAACGTGGCAGTTAGCTTACCTGGGGTTGCACCATAGCTCTATTGCTGCACAAGGGTTGAAGCCATATGCCCCCATAGCAAAAGGCCCAATGCGTCACCACTGTACTGTTCAAGGTGTCTTTCACAACTTCTATCTGTGCCTCTATGCCTTTCTTGTACATTATACCCTTGAAGTCATACACGCAGCCTGAAATTCAACATGAAGCACCTACACACAAAGCTCATGCCATCAGTGTTCTATGACTTAACAACTGTACTGCCCACCGATCTTTGTGATAATATGTGGGCAACATTTATAACAGGAAAAAAATCGACTGGGCCCTTTTCTGGACTTCTGCTTGTACCGGCCCAATGGTGGACTTACGTTGCTGTAGAACTAGTGACTCTGTAATGTTTTCAGGGGTTTTGATCTTCTTGTGAATAAAGAAACCATATAGTCTTATCTGTAGCGCGCCTATAAAATGTATTCCCTGCCTGCGGAGAACTTCTATATATTCTTCTCATCCAGCATTCGTCCACAGCTAGACTGCCGACCAAAAATAAACTCCGCTGTGCCATTGTGAAAACAGACGCACTCTACAAGAGGATGGCGTATGACCACAAGGATAGTTGTGGAGGACCCTGCACCCCCCCGCTCCCGCGGGTCATCACTGGAGCAGCCAATTCATTTCCCAAGTTACAGCGCCTTGAAAAAGTCTTCCTACCCCTTGAACTTTTTCACGTTTTTAAAATGTTACCGTCACGAACCTAAATGTATTTTATTGAGATTTTATGCGATAGAGCGACACCAAGTAACGAGTATTTGTGAAGCGTGAAGAAAATGAGACATGCTTTTACAAATTTTTTTTTAAATAAAAAACTTAAATAGTGTGGCATTGTTGTGTATGTATTTAAAAGTCAATACTTTGTAGGATCACTTTTAGCCGCAGTGTTTTGGGCGCTAGCAGTTTTGCACGTCTAGAGGCTGAAATCTTTGCCCATTCTTCTTTGCAGAAAAACTCGAGCTCAGTCAGATTGGTTGGAGAGAATTTGTAAGCAGCGATTTTAAACTCATGCTGTTGATTCTCTGTGGTGTTCAGGCCTGGACTGTGACCGGGCCAATCCAACACACGCAGAAGAAGTTCATGCAACTTAGAATTGGAGAAACGTTCTCTTCATGTCACTGGGTCACACAGTAATTCTTACAGCAGGGTTATACTCCTGTTCTTAGGAGTGACACAGTGCTGGAAGAGTTAAAACTGAAGGGTACCTCATCATTGGCTCCTCCCTCGCCTTCCTGTAGCAGTGCAGACATGTTTTTGTGCAGCTGTATATTTTGTTCTCAAATAAATTGTAAAAATCTTGTACAATCAAAAAATTGCACTGTATATAGGATGAGCCCCCTTCTGGTTAAGCCATCACGGTTGTTTTCTTAATTAATATGCAGCATGGTGGGAGACCTTCCTTTGTTCTGAAGACTGGGCTTGGAAGCTTTCGGCCTAAGTTTAGTTTCTTTATGAGCTCACCCACATCATCTAGGCTTCACACTGCCACCGTGCAACCAACCAAATGCAAATGCGGTTTTCAAATAAACTTGGTTTCACCATCGGCAAAGATATGTACCAATACCTATGAGGAAATCGATCTCCAATCCATGGTATGGGTGACTTGTGCTGATTCCTATGAACTAGGGCTCAAACTATGAATTGGCATACTATGAATTAAATAGATATAACTCTAACGTTAATGTATGAGCTAGTGGAGACAGACCACGCGGACCCCTGCAGGACTTCATTTTGCACGTCTAGAGGCTGGAATCTTTGCCCATTTCTCTTTGCAGAAGAGCTCGAGCTCAGTCGGATTGATTGGAGAGAATTTGTAAGCAGCGATTTTAAATGCCCGCTGTTGATTCTCTATGGTGTTCAGGGCTGGACTGTGACCGGGCCATTCCAACACATGCAGCAGAAGTTGGTGCAGCTTAGAATTGGAGAAAGAAAACTTTCTCCTCACGTCACCCGGTCACACAGTATTCCTTACAGCAGGGTTATACTCCTGTTCTTAGGAGTGACACAGTTGGTTCTTAGTTAATATGCGGCATGGTGGGAGACATTCCTTTGTTCTGAAGACTGGGCTTGGAAGCTTTCGGCCTAAGTTTAGTTTCTTTTTGAGCTCACCCAAATCATCTAGGCTTCACACTGCCACCGTGCAACCAACCAAATGCAAATGCGGTTTTCAAATAAACTCGGTTCCACCGTCAGCAAAGATATGTACCAATACCTATGAGAAAATCGATCTCCAATCCATGGAATCGGTGACTTGTGCTGATTCATATGAACTAGGGGCTCAAACTACGAATTAGCATCCTATGAATTAAAGACATAGTTATAACTCTAACGTTAATGCATGAGCTAGTGGAGGTAGACCACGCGAACCCCTGCAGGACTTCATTTTGCACGTCTAGAGGCTGGAATCTTTGCCCATTTCTCTTTGCAGAAGAGCTCGAGCTCAGTCGGATTGGTTGGAGAGAATTTGTAAGCAGCGATTTTAAACTCATGCTGTTGATTCTCTATGGTGTTCAGGCCTGGACTGTGACCGGGCCATTCCAACACACACAGCAGAAGTTCATGCAGCTTCTCCCAGTTAGAATTGGAAAAATAAAACTTTCTCTTTACGTCACCCTGTCACACAGTAATTCTTACAGCAGGGTTATACTCCTGTTCTTAGGAGTGACACAGTACTGGAAGAGTTAAAACTGAAGGGTATCTCGTCAGTGGCTCCTCCCTCGCCTTCCTATAGGAGTGCAGACATGTTATTCTAAGTATGTCACACACCCCACTTCAAACATTAATAATTACAATAGGGTTAACTCACCGCTAGGTGGCAGCATTGCAGAGAATCTCCAAAAATTCAACAGGCCCCTCCCGGTCTATACATACCTGGTACCTCCCAACAATCACCCAGTGTTGTTCTCTGCAAGGTGGCGACAAGACAGAAGAAAGAAGTCTCCTGCTTGCAGGTAGCCGGGGTGTCCCCCCGGCCCCCCCCCCCCCCGTGGTCTATTTCTGCCCGGCTCTTGTTTTGTAGCATACTTGTTAACTGGCAGCCTCCCAGCTTCGGCTGTAGGCCGGGCAAAAGGTAGCCGGCACCTTTGGTGCCTAGGAGATTAGCTCCTCCGCTCGACCCTTCATTGCGGGGCATAGCGGGATTCCCGGAGTGGTGATCCGGATGTGGGATGCCCCCATTTAATTAGTGGAAGTTAGCGGTTCAGGATGTGCCTAGCCCTGGGACAGTTATATAGTTATTCCTCACTCCGGGGTGTGTGGCGCGCTTTGGGACCGGTGACATGGTTGTGTGAGTGTGGCTGCTGCGCTGGCTGGTTTTTGTGAGGGCTCCTGCGCTGTTTACTGTGGCGGTTTTTTGTCTGGATCTGCCTTGTGTGTGTGTGTCTTTACTTCAGCTGCTGCTGGTGTGAGTTGGCGTTTCTCCCCTCAGGAGCCGGGGGGGCGGGGCCTCGCGGCGCTTGCAGCCTGGCGTGTCCGGCCTGCACAGGGGTGATAGAGGGAGATGAGCGTGTGTGTGTTTTGCGCACTTGGGACCGGCAGGTTGCTCCGCCGGTCCCGTCTTGGAGGCCGAGCGCGGTTCGCTGGTCTGGCTTGCGATGACGCCGCAGGGGGGCGGGACCGCGCGCTCATTGGCCGTTTTGGAGGGGCGGGGCTTTCTCGGCTCCCGGGGCTCGTCTTCCCCTCCCTCACTGTCACGGAGCGGTGTTCGGGCCGCCATCTTTCTGCGGGTGCCTCTCTGCGCTTGTGCTCTCTCAGGTAGGCGTTTTCTGGCAGTATCTTGCGGGGGATGTTTTGGTCACATAAAGGACTGGTGGCCTGGCCCCCCGCCTTGCGTCCCCTCCTTCTCCCGCCTCCTCGCTCCTGCACGTCTTTTTAAAGTGCTGGTTGTGTATATTAACCATCTCCTTTTGTCTATGGTTAATGAGGGGGGGGGGTTGTATGATATTCTTGTATGTTTGTATAGGTATTATTGTGCCTGGATTGACTGTTGTCCCTGTTCCTTTGTGTCTTTCAGATCCTGGGATCCCGTCTGGCAGGGCTCTCCCGGTCTTATATACCTGGCTTGTAGGGGGTGTTTTCATAAAACTATATATATATAAGGTTTTTTTTATGCTATTCCCCTGGGTCAGGATTTTTTGACAATCTTTAGACAATTTTTAGGTAATTAGGGGGCATCCCGGGTCGCGTACTGCATAAATCCCTGGGTTCTGCGAATACCATAAATTTCACCACATGGAGGCTGCCACAGATACCGGGAATGGTTCTTCGGGACAATCCAAGGTGTGCGGGGGTTGTGGGGCTCCGCTCCAGGGATATGATGTCATTTTGTGTATCCCTTGTGCACAGAAGAACATTGCACGGCAGTCCAGTACTCCGGTGCCTAGCACTTCTTCGGCCGCGCCATCTCCCTCTCCCCCTCGCTTATTCCGGACCCCGTGTGACGTTGTCCTGGGCGGGGATTCGCAGGCTGAGGTATGTGCCCGTTTGACCAGCCTTGAGAAGCGGTTTTCTGCTATAGCCGCTCAGAAGGCTTCAGCTAAGTGGAAGCATCTGTCTCCGCCTCCGCCGGATTCAGATGAGGAAGTTGTGGGAGATCTGGATTGGTCGGATCGTCCCCTTGAAGATGGTGAGCTCATTGAGGAAGAAGATTCTGATGTTCAGCAGTTGCTGGGTACTGAGGGGGATCAGGCTGAGGGCCTTCCTCTCGATTCCTCTACCATTCTGAGCCAGATGTTTGAGGTTTTGGATTTGGAGCCTCCGGTGGTTGCTCCCAGGCCTAAGGGTCAGCTTTTTGGGGTGTCCAAGCAGCGCTTGGAGTTTCCCAGCCAACAGCATTTTGAAGAAATTGTTTTAAAGCAATGGGAGCAACCTACACGTCTCGTTGGTGTGCTGTCTAGCTGGGATAGGAAGTATCCCTTTCCGGCGGAATTGATGAAGCGTTGGTCTGTCCCCCCTGAGGTAGATACTCCGGTCTTGGGACTGTCCAACACGGCGGTCGTGCATTCCCCTGACACGACTTCGCTCAGGAACGGCGAGGATCGCCGAATTGATCAGCTAGCCCGTCATGGTTTTGTATGTGCGGGTTCGGTGTTAAGGCCTGTCTGTGCTTCGGCTCTTTTGACTTTTGCGGTCAGTTCTATTGTCAGGGACTTGGGTGTGGATCTCGAGCCTACCTGTGATGAGTCCCTTGCGCTTAAGCGCTGCGATTCTTTCTTGTCCTTTATCCTGGCCGCTCAAGAGGATGCCATGTTGATGTGTGGCAGGGCTACTGCCTTGCTGGTGGCTATCCGGCGCTGTGTGTGGTTGAGACAGTGGACGGCTGATTTTAATTCTAAAAGATCGCTCACGGCTCTTCCCTTTTTGGGTTTGAGGCTTTTTGGTGAGAGGCTGGATTCTGTTGCCAAGGGAGGTAAGTTACCTCAGCGCAAGAAATTTCGCCGTTCCTTTCGGGGGACGGTCTCCTTCAATCCGTCCTTTCGGGGAGCCGGAGCCGGCAGGGGTGCGGGCTCCTCGGCCTCCAGGGGCGCCAGTTGGAATAGGGGTAGAGGCCGTGGCCGTCCCGCTCGCGTCTGGGGTGCCAAGCCCAAGCCGGTTGCCAAGCCCGCCCAGCGATGAGGGGGCGCCCTCACCCGTTCGGGTGGGGGGACGGTTGCAACTTTTCTCCCGGGTGTGGGACCAGGAGGTCTCGGACAGATGGATCCGGGAGGTGGTTTCGGCCGGTTACAAGTTGGAGTTCGAGTCCCGTCCTCCTCCAAGGTTCTTCAGGTCTCGGGTGTCTTTGGATCCTTTGGCCGCGCAGGGGCTCCTGGCGGCGGTAAGGAATCTTCTAGACTTAGCTGTCGTTTGCCCGGTTCCTTCTTCAGAGGTAGGGCGCGGGTTTTACTCCAATCTCTTCACTGTCCCCAAAAAGGACGGGTCCTTCCGTCCTATTCTGGATTTGAAGTTTCTCAACAGGTTTATTCGTCCCCGGAAGTTCCGCATGGAAACCCTGCGGTCTGCGATCGGTTCGCTTCGGCAGGGGGACTTTATGACGTCCATAGACATCAAGGATGCGTACCTGCACATTCCGATCTTTCCAGCTCATCAGCGGTTCCTTCGTTTCGTGGTGGAGGATCGGCACTTTCAGTTTGTGGCTCTTCCATTCGGCCTCACCTCTGCTCCGAGAGTGTTCACCAAGGTGTTGGCGGGGGTGATGGCCCTGCTCAGAGCTCAGGGAATTCGCATTGTGCCTTACCTGGACGATCTTCTCATCATGGCGCCTTCCTTCAGTCAAGCAGAGGGGGACACCAGCACGGTGGTGTCTATGTTGGAGAGGTTCGGCTGGGTGATCAATTACCCCAAGTCCTCGCTGGTTCCGGCCAGGGTGGTGACCTTTCTGGGGATGTCGTTGGACTCCTGCCAGCACAGAGTGTTTCTCCCTCAGGCCAAGGTTCTGCTGATTCAGGAATTGGTCCAGTTGCTTCTCTCCCATCCTCATCCGTCCATTCGTCTGGGGATGAGACTGGTGGGGTTGATGGTGGCCTCGTTCGAGGCAGTTCCCTTTGCTCAGTTTCATACGAGGACTCTTCAACTTCATCTTTTGGCGTCTTGGAACCGGCGTCCGGGGTCGTTGGATCGGTCCTTCCGGTTGTCCCCTCGGGTTCGGCAGTCCCTTCTGTGGTGGTTGGTCTCGGACAACCTTCTGAAGGGCAGGTCGTTTCTGACCCCGCTTTGGGAAACTGTCACCACGGATGCCAGTTTGTCAGGCTGGGGAGGTTTTTGGAAGGATCTTCGGTTTCAGGGGCAGTGGGACCCTCAGGAGGCCCACTTGCCCATCAATGTTCTGGAATTGCGAGCCATCAGGTTGGTTCTGTCTCGCTTGACGCATCATTTACAAGGTCTGCCGGTTCAGGTTCGATCAGACAATCAGACGGCGGTTGCTTACATCAATCACCAAGGAGGGACTCGCAGTCTGGGTGCCCACAGGGAGGTGTCTCTGATTTTAGTCTGGGCGGAGACTCATGTCCCTTGCATCTCGGCAGTTTACATTCCGGGAGTGGAAAACACAGAGGCGGATTTTCTGAGCCGGTGTGCGTCCCGTCGGGGGGAGTGGTCCCTCCATCCCCAGGCGTTTCGGTCGCTTTGTCTCCGGTGGGGGACGCCGGAGGTGGATCTGTTTGCCTCTCGTCACAATCACAAGCTTCCGTCCTTTGTGTCCCTGTCCCGGGACCCTCTGGCTCTGGCGGTGGATGCCATGGCCCTGAGCTGGAGGGACCTGGGGTTTCTTTATCTGTTTCCTCCGATTCCCATGCTAGGCAGGGTTCTGCGAAAGTTGGTTCTGGAGGGAGTTCCCGCCATTCTCGTGGCTCCAAGGTGGCCAAGGCGGGTGTGGTTCGCGAACATCGTTCGTCTGGCCGTAGATCAATTCGATCTGCCTCTTCGGCCGGATCTTCTCACACAGGGTCAACTTTGTTACCCCAGTTTACAAACGCTGGCTTTGACGGCTTGGCTGCTGAAACCTCCATCTTAAAGGAGGAGGGTCTTTCGGATGCGGTCATTCGGACTCTTATTAGTGCCAGGAAGAGATCTTCTTCTTCCATCTATTACAGGTATTGGAGATCTTATATTGATTGGTGTGAGGCTAGGTCTTTACCTTGCCGGGTCTTTTCTGTGTCTAGGATTTTGGAGTTTCTTCAGTCGGGGCTGGACTCTGGTCTTCAGCTGAGTACCTTGAAGGGGCAGGTTTCTGCTTTGTCAATTTTTTTTCCAGAAGTCTTTTGCTAGCCATTCCTTGGTCAAGACCTTTTTCCAGGGGGTTTCGCATGTGCGGCCTCCTAGGAAGCCTTTGCTCCCAGTGTGGGATTTGAATTTGGTTCTTTCTGCTCTTAAGGCTCCTCCCTTTGAGCCTTTGCGGGATATTGCTCTGTCCACTCTTACTCAGAAGGTTGCCTTTCTGGTGGCCATCACTTCGGTTCGGCGTGTTTCAGAGTTGGCAGCTTTGTCTATTCAGGCTCCTTATTTCGAGGATCATCAGGACAAAGTGGTTTTTCGTTTCAAGTCAGACTTTCTCCCTAAAGTGGTCTCTGCCTTTCATCTTAACCAGGACATTGTTCTTCCTTCCTTGTGTCCTAAGCCTAAGAATGTCAAGGAGAGTGCGTTGCACTGCTTGGATGTTGTACGTTGTGTCAGGTACTATCTGCGTGCTACGTCTTCTTTTCGTAAGACTGATGCCTTTTTCGTTGTGCCCTGTGGGCCTAGGAAGGGTTTGGCTCCGGCTAAGTCTTCCATTAGTAAATGGATTCGTCAGGCCATTGTTGGAGCTTATTCGGCTAAGGGGAAGGATCCTCCTTTTCGCGTTACTGCTCATTCTACTCGTGCGGTTGGTGCGTCCTGGGCTTTTCAGCACCAGGCTTCGGTTGAACAAGTGTGTAAGGCTGCAACTTGGTCTTCTGTTCATACTTTTTCTAAGTTCTATAAGGTTGATGTGCGGGCCTCAGCGGATGCTGTGTTTGGCCGCAAGGTTTTGCAGGCTGCAGTGGTTTGAGTTTTTTCTGCGTTATTGCCTGTTCGGATACCCACCCTTTTCTGGACACTGCTGTTGGATGTCCCTATTGTAATTATTAATGTTTGAAGTGGGGTGTGTGACATACTTAGAATAATACCATTTTGTGAATACTCACCTGTAAAATGGGTATTATAAGTATGTCACACACCCCACTTCACCCGCCCTTTTTGGTATCCTGGCTCTTTATATGGTGAAGTTTAGTTCGTTACGTTGAGGGTTACATTTTTTGTTCCTGGTACCTTGTCTTACTGCTGTTCTAATACTGGGTGATTGTTGGGAGGTACCAGGTATGTATAGACCGGGAGGGGCCTGTTGAATTTTTGGAGATTCTCTGCAATGCTGCCACCTAGCGGTGAGTTAACCCTATTGTAATTATTAATGTTTGAAGTGGGGTGTGTGACATACTTATAATACCCATTTTACAGGTGAGTATTCACAAAATGGTATTTTTGTGCAGCTGTGTAACGTATATTTTGTTCCCAAAGAAATTGTAAAAATCAATCAAAAATCAAAAAATGACACTGAATATAGGATGACACCCCTTTTGTTTAGCTGTCACGGTTGGTTTCTTAATTAATATGCAGCATGGTGGGAGACCTTCCTTTGTGCTGAAGACTGGTCTTGGTAGCTTTCGGCCTAAGTTTAGTTTCTTTATGAGCTCACTCACATCATCTAGGCTTCACACTGCCACAAATGCAAATTGGGGGTTTCAAATAAACTAGTAGTGCCATGTAGCGTTGGGTGAACGCTGGACGCTGTATGTGAAAACCACATTTAAGAAAGCAAATCTGGTGAGCGCCTCTAACAGCGTCATGTAGCGTCACATGTATTACTAGAAGCTGCTCAGTGTATAGCACCGGCGCTCTAGGTTCAGCAGCGCCATGTAGTACCTTTGGCTCAGTAGTGCTCTGCCATACATTTCTATGGTGTTTCATTTGGTTGTGTTTAAATAGCATGTTGCTATAGTAAACTTTAAAATTTGTGGCAACCACACTTTTATTGTTTTTTTTTTATTTATTTTTTATGCAGAATTGTATGTGCAGGTCGGCCATTGCAATGTCCTTGTCACAGTGTTAAAACAATGTCATTCCATGTGAGAAACAGACTTTTATCACATAGCTTCTGGTGCTCTATGCTAGAGCGCCCAGCTTTAGAGTCAGCGCTGGTTGGGTGTAGTTTTCCTGGTATCCTGCTCGGGTCACTTCATTCTTCACAATTGGGTTATCCGCCACAAGGTGGCGCAGCTGACTGCAAGACAAGACTTGTGGCTCCTCCTGGCCCATAAAAGGACAGCAAATTCCCCATAATTCCCGAGTTTCCTTGCAGTCTGGCTGCGAAGATGGAAGACTATTCCTCTCTGGAATATCGCAGGCGAGCGGGGCATCCCAAGGCCGTCGGCCACTGCAGGCCTATTCCCACCTGTTCTGGGACCCATCCTGCCTCCCAGCCCTGGCTGCGGTTCAGGTGAGGGTAGGGGAACACCTAGAGTCGGGTGTTCACAGAGCTTTGCTCTGGCCGCAGACCCTGTACCCGAAGGGTAGCTGGCTATAGGCTATGGTGAGCCTATATGGTGGGGGGGAGGAACCAATTAGGGACCCCTTATGCCTGCTGGTTTGTTTTTTCCCCACATGCTTTATTTCTTGTGTGGCTGTGCATTCTGCTTACTTTACTTGGCAGATGCGGCTGTGCTCCTTTACTTACCCTTCCTCGCTCCTGTTCTCTCCTCTCCGGCGCTCCGTCATCGGGGGGGCGCCCTCTCACCGGAGGACGGCAGTCCCCCGGCGCACTCTCCGTCTGCTGCGGGCACCGACCGCGCTCCGTGGCAGGGGTGGGGGGAAGGGGGGACCCCCCCCCTGTCTTCTCTCTCTGGGCGCCATCTTCCCTGCATGGGCGCCCGGAGTTCGCACGCTGCGGGGGGACGTCATCGCGCCGCGGTGCTCAATCTCTTCAGCAGGCCGAGAGCGACACTCAAAAGGTATTGTCCACTTTTGAGGCATTCGGTTGGGTGATCAATTATCCCAAGTCTTCGATCACTCCGTCTTTGGTGAGGTCCTTCCTGGGCATGACGTTGGACACTGCTCAGGTCAAGGTGTTCCTCCCTTAGCAGAAGGTGGAGGGTCTTCAGACGCAGGCGCTGGCCTTATTGTCGCGCCCACACCCATCCATCTGTCTGGGGATGCAGTTGGTGGGCCTCATGGTGTCTTGCTTCGAGGCTGTACCCTTCGCCCAATTTCACATGAGACCTCTTCAGCTGAATCTCTTGACCGTTTGGGATCGGACGCAGGAGTCCCTGGAGCAGGAATTTGCTCTGTCCCCTCTGGCCAGACGGTCCCTCTGGTGGTGGTTGGACTCGAGAAATCTTCTAGTGGGCAGGTCCTTTCTGCCCCCACGCTGGGAGATTGTCACCACGAACGCCACTCTGACCGGTTGGGGAGGGTTTTGGCAATCACTGAAGTTCCAGGGTCAGTGGGGCCCTCAGGAGGCCCATGTCCCTATCAATCTCCTGGAGCTGAGAGCAATCCGGTTGGTCCTTTTTCAGCTGACTCCCCACCTACGGGGTCGTGCAGTCCAGGTTCGCTCAGACAATCAGATGGCGGTCGCTTACATCAATCATCAGGGCGGGACTCGGAGCAAGCGAGCCCTCAAGGAAGTGTCCCTGATCCTGTCTTGGGCGGAGGAGAATGTTCCCTGCATCTCGATGGTTTACATCCCAGGGGTGGAGAACCAGGAGGCGGACTCCCTGAGCAGGGGGGCATCTCGTCTGGGGGAGTGGTCTCTCAGCAACAAGATCTTTCTTGCACTGTGTCGCCTCTGGGGTCAACCAGACGTGGACCTGTTTGCGTCCCGTCACAATCACAAGCTTACAAGTTCGTCTCTCTGTCAAGAGATCCTCTGGCCTTCGCCACAGACGCGCTAGCAATTCCTTGGATGGAGCTTTGACTCCTCTATGCATTTCCTCTCTTTCCTCTCCCGGGTCGCGTGCTGCACAAGATAGCTCAGGAAGGGGTACCGACCATCCTGGTGGCTCCCCGCTGGCCGAGAAGGTGTTGGTTCGCGGACATAGTCCAGATGTCAGTGGATCATTACGTCATGCCCGACAATCCAGGGCTTCTCACTCAGGGACTGCTACACCACCCCAATTTACAAACGCTGGCTTTGACAGCTTGGCTGCTGAAACCTCCATCCTGACGGAAAAGGGGCTGCCGACCTCGGTTGTGAGTACCATGATTCAGGCTCGGAAGAAATCCTCTTCCATGATTTATTATAGGGTCTGGCATGCTTACATTGCCTGGTGTGAGTCTAAGGATTTCCCTTGTCGTTCTTTTTCCCTTGCCAGGATTTTGGAGTTCCTACAACATGGCTTGGTTTCGGGTCTACAATTGAGTACCCTGAAGGGGCAGGTTTCGGCCTTGGCAATTTTTTTCCAAAGATCTTTCGCCAATCATAGACTTATCAAGACTTTTTTCCAAGGAGTTACCCATGTGCGTCCGCCGCGTAAGCCTTTGCTATCGGTGTGGCATTTGAATTTGGTGCTTTCTGCTCTCAAAAGGAGGCAGGGGCCTCCTTTTGAGCCCTTGTGTGATGCTGCCATTTTGACTCTGAAGGTGGTCTTTTTGGTAGCTATCACTTTGGTGCGCCGCGTCTCTGAGCTGGCGGCGCTTTCTATTAAGCTTCCTCACTTTAAGCGGCATCAGGATAAGGTGGTTTTTCGTCTTAAACCAGGAATTCTTGCCCAAAGTTGTCTCTGCTTTTCATCTCAATGAGGACATTGTCTTGGCTTCCTTGTGTCCTGCGCCTTCTAATTCTAAGGAGAGGACCCTCCATTCCCTGGATGTGGTCAGGGCGCTTAAGTACTATTTAATTGCTACGGAATCCTTTAGGAAGTCGGATTCTCTGTTTGTCCTTCCTAACGGACCTAGGAAGGGCTTGCCTCCAGCCAAATCCACTATCAGCAAGTAGATCAGACAGGCAGTGGGGCAAGCGTATTCTGGCAAGGGGAAACCCCTTTCCGTGTTACAGCTCATTCCACGAGAGCTATTGGAGCCTCTTGGGCTTTTCAGCACCAGGCTTCGGTTGAACAGGTTTGTAAGGCCGCTACTTGGTCTTCAGTTCATACTTTTTCTAAGTTTTACAAGGTTGATGTTAGGGCCTCAGCTGATGCTTTTTTTTTTGGCTGCAAGGTGCTTCAGGCGGTAGTGTCATGAACTACGCGCTGTTGCTCACTGGGGATCCCACCCTTCTTGGACACTGATTTTGGATGTCCCAATTGTCAAGAATGAAGTGACCCGAGCAGGATACCAGGAAAAATACAATTCTGTGATTACTCACCTGTAGAATTGTTTTTATTGGTATCCTGCTCGGGTCGCTTCATCCCACCCTTGTTTTGTTATCCTCTTTTGCCTTGTTATGGTGATTACTGTTGAGAGAGTTTATAGTGGCGCTGTGTGAGTTAACATGGTCTCTGGCCTCCCTGCTTTTCTCTGTATTACTGTTTTTCAACACTGGGAATTATGGGGAATTTGCTGTCCTTTTATGGGCTGGGAGGAGCCACAAGTTTCGTCTTGCAGTCAGCTGCGCCACCTTGTGGCGGATAACCCAATTGTGAAGAATGAAGCGACCCGAGCAGGATACCAATAAAAAAAGAAAAACCAAAAAATAGAATTCCAAAAACATTGGGCACTCCACCAGGAAAAAATCTCAAAGACTATTTTATTCTAAGCACAAAGGTTAAAAACTTCATACAATACAAACACAAAACAAAGTTAAAACCAATTTCACCCCTGGATAATATAAAGTACTAATTAAATATCAATTACTCACACACATTATCAAAGTCATATATTACAAAAGAATAAATCTGTGGATATAGGTTGCTCTTAAAATAACCTGTAACTGATACATAAAAATTCAAGAGAATACTCCTGCCCCCAGCTGGTGTAATACTATAACTCAATTCATAATAATCTAACCTACAACAATACATCTATATACAAACATATACAACCATATACAAAGAACTCCCCCATGAACATAATTGGATAAAGTGCATGGTGCTGAATTTAAATATTCTAAAGCAGTGAAATATATATGTAAACTCAATTAGAACCTACTAACAAAAGTGCTAAGTGCCAAATAAGTTCATGTGTCCTAAACCGCTTATGTACTAGACTAAATGGGAGCAAGAAATAGCAATGAACAATCAAGGCATATTAATGCAGCATAACAGAAGAGCAAACAAATACCGCCAAATAGAACAAATCCAGGGGTCTGTGTCCCCGCGCGCTCCGCCAAGCGCCCAAGGCTTCTGATGGGGTAATGCTCACAGACTGACACAGTACCTTTATAGTCCGACGGGGTACTCACCGCCACCTGCCGCTTCCGCCCGGACGCATCTAGGCATCCGTCTGGGCGGAAGTAGGTTCTAATTGAGTTTACATATATATTTCACTGCTTTAGAATATTTAAATTCAGCACCATGCACTTTATCTAATTATGTTCATTGGGGGAGTTCTTTGTATATGGTATATATATTAATTTTAGATGCTGGGGAATCGTTTTTTAAGGGTTTGGGCTTTTCATTAAATCATGCTGAGGAACAACACACAGGAATTTCACTATTCTAAGTATGTCACACACCCCGCTTCAAGATATCCATAACATGTGGGTAGTACCGACCTGAAGAGGGCGTTCTGCAGAGATGACAGTAAAAAGAAAGCCCCTCCCTGATCCATAAATACCTGGGACCTCCCACTCATTACCCAGTTTTCCATCTCTGCAGACGGCGAGCAAGTCAGAAGATGATGGCTCCTCCTTGCACAGGGGGATTTCAGGTAGCCGGGGTAACTCCCGGCCCGTTATTTGATTATTTCCGCTCGGACCCCTTTTTCCCTGGATTGACCTTAGATACATGCCTCCACAGTCTTGGCTGCTGGCCCGAGCGAGGGTATATTGGCACCTCTGGTGCTTAGGAGCAGAGCTCCACCGTGAGACCCTACATAAGAGGGTAGGCGGTTACACCGGGTAGGTGATCCCGGTTTGGGATGCCCCGTCCCCTGATATTTACCCCTGGGTGGTCCCTCCACAGTCCCCCTTTTACCACAGTGGGGGTTGGGGGTCCCTCTCTTAGGGCTAGTCTTTATTAGCTTTATTCACTTTATTTTGTGTCAATGTATGTAAGTGTTTTCTACTGTCTGTTCTCGCGGCGCCGCGGCCGCCATTACAGCCGGGGCGCCGGTTTCTTCACTTTTGTGAGGGGAGTTGTTTCCCCTCACACACTTCAGGGGGGCGGGGCTGGCCTTCGGCGTGCTGCCGCGGCCAGCCCCCCGTTGACTGTGTGCTTCCCGCAGCGAGCGGGGCGGGTGCTCTGCAGGACTCTGCGGTCGCACCCACTGTCAGTGTCACTTAGACCGGCGGCGCCGGTCTCTGAGGGGCAGTGAGTGAGGGAGCTTCTTCCCTCGCGTCTACGTCGGGGGGGGGGAATCCGGGCTTTCGGCGCGTCGCCGCGGCCCCGCCCCCTCTACTTCTGGCGCCGCTGCGGAGCTTGTTGCTCCTTACTGGTGAAAGGAAGGGGGCGGAACATGATCTTCGCACGGTCCGCGCTGACCACGCCCCAATCTCGGCCTGCTTCTCCCCTCATGGACGGTGCGAGGTCTCCATTACTCCCGCTCCCGACGGATCTGTGAATGGCCCTGTGGGCCCTATTCATTCATTCTTTATTTCTTTCTAGTAGTCCTATTTGGCATTTATTGGGTTCTTTCTGTCTTTCAGGCGGAGGTTTATGAGGAGGATCTTCAGTAGTATTTAGGGGGTTTCTCCCGGTCCTAGGTCCCTGGGTTCATTTTATTGATCATAAATCCTCCCACTCGGGACATTAAAGGGGCATCCTGGGTTGCTTATTGGCGTAATTCCCTGGGTCATAGCGACTACTAAAAGTTCACCTTATGGAGGCATCCCCAGATACTGGGCTCGGGACCCCTTCGGGGCAACCCCGGAAGTGTATGTTGTGTGGGGTATCCATTTCTGGGGACGATGTGCTTCTTTGTATACCTTGTGCACAGCAAACTATTACGCGGCAGTCCGAACCCCAGGCGTCTGGGTCAGCACCGCCGGTCGCTTCATCTCCCCCTCCCACCTTGATACGCACCCCGTGTGACGTTGTCATGGGCAGGGAGCTGCAATCTGAGATGTGCGCCAGATTGGCTAACCTTGAGAGAATTATCTCCAGCTCGGTCGCCCGTAAGGCTCCGGCTAAGAGAAAGCATTTGTCGCCGGCTCCGCCGGTGGATGACCTTGATGACGTTAATAATCTGGATTGGTCTGATTATTCCCCGCTAGAGGAAGGGGAGGTTTATGAGGATTCAGATTTTTCGGACGATGAGCAGTCTTTTGGCGCTGATGCCGAGCTTGGTGACTTGGGGAGATCCTCGGATACTCCTCACGCTCTGGCTCTGATGTTTGAGGTTCTGAATATTTCCCCTCCCGAGGAGGCGCCACAGCAGAAGGGTGAGTTGTTTGAGGAATCCAGGCCGCGCTTGGAGTTTCCTACGCAAAGACATTTTGACAAAATTATTGCTAAGGAATGGGACAGGCCGGCTCAGCTCCCTGGCATTCCTCAGGGGTGGGATAAGAAATATCCCTTCCCTTCGGAGGCGGTTAAGCGCTGGGCATCCCCCCCCCGAGGTGGATGCACCGGTTTTGGGGTTGTCCAACTCCTCTGTTTTAAATACTCCTGATTGTTCCACCCTCAAGGATGGAGAGGATAAACGCATTGACCAGATGGCTTGTCATGGTTTTGCTAGCGTTGGGTCAGCCATGCGGCCCGTTTGCGCTTCGGCGCTAATGGTGTTGGCTGCCAGGTCTGTGGTCAGGGATCTGTTGACTTCTTCCGGGCTTCGTCCTGGTAGTGACGAGTTCCTTAGCCTTAAACGGTGTGAGTTGTTTTTATCTTTTGTGTTAACAGCCTTGGATGACACCTTGATGATGTGTGGTAGGACGTCGGCTCTGCTGGTGACTATTCGGCGGTCGGTGTGGTTGCGCCAGTGGGCGGCCGATTTTATGTCCAAAAAGTCACTGACGGCTCTACCTTTTGTTGGATTACGGCTCTTTGGAGAGAAATTGGACTCTGTCACCAAGGGTGGTAGGTTACCTCAACGCAAGAAACAACGCCGTCCCTTTCAGGGGGCGCCTTCCTTTACCCCCTCCTTTCGTGGGGCCAAATCTGGCAGGGGATTTGCCTTCCCCTCTTCCAGAGGAGATTCTGGGAGCAGGGGCAGAGGACGTGCCCGTCCAGGATACAGTTGGGGCTCTAAGCCCAAACCGGCTCAGCAATGAGGGGGCGCCCTCACCCATGCGGGTGGGGGGACGGCTGCAACACTTCTCCCAGATCTGGGATCAGGAGGTCTCGGACAGATGGATCCGGGAAGTGGTGTCTTCCGGTTACAAGCTGGAGTTCGAGCTCTGCCCCCTTCCAGATTTTTCAGGTCTCGGATGCCTTCGGAGCCTCTGGCGGCGCAGGGGCTCCTGGTGGCAGTAGAGAATCTTCTGGACATGGCTGTCATTTGCCCAGTGCCCCCCTCAGATCAGGGCAGGGGTTTTTATTCCAATCTGTTCACGGTACCCAAGAAGGACGGATCGGTCCGACCCATCTTGGATCAGAAGTTTCTCAACAGGTTCATCCGGCCGCGGAAATTCCGCATGGAAATGCTGCGTTCGGCTATCCACTCTCTTCGTCAGGGAGACTTTCTGACGTCCATAGACATCAAGGATGCTTATCTACACGTTCCGATTTTTCCAGCACACCAGAGGTTTCTCAGGTTCGTGGTGGAGGATCGGCACTTTCAGTTTGTGGCACTCCCTTTCGGTCTCACCTCGGCTCCTCGGGTGTTCACCAAGGTGCTGGCGGGGGTGATGGCTCTGCTCAGGGTTCAGGGTATCCGCATTGTGCCCTATTTGGACGATCTTCTGATCATGGCCTCTTCCTTCAACCAAGCGGAGTTGGACACCAGAGTGGTGGTGTCCACTCTGGAGAGGTTTGGTTGGGTGATCAACCACCCCAAGTCTTCTCTTTCTCCGTCCAGAGTAGTGACCTTTCTGGGAATGTCTCTGGACACTTCGCAGGCCAGGGTGTTTCTGCCCCAGGCCAAAATTCTTTTGATTCAGGAGTTAGTTCGGCTTCTCTTGTCGGCCCCTCGTCCTACCATCCGGCTAGGGATGAGGCTGGTGGGGTTAATGGTGGCCTCATTCGAGGCAGTTCCCTTTGCGCAGTTTCATACAAGGACGCTTCAGCTTCATCTGTTGAAGGTTTGGGACAAGTCTCCACTATCGTTGTATCGGTCCTTCCTGATGACTCCCCGAGTTCGTCGATCCCTGCAATGGTGGCTGGGGTCTTTCAATCTGTTGAAGGGCAGATCTTTTCTGGCACCGTGTTGGGAAACAGTCACCACGGATGCCAGTCTGTCAGGTTGGGGGGGTGTTTGGAAGGACCTCCAGTTTCAGGGTCTGTGGGGCCCGCAGGAGGCTCACGAGCCCATCAATGTTCTGGAGTTGAGAGCCATCAGGTTGGTTCTGTTTCGCTTGACTCATCAGTTGCAGGGCCTGCCAGTTCAGGTCCGGTCGGACAACCGGACGGCGGTTGCTTACATCAATCACCAGGGAGGGACTCGCAGCAGGAGTGCCCTCAGAGAAGTGTCTTTAAATCTGGACTGGGTCGGAGAGCCACGTCCCGTGTATCTCAGCAGTCTACATTCCGGGAGTGGAGAACACGGAGGCGGACTCTCTGAGCAGGGCCTCCTCTTGCCAGGGGGAGTGGTCTCTCAGTCCCCAGGTGTTTCGCTCGATTTGCCTCAGGTGGGGGTTCCCGGCGGTGGACCTCTTTGCCTCTCGTCACAATCACAAGCTTCGGTATTTGTATCTCTCTCGCAGGATCCACTGGCCCTGGCGGTGGATGCCATGTCCCTGAACTGGAGGGATCTGGGATTTCTTTACCTGTTCCCTCCGTTTCCAATGGTAGCCAGAGTGGTGCGCAAACTGGCCATGGAGGGCGCGTCGGCGATTCTGGTGGCACCAAGGTGGCCAAGGCAGGTTTGGTTCGCAGACCTGGTAAGGCTGGCAGAGGATCAGTTCGTTCTGCCTCTACTGCCGGACCTGCTCACCCAGGGTCGGCTACGCTATCCCAATTTACCATCGCTGGCTTTGACGGCGTGGCTGCTGAAACCGCCATCTTGAAGGAAGAAGGTCTTTCTGACGCGGTGATTCAGACTCTTATCAGCGCCAGGAAGCGGTCTTCCTCTACTATTTACTATAGGACCTGGAGGTCCTATATTGACTGGTGTGAAGGTAGGTCTTTCTCTTGTCGGGAGTTCTCCATTCCCAGAATCCTGGAGTTTCTTCAACATGGTCTGGATCTGGGGCCCCAACTTAGTACCTTGAAGGGGCAGGTTTCTGCCCTGGCGGTGTTCTTCCAAAGGTCCTTTGCACTTCATCCCTTAGTCAAGACCTTTTTCCAAGGAGTTACGCATGTACGGCCTCCTAGGAAGCCCTTTGTTCCAGTTTGGGATTTGAACCTGGTTCTTTCTGCTCTTCAGGGTCCTCCGTTTGAGCCCTTGAATGAGGTTGCTTTGTCTTCACTTACTCAAAAGGTGGCCTTTTTGGTGGCTATCACTTCGGTTAGGCGTGTTTCTGAGTTGGCAGCTTTGTCCATTAAAGCTCCGTACTTCGAAAGGCATCAGGACAAGGTGGTCTTTCGTTTCAAGACGGATTTTCTTCCCAAGGTGGTCTCTGCCTTTCATCTTAATCAGGACATTGTTCTGCCTTCTCTATGTCCTAATCCCAGCAATGACAAGGAAAGGACGCTGCATTCCTTGGATGTAGTTCGTGTTGTGAAATATTATCTGGTGGTTACGTCTTCTTTTCGTAAGACTGATGCCTTTTTTGTGGTGCCCTTTGGGCCTAGGAAGGGTTTGGCTCCAGCCAAATCTTCCATTAGTAAATGGATTCGTCAGGCCATCATTGGGGCCTATTCTGCTAAGGGGAGGAGTCCCCCTTTTCGTGTCACTGCTCATTCTACTCGTGCTGTTGGGGCGTCCTGGGCTTTTCAGCACCAGGCCTCTGTTGAGCAAGTTTGTAAGGCCGCTACTTGGTCTTCTGTTCACACTTTTTCCAAGTTTTACAAGGTTGATGTTCGGGCCTCAGCGGACGCTGTTTTTGGCCGCAAAGTTCTGCAAGCTGTTGTGGTTTAAGTTGTGCCTTGTTGCCTTGTTTTGGATCCCCGCCCTTTTATGGACACTGCTATTAGATGTCCCACATGTTATGGATATCTTGAAGCGGGGTGTGTGACATTTTGTGAAATACTCACCTGTAAAATGGGTATTATAAGTATGTCACACACCCCGCTTCACCCGCCCTTCTTGTATTCTGGATCCTTTATATTGTGAACTTTGCGTTGTTTTGTCTTATATTTGCCTCTTCCTGGTCCCTTACCTTACTGCTTCTTTATACTGGGTAATGAGTGGGAGGTCCCAGGTATTTATGGATCAGGGAGGGGCTTTCTTTTTACTGTCATCTCTGCAGAACGCCCTCTTCAGGTCGGTACTACCCACATGTTATGGATATCTTGAAGCGGGGTGTGTGACATACTTAGAATACCCATTTTACAGGTGAGTATTTCACAAAATGGTATTTTCCCTTGTATTGTCCCTCTGTGTCTGTGCCGAGGCATCCGGAATTGCCTCAGGCTACATGTTGCACTGTCCCAAACTGCAATCAGAAAGTCCCTGTAGTCTCTAAGTATTAGAGATACAGAGAAAAAATGGGGAGAAACAGTGGGTGTGGCAACAGCGATGTGGTGTAAGCACACTGTGATGAGTGGGAAAGGAGGGCGGGGTTTCAGACCTGCAGAGAGAGAGACAGCCAATCAAGACATCTGGGCAGGGAGTGGTGGGGTTGTTTCCGTTCTTGGTTGATTTACGGACTGGATCAGCAGGGCGGGGACTGAAAACTGACTGGGGAAGCAATTTCCTCACTAAGGAGACAGACAGAGGAGGACGCACAGCGCTGGAGCCACTGATATATATATATTTTCACTATATGCAGTCCAGGTCGTCCCAGAAGTAATGACATGTGGGTATTCCGCCACTAGGTGGCGCTCGACTGCAAGATCCAAAGCTGTCGCTCCTCCCGGCCCCCTATAAAGCAGGTGTCTCTCTGATTCACCAGTGTTTATCTTGCAGTCTGGCGGCTAAAGATCGTTGGATACTCTCTCCTGGATATTGCAGCTGAGCGTGGCCTCCTAGCCCGTCGGCCGCTGCGGACCCTATTCCCACTGATCCCGTGGACCCACTATTGCCTCCCAGCCACGGCTGTCGGGACTGTGACAGTAGGGAGAACGCCGGGGTCAGGCGGTGGCAGAGCTAGGCTCTGGGCCGCAGACCCTGTCTAAAGGGTAGCGTGCCATAGGCTGATAGTGAGGGGGCCCCGCCGTGGGCTGCCCTGCGTTTTTTGCCTTGCTTCGGAGGTCTGCCTCCATCTTGATGGCCTGTGAGGAGGCGGACGCTGTGTTCGCGCCATCGGGAGGGCGGGGACGCACTATGACGCTTTTCGCGTCACTGCCAGTGCAGCCCGCCCCTCGAGGAATGCGCGGCACTGTGCCTGGCGCCATCTTGCTGATCTCCTGCCTTGCTGCTTATCGGCCTTGCTGCTGGGACCCCTCCGGTGATCTCTGTCGGTGTGGTGAGTCCTTTTGTTTTTTCTTATTGTATACTACCATGCGCATGTGCTGTGGGATGCTTACGGCCCCTTCTCTGCTTGTATCTTTCAGGTCGGGCCTGTGGGTTGTGGTTCCTCCCGGTCTCACCCCCCTCCCTCCTCCCCCCTTTTTTATTAAGAGGGATCACACTAAAAGAGGGATTATATCGGGGGGATATAGCGGTTTGGGCCGTTAGTGCCTTGTAACCTGCATAAGATTTTTTTGTCTGCTACTCACCATAATGGAGGCTTCTGGAGATAGTGAGCTAGGGGCCCCATCTGGGCGGGTGAAGCTCTGCCCCATGTGCGGTGCCAGTCCCCTGGGCGGACTCAGCATGGTTTGTGTCACTTGTGCCAGGAGCGTCTTTTTGGAGCACGATCGGGCGAACGTATCTGCCCCTAGCCCTTTATTGCCTGCGGCCTATCCAGAAACCCACTGCTGCATTCAGCCCCCAGCGAGGGGAGAGCCAGCAGGAGGTCCCAAGTTGATTTGGCATATCGTGTGGCCAGCCTTGAGAGACAGATCTCGCGTGCGGCTCCTAAGAAGGCCACCAGTAAGAAGCGGCACATCAAGCCCGTTTACTCGTATAATGATGATTATGATGATGGTGACCTTTTTGGAGGTGGGGGCTCCGTGGAGGAAGGCGAGTTGCATGAGGGCTCCATTTCCACTGTGGCCGGCTATGACAGCGGGCCAGGATAGCGGATAAGCTGCTGGCATCAGTTTTTGAGATGTTGCACATTGTCCCTCCTAGAGCGGCTAAGAGGAAGCAGGGTGAATTGTTTAGGCCTGTGTCACGCTCTGGTAACTCCAGCCCTCTAGGTAAGCTCTCAACCCCCAATCTCCGCAGCCAGCTTCACCTGTAGGAGCCCCTGCTTGCCGGGACGCAGAATACGCCTGCCCGGGATCGGTTGCCCCCAGGACTTCAATGGCTAAAAGGATGAGAGCTTACTGGTTAAGAGGTCTGAAGAACCAATGGCTAAGAGCGAGTGTAGCGGAAGTCCAGAACCAGGCCAGAGGTAGACACGGGGAAGTCAGAGATCGCAGCGGTACAGAGGGAAGAGGCAGCTCGAGGTCAAGGTACAAAGCAGAGGTCGGCAACGGAGATCAGATCGAGAATAGTCGGTTCAGGCAGAGGTCGGCAACGGAGATCAGATCGAGAATAGTCGGTTCAGGCAGGCGTCGGCAAGGTTGATCAACAAGGTATATCACAAGACTAAGCAGGGTACAAGGCGCTATCACAGGCACTGAGCAACTGACAGGGTGAAACCTTTATAGGAACAGATATGATGGGAGGTAAGTGTGTGATTGGTGCAACTAGGAACTGGTTTGGGATTGGCCAGGACGAGGGATGATGGCAACCTACCTACCCTGGGCTCATTGGCCCATCTACAACCCCAGGGGCGTTCAGCCCCAAGTCAAGGGCTCATAGGCCCTGTGCAGCACAACACTCCCCCCACCCCACCTGGCCCTTTAATTAATTCTTCCTCTGGGAGCAGCGCCGCTGGAGGGCATAAATGGAACGTGCTCGCTCGCGCGCGTGTGTGAGGAAGCCGGGGCCGCCGGCTGGAGGACGGGGAGGCGCGCGCACGGCAGCAGAAGCCGCCGCTCGCTGCGGCTGCCGGGCGGGAAGCCGCGCAGCGGGCGGCCGCACCATGGGGACGCCGCTGGACCGAGGAACGGGTGAGTGGACCCTGACAGCCAGAAAGACAAAAGCGAGTCTTTCCTGAGCAGGCCCATTTATCTAATATGATATTTAAGGAGTGGGAGAGGCCTAACAAGCTCCGGTCGGTGCCTAAGGGCCTGAACAGGCGGTATCCCTTTCCTGGGGAGCGGGTCTGCTTATGGTCCCGTCCTCCCGAGGTGGACTCCTCTGTGTCGGGGTTGTCCAACACTACGGTTATGCCATCACCCGATACCGCTTCCTTAGGCAATCCAGCTGACAGGCGAATGGACCAGCTGGTTTGTCATGCCTTCACCTTTGCTGGTGCTTGGTTTCGTCCTGTGTGCGCCGCTGCTTTTGTCTCCTTAGCCATCAGGAAGAAGGTGAGACGTCTTGTGGATATTGCTAAGTCTCACAAGCGGGCAGAGGAGTATAAAAAGCTCCAAGCCTGTGTAGAGTTTATTGCCTTTGTTGTCTCTGCCATGGATGATGGTGTCCGGCTCGGTGCCAGGGTTTCAGCCCAGCTTGTTGCGCTTCGCCGCTAGCTCTGGTTGCGGCAATGGTCGGTTGATGCCGCGGCCAAGAAGTCATTTACTAGTATCCCCTTCGTGGGGCACTGATTGTTCAGGGAGCGTCTGGACCTCCTAATTAAGAACGGTAGACTCCCTCAGCGACGGGGCTCCTCTGCCTATCACTCCTTTCAAGGAGGAAGAGGCTCTTCTTTTTCAGGTGGCCGCAGAGATTCCTGGGGACGAGGTAGGTCCCATGGCCGTCCCAATCCCTCCTGGGCATCCAAGTCCAAGCCTTCTGCTAAGGCCCCTCTGGCATGAGGAGGCGCCCTCACCCATCCGGGTGGGGGGACGGCTTCTGCTATTTGCTCATATCTGGAGACAGCGCGTCTCGGATCAGTGGATTCAGGAGGTGGTGTTCTCCGGTTACAAAATAGAGCTGGCAGTCTGGCCGCCCTCAAGATTTCTTCAGTCTCGCATACCCCAGAACCCAGGCACGGTGCCTGAGAATGGCCGTGCAGCACCTTCTGCGGGTGGGAGTGATTTGCCCGGTGCCTCGCCAGGAGCAGGGTCAGGGGTTTTACTCCAATCTGTTCACGGTCCCCAAGAAGGATGGAACGCTGAGACCTATCCTGGACCTGAAGGGTCTTAACAGGTTCATCAGAGTCCGACACTTCCGCATTGAAACCTTGCGTTCTGCGGTGAGCTTGCTTCGGCCTGGCAACTCCATGACCACGGTGGACATCAGGGATGCCTATTTGCACATCCAGATATTCCAGGGACATCAGAGGTTCCTGAGATTTGCTCTGGAGGACCAGCATTACCAGTTTGTTGCTCTGCCATTCGGGATATCCTCAGCCCCCCGGGTGTTCACCAAGGTGCTGGCGGGCATCATGGCTGTTCTGAGGAACCAGGGCATTCGTGTGCTGCCTTATCTGGATGATTTACTGATTGCGGCTCAGTCCTTCCAGCAGTCCGAGAGTGACACACGGATGGTGTTGTCCACTTTCGAGGAGTTTGGATTGGTTGTCAATTACCCCAAGTCTTCGATCACTCCCTCAATGTTGAGGTCCGTCCTGGGCATGATGCTAGACATCAGAAGGTGGTGGGTCTTCAGACGCAGGTGCAAGCCTTGCTATCCTGTCAGCGACCGTCGATCCATGTCGGGATGAAGCTGGTGGGTCTGATGGTTTCATGTTTCGAGGCAGTGCCCTTCGCGCGATTCCACATGAGACCTCTTCAATTAAACCTGTTGACGGGCTGGGACCGGATGCAGGAGTCGCTGGAACAAGAATTTTTTCTGTCTCCCTCGGCCAGACAGTCCCTCTTGTGGTGGCTGGACCCCAAAAACTTGTTGGTGGGAAAGTCCTTTCTGACTCCCCGGTGGGAGATAGTTACCACGGATGCCAGTCTGACCGGCTGGGGAGGATTCTGGCAGACGCAGAAGCTCCAGGGTCAGTGGGGTCCGCAGGAGAACCACTTGCCCATAAATCTCCTGGAGCTGAGAGCGATCTGGTTGGTGCTTCTTCACTTGACTCCCCATTTAAGGTGTCATGCGATCCAGGTTCGCTCGGACAATCAGACGGCTGTCGTCTACATCTATCACCAGGGCGGGACTCGGAGCAAGCGAGCCCTCAAGGAGGTGACCCAGATTCTGACTTGGGCAGAGGAGAATGTTCCCTGCATCTCGGCGGTTTACATCCCCGGGGTAGAAAATCAGGAGGCAGATTCCCTGAGCAGGAGTGCCTCATGTCTGGGGGAATGGTCTCAAGAGGATTTTTCTCCGCTGTGTCTCCGCTGGGGCCAGCTGGATGTGCACCTGTTTGCGTCCAGACACAATCACAAGCTCCCAAGGTTTGTCTCCCTGTCAAGAGATCTTCTGGCCTTCGCCACAGACGCTCTGGCGATTACCTGGATGGAGTTCAGGCTCCTTTATGCGTTCCCTCCATTTCCACTCCTGGGCCGAGTGCTGCGCAAGATAGCCCAGGAAGGGCTACCAACCATCCTGGTGGCTCCTCGCTGGCCGAGAAGAAGTTGGTTTGCAGACATAGTTCAGATGTCAGTGGATCGTTACATCATGCCCGACGACCCAGGGCTTCTCACACAGGGGTCGCTGCGGCACCCCAATTTACTAGCTGGCTATTGAGACTTCAATCCTGATGGAATAGGGGCTGTCTGCTACGTTTGTGCTTACCATGGTTCAGGCATGGAAGAAGTCTTCTTCCATGATATATTACAGAGTTTGGCATGCCTACATTGCTTGGTGTGAATCCAAGAGTCTCCCTTGTCGCACTTTCTCTATCTCTAGGATCTTGGAGTTTTTACAACACGGTTTAGACTTGGGTCTCCAGCTGAGCAGCCTCAAGGGCCAGGTCTCTGCCTTGGCTGTTTTTTTTCCAGAGATCCTTTGCCAATCATAGATTGATCAAGACCTTTTTCCAGGGTGTTACCTACTTTCGTCCACCGCGTAGGCCTGCATTACCAGTGTGGGACTTGAATTTGGTGCTTTCTGCTCTCCAGGGGCCTCCCTTTGAGCCCTTGTGCGATGCTTTGCCTATTTTGACCCTCAAGGTGGTCTTTTTGGTAGCGATCACCTCGGTGCGTCGCGTGTCTGAGCTGGCCGTGCTTTGTATGAAGCCTCCTTACTTTGAGCTGCATAAGGATAAGGTGGTATTTCGCTTTAAACCTGATTTTTTGCCTAAGGTTGTGTCTCCCTTTCATCTTAATGAGTAGTTTTGCCTTCTTTGTGTTCAGCACCGACTAAGGCTAAGGAACGGACCCTCCATGCCTTGGATGTGGTCAGGGCCATTAAGTATTACCTGGTTGCGACTGAATCTTTCAGGAAATCGGATTTGTTCTTTGTCCTAACAGAGAGTCCTAGGAAAGGTTTACCACCGGCCAAGTCCATCCTCAGTAAGTGGATCAGACAGGCGGTGGTGCAGGCATATTCTGCCAAGGGGAAGGAACCCCCTTTTCGGATCACAGCTCATTCTACCAGAGCTATTGGTGCCTCTTGGGCTTTTCAGCACCAGGCATCCGTTGAACAAGTTTGTAAGGCCGCCACTTGGTCTTCAGTTCATACCTTTACCAAGTTTTACAAGGTTGATGTTAGGGCCTCAGCTGATGCTGTCTTTGGCCGAAAGGTGCTTCAGGCGGTAGTGAAATGAACTGCATGCTGTTCTGCACTGGGGATCCCACCCTAATGGACACTGCTTTTGGATGTCCCAGAAGTGATGACAATGTGGGACGACCTGGACTGGATATAGTAAAAAATGCAATTCTGTGAAACTAACCTGTAGAATTGTTTTTGAATATATCCAGTCCAGGTCGTCCCACCCCGCCCTTTGTTCATTATCTCTTTTGCCTGTTATGGTGATTTCCATTTTTGTATTGGACCGTTGTCCTTAAGTTTTTTTGTTGGAGAGAGTACATGCTGAAGCTATGTGAGGTAACATGGTTTCTTGGCCTCCCGGCCTGTCTCTTTTCTTACTGCTTTTTAACCACTGGGAAATCATAGTGAGACACCTGCTTTTATAGGGGGCCGGGAGGAGCGACAGCTTTGGATCTTGCAGTCGAGCGCATAGTGGCGGAATACCCACATGCCATTACTTCTGGGACGACCTGGACTGGATATATTCAGAAACAATTCTACAGGTGAGTTTCACAGAATTGCATTTTTGACTTGTGAAACGCTTTAATCGAGTGACATGTGACATAGGCAACTCCAGACAGCAGTGTCTTCTGGGAAACCCCGGGTTACTGAGTCAGGGAAGGGGGCAGCTGAAGCAGGAGCCTGGCACAGGACACCTATCTTAGTGAGTCCTACTTAGACCTACCTATAAATCCTCAAAAACAGTATTTGCTAACCTTTGTTCACGGAGAACCACTTCCCATTTTCCTAATATCACAGGTACCCCCACTCCCCCCCCCCCCCCCCGCCAGCAATACAACTTCATGCCTCCCAACTTCTGAAGATATGAAAGAGGGACAAGCCACGCCCTGACCACACCCCCTGCCACGCCCTGACCACACCCCCTGCCATGCCCCCGACCACACCCCCGCCATGCCCCTGACCACACCCGCTACCATGCCCTGACCATGCCTGATTTGGGATGCCTCTCTGTGTAAAACCCCCCTGGAATGACGAGCGGCCGCACATGCGCTGTTGGACTGTGAAGAGGTGAGTTGCCTTCAGCGATCTGGGGGTTTTACGCAACAGGGCATCCCCGATCGGGGTGCCCAGGGGTAAAGGACCAAAACCCAGGATTTTGACACTTTAATAGGTTTTGGTCCGTTTCTGTGGGGCGCCATGACTTGGAATGCCCCATTTTGTGCAACCCCCTCAGATCACCAGTAAAACTTACCTGACCGCCGATCTCATGCTTTGGTTCTCCTCGCTAAGGGCTGGATGGAGGCTGCCAGCCACATCCCACCAGCCAGGGCTGGCTCTAGGATTGTGGGGGCCCTTGGGCAAGAGAGACTTGGGGGGGGGGGCCCAAAGCATACCTTCCAACTTTTCAGGGTGAGAAAAAGGAATGCCCTGTCATTGAGGAATGGATAGGAGATAGGATGTAACAGTTACTACAATATAAACACTTTGAATAGGCAAATGAATAATTTATTCTTGATGATCTGCATGTTACACCTCAAATAAGGACAGAGAAGAACAACGAGGGGCTCAAAAGAGGGACAGTCCCTCCAAATCCAGGACCGTTGCGAGGTATGTCAAAGTAGTGTGTCACATGATGGGTCATCTTGTGCTGCTGATCGCCCTCCAGTCCTTATTGCCTTCCCTATAGCCACCAATCATCCCCCAGTCCTTACTACCTTCCCTATAACCACCAATCATCCTCCAGTCCTTATTGCCTTCCCTATAACCACCAATCATCCTCCAGTCCTTATTACCTTCCCTATAGCCACCAATCACCCTCCAGTCCTTATTGCCTTCCCTATAGCCACCAATCACCCTCCAGTCCTTATTGCCTTCCCTATAGCCACCAATCATCCTCCAGTCCTTATTGCCTTCCCTATAGCCACCAATCATCCTCCAGTCCTTATTGCCTTCCCTATAGCCACCAATCATCCTCCAGTCCTTATTGCCTTCCCTATAACCACCAATCATCCTCCAGTCCTTATTACCTTCCCTATAGCCACCAATCACCCTCCAGTCCTTATTGCCTTCCCTATAGCCACCAATCACCCTCCAGTCCTTATTGCCTTCCCTATAGCCACCAATCATCCTCCAGTCCTTATTGCCTTCCCTATAACCACCAATCATCCTCCAGTCCTTATTACCTTCCCTATAGCCACCAATCACCCTCCAGTCCTTATTGCCTTCCCTATAGCCACCAATCACCCTCCAGTCCTTATTGCCTTCCCTATAGCCACCAATCACCCTCCAGTCCTTATTGCCTTCCCTATAGCCACCAATCACCCTCCAGTCCTTATTGCCTTCCCTATAGCCACCAATCACCCTCCAGTCCTTATTGCCTTCCCTATAGCCACCAATCATCCTCCAGTCCTTATTGCCTTCCCTATAGCCACCAATCACCCTTCAGCACTTACTGTTTGCTCCGCTGCCACTAAAGTCTCCATCATTGCTGTCTGTTGTCACCTGGTTCTCGCCACCTTCTGAGCTTCCATCAGTTGCCCTCCATTCCAGGCCACCTTCTCCATTGTTGCTGATTATCCTCTGTTGCTGAGACCAGCCATGAGCAGGTCTGCACACAGCACCCGGCATTCGGTGGTTCAGGTCCACTGTAAAATATTACCATGGCCAAGTGTGAGCCTGAGTGGGCCCCTGAAGATGCCAGGCTTCTCCAGCCTCCAGCTTCTCTCACCCCTGGAGAAGCCGTAGCGGATCGGCGGAACGCGTGGGGTCTCCTGCCTTCAATCCACTGCCTGATGATTAGTCACGTTTGACCACAAGGACAGTATGATCTTTACTTTTTCTTTCCAGTGATTGCTTACTACCTCAGCTCCCTTAAACAGCCCGGCACTAACAGCCCCCGGCACTAACTGCCCGGCACTAACAGCCCCCGGCACTAACTGCCCGGCACTAACAGCCCCCTGCACTAACAGCCCCCTGCACTAACAGCCCCCGGCACTAACAGCCCCCTGCACTAACAGCCCCTCTGCACTAACAGCCCCTCTGCACTAACAGCCCCCGGCACTAACAGCCCCCTGCACTAACAGCCCCCGGCACTAACAGCCCCCTGCACTAACAGCCCCTCTGCACTAACAGCCCCTCTGCACTAACAGCCCCCGGCACTAACAGCCCCTCTGCACTAACAGCCCCCAGCCCCCTGGCACTAACAGCCCCCTGCACTAACAGCCCCCAGCACTAACAGCCCCTCTGCACTAACAGCCCCCTGCACTAACAACCCCTCTGCACTAACAGCCCCCGGCACTAACAGCCCCTCTGCACTGACAGCCCCTGGCACTAACAGCCCCTGGCACTAACAGCCCCCTGCACTAACAGCCCCCGGCACTAACAGCCCCCGGCACTAACAGCCCCCTGCACTAACAGCCCCCTGCACTAACAGCCCCCTGCACTAACAACCCCTCTGCACTGACAGCCCCTGGCACTAACAGCCCCTGGCACTAACAGCCCCCTGCACTAACAGCCCCCGGCACTAACAGCCCCCTGCACTAACAGCCCCCTGCACTAACAGCCCCCTGCACTAACAGCCCCCTGCACTAACAGCCCGGCACTAACAGCCCCTCTGCACTAACAGCCCCCTGCACTAACAGCCCCCTGCACTAACAGCCCCCTGCACTAACAGCCCCCTGCACTAACAGCCCGGCACTAACAGCCCCCTGCACTAACAGCCCCCTGCACTAACAGCCCCCTGCACTAACAGCCCCCTGCACTAACAGCCCGGCACTAACAGCCCCCGGCACTAACAGCCCCCGGCACTAACTACCCAGCACTAACAGCCCCCGGCACTAACAGCCCCTCTGCACTAACAGCCCCCAGCACTAACAGCCCCTCTGCACTAACAGCCCGGCACTAACAGCCCCTCTGCACTAACAGCCCCCGGCACTAACAGCCCCTCTGCACTAACAGCCCCCAGCACTAACAGCCCCCGGCACTAACAGCCCCCGGCACTAACAGCCCCCCTGCACTAACAGCCCCCTGCACTAACAGCCCCCGACACTAACAGCCCCTCTGCACTAACAGCCCCCAGCACTAACAGCCCCTCTGCACTAACAGCCCCTCTGCACTAACAGCCCCCGGCACTAACTGCCCAGCACTAACAGCCCCCGGCACTAACAGCCCCTCTGCACTAACAGCCCCCAGCACTAACAGCCCCTCTGCACTAACAGCCCGGCACTAACAGCCCCTCTGCACTAACAGCCCCCGGCACTAACAGCCCCTCTGCACTAACAGCCCCCAGCACTAACAGCCCCCGGCACTAACAGCCCCTCTGCACTAACAGCCCCCGGCACTAACAGCCCCTCTGCACTAACAGCCCCCGGCACTAACAGCCCCTCTGCACTAACAGCCCCCTGCACTAACAGCCCCCTGCACTAACAGCCCCCTGCACTAACAGCCCCCTGCACTAACAGCCCCTCTGCACTAACAGCCCCTCTGCACTAACAGCCCCCTGCACTAACAGCCCCCGGCACTAACAGCCCCTCTGCACTAACAGCCCCCGGCACTAACAGCCCCTCTGCACTAACAGCCCCCTGCACTAACAGCCCCTCTGCACTAACAGCCCCCAGCACTAACAGCCCCTCTGCACTAACAGCCCCTCTGCACTAACAGCCCCTGGCACTAACAGCCCCCTGCACTAACAGCCCCCAGCACTAACAGCCCCTCTGCACTAACAGCCCCCTGCACTAACAACCCCTCTGCACTAACAGCCCCCGGCACTAACAGCCCCTGGCACTAACAGCCCCTGGCACTAACAGCCCCTGGCACTAACAGCCCCCTGCACTAACAGCCCCCGGCACTAACAGCCCCTCTGCACTAACAGCCCCCTGCACTAACTGCCCAGCACTAACAGCCCCCGGCACTAACAGCCCCCTGCACTAACTGCCCAGCACTAACAGCCCCCTGCACTAACAGCCCCCTGCACTAACAGCCCCTCTGCACTAACAGCCCCTCTGCACTAACAGCCCCCTGCACTAACAGCCCCCTGCACTAACAGCCCCCTGCACTAACAGCCCCCTGCACTAACAGCCCGGCACTAACAGCCCCCTGCACTAACAGCCCCCTGCACTAACAGCCCCCTGCACTAACAGCCCCCGGCACTAACAGCCCCCGGCACTAACAGCCCCCGGCACTAACTGCCCAGCACTAACAGCCCCCGGCACTAACAGCCCCTCTGCACTAACAGCCCCCAGCACTAACAGCCCCTCTGCACTAACAGCCCCTCTGCACTAACAGCCCCCGGCACTAACTGCCCAGCACTAACAGCCCCCGGCACTAACAGCCCCTCTGCACTAACAGCCCCCAGCACTAACAGCCCCTCTGCACTAACAGCCCGGCACTAACAGCCCCTCTGCACTAACAGCCCCCGGCACTAACAGCCCCTCTGCACTAACAGCCCCCAGCACTAACAGCCCCCGGCACTAACAGCCCCTCTGCACTAACAGCCCCTCTGCACTAACAGCCCCTCTGCACTAACAGCCCCCTGCACTAACAGCCCCCTGCACTAACAGCCCCCGGCACTAACAGCCCCTCTGCACTAACAGCCCCTCTGCACTGACAGCCCCTGGCACTAACAGCCCCTCTGCACTAACAGCCCCTCTGCACTAACAGCCCCCGGCACTAACAGCCCCTCTGCACTAACAGCCCCCGGCACTAACAGCCCCCGGCACTAACAGCCCCTCTGCACTAACATCCCTCTGCACTAACAGCCCCCAGCACTAACAGCCCCTCTGCACTAACAGCCCCTCTGCACTAACAGCCCCTGGCACTAACAGCCCCCTGCACTAACAACCCCTCTGCACTAACAGCCCCCGGCACTAACAGCCCCTGGCACTAACAGCCCCTGGCACTAACAGCCCCCTGCACTAACAGCCCCCGGCACTAACAGCCCCCGGCACTAACAGCCCCCGGCACTAACAGCCCCCGGCACTAACAGCCCCCGGCACAAACAGCCCCTCTGCACTAACAGCCCCCTGCACTAACAGCCCCCTGCACTAACAACCCCTCTGCACTGACAGCCCCTGGCACTAACAGCCCCCGGCACTAACAGCCCCTCTGCACTAACAGCCCCTGGCACTAACAGCCCCCAGCACTAACAGCCCCTCTGCACTAACAGCCCCTCTGCACTAACAGCCCCTGGCACTAACAGCCCCCTGCACTAACAACCCCTCTGCACTAACAGCCCCCGGCACTAACAGCCCCTGGCACTAACAGCCCCTGGCACTAACAGCCCCCTGCACTAACAGCCCCCGGCACTAACAGCCCCTGGCACTAACAGCCCCCTTCACTAACAGTTCCCGGCACTAACAGCCCCCGGCACTAACAGCCCCTCTGCACTAACAGCCCCTCTGCACTAACAGCCCCCGGCACTAACAGCACTTTTGTGTATTGGGTTTGCATTGGGGGTCTCATCCTCTGCTTTATTTGGTGAATATCGCCTCCTTATCCAGCATTTGCACTTTAGATTTGATTGGTTGCACAGCTTTATGGTCTTGATGAATTATTTGTAGTGATCACCTTTTTTTACTTATATTTTTTGCACAAAGTGGAGGAATTGAACACTCACTTGAGTAATTAGAAATATATAAAAAATATATACATCATTTTTTTTTTCTTGGGCAATTTGTGGAGCTATTTAATACTGATTTCTATTTGTACTTTTTTATACCTTGTGGTCTTTTATAATATGGATTGCTAAGTATTTTAGCATCACAGGAATAGTGGATGAATGGATTTTAACAGTGTCTTTGTGTTGCATGTGTGTTTTTACTTTTGCTATAGTGTAACACTTAATAAAATCTTATTATTTTATGGCATTTGTGGAGTTGTGCCCCTTTCTTATGACCCTTGTCAATTTGGTTTGGCCCGTGTTCTAGTAGCTTGACGGGTCGGGCAGCACGCTCAGTTATCAATATTAAAAACTGTGCCTGCTATTTTGTATAAGTAGTATTTTTTACTGGGGATTTGAGGGGGTTGCACATAATGGGGCATCCCAAATCAGGACGCCCCACAGAAAAGGACCAAAACTCTTTAAAGTAGACCAAAACTGTTTGGGATGACCCTGGTCACCAATCGAGCCAAACTCCAGGCAATTTAGAAAGCAATTTACGCCCCCCCCCCAACAAAAAATAAATAAAAAATGAAATAAATGATAAGCAGCTAGCAGCTTACCACTGCAAAGCAGAGCACAGGCAGGGAAATCCAGAGCAGAGCGCCAATCTGGCCACCAGAGCCGTAGCAGCCATGAGGCGAATGAGGCATTGGCCTTGGGCGCAGCTACAGCTTCATGCAAGGGGGCGCAGCCGCGCAGTCGCGCTACATTTTTTTTTTCTTTCCCAGTTCAGCTGGGGGCGCCCGGGCGTGTGTCCGCACCCCAGGGCCGGCCTTACCATGGGTCCCGGTAGGTCCATGGTCCCAGGCGGCACTTTCATACCTTAGTGTTCCCTGTAAGGTGCGCGGGAGCGCGTGGCTGCGCACCGCCAGCTCCCCTGGCGCACAGCTCTGCCGGTGTCCTCTGACGATGAGGAAGCAGTAGACCAGCAGAGGGAATGGGGGCGGGGACTACACTCATCATCACAGCGCTCAGCCAATCACTGCACGGGGGGGGGGGGGGGCACTGCACGTGCACGCTGGATGGCTGGCTGGAAAGGGGGGGGGGGCTTAACACTGTGTACTAACCACCGGCCCTGGAGTTTGAAAGACTCTAGAGAGGCCCAATTAAATAACCTTTGGGCATCCCAACTCGGGGCCAGTGGTTGTGTGAGATGTATCCCCAGCCAGGGCCGGGAAATTGCCAGTCTGCCAGGGCCCACTGACAGCCTGGGCCCGACCTGTAAACTTTGGTAGGTGGCAGGGACCTTGCGCTCTGTCATTTGGATGTTGTTGCAGCTCTGTCTCTCCTCGCGCTCCTCCCCCCTCCCATGTTCAGTATCGCACCAGTTTTAAAAGCCAACACCGGCGACACTGCTGTTCCGTTCAGCAGTCCTCGTCTTTTGCCCCCCTCTGACCCCTCGGTGTCGTTCAGCAGCCCTCGTCTTTTGCCCCCCCTCTGCCCCCCTCGGTGCCGTTCAGCAGCCCTCGTCTTTTACCCCCCTCTGGCCCCCTCGGTGCCGTTCAGCAGCCCTCGTCTTTTGCCCCCCTCGGTGTTGTTCAGCAGCCCTCGTCTTTTGCCCCCCTCTGGCCCCCTCGGTGTTGTTCAGCAGCCCTCGTCTTTTGCCCCCCTCTGGCCCCCTCGGTGCCATTCAGCAGCCCTCGTCTTTTGCCCCCCTCTGGCCCCCTCGGTGTCATTCAGCGGCCCTCGTCTTTTGCCCCCCTCTGGCCCCCTCGGTGCCATTCAGCAGCCCTCGTCTTTTGCCCCCCTCTGGCCCCCTCGGTGCCATTCAGCAGCCCTCGTCTTTTGCCCCCCTCTGGCCCCCTCGGTGTCATTCAGCGGCCCTCGTCTTTTGCCCCCCACTGGCCCCCTCGGTGCCATTCAGCAGCCCTCGTCTTTTGCCCCCCTCTGGCCCCCTCGGTGTTGTTCAGCAGCCCTCGTCTTTTGCCCCCCCTCTGGCCCCCTCGGTGTTGTTCAGCAGCCCTCGTCTTTTGCCCCCCTCTGGCCCCCTCGGTGCCATTCAGCAGCCCTCGTCTTTTGCCCCCCTCTGGCCCCCTCGGTGTTGTTCAGCAGCCCTCGTCTTTTGCCCCCCTCTGGCCCCCTCGGTGCCATTCAGCAGCCCTCGTCTTTTGCCCCCCTCTGGCCCCCTCGGAGTTGTTCAGCAGCCCTCGTCTTTTGCCCCCCTCTGGCCCCCTCGGAGTTGTTCAGCAGCCCTCGTCTTTTGCCCCCCTCTGGCCCCCTCGGTGCCATTCAGCAGCCCTCGTCTTTTGCCCCCCTCTGGCCCCCTCGGAGTTGTTCAGCAGCCCTCGTCTTTTGCCCCCCTCTGGCCCCCTCGGAGTTGTTCAGCAGCCCTCGTCTTTTGCCCCCCTCTGGCCCCCTCGGTGCCATTCAGCAGCCCTCGTCTTTTGCCCCCCTCGGTGCCATTCAGCAGCCCTCGTCTTTTGCCCCCCTCTGGCCCCCTCGGTGTCGTTCAGTAGCCCTCGTCTTTTGCCCCCCTCTGGCCCCCTCGGTGCCATTCAGCAGCCCTCGTCTTTTGCCCCCCTCTGGTCCCCTCCTCTCCTGTGTCAGATCTCGGGAACTGAAGGTCCCCTCACTGTCTGCTGATAAGAAGACGACCTGGAACTTCACCTCAGGCTGCAGAAGAAACTTGATCCCAGAAGGTCAGATTGAAAACCTGTCCTGCACCTCTGAAAAGATTCCAAGGCTGGCTGCTAGCCTTCCCTTGGGGCATCCCAAATTGGGAGGCCCTGCTGTGTAAACCCCTTCGGACGTGCAAGACTCACCTTCTTCCCGGCTCCCTTGCCATCTTTGGGCTTTGTGAGAACTCCTGCACCCAGCCATTTGGATAGGCTATGTGCCTGGAGCATGCCCGCTGCTGGGGATGCAGACACTCTCCATCCCATAATCAGAGATGTTTGTCAAGCATCATTATGCAGGAAGAAGTGAGTATTACCCGGCGATCTTGGAGTTTCACACACCGGGGCGTCACTAATTGGAATGCCCTGGGTGCACGGGGCAAAACCGGGGATAGACCAAATCCTAGGTTTTTTCCACTTTAAAGCTGATCAAATCCCAGGAGTTTCACTTACCGATTTATTTACCTATTTTCCTTAATGTCTCTCGAAATAATTTAGTAAGCAAGAAACAAAACAAAAAGAAAAGATATATATATAACATTTTCTTTTTTTTTGCGGGGGGGGGCAAAAGAAGCTAGCTACAGCTCTGCTGGCCACAATCTGGGCTGTCGCTCAGTGTAACAGCGCCCGAAGGGGGGAACTGCAGCGAGGTTTGACAGTTCCGCCTCACCCGGCCGGCTGCGGGACTAGGAAGCCGACCCAGAGCAGCCGCCACAAGGTAAACGGGGAGCCCGGTATGGCCACCGCGCAGGGCGTCCCGGGCCCGAGACCGCAGGAACTTTTGTCGAAATGGGGACAATCCCAGGAAAATCGGGACAGTTGGGAGGCATGCAAATTCCAGGAAGTCAGCTTTAAAGTGGACCAACACCCAAGATTATCACTATCCTGGGTTTTGGTTCACTTTCACGGGGCACCCCCGCTGCGTGAAACCCCCCGATCGCCCTAAATAACTCACCCCGCTCCTACGCGAGCGCTCGTCCAATCAGAGTGCTCAGAGCTGCTGTGGTATGTACGGACAAGCGACGGACAACCACAGTGACTCTGAGCGCTGGAGGCCCCTGCTGGTGGGAAGCGCGCCCGCGCCGGCCATTCACAAACAGCGCCCTGCTAGTGGGAAGCGCAAGAGGCACCCGCGGCTCGCGCATGCGCCGTTGGAGCGGGGATAAGGTAAGGTTTCTGGGCTTCCTGGGGGGTTTCACACAGCGGGGCATCCCGATTTCGGATGCCCCGCGGGGAGGGATCTGATCTTATAGATTCCTGGGCTGATCCCCCCTGAGTGTTGGTCCACTTTAAAAGCGAAACTAATCCGGGGGGTCACACATGTCAGGGAGTTATGCCATCGCCCGATAATATGCTCAACAGCTACCAGGGCTAACAGACCAGGATGGGGACAAGCAGGGGCGTGCAGAGCCCTGATGGGGCCCCATCATCTACTGACCCATAAACCCCCCCCCACCATGGACACTCACCGGCCTGGTCCGATGGAGGTGGTGCTGGTGAAGACACAGGCGTGTGCGATGCCGGCAGAGAAGCCTGTCAGGAAGGAGGCGATAGCAACAGATTGTTCTGTGTGTACAGGCCTCAGGTCTCTCTTCTGGGTGCACGGTTGCCAATAGCAACAAACACTGCTGCTGGGTCATGTGTTGGGTTGAGCGCGCTCCCTCACCTGTGTGTACAGGCCTCACGTTGCTAACTCATGTGCACAGCGCAGATTGGGGGGGCTCCATGCTTTGGGTCTTAGTGGGCCCCTTGCAGTGTATATTGAATATTGCCAAAGAAATACCAGAAGGAATGACAAAAAGAAAGGAAGAAAGAAAAAGAAAGTATAGGAGGAATGACAAAAAGAAAGAGATAAGGAACTAGAAGAAATGTCAGAAACAATAAACAGATAAAAGGAATGACCGAGAGAGATAGAATGACAGAAAATAGAAGGAAAATAAGAAAGACAACATAAAAGAAAAGGGAATGGCAGGAAGAAAGAATAGATGGAAAGAATGGACAGAAGCAAAGGAACAAAACAGATGGACCCACGAAAGAAAAAATAAAAGCAATAACAGAAAACAGAGCAGACAGAAATAAGAAATAAAAAAGGAAATGTCAAAAGGACAGAATAGAAGGAAAAATTCAAATAATCAATGATAAAAAATATAGAGGGAAGGAAAGAAAGAATAGAATGACTCAAAGAAAGAAAGAAGAATAATCTATGATAAAAAAAATTAAAGAAGGAAATGAAAAAAGAATAGAATGAATGAAAGAAAGAAAGAAAAAGAAATAATCGATAAAAATATAGAAGGAAGGAACAAAGAATAGAATGACTCACTGAATGAATGAATGAATGAATGAATGAAAGAAAGAAAGAGCAAAAGAAAAAAAAACAATCGATGATAAATAAATATAGAAGGAAGGAAAAAAGAATAGAATGACTCAAAGAAAGAAAGAAGAATAATCTATGATAAAAAAATTAAAGAAGGAAGCAAAAATGAATAGAATGACAGAAAGAGACAAAGAAAGAAAGAAAGAAAGAAAGAGAGCAAAAATCAATCATAAAAAATATAGAAAGAAAGAAAATAATCAATGATAAAAATATAGAAGGAAGGAAAAAAGAATAGAATGACTCACCGAGCGAACGAATGAATGAAAAAAAGAAAGATAAAAAGAGAGAAACACATAATCAATTATAAAAATATGGATGGATGGAAAAAAGAATAGAATGACTAAATGAATTAAAGAAAGAAAGGATTGAAAAAAGAGAATACAATAAAGAAACAAAAATAGAAGGACTGAAAGAAAATAAAGCAGGAAAGAACTAATGAAAGAAATAAGCAAAATACCTAAAGAAAGAAAAAAATGGATGATAAAAAAATGAATAAAGAAAGAGCGTGCCGGGCCCTGTCTGCACCATGAGCCGCCATTTCTGTCTGTAGCGGGGGAGGCTGGACGAGGGCTGTGCAGTTCAGGGAGGGAGCAAAGCAAATTCCGGGGGCTCCTGTGCCAGCGACACCCCTCTGCTCCAGGTGACACCCGTGACTTTCCAGCCAAATGAACCTCCCGCAGGTCACAGGCGGAAAAGCTAAATCCCTAGAGCAGAGTTATAGGATATCTTCCAACTTTTCAGGGTGGGAAAGAGGGACAATCATTAAAGTGGACCTTCACCCTGAATAAGAGCCTATCTTATATGTGTCCCACACCCTGTACATACAGATTGCCCACATTAATCCGGACCCTCACCCTGAATAAGAGCCTATCTTATATGTTTCCCCCACCCTGTGCATACAGATTGCTCACATTAATCCGGACCCTCACCCTGAATAAGAGTCTATCTTATATGTTTCCCCCACCCTGTACATACAGATTGCCCACATTAATCCGGACCTTCACCCTGAATAAGAGCCTATCTTATATGTTTCCCCCCTGTACATACAGATTGCCCACATTAATCCGGACCCTCACCCTGAATAAGAGCCTATCTTATATGTTTCCCACACCCTGTACATACAGATTGCCCACATTAATCCGGACCCTCACCCTGAATAAGAGCCTATCTTATATGTTTCCCACACCCTGTACATACAGATTGTCCACATTAATCCGGACCCTCACCCTGAATAAGAGCCTATCTTATATGTTTCCCACACCCTGTACATACAGGTTGCTCACATTAATCCGGACCTTCACCCTGAATAAGAGTCTATCTTATATGTTTCCCACACCCTGTACATACAGATTGCCCACATTAATCCGGACCCTCACCCTGAATAAGAGCCTATCTTATATGTTTCCCACACCCTGTACATACAGGTTGCTCACATTAATCCGGACCTTCACCCTGAATAAGAGCCTATCTTATATGTTTCCCACACCCTGTACATACAGATTGTCCACATTAATCCGGACCCTCACCCTGAATAAGAGCCTATCTTATATGTTTCCCACACCCTGTACATACAGGTTGCTCACATTAATCCGGACCTTCACCCTGAATAAGAGCCTATCTTATATGTTTCCCACACCCTGTACATACAGATTGTCCACATTAATCCGGACCCTCACCCTGAATAAGAGCCTATCTTATATGTTTCCCACACCCTGTACATACAGGTTGCTCACATTAATCCGGACCTTCACCCTGAATAAGAGTCTATCTTATATGTTTCCCACACCCTGTACATACAGATTGCTCACATTAAAAATCATCCTACCTGCATCTACTGCATGTTATGAACCTTTAAACATCCAAGATGGCGGCTCATGGAACATCAGGCAGCCTGGAAACAGGAAGTGTCTTCTGACTGTGTCGCTCTGCATTCTGGGATTGCTGTTCTTTTCCTGACCCCAGCTCTGCTCTGTCTGAGCAAAGCACAGCTATAACCCCGCCCCCTGTACTTTATCCCACTCTCCTCAGTATGTGATGCTTCTGAGTCAAGATGGCGGCGCCCGTTTCCTAAAGTCCTGAACAGAGTTGCAGCCCAGTGGGGGAAAGAATAATAAGTAAGTGTCTAAAAACTTAAAATATATTACTTTAGATGCTGGGGAATAGTTTTTTAAGGGTTTGGGCTTTTCAATAAATCATGGGGGAGGTCCAGTTTAAATTAAACCACGCCCCCTATTGAGGGATAGATGAAGCCACGCCCCTCATTGAGGGATGGGTGAAGCCACGCCCCCAATTGAGATGGATGAAGCCCCGCCCCCTCATTGAGAGATGGATGAAGCCACGCCCCTCATTGAGGGATGGATGAAGCCCCTCCCCTCATTGAGAGATGGATGAAGCCACGCCCTCATTGAGGGATGGATGAAGCCACGCCCCATTGAAGATTTTATGAAGCCACGCCCCCTCATTGAGAGATGGATGAAGCCACACCTCCCTCATTGAAGGATGGATGAAGCCCCGCCCCCTCATTGAGGGATGGATGAAGCCACGCCCCTCATCGAGGGATGTATTAAACCACGCCCCTCATTGAGGGATAGACGAAGCCCCGCCCCCTCATTGAAGGATGGATAGGATATACATTGTAACAGTTACACCAATAGAAACACTTTGAATAGGCAAATGAATCATTTATTGCTGCAGATCTGCAGGTTACACCAAAAGAGGGACAAATGAGAACGAGGAACAGCGGGGCATGGACTCAAAAGAGGGACAGTCCCTCCAAATCAGGGACACTTGGGAGGTACGTTATAGGAGGTTGTAACATTAAAAATAAAATTCCTATAAATTAATGTGAGCTCCCAAATTCGGTGAAATACAGCAAAACCTGATGTTTTTCAGTAAAGAAAAAACTGAAATGAGATTTTTTTGGCTAGACTTCAGCTTGTGCGCCGCAGCGGCTGCACCACATACAAGTCACCGCTGGGTGGCGGCGGCGCTTTTCCTGATGAAAAAAACGCAGACCGGAAATGCTTGAAACGCAACACCCGGTTGGAACGCACAAACCGGAAGCGTCTTTGTGCGCAGGCCCCGCCCCTCCAGACAGAAGCAGCGGAAGGCAGAGAGAAGTTGTGCGAAGACCGGAAATTATTGAAACGCAACGCCCGGCAGTCGTCTGAAACGCACAAACCGAAATCGTCTTTGTGCGCAGGCCCCGCCCCCTCCAGACAGAAGCAGCGGACGGCAGAGCGGGAGTTGTGCAGCTGGGAGAAGTTGGGAGCAGGTAACAAGTCTCTGGTGTGACGTCACTTTCCTTCGTGAATGAGGAGCTGTGATGTAGAATGAGGTCAGCAATGGCAGCTCCTCTACCTGCTCCAATGCCAGGCCTCCTCCTTTTTCCTGGGGTGGGGGACGGGAAGCAGCAGCACACGTTAGGAAAGGGTGTGTGCTGTGGCTTCCGGTCCCCTCCTGATAATAGAAAGCGGGGAGGGGAGGGGTGGGTGGTACTGGAAGGTGGACTTCCCCTTGTGGCACCCAGTGATGGGGGGGGATCACTACTCCACTGACTAGGTTAGCGCTATTGCAGGGGTTTGCAGAGGGAGTCTGACCTCTCCTCAAAGCAGAGGACTCCAGGGCCAACCAATGCCCTCTCCTCAATGCAAAGGACTCCAGGGCCGGCTGCTTCCCCCATTTTGGGGGATTCAACATGGCGTGGCATCCCAAATGGGGTTGTGTGACTTCCCCGGAAACGCTGTTAAACTCGCCTTTCGCGGCAATGCCATGGCGCATGCACACACGCACGCTTACTGGCGCTCCCCAGTTGCTGAGGCGGTAGCTCCAGTGGGCCCATATATAGTCACTGGCCGCCGGAACTGCTGCCTTAGCAACCAGGAGGGCCGGTAAGCTTGAATGTGTGTCTGTTAGTGGCAGGCATAAATCAGTTACCCTGCTCGGGGGCCCGCTCACTGGCTGCCACCTGCCCTCCCGCATCCTCCACAGCCGCCCCAGGTGCGGGGCCTACCGTCCCGATGGCTCATGACTGCTACAACCCATGACGGCCACGCAGGAATCGGGACGGTTGGGAGTTGTGTATCATCAGTTGAGGATCCAGTGACTTCGCTGGAAGTCACACACACATAAGGGCTTCCTCCACATATGGAATCCGGACCACCACTGTTTATACTATACTATAGGTGGTCTGTCCAATGACCCCAAAGTTTCCATGACGACCTCTTGTTTCGTAGGTGATTTTCTATAACGGGAGCGCCAATTCACCAATCCTATGACATTTTGAATGTATTGAATAAACGTTTTTGATTGTGCACATTGTTTAGGTGTGCTTGAGGGTCTTCCTCGTAGGTCTAGTGTGTTCAGTATTTTTTTTTATTACAAGTGGATTTGGTAAATTACCGTCACTGCTTCCTGTCCCGCAGTTATGTCGGTAGGTCCATAGAACCCGATCCCTCACTGGAAACAGTTGCCATGGAGCTAGGAACCAGGCCCCTCCCTGGAAACAGTTGCCATGGAGCTAGGAACCAGGCCCCTCTCTGGAAACAATTGGCATGGAGCTAGGAACCAGGCCCCTCTCTGGAAACAGGTGCCATGGAGGTAGGAACCAGGCCCCTCCCTGGAAACAGTTACCATGGAGGTAGGAACCAGGCCCCTCCCTGGAAACAGTTGCCATGGAGCTAGGAACCAGGCCCCTCCCTGGAAACAGTTGCCATAGAGGTAGGAACCAGGCCCCTCCCTGGAAACAGTTGCAATGGAGGTTGGAACCAGGCCCCTCCCTGGAAACAGTTGCCATGGAGGTAGGAACCAGGCCCCTCCCTGGAAACAGTTGCCATGGAGCTAGGAACCAGGCCCCTCTCTGGAAACAGTTGCCATGGAGGTAGGAACCAGGCCCCTCTCTGGAAACAGTTGCCATGGAGCTAGGAACCAGGCCCCTCCCTGGAAACAGTTGCCATGGAGCTAGGAACCAGGCCCCTCCCTGGAAACAGTTGCCATGGAGGTAGGAACCAGGCCCCTCTCTGGAAACAGTTGCCATGGAGGTAGGAACCAGGCCCCTCTCTGGAAACAGTTGCCATGGAAGTAGGAACCAGGCCCCTCTCTGGAAACAGTTGCCATGGAGGTAGGAACCAGGCCCCTCTCTGGAAACAGTTGCCATGGAAGTAGGAACCAGGCCCCTCTCTGGAAACAGTTGCCATGGAGGTAGGAACCAGGCCCCTCCCTGGAAACAGTTGCCATGAAGGTAGGAACCAGGCCCCTCCCTGGAAACAGTTGCAATGGAGGTAGGAACCAGGCCCCTCTCTGGAAACAATTGGCATGGAGCTAGGAACCAGGCCCCTCTCTGGAAACAGGTGCCATGGAGGTAGGAACCAGGCCCCTCCCTGGAAACATTTGCCATGGAGGTAGGAACCAGGCCCCTCTCTGGAAACAGTTGCCATGGAGGTAGGAACCAGGCCCCTCTCTGGAAACAGATGCCATGGAGGTAGGAACCAGGCCCCTCTCTGGAAACAGATGCCATGGAGGTAGGAACCAGGCCCCTCTCTGGAAACAGATGCCATGGAGGTGTGAACCAGGCCCCTCTCTGGAAACAGTTGCCATGGAGGTAGGAACCAGGCCCCTCTCTGGAAACAGTTGCCATGGAGGTAGGAACCAGGCCCCTCTCTGGAAACAGTTGCCATGGAGGTAGGAACCAGGCCCCTCCCTGGAAACAGATGCCATGGAGGTAGGAACCAGACCCCTCTCTGGAAACAGTTGCCATGGAGGTAGGAACCAGACCCCTCTCTGGAAACAGTTGCCATGGAGGTAGGAACCAGGCCCCTCTCTGGAAACAGTTGCCATGGAGGTAGGAACCAGGCCCCTCCCTGGAAACAGATGCCATGGAGGTAGGAACCAGGCCCCTCTCTGGAAACAGTTGCCATGGAGGTAGGAACCAGACCCCTCCCTGGAAACAGATGCCATGGAGGTAGGAACCAGGCCCCTCTCTGGAAACAGTTGCCATGGAGGTAGGAACCAGGCCCCTCCCTGGAAACAGATGCCATAGAGGTAGGAACCAGGCCCCTCTCTGGAAACAGTTGCCATGGAGGTAGGAACCAGGCCCCTCTCTGGAAACAGTTGCCATGGAGGTAGGAACCAGGCCCCTCCCTGGAAACAGATGCCATGGAGGTAGGAACCAGGCCCCTCTCTGGAAACAGTTGCAATGGAGGTAGGAACCAGGCCCCTCCCTGGAAACAGTTGTAATGGAGGTAGGAACCAGGCCCCTCCCTGGAAACAGTTGCCATGGAGCTAGGAACCAGGCCCCTCTCTGGAAACAGTTGCCATGGAGGTAGGAACCAGGCCCCTCTCTGGAAACAGTTGCCATGGAGGTAGGAACCAGGCCCCTCTCTGGAAACAGTTGCCATGGAGGTAGGAACCAGGCCCCTCTCTGGAAACAGTTGCCATGAAGGTAGGAACCAGGCCCCTCCCTGGAAACAGTTGCCATGGAGGTAGGAACCAGGCCCCTCCCTGGAAACAGTTGTAATGGAGGTAGGAACCAGGCCCCTCCCTGGAAACAGTTGCCATGGAGGTAGGAACCAGGCCCCTCCCTGGAAACAGATGCCATGGAGGTAGGAACCAGGCCCCTCTCTGGAAACAGTTGCAATGGAGGTAGGAACCAGGCCCCTCCCTGGAAACAGTTGTAATGGAGGTAGGAACCAGGCCCCTCCCTGGAAACAGTTGCCATGGAGCTAGGAACCAGGCCCCTCTCTGGAAACAGTTGCCATGGAGGTAGGAACCAGGCCCCTCTCTGGAAACAGTTGCCATGGAGGTAGGAACCAGGCCCCTCTCTGGAAACAGTTGCCATGGAGGTAGGAACCAGGCCCCTCTCTGGAAACAGTTGCCATGAAGGTAGGAACCAGGCCCCTCCCTGGAAACAGTTGCCATGGAGGTAGGAACCAGGCCCCTCCCTGGAAACAGTTGTAATGGAGCTAGGAACCAGGCCCCTCTCTGGAAACAGTTGCAATGGAGGTAGGAACCAGGCCCCTCCCTGGAAACAGTTGTAATGGAGGTAGGAACCAGGCCCCTCCCTGGAAACAGTTGCCATGGAGCTAGGAACCAGGCCCCTCTCTGGAAACAGTTGCCATGGAGGTAGGAACCAGGCCCCTCCCTGGAAACAGTTGCCATGGAGGTTGGAACCAGGCCCCTCCCTGGAAACAGTTGCCATGGAGCTAGGAACCAGGCCCCTCTCTGGAAACAGTTGCCATGGAGGTAGGAACCAGGCCCCTCTCTGGAAACAGTTGCCATGGAGCTAGGAACCAGGCCCCTCCCTGGAAACAGTTGCCATGGAGCTAGGAACCAGGCCCCTCCCTGGAAACAGTTACCATGGAGGTAGGAACCAGGCCCCTCCCTGGAAACAGTTGCCATGGAGCTAGGAACCAGGCCCCTCCCTGGAAACAGTTGCCATGGAGCTAGGAACCAGGCCCCTCTCTGGAAACAGTTGCCATGGAGGTAGGAACCAGGCCCCTCCCTGGAAACAGTTGCCATGGAGGTAGGAACCAGGCCCCTCTCTGGAAACAGTTGCCATGGAGGTAGGAACCAGGCCCCTCTCTGGAAACAGTTGCCATGGAGGTAGGAACCAGGCCCCTCTCTGGAAACAGTTGCCATGGAGGTAGGAACCAGGCCCCTCTCTGGAAACAATTGGCATGGAGGTAGGAACCAGGCCCCTCTCTGGAAACAGTTGCCATGGAGCTAGGAACCAGGCCCCTCTCTGGAAACAGTTGCCATGGAGGTAGGAACCAGGCCCCTCCCTGGAAACAGTTGCCATGGAGGTAGGAACCAGGCCCCTCCCTGGAAACAGTTGCCATGGAGGTAGGAACCAGGCCCCTCTCTGGAAACAGTTACCATGGAGGTAGGAACCAGGCCCCTCCCTGGAAACAGTTGCCATGGAGCTAGGAACCAGGCCCCTCCCTGGAAACAGTTGCCATGGAGGTAGGAACCAGGCCCCTCCCTGGAAACAGTTGCCATGGAGCTAGGAACCAGGCCCCTCCCTGGAAACAGTTGCCATGGAGCTAGGAACCAGGCCCCTCTCTGGAAACAGTTGCCATGGAGGTAGGAACCAGGCCCCTCCCTGGAAACAGTTGCCATGGAGGTAGGAACCAGGCCCCTCTCTGGAAACAGTTGCCATGGAGGTAGGAACCAGGCCCCTCTCTGGAAACAGTTGCCATGGAGGTAGGAACCAGGCCCCTCTCTGGAAACAGTTGCCATGGAGGTAGGAACCAGGCCCCTCTCTGGAAACAGTTGCCATGGAGCTAGGAACCAGGCCCCTCTCTGGAAACAGTTGCAATGGAGGTAGGAACCAGGCCCCTCTCTGGAAACAGTTGCCATGGAGGTAGGAACCAGGCCCCTCTCTGGAAACAGTTACCATGGAGGTAGGAACCAGGCCCCTCCCTGGAAACAGTTGCAATGGAGCTAGGAACCAGGCCCCTCTCTGGAAACAGTTGCCATAGAGGTAGAAACCAGGCCCCTCCCTGGAAACAGTTGCCATAGAGGTAGGAACCAGGCCCCTCTCTGGAAACAGTTGCCATAGAGGTAGAAACCAGGCCCCTCCCTGGAAACAGTTGCCATGGAGGTTGGAACCAGGCCCCTCCCTGGAAACAGTTGCCATGGAGGTAGGAACCAGGCCCCTCCCTGGAAACAGTTGCCATGGAGCTAGGAACCAGGCCCCTCTCTGGAAACAGTTGCCATGGAGCTAGGAACCAGGCCCCTCCCTGGAAACAGTTGCCATGGAGCTAGGAACCAGGCCCCTCTCTGGAAACAGTTGCCATGGAGGTAGGAACCAGGCCCCTCCCTGGAAACAGTTGCAATGGAGGTTGGAACCAGGCCCCTCCCTGGAAACAGTTGCAATGGAGGTAGGAACCAGGCCCCTCCCTGGAAACAGTTGCCATGGAGGTAGGAACCAGGCCCCTCTCTGGAAACAGTTGCCATGGAGGTAGGAACCAGGCCCCTCCCTGGAAACAGTTGCCATGGAGGTAGGAACCAGGCCCCTCTCTGGAAACAGTTGCCATGGAGGTAGGAACCAGGCCCCTCCCTGGAAACAGTTGGCATGGAGGTAGGAACCAGGCCCCTCTCTGGAAACAGTTGCCATGGAGCTAGGAACCAGGCCCCTCCCTGGAAACAGTTGCCATGGAGCTAGGAACCAGGCCCCTCCCTGGAAACAGTTGCCATGGAGCTAGGAACCAGGCCCCTCCCTGGAAACAGTTGCCATGGAGGTAGGAACCAGGCCCCTCTCTGGAAACAGTTGCCATGGAGGTAGGAACCAGGCCCCTCTCTGGAAACAGTTGCCATGGAGGTAGGAACCAGGCCCCTCTCTGGAAACAGTTGCCATGGAGCTAGGAACCAGGCCCCTCCCTGGAAACAGTTGCAATGGAGCTAGGAACCAGGCCCCTCCCTGGAAACAGTTGCCATAGAGGTAGAAACCAGGCCCCTCCCTGGAAACAGTTGCAATGGAGCTAGGAACCAGGCCCCTCCCTGGAAACAGTTGCCATAGAGGTAGGAACCAGGCCCCTCCCTGGAAACAGTTGCCATGGAGCTAGGAACCAGGCCCCTCTCTGGAAACAGTTACCATGGAGGTAGGAACCAGGCCCCTCCCTGGAAACAGTTGCCATGGAGGTAGGAACCAGGCCCCTCTCTGGAAACAGTTGCCATGGAGGTAGGAACCAGGCCCCTCCCTGGAAACAGTTGCCATGGAGGTAGGAACCAGGCCCCTCCCTGGAAACAGTTGCCATGGAGGTAGGAACAAGGCCCCTCTCTGGAAACAGTTGCCATGGAGCTAGGAACCAGGCCCCTCTCTGGAAACAGTTGCAATGGAGGTAGGAACCAGGCCCCTCCCTGGAAACAGTTGCCATGAAGGTAGGAACCAGGCCCCTCCCTGGAAACAGTTGCCATAGAGGTAGAAACCAGGCCCCTCCCTGGAAACAGTTGCCATGGAGCTAGGAACCAGGCCCCTCTCTGGAAACAGTTGCCATGGAGGTTGGAACCAGGCCCCTCCCTGGAAACAGTTGCAATGGAGGTAGGAACCAGGCCCCTCCCTGGAAACAGTTGCAATGGAGGTAGGAACCAGGCCCCTCCCTGGAAACAGTTGCCATGGAGGTAGGAACCAGGCCCCTCCCTGGAAACAGTTGCCATGGAGGTAGGAACCAGGCCCCTCTCTGGAAACAGTTGCAATGGAGGTAGGAACCAGGCCCCTCCCTGGAAACAGTTGGCATGGAGGTAGGAACCAGGCCCCTCTCTGGAAACAGTTGCCATGGAGGTAGGAACCAGGCCCCTCCCTGGAAACAGTTGCCATGGAGGTAGGAACCAGGCCCCTCCCTGGAAACAGTTGCCATGGAGGTAGGAACCAGGCCCCTCCCTGGAAACAGTTGCAATGGAGGTTGGAACCAGGCCCCTCCCTGGAAACAGTTGCCATGGAGCTAGGAACCAGGCCCCTCCCTGGAAACAGTTGCCATGGAGGTAGGAACCAGGCCCCTCTCTGGAAACAGTTGCCATGGAGGTAGGAACCAGGCCCCTCCCTGGAAACAGTTGCCATGGAGGTAGGAACCAGGCCCCTCTCTGGAAACAGTTGCCATGGAGGTAGGAACCAGGCCCCTCCCTGGAAACAGTTGGCATGGAGGTAGGAACCAGGCCCCTCTCTGGAAACAGTTGCCATGGAGCTAGGAACCAGGCCCCTCCCTGGAAACAGTTGCCATGGAGCTAGGAACCAGGCCCCTCCCTGGAAACAGTTGCCATGGAGCTAGGAACCAGGCCCCTCCCTGGAAACAGTTGCCATGGAGGTAGGAACCAGGCCCCTCTCTGGAAACAGTTGCCATGGAGGTAGGAACCAGGCCCCTCTCTGGAAACAGTTGCCATGGAGCTAGGAACCAGGCCCCTCCCTGGAAACAGTTGCCATAGAGGTAGAAACCAGGCCCCTCCCTGGAAACAGTTGCAATGGAGCTAGGAACCAGGCCCCTCCCTGGAAACAGTTGCCATAGAGGTAGGAACCAGGCCCCTCCCTGGAAACAGTTGCCATGGAGCTAGGAACCAGGCCCCTCTCTGGAAACAGTTACCATGGAGGTAGGAACCAGGCCCCTCCCTGGAAACAGTTGCCATGGAGGTAGGAACCAGGCCCCTCTCTGGAAACAGTTGCCATGGAGGTAGGAACCAGGCCCCTCTGGAAACAGTTACCATGGAGGTAGGAACCAGGCCCCTCCCTGGAAACAGTTGCCATGGAGGTAGGAACCAGGCCCCTCTCTGGAAACAGTTGCAATGGAGGTAGGAACCAGGCCCCTCCCTGGAAACAGTTGCCATGAAGGTAGGAACCAGGCCCCTCCCTGGAAACAGTTGCCATGGAGGTAGGAACCAGGCCCCTCCCTGGAAACAGTTGCCATGGAGGTAGGAACCAGGCCCCTCTCTGGAAACAGTTGCCATGGAGGTAGGAACCAGACCCCTCTCTGGAAACAGTTGCCATGGAGGTAGGAACCAGGCCCCTCTCTGGAAACAGTTGCCATGGAGGTAGGAACCAGGCCCCTCCCTGGAAACAGTTGCAATGGAGGTAGGAACCAGGCCCCTCCCTGGAAACAGTTGCCATGGAGGTAGGAACCAGGCCCCTCTCTGGAAACAGTTGCCATGGAGGTAGGAACCAGGCCCCTCCCTGGAAACAGTTGCCATGGAGGTAGGAACCAGGCCCCTCCCTGGAAACAGTTGCAATGGAGGTTGGAACCAGGCCCCTCCCTGGAAACAGTTGCCATGGAGGTAGGAACCAGGCCCCTCTCTGGAAACAGTTGCCATGGAGGTAGGAACCAGGCCCCTCTCTGGACACAGTTGCCATGGAGGTAGGAACCAGGCCCCTCCCTGGAAACAGTTGCCATGGAGGTAGGAACCAGGCCCCTCTCTGGAAACAGTTGCCATGGAGGTAGAAACCAGGCCCCTCCCTGGAAACAGTTGCCATGGAGGTAGGAACCAGGCCCCTCTCTGGAAACAGTTGCCATAGAGGTAGGAACCAGGCCCCTCTCTGGAAACAGTTGCCATGGAGGTAGGAACCAGGCCCCTCTCTGGAAACAGTTGCCATGGAGGTAGGAACCAGGCCCCTCCCTGGAAACAGTTGCCATGGAGGTAGGAACCAGGCCCCTCCCTGGAAACAGTTGCAATGGAGGTTGGAACCAGGCCCCTCCCTGGAAACAGTTGCCATGGAGGTAGGAACCAGGCCCCTCTCTGGAAACAGTTGCCATGGAGGTAGGAACCAGGCCCCTCCCTGGAAACAGTTGCCATGGAGCTAGGAACCAGGCCCCTCTCTGGAAACAGTTGCCATGGAGCTAGGAACCAGGCCCCTCTCTGGAAACAGTTGCCATGGAGGTAGGAACCAGGCCCCTCCCTGGAAACAGTTGCCATGGAGCTAGGAACCAGGCCCCTCTCTGGAAACAGATGCCATGGAGGTAGGAACCAGGCCCCTCTCTGGAAACAGTTGCCATGGAGGTAGGAACCAGGCCCCTCCCTGGAAACAGGTGCCATGGAGCTAGGAACCAGGCCCCTCTCTGGAAACAGTTGCCATGGAGCTAGGAACCAGGCCCCTCTCTGGAAACAGTTGCCATGGAGGTAGGAACCAGGCCCCTCTCTGGAAACAGTTGCCATGGAGGTAGGAACCAGGCCCCTCTCTGGAAACAGTTGCCATGGAGGTAGGAACCAGGCCCCTCTCTGGAAACAGTTGCCATGGAGCTAGGAACCAGGCCCCTCCCTGGAAACAGTTGCCATGGAGGTTGGAACCAGGCCCCTCCCTGGAAACAGTTGCCATGGAGGTAGGAACCAGGCCCCTCTCTGGAAACAGTTGCCATGGAGGTAGGAACCAGGCCCCTCCCTGGAAACAGTTGCCATGGAGCTAGGAACCAGGCCCCTCTCTGGAAACAGTTGCCATGGAGGTAGGAACCAGGCCCCTCTCTGGAAACAGTTGCCATGGAGGTAGGAACCAGGGCCCCTCCCTGGAAACAGTTGCCATGGAGGTAGGAACCAGGCCCCTCTCTGGAAACAGTTGCCATGGAGGTAGGAACCAGGCCCCTCTCTGGAAACAGTTGCCATGGAGGTAGGAACCAGGCCCCTCCCTGGAAACAGTTGCCATGGAGGTAGGAACCAGGCCCCTCCCTGGAAACAGTTGCAATGGAGGTAGGAACCAGGCCCCTCCCTGGAAACAGTTGCCATGGAGCTAGGAACCAGGCCCCTCTCTGGAAACAGTTGCCATGGAGGTAGGAACCAGGCCCCTCCCTGGAAACAGTTGCCATGGAGGTAGGAACCAGGCCCCTCCCTGGAAACAGTTGCAATGGAGGTTGGAACCAGGCCCCTCCCTGGAAACAGTTGCCATGGAGGTAGGAACCAGGCCCCTCTCTGGACACAGTTGCCATGGAGGTAGGAACCAGGCCCCTCCCTGGAAACAGTTGCCATGGAGGTAGGAACCAGGCCCCTCCCTGGAAACAGTTGCCATGGAGGTAGGAACCAGGCCCCTCTCTGGAAACAGTTGCCATGGAGGTAGAAACCAGGCCCCTCCCTGGAAACAGTTGCCATGGAGGTAGGAACCAGGCCCCTCTCTGGAAACAGTTGCCATAGAGGTAGGAACCAGGCCCCTCTCTGGAAACAGTTGCCATGGAGGTAGGAACCAGGCCCCTCCCTGGAAACAGTTGCCATGGAGGTAGGAACCAGGCCCCTCCCTGGAAACAGTTGCTATGGAGGTAGGAACCAGGCCCCTCCCTGGAAACAGTTGCCATGGAGGTAGGAACCAGGCCCCTCCCTGGAAACAGTTGCCATGGAGGTAGGAACCAGGCCCCTCTCTGGCAACAGTTGGCATGGAGGTAGGAACCAGGCCCCTCCCTGGAAACAGTTGCCATGGAGGTAGGAACCAGGCCCCTCCCTGGAAACAGTTGCAATGGAGGTTGGAACCAGGCCCCTCCCTTGAAACAGTTGCCATGGAGGTAGGAACCAGGCCCCTCTCTGGAAACAGTTGCCATGGAGGTAGGAACCAGGCCCCTCCCTGGAAACAGTTGCAATGGAGGTTGGAACCAGGCCCCTCTCTGGAAACAGTTACCATGGAGGTAGGAACCAGGCCCCTCCCTGGAAACAGTTGCCATAGAGGTAGACACCAGGCCCCTCCCTGGAAACAGTTGCCATGGAGCTAGGAACCAGGCCCCTCCCTGGAAACAGTTGCAATGGAGGTAGGAACCAGGCCCCTCCCTGGAAACAGTTGCAATGGAGGTAGGAACCAGGCCCCTCCCTGGAAACAGTTGCCATGGAGGTAGGAACCAGGCCCCTCCCTGGAAACAGTTGCAATGGAGGTTGGAACCAGGCCCCTCCCTGGAAACAGTTGCAATGGAGGTAGGAACCAGGCCCCTCTCTGGAAACAGTTGCCATGGAGGTAGGAACCAGGCCCCTCCCTGGAAACAGTTGCCATGGAGGTAGGAACCAGGCCCCTCTCTGGAAACAGTTGCCATGGAGGTAGGAACCAGGCCCCTCTCTGGCAACAGTTGGCATGGAGGTAGGAACCAGGCCCCTCTCTGGAAACAGTTGCCATGGAGGTAGGAACCAGGCCCCTCCCTGGAAACAGTTGCCATGGAGGTAGGAACCAGGCCCCTCCCTGGAAACAGTTGCCATGGAGGTAGGAACCAGGCCCCTCTCTGGAAACAGTTGCCATGGAGGTAGGAACCAGGCCCCTCTCTGGCAACAGTTGGCATGGAGGTAGGAACCAGGCCCCTCTCTGGAAACAGTTGCCATGGAGGTAGGAACCAGGCCCCTCCCTGGAAACAGTTGCAATGGAGGTAGGAACCAGGCCCCTCCCTGGAAACAGTTGCCATGGAGGTAGGAACCAGGCCCCTCTCTGGCAACAGTTGGCATGGAGGTAGGAACCAGGCCCCTCTCTGGAAACAGTTGCCATGGAGCTAGGAACCAGGCCCCTCTCTGGAAACAGTTGCCATGGAGGTAGGAACCAGGCCCCTCTCTGGAAACAGTTGCCATGGAGGTAGGAACCAGGCCCCTCCCTGGAAACAGTTGCCATGGAGGTAGGAACCAGGCCCCTCCCTGGAAACAGTTGCCATGGAGGTAGGAACCAGGCCCCTCCCTGGAAACAGTTGCAATGGAGGTTGGAACCAGGCCCCTCCCTGGAAACAGTTGCAATGGAGGTAGGAACCAGGCCCCTCTCTGGAAACAGTTGCCATGGAGGTAGGAACCAGGCCCCTCCCTGGAAACAGTTGCCATGGAGGTAGGAACCAGGCCCCTCTCTGGAAACAGTTGCCATGGAGGTAGGAACCAGGCCCCTCCCTGGAAACAGTTGGCATGGAGGTAGGAACCAGGCCCCTCTCTGGAAACAGTTGCCATGGAGCTAGGAACCAGGCCCCTCCCTGGAAACAGTTGCCATGGAGCTAGGAACCAGGCCCCTCCCTGGAAACAGTTGCCATGGAGCTAGGAACCAGGCCCCTCCCTGGAAACAGTTGCCATGGAGGTAGGAACCAGGCCCCTCCCTGGAAACAGTTGCAATGGAGCTAGGAACCAGGCCCCTCTCTGGAAACAGTTGCCATTTAGGTAGGAACCAGACCCCTCCCTGGAAACAGTTGCCATGGAGGTAGGAACCAGGCCCCTCCCTGGAAACAGTTGCCATGGAGGTAGGAACCAGGCCCCTCCCTGGAAACAGTTGCCATAGAGGTAGGAACCAGGCCCCTCCCTGGAAACAGTTGCCATGGAGGTAGGAACCAGGCCCCTCTCTGGAAACAGTTGCCATGGAGGTAGGAACCAGGCCCCTCTGGAAACAGTTGCCATGGAGGTAGGAACCAGGCCCCTCCCTGGAAACAGTTGCCATGGAGGTAGGAACCAGGCCCCTCTCTGGAAACAGTTGCCATGGAGGTAGGAACCAGGCCCCTCCCTGGAAACAGTTGCCATGGAGGTAGGAACCAGGCCCCTCCCTGGAAACAGTTGCCATGGAGGTAGGAACCAGGCCCCTCTCTGGAAACAGTTGCCATGGAGCTAGGAACCAGGCCCCTCTCTGGAAACAGTTGCAATGGAGGTAGGAACCAGGCCCCTCCCTGGAAACAGTTGCCATGAAGGTAGGAACCAGGCCCCTCCCTGGAAACAGTTGCCATGGAGGTAGGAACCAGGCCCCTCTCTGGAAACAGTTGCCATGAAGGTAGGAACCAGGCCCCTCCCTGGAAACAGTTGCCATGGAGGTAGGAACCAGGCCCCTCTCTGGAAACAGTTGCCATGAAGGTAGGAACCAGGCCCCTCTCTGGAAACAGTTGCCATGGAGGTAGGAACCAGGCCCCTCTCTGGAAACAGTTGCCATGGAGGTAGGAACCAGGCCCCTCCCTGGAAACAGTTGCCATGGAGGTAGGAACCAGGCCCCTCTCTGGAAACAGTTGCCATGGAGCTAGGAACCAGGCCCCTCTCTGGAAACAGTTGCCATGGAGGTAGGAACCAGACCCCTCCCTGGAAACAGTTGCCATGGAGGTGGAAACCAGGCCCCTCTCTGGAAACAGTTGCCATGGAGGTAGGAACCAGGCCCCTCTCTGGAAACAGTTGCCATGGAGGTAGGAACCAGGCCCCTCCCTGGAAACAGTTGCCATGGAGGTAGGAACCAGGCCCCTCCCTGAAAACAGTTGGCATGGAGGTAGGAACCAGGCCCCTCCCTGAAAACAGTTGCCATGGAGGTAGGAACCAGGGCCCCTCTCTGGAAACAGTTGCCATGGAGGTAGGAACCAGGCCCCTCTCTTGAAACAGATGCCATGGAGGTAGGAACCAGGCCCCTCTCTTGAAACAGATGCCATGGAGGTAGGAACCAGGCCCCTCCCTGGAAACAGTTGCAATGGAGGTAGGAACCAGGCCCCTCCCTGGAAACAGTTGCCATGGAGGTAGGAACCAGGCCCCTCTCTTGAAACAGTTGCCATGGAGGTAGGAACCAGGCCCCTCCCTGGAAACAGTTGCCATGGAGGTAGGAACCAGGCCCCTCCCTGGAAACAGTTGCAATGGAGGTTTGAACCAGGCCCCTCTCTGGAAACAGTTGCCATGGAGGTAGGAACCAGGCCCCTCCCTGGAAACAGTTGCCATGGAGCTAGGAACCAGGCCCCTCTCTGGAAACAGTTACCATGGAGGTAGGAACCAGGCCCCTCCCTGGAAACAGTTGCCATGGAGCTAGGAACCAGGCCCCTCTCTGGAAACAGTTACCATGGAGGTAGGAACCAGGCCCCTCCCTGGAAACAGTTGCCATGGAGGTAGGAACCAGGCCCCTCTCTGGCAACAGTTGCCATGGAGGTAGGAACCAGGCCCCTCTCTGGCAACAGTTGCCATGGAGGTAGGAACCAGGCCCCTCTCTGGAAACAGTTACCATGGAGGTAGGAACCAGGCCCCTCCCTGGAAACAGTTGCCATGGAGGTAGGAACCAGGCCCCTCTCTGGCAACAGTTGCCATGGAGGTAGGAACCAGGCCCCTCCCTGGAAACAGTTGCCATGGAGGTAGGAACCAGGCCCCTCCCTGGAAACAGTTGCCATGGAGGTAGGAACCAGGCCCCTCCCTGGAAACAGTTGCCATGGAGGTAGGAACCAGACCCCTCCCTGGAAACAGTTGCCATGGAGGTAGGAACCAGGGCCCTCTCTGGAAACAGTTGCCATGGAGGTAGGAACCAGGGCCCTCTCTGGAAACAGTTGCCATGGAGGTAGGAACCAGGCCCCTCCCTGAAAACAGTTGGCATGGAGGTAGGAACCAGGCCCCTCCCTGAAAACAGTTGGCATGGAGGTAGGAACCAGGCCCCTCTCTGGAAACAGTTGCAATGGAGGTTGGAACCAGGCCCCTCCCTGGAAACAGTTGCAATGGAGGTAGGAACCAGGCCCCTCCCTGGAAACAGTTGCCATGGAGGTAGGAACCAGGCCCCTCCCTGGAAACAGTTGCCATGGAGGTAGGAACCAGGCCCCTCTCTGGAAACAGTTGCAATGGAGGTTGGAACCAGGCCCCTCCCTGGAAACAGTTGCAATGGAGGTAGGAACCAGGCCCCTCCCTGGAAACAGTTGCCATGGAGGTAGGAACCAGGCCCCTCTCTGGAAACAGTTGCCATGGAGGTAGGAACCAGGCCCCCTCCTGGAAACAGTTGCCATGGAGGTAGGAACCAGGCCCCTCTCTGGAAACAGTTGCCATGGAGGTAGGAACCAGGCCCCTCCCTGGAAACAGTTGGCATGGAGGTAGGAACCAGGCCCCTCTCTGGAAACAGTTGCCATGGAGCTAGGAACCAGGCCCCTCCCTGGAAACAGTTGCCATGGAGCTAGGAACCAGGCCCCTCCCTGGAAACAGTTGCCATGGAGGTAGGAACCAGGCCCCTCTCTGGAAACAGTTGCCATGGAGGTAGGAACCAGGCCCCTCTCTGGAAACAGTTGCCATGGAGGTAGGAACCAGGCCCCTCTCTGGAAACAGTTGCCATGGAGCTAGGAACCAGGCCCCTCCCTGGAAACAGTTGCAATGGAGCTAGGAACCAGGCCCCTCCCTGGAAACAGTTGCCATAGAGGTAGAAACCAGGCCCCTCCCTGGAAACAGTTGCAATGGAGCTAGGAACCAGGCCCCTCCCTGGAAACAGTTGCCATAGAGGTAGGAACCAGGCCCCTCCCTGGAAACAGTTGCCATGGAGCTAGGAACCAGGCCCCTCTCTGGAAACAGTTACCATGGAGGTAGGAACCAGGCCCCTCCCTGGAAACAGTTGCCATGGAGGTAGGAACCAGGCCCCTCTCTGGAAACAGTTGCCATGGAGGTAGGAACCAGGCCCCTCCCTGGAAACAGTTGCCATGGAGGTAGGAACCAGGCCCCTCCCTGGAAACAGTTGCCATGGAGGTAGGAACCAGGCCCCTCTCTGGAAACAGTTGCCATGGAGCTAGGAACCAGGCCCCTCTCTGGAAACAGTTGCAATGGAGGTAGGAACCAGGCCCCTCCCTGGAAACAGTTGCCATGAAGGTAGGAACCAGGCCCCTCCCTGGAAACAGTTGCAATGGAGGTAGGAACCAGGCCCCTCCCTGGAAACAGTTGCCATGGAGCTAGGAACCAGGCCCCTCTCTGGAAACAATTGGCATGGAGGTAGGAACCAGGCCCCTCTCTGGAAACAGTTGCCATGGAGCTAGGAACCAGGCCCCTCCCTGGAAACAGTTGCCATGGAGCTCGGAACCAGGCCCCTCTCTGGAAACAGTTGCCATGGAGGTAGGAACCAGGGCCCCTCCCTGGAAACAGTTGCCATGGAGGTAGGAACCAGGCCCCTCTCTGGAAACAGTTGCCATGGAGGTAGGAACCAGGCCCCTCTCTTGAAACAGTTGCCATGGAGGTAGGAACCAGGCCCCTCCCTGGAAACAGTTGCAATGGAGGTAGGAACCAGGCCCCTCCCTGGAAACAGTTGCCATGGAGCTAGGAACCAGGCCCCTCTCTGGAAACAGTTGCCATGGAGGTAGGAACCAGGCCCCTCCCTGGAAACAGTTGCCATGGAGGTAGGAACCAGGCCCCTCCCTGGAAACAGTTGCAATGGAGGTTGGAACCAGGCCCCTCTCTGGAAACAGTTGCCATGGAGGTAGGAACCAGGCCCCTCCCTGGAAACAGTTGCCATGGAGCTAGGAACCAGGCCCCTCTCTGGAAACAGTTACCATGGAGGTAGGAACCAGGCCCCTCCCTGGAAACAGTTGCCATGGAGCTAGGAACCAGGCCCCTCTCTGGAAACAGTTGCCATGGAGGTAGGAACCAGGCCCCTCTCTGGCAACAGTTGCCATGGAGGTAGGAACCAGGCCCCCTCCCTGGAAACAGTTGCCATGGAGGTAGGAACCAGGCCCCTCTCTGGCAACAGTTGCCATGGAGGTAGGAACCAGGCCCCTCTCTGGCAACAGTTGCCATGGAGGTAGGAACCAGGCCCCTCTCTGGAAACAGTTACCATGGAGGTAGGAACCAGGCCCCTCCCTGGAAACAGTTGCCATGGAGGTAGGAACCAGGCCCCTCTCTGGCAACAGTTGCCATGGAGGTAGGAACCAGGCCCCTCCCTGGAAACAGTTGCTATGGAGGTAGGAACCAGGCCCCTCCCTGGAAACAGTTGCCATGGAGGTAGGAACCAGGCCCCTCCATGGAAACAGTTGCCATGGAGGTAGGAACCAGGCCCCTCTCTGGCAACAGTTGGCATGGAGGTAGGAACCAGGCCCCTCTCTGGAAACAGTTGCAATGGAGGTAGGAACCAGGCCCCTCCATGGAAACAGTTGCCATGGAGGTAGGAACCAGGCCCCTCCATGGAAACAGTTGCCATGGAGGTAGGAACCAGGCCCCTCTCTGGAAACAGTTACCATGGAGGTAGGAACCAGGCCCCTCCCTGGAAACAGTTGCCATAGAGGTAGAAACCAGGCCCCTCCCTGGAAACAGTTGCCATGGAGCTAGGAACCAGGCCCCTCTCTGGAAACAGTTGCCATGAAGGTAGGAACCAGGCCCTCTCTGGAAACAGTTACCATGGAGGTAGGAACCAGGCCCCTCCCTGGAAACAGTTGCCATAGAGGTAGAAACCAGGCCCCTCCCTGGAAACAGTTGCCATGGAGCTAGGAACCAGGCCCCTCTCTGGAAACAGTTGCCATGGAGGTAGGAACCAGGCCCCTCCCTGGAAACAGTTGCAATGGAGGTTGGAACCAGGCCCCCTCCCTGGAAACAGTTGCCATGGAGGTAGGAACCAGGCCCCTCCCTGGAAACAGTTGCCATGGAGGTAGGAACCAGGCCCCTCCCTGGAAACAGTTGCAATGGAGGTAGGAACCAGGCCCCCTCCCTGGAAACAGTTGCAATGGAGGTAGGAACCAGGCCCCTCCCTGGAAACAGTTGCCATGGAGGTAGGAACCAGGCCCCTCCCTGGAAACAGTTGCCATGGAGGTAGGAACCAGGCCCCTCTCTGGAAACAGTTGCAATGGAGGTAGGAACCAGGCCCCTCTGGAAACAGTTGCCATGGAGGGTAGGAACCAGGCCCCTCCCTGGAAACAGTTGCCATGGAGGTAGGAACCAGGCCCCTCCCTGGAAACAGTTGCCATGGAGGTAGGAACCAGGCCCCTCCCTGGAAACAGTTGCAATGGAGGTTGGAACCAGGCCCCTCCCTGGAAACAGTTGCCATGGAGGTAGGAACCAGGCCCCTCTCTGGAAACAGTTGCCATGGAGGTAGGAACCAGGCCCCTCCCTGGAAACAGTTGCCATGGAGGTAGGAACCAGGCCCCTCTCTGGAAACAGTTGCCATGGAGGTAGGAACCAGGCCCCTCCCTGGAAACAGTTGGCATGGAGGTAGGAACCAGGCCCCTCTCTGGAAACAGTTGCCATGGAGCTAGGAACCAGGCCCCTCCCTGGAAACAGTTGCCATGGAGCTAGGAACCAGGCCCCTCCCTGGAAACAGTTGCCATGGAGCTAGGAACCAGGCCCCTCCCTGGAAACAGTTGCCATGGAGGTAGGAACCAGGCCCCTCTCTGGAAACAGTTGCCATGGAGGTAGGAACCAGGCCCCTCTCTGGAAACAGTTGCCATGGAGCTAGGAACCAGGCCCCTCCCTGGAAACAGTTGCCATAGAGGTAGAAACCAGGCCCCTCCCTGGAAACAGTTGCAATGGAGCTAGGAACCAGGCCCCTCCCTGGAAACAGTTGCCATAGAGGTAGGAACCAGGCCCCTCCCTGGAAACAGTTGCCATGGAGCTAGGAACCAGGCCCCTCTCTGGAAACAGTTACCATGGAGGTAGGAACCAGGCCCTCCCTGGAAACAGTTGCCATGGAGGTAGGAACCAGGCCCCTCTCTGGAAACAGTTGCCATGGAGGTAGGAACCAGGCCCCCTCTGGAAACAGTTACCATGGAGGTAGGAACCAGGCCCCTCCCTGGAAACAGTTGCCATGGAGGTAGGAACCAGGCCCCTCTCTGGAAACAGTTGCCATGGAGGTAGGAACCAGGCCCCTCCCTGGAAACAGTTGCCATGGAGGTAGGAACCAGGCCCCTCCCTGGAAACAGTTGCCATGGAGGTAGGAACCAGGCCCCTCTCTGGAAACAGTTGCCATGGAGCTAGGAACCAGGCCCCTCTCTGGAAACAGTTGCAATGGAGGTAGGAACCAGGCCCCTCCCTGGAAACAGTTGCCATGAAGGTAGGAACCAGGCCCCTCCCTGGAAACAGTTGCCATGGAGGTAGGAACCAGGCCCCTCTCTGGAAACAGTTGCCATGAAGGTAGGAACCAGGCCCCTCTCTGGAAACAGTTGCCATGAAGGTAGGAACCAGGCCCCTCCCTGGAAACAGTTGCCATGGAGGTAGGAACCAGGCCCCTCTCTGGAAACAGTTGCCATGAAGGTAGGAACCAGGCCCCTCTCTGGAAACAGTTGCCATGGAGGTAGGAACCAGGCCCCTCCCTGGAAACAGTTGCCATGGAGGTAGGAACCAGGCCCCTCTCTGGAAACAGTTGCCATGGAGCTAGGAACCAGGCCCCTCTCTGGAAACAGTTGCCATGGAGGTAGGAACCAGGCCCCTCTCTGGAAACAGTTGCCATGGAGGTAGGAACCAGGCCCCTCCCTGGAAACAGTTGCCATGGAGCTAGGAACCAGGCCCCTCTCTGGAAACAGTTACCATGGAGGTAGGAACCAGGCCCCTCCCTGGAAACAGTTGCCATGGAGCTAGGAACCAGGCCCCTCTCTGGAAACAGTTACCATGGAGGTAGGAACCAGGCCCCTCCCTGGAAACAGTTGCCATGGAGGTAGGAACCAGGCCCCTCTCTGGCAACAGTTGCCATGGAGGTAGGAACCAGGCCCCTCTCTGGCAACAGTTGCCATGGAGGTAGGAACCAGGCCCCTCTCTGGCAACAGTTGCCATGGAGGTAGGAACCAGGCCCCTCTCTGGAAACAGTTACCATGGAGGTAGGAACCAGGCCCCTCCCTGGAAACAGTTGCCATGGAGGTAGGAACCAGGCCCCTCTCTGGCAACAGTTGCCATGGAGGTAGGAACCAGGCCCCTCCCTGGAAACAGTTGCTATGGAGGTAGGAACCAGGCCCCTCCCTGGAAACAGTTGCCATGGAGGTAGGAACCAGGCCCCTCCCTGGAAACAGTTGCCATGGAGGTAGGAACCAGACCCCTCCCTGGAAACAGTTGCCATGGAGGTAGGAACCAGGGCCCTCTCTGGAAACAGTTGCCATGGAGGTAGGAACCAGGCCCCTCCCTGAAAACAGTTGGCATGGAGGTAGGAACCAGGCCCCTCTCTGGAAACAGTTGCCATTGAGGTAGGAACCAGACCCCTCCCTGAAAACAGTTGGCATGGAGCTAGGAACCAGGCCCCTCTCTGGAAACAGTTGCCATGGAGCTAGGAACCAGGCCCCTCTCTGGAAACAGTTGCCATGGAGCTAGGAACCAGGCCCCTCTCTGGAAACAGTTGCCATGGAGGTAGGAACCAGGGCCCCCTCCCTGGAAACAGTTGCCATGGAGGTAGGAACCAGGCCCCTCTCTGGAAACAGTTGCCATGGAGGTAGGAACCAGGCCCCTCCCTGGAAACAGTTGCAATGGAGGTAGGAACCAGGCCCCTCCCTGGAAACAGTTGCCATGGAGGTAGGAACCAGGCCCCTCTCTGGAAACAGTTGCCATGGAGGTAGGAACCAGGCCCCTCCCTGGAAACAGTTGCCATGGAGGTAGGAACCAGGCCCCTCCCTGGAAACAGTTGCAATGGAGGTTGGAACCAGGCCCCTCCCTGGAAACAGTTGCCATGGAGGTAGGAACCAGGCCCCTCTCTGGAAACAGTTGCCATGGAGGTAGAAACCAGGCCCCTCCCTGGAAACAGTTGCCATGGAGGTAGGAACCAGGCCCCTCTCTGGAAACAGTTGCCATAGAGGTAGGAACCAGGCCCCTCTCTGGAAACAGTTGCCATGGAGGTAGGAACCAGGCCCCTCTCTGGAAACAGTTGCCATGGAGGTAGGAACCAGGCCCCTCCCTGGAAACAGTTGCCATGGAGCTAGGAACCAGGCCCCTCTCTGGAAACAGTTGCCATGGAGCTAGGAACCAGGCCCCTCTCTGGAAACAGTTGCCATGGAGGTAGGAACCAGGCCCCTCTCTGGAAACAGTTGCCATGGAGGTAGGAACCAGGCCCCTCTCTGGAAACAGTTGCCATGGAGGTAGGAACCAGGCCCCTCTCTGGAAACAGTTGCCATGGAGCTAGGAACCAGGCCCCTCCCTGGAAACAGTTGCCATGGAGGTTGGAACCAGGCCCCTCCCTGGAAACAGTTGCCATGGAGGTAGGAACCAGGCCCCTCTCTGGAAACAGTTGCCATGGAGGTAGGAACCAGGCCCCTCCCTGGAAACAGTTGCCATGGAGCTAGGAACCAGGCCCCTCTCTGGAAACAGTTGCCATGGAGGTAGGAACCAGGCCCCTCTCTGGAAACAGTTGCCATGGAGGTAGGAACCAGGGCCCCTCCCTGGAAACAGTTGCCATGGAGGTAGGAACCAGGCCCCTCTCTGGAAACAGTTGCCATGGAGGTAGGAACCAGGCCCCTCTCTGGAAACAGTTGCCATGGAGGTAGGAACCAGGCCCCTCCCTGGAAACAGTTGCAATGGAGGTAGGAACCAGGCCCCTCCCTGGAAACAGTTGCCATGGAGGTAGGAACCAGGCCCCTCCCTGGAAACAGTTGCAATGGAGGTAGGAACCAGGCCCCTCCCTGGAAACAGTTGCCATGGAGCTAGGAACCAGGCCCCTCTCTGGAAACAGTTGCCATGGAGGTAGGAACCAGGCCCCTCCCTGGAAACAGTTGCCATGGAGGTAGGAACCAGGCCCCTCCCTGGAAACAGTTGCAATGGAGGTTGGAACCAGGCCCCTCCCTGGAAACAGTTGCCATGGAGGTAGGAACCAGGCCCCTCTCTGGAAACAGTTGCCATGGAGGTAGGAACCAGGCCCCTCTCTGGACACAGTTGCCATGGAGGTAGGAACCAGGCCCCTCCCTGGAAACAGTTGCCATGGAGGTAGGAACCAGGCCCCTCTCTGGAAACAGTTGCCATGGAGGTAGAAACCAGGCCCCTCCCTGGAAACAGTTGCCATGGAGGTAGGAACCAGGCCCCTCTCTGGAAACAGTTGCCATGGAGGTAGGAACCAGGCCCCTCTCTGGAAACAGTTGCCATGGAGGTAGGAACCAGGCCCCTCCCTGGAAACAGTTGCAATGGAGGTAGGAACCAGGCCCCTCTCTGGAAACAGTTACCATGGAGGTAGGAACCAGGCCCCTCCCTGGAAACAGTTGCCATAGAGGTAGACACCAGGCCCCTCCCTGGAAACAGTTGCCATGGAGCTAGGAACCAGGCCCCTCTCTAGAAACAGTTGCCATGGAGGTAGGAACCAGGCCCCTCCCTGGAAACAGTTGCAATGGAGGTTGGAACCAGGCCCCTCCCTGGAAACAGTTGCAATGGAGGTAGGAACCAGGCCCCTCCCTGGAAACAGTTGCCATGGAGGTAGGAACCAGGCCCCTCCCTGGAAACAGTTGCAATGGAGGTAGGAACCAGGCCCCTCCCTGGAAACAGTTGCCATGGAGGTAGGAACCAGGCCCCTCCCTGGAAACAGTTGCCATGGAGGTAGGAACCAGGCCCCTCTCTGGAAACAGTTGCAATGGAGGTAGGAACCAGGCCCCTCTCTGGAAACAGTTGCCATGGAGGTAGGAACCAGGCCCCTCCCTGGAAACAGTTGCCATGGAGGTAGGAACCAGGCCCCTCCCTGGAAACAGTTGCCATGGAGGTAGGAACCAGGCCCCTCCCTGGAAACAGTTGCAATGGAGGTTGGAACCAGGCCCCTCCCTGGAAACAGTTGCAATGGAGGTAGGAACCAGGCCCCTCTCTGGAAACAGTTGCCATGGAGGTAGGAACCAGGCCCCTCCCTGGAAACAGTTGCCATGGAGGTAGGAACCAGGCCCCTCTCTGGAAACAGTTGCCATGGAGGTAGGAACCAGGCCCCTCTCTGGCAACAGTTGGCATGGAGGTAGGAACCAGGCCCCTCTCTGGAAACAGTTGCCATGGAGGTAGGAACCAGGCCCCTCCCTGGAAACAGTTGCAATGGAGGTAGAAACCAGGCCCCTCTCTGGAAACAGTTGCCATGGAGCTAGGAACCAGGCCCCTCTCTGGAAACAGTTGCCATGGAGGTAGGAACCAGGCCCCTCTCTGGAAACAGTTGCCATGGAGGTAGGAACCAGGCCCCTCCCTGGAAACAGTTGCCATGGAGGTAGGAACCAGGCCCCTCCCTGGAAACAGTTGCCATGGAGGTAGGAACCAGGCCCCTCCCTGGAAACAGTTGCAATGGAGGTTGGAACCAGGCCCCTCCCTGGAAACAGTTGCAATGGAGGTAGGAACCAGGCCCCTCTCTGGAAACAGTTGCCATGGAGGTAGGAACCAGGCCCCTCCCTGGAAACAGTTGCCATGGAGGTAGGAACCAGGCCCCTCTCTGGAAACAGTTGCCATGGAGGTTGGAACCAGGCCCCTCCCTGGAAACAGTTGGCATGGAGGTAGGAACCAGGCCCCTCTCTGGAAACAGTTGCCATGGAGCTAGGAACCAGGCCCCTCCCTGGAAACAGTTGCCATGGAGCTAGGAACCAGGCCCCTCCCTGGAAACAGTTGCCATGGAGCTAGGAACCAGGCCCCTCCCTGGAAACAGTTGCCATGGAGCTAGGAACCAGGCCCCTCCCTGGAAACAGTTGCAATGGAGCTAGGAACCAGGCCCCTCCCTGGAAACAGTTGCCATAGAGGTAGGAACCAGGCCCCTCCCTGGAAACAGTTGCCATGGAGGTAGGAACCAGGCCCCTCTCTGGAAACAGTTGCCATGGAGGTAGGAACCAGGCCCCTCCCTGGAAACAGTTGCCATGGAGGTAGGAACCAGGCCCCTCTCTGGAAACAGATGCCATGGAGGTAGGAACCAGGCCCCTCCCTGGAAACAGTTGCCATGGAGGTAGGAACCAGGCCCCTCTCTGGAAACAGTTGCCATGGAGGTAGGAACCAGGCCCCTCTCTGGAAACAGTTGCAATGGAGGTAGGAACCAGGCCCCTCCCTGGAAACAGTTGCCATGAAGGTAGGAACCAGGCCCCTCCCTGGAAACAGTTGCCATGGAGGTAGGAACCAGGCCCCTCTCTGGAAACAGTTGCCATGAAGGTAGGAACCAGGCCCCTCCCTGGAAACAGTTGCCATGGAGGTAGGAACCAGGCCCCTCCCTGGAAACAGTTGCCATGGAGGTAGGAACCAGGCCCCTCTCTGGAAACAGTTGCCATGAAGGTAGGAACCAGGCCCCTCTCTGGAAACAGTTGCCATGGAGGTAGGAACCAGGCCCCTCTCTGGAAACAGTTGCCATGGAGGTAGGAACCAGGCCCCTCCCTGGAAACAGTTGCCATGGAGGTAGGAACCAGGCCCCTCTCTGGAAACAGTTGCCATGGAGCTAGGAACCAGGCCCCTCTCTGGAAACAGTTGCCATGGAGGTAGGAACCAGGCCCCTCTCTGGAAACAGTTGCCATGGAGGTAGGAACCAGGCCCCTCCCTGGAAACAGTTGCCATGGAGGTAGGAACCAGGCCCCTCCCTGGAAACAGTTGGCATGGAGGTAGGAACCAGGCCCCTCCCTGAAAACAGTTGGCATGGAGGTAGGAACCAGGCCCCTCTTTGGAAACAATTGCCATTGAGGTAGGAACCAGGCCCCTCTCTGGAAACAGTTGCCATGGAGCTAGGAACCAGGCCCCTCTCTGGAAACAGTTGCCATGGAGCTAGGAACCAGGCCCCTCTCTGGAAACAGTTGCCATGGAGGTAGGAACCAGGGCCCCTCTCTGGAAACAGTTGCCATGGAGGTAGGAACCAGGCCCCTCTCTGGAAACAGTTGCCATGGAGGTAGGAACCAGGCCCCTCTCTTGAAACAGATGCCATGGAGGTAGGAACCAGGCCCCTCCCTGGAAACAGTTGCAATGGAGGTAGGAACCAGGCCCCTCCCTGGAAACAGTTGCCATGGAGGTAGGAACCAGGCCCCTCTCTTGAAACAGTTGCCATGGAGGTAGGAACCAGGCCCCTCTCTGGAAACAGTTGCCATGGAGCTAGGAACCAGGCCCCTCTCTGGAAACAGTTGCCATGGAGCTAGGAACCAGGCCCCTCTCTGGAAACAGTTGCCATGGAGGTAGGAACCAGGCCCCTCCCTGGAAACAGTTGCCATGGAGGTAGGAACCAGGCCCCTCCCTGGAAACAGTTGCAATGGAGGTAGGAACCAGGCCCCTCTCTGGAAACAATTGGCATGGAGCTAGGAACCAGGCCCCTCCCTGGAAACAGTTGCCATGGAGGTAGGAACCAGGCCCCTCTCTGGAAACAGTTGCCATGGAGGTAGGAACCAGACCCCTCCCTGAAAACAGTTGCCATAGAGGTAGGAACCAGGCCCCTCTCTGGCAACAGTTGGCATGGAGGTAGGAACCAGGCCCCTCCCTGGAAACAGTTGCCATGGAGGTAGGAACCAGGCCCCTCCCTGGAAACAGTTGCAATGGAGGTTGGAACCAGGCCCCTCCCTGGAAACAGTTGCCATGGAGGTAGGAACCAGGCCCCTCTCTGGAAACAGTTGCCATAGAGGTAGGAACCAGGCCCCTCTCTGGAAACAGTTGCCATGGAGGTAGGAACCAGGCCCCTCCCTGGAAACAGTTGCTATGGAGGTAGGAACCAGGCCCCTCCCTGGAAACAGTTGCCATGGAGGTAGGAACCAGGCCCCTCTCTGGAAACAGTTGCCATAGAGGTAGGAACCAGGCCCCTCTCTGGAAACAGTTGCCATGGAGGTAGGAACCAGGCCCCTCTCTGGCAACAGTTGGCATGGAGGTAGGAACCAGGCCCCTCTCTGGAAACAGTTGCAATGGAGGTAGGAACCAGGCCCCTCCCTGGAAACAGTTGCAATGGAGGTAGAAACCAGGCCCCTCTCTGGAAACAATTGGCATTGAGGTAGGAACCAGGCCCCTCTCTGGAAACAGTTGCAATGGAGGTAGAAACCAGGCCCCTCTCTGGAAACAATTGGCATTGAGGTAGGAACCAGGCCCCTCTCTGGAAACAGTTGCCATGGAGGTAGGAACCAGGCCCCTCTCTGGAAACAGTTGCCATGGAGGTAGGAACCAGGGCCCCTCCCTGGAAACAGTTGCCATGGAGGTAGGAACCAGGCCCCTCTCTGGAAACAGTTGCCATGGAGGTAGGAACCAGGCCCCTCCCTGGAAACAGTTGCAATGGAGGTAGGAACCAGGCCCCTCCCTGGAAACAGTTGCCATGGAGGTAGGAACCAGGCCCCTCTCTGGAAACAGTTGCCATGGAGGTAGGAACCAGGCCCCTCCCTGGAAACAGTTGCCATGGAGGTAGGAACCAGGCCCCTCTCTGGAAACAGTTGCCATGGAGGTAGGAACCAGGCCCCTCCCTGGAAACAGTTGCCATGGAGGTAGGAACCAGGCCCCTCTCTGGAAACAGTTGCCATGGAGGTAGGAACCAGGCCCCTCTCTGGACACAGTTGCCATGGAGGTAGGAACCAGGCCCCTCCCTGGAAACAGTTGCCATGGAGGTAGGAACCAGGCCCCTCTCTGGAAACAGTTGCCATGGAGGTAGAAACCAGGCCCCTCCCTGGAAACAGTTGCCATGGAGGTAGGAACCAGGCCCCTCTCTGGAAACAGTTGCCATAGAGGTAGGAACCAGGCCCCTCTCTGGAAACAGTTGCCATGGAGGTAGGAACCAGGCCCCTCTCTGGAAACAGTTGCCATGGAGGTAGGAACCAGGCCCCTCCCTGGAAACAGTTGCCATGGAGGTAGGAACCAGGCCCCTCCCTGGAAACAGTTGCCATGGAGGTAGGAACCAGGCCCCTCCCTGGAAACAGTTGCCATGGAGCTAGGAACCAGGCCCCTCTCTGGAAACAGTTGCCATGGAGCTAGGAACCAGGCCCCTCTCTGGAAACAGTTGCCATGGAGGTAGGAACCAGGCCCCTCTCTGGAAACAGTTGCCATGGAGGTAGGAACCAGGCCCCTCCCTGGAAACAGTTGCCATGGAGCTAGGAACCAGGCCCCTCTCTGGAAACAGTTGCCATGGAGCTAGGAACCAGGCCCCTCTCTGGAAACAGTTGCCATGGAGGTAGGAACCAGGCCCCTCTCTGGAAACAGTTGCCATGGAGGTAGGAACCAGGCCCCTCTCTGGAAACAGTTGCCATGGAGGTAGGAACCAGGCCCCTCTCTGGAAACAGTTGCCATGGAGTTAGGAACCAGGCCCCTCCCTGGAAACAGTTGCCATGGAGGTTGGAACCAGGCCCCTCCCTGGAAACAGTTGCCATGGAGGTAGGAACCAGGCCCCTCTCTGGAAACAGTTGCCATGGAGGTAGGAACCAGGCACCTCCCTGGAAACAGTTGCCATGGAGCTAGGAACCAGGCCCCTCTCTGGAAACAGTTGCCATGGAGGTAGGAACCAGGCCCCTCTCTGGAAACAGTTGCCATGGAGGTAGGAACCAGGGCCCCTCCCTGGAAACAGTTGCCATGGAGGTAGGAACCAGGCCCCTCTCTGGAAACAGTTGCCATGGAGGTAGGAACCAGGCCCCTCTCTGGAAACAGTTGCCATGGAGGTAGGAACCAGGCCCCTCCCTGGAAACAGTTGCAATGGAGGTAGGAACCAGGCCCCTCCCTGGAAACAGTTGCCATGGAGCTAGGAACCAGGCCCCTCCCTGGAAACAGTTGCCATGGAGCTAGGAACCAGGCCCCTCTCTGGAAACAGTTGCCATGGAGGTAGGAACCAGGCCCCTCCCTGGAAACAGTTGCCATGGAGGTAGGAACCAGGCCCCTCCCTGGAAACAGTTGCAATGGAGGTTGGAACCAGGCCCCTCCCTGGAAACAGTTGCCATGGAGGTAGGAACCAGGCCCCTCTCTGGAAACAGTTGCCATGGAGGTAGGAACCAGGCCCCTCTCTGGACACAGTTGCCATGGAGGTAGGAACCAGGCCCCTCCCTGGAAACAGTTGCCATGGAGGTAGGAACCAGGCCCCTCCCTGGAAACAGTTGCCATGGAGGTAGGAACCAGGCCCCTCTCTGGAAACAGTTGCCATGGAGGTAGAAACCAGGCCCCTCCCTGGAAACAGTTGCCATGGAGGTAGGAACCAGGCCCCTCTCTGGAAACAGTTGCCATAGAGGTAGGAACCAGGCCCCTCTCTGGAAACAGTTGCCATGGAGGTAGGAACCAGGCCCCTCCCTGGAAACAGTTGCCATGGAGGTAGGAACCAGGCCCCTCCCTGGAAACAGTTGCTATGGAGGTAGGAACCAGGCCCCTCCCTGGAAACAGTTGCCATGGAGGTAGGAACCAGGCCCCTCCCTGGAAACAGTTGCCATAGAGGTAGGAACCAGGCCCCTCTCTGGCAACAGTTGGCATGGAGGTAGGAACCAGGCCCCTCCCTGGAAACAGTTGCCATGGAGGTAGGAACCAGGCCCCTCCCTGGAAACAGTTGCAATGGAGGTTGGAACCAGGCCCCTCCCTTGAAACAGTTGCCATGGAGGTAGGAACCAGGCCCCTCTCTGGAAACAGTTGCCATGGAGGTAGGAACCAGGCCCCTCCCTGGAAACAGTTGCAATGGAGGTTGGAACCAGGCCCCTCTCTGGAAACAGTTGCCATAGAGGTAGAAACCAGGCCCCTCCCTGGAAACAGTTGCAATGGAGCTAGGAACCAGGCCCCTCTCTGGAAACAGTTACCATGGAGGTAGGAACCAGGCCCCTCCCTGGAAACAGTTGCCATAGAGGTAGACACCAGGCCCCTCCCTGGAAACAGTTGCCATGGAGCTAGGAACCAGGCCCCTCTCTGGAAACAGTTGCCATGGAGGTAGGAACCAGGCCCCTCCCTGGAAACAGTTGCAATGGAGGTTGGAACCAGGCCCCTCCCTGGAAACAGTTGCAATGGAGGTAGGAACCAGGCCCCTCCCTGGAAACAGTTGCAATGGAGGTAGGAACCAGGCCCCTCCCTGGAAACAGTTGCCATGGAGGTAGGAACCAGGCCCCTCCCTGGAAACAGTTGCCATGGAGGTAGGAACCAGGCCCCTCTCTGGAAACAGTTGCAATGGAGGTAGGAACCAGGCCCCTCTCTGGAAACAGTTGCCATGGAGGTAGGAACCAGGCCCCTCCCTGGAAACAGTTGCCATGGAGGTAGGAACCAGGCCCCTCCCTGGAAACAGTTGCCATGGAGGTAGGAACCAGGCCCCTCCCTGGAAACAGTTGCAATGGAGGTTGGAACCAGGCCCCTCCCTGGAAACAGTTGCAATGGAGGTAGGAACCAGGCCCCTCTCTGGAAACAGTTGCCATGGAGGTAGGAACCAGGCCCCTCCCTGGAAACAGTTGCCATATAGGTAGGAACCAGGCCCCTCTCTGGAAACAGTTGCCATGGAGGTAGGAACCAGGCCCCTCCCTGGAAACAGTTGGCATGGAGGTAGGAACCAGGCCCCTCTCTGGAAACAGTTGCCATGGAGCTAGGAACCAGGCCCCTCCCTGGAAACAGTTGCCATGGAGCTAGGAACCAGGCCCCTCCCTGGAAACAGTTGCCATGGAGCTAGGAACCAGGCCCCTCCCTGGAAACAGTTGCCATGGAGGTAGGAACCAGGCCCCTCTCTGGAAACAGTTGCCATGGAGGTAGGAACCAGGCCCCTCTCTGGAAACAGTTGCCATGGAGCTAGGAACCAGGCCCCTCCCTGGAAACAGTTGCAATGGAGCTAGGAACCAGGCCCCTCCCTGGAAACAGTTGCCATAGAGGTAGAAACCAGGCCCCTCCCTGGAAACAGTTGCAATGGAGCTAGGAACCAGGCCCCTCCCTGGAAACAGTTGCCATAGAGGTAGGAACCAGGCCCCTCCCTGGAAACAGTTGCCATGGAGCTAGGAACCAGGCCCCTCTCTGGAAACAGTTACCATGGAGGTAGGAACCAGGCCCCTCCCTGGAAACAGTTGCCATGGAGGTAGGAACCAGGCCCCTCTCTGGAAACAGTTGCCATGGAGGTAGGAACCAGGCCCCTCTGGAAACAGTTACCATGGAGGTAGGAACCAGGCCCCTCCCTGGAAACAGTTGCCATGGAGGTAGGAACCAGGCCCCTCTCTGGAAACAGTTGCCATGGAGGTAGGAACCAGGCCCCTCCCTGGAAACAGTTGCCATGGAGGTAGGAACCAGGCCCCTCCCTGGAAACAGTTGCCATGGAGGTAGGAACCAGGCCCCTCTCTGGAAACAGTTGCCATGGAGCTAGGAACCAGGCCCCTCTCTGGAAACAGTTGCAATGGAGGTAGGAACCAGGCCCCTCCCTGGAAACAGTTGCCATGAAGGTAGGAACCAGGCCCCTCCCTGGAAACAGTTGCCATGGAGGTAGGAACCAGGCCCCTCTCTGGAAACAGTTGCCATGAAGGTAGGAACCAGGCCCCTCTCTGGAAACAGTTGCCATGGAGGTAGGAACCAGGCCCCTCTCTGGAAACAGTTGCCATGGAGCTAGGAACCAGGCCCCTCCCTGGAAACAGTTGCCATGGAGGTAGGAACCAGGCCCCTCCCTGGAAACAGTTGCCATGGAGCTAGGAACCAGGCCCCTCTCTGGAAACAGTTGCCATGGAGCTAGGAACCAGGCCCCTCTCTGGAAACAGTTGCCATGGAGGTAGGAACCAGGCCCCTCTCTGGAAACAGTTGCCATGGAGGTAGGAACCAGGCCCCTCCCTGGAAACAGTTGCCATGGAGGTAGGAACCAGGCCCCTCTCTGGAAACAGTTGCCATGGAGGTAGGAACCAGGCCCCTCTCTGGAAACAGTTGCCATGGAGGTAGGAACCAGGCCCCTCCCTGGAAACAGTTGCCATGGAGGTAGGAACCAGGCCCCTCCCTGAAAACAGTTGGCATGGAGGTAGGAACCAGGCTCCTCTCTGGAAACAGTTGCCATGGAGCTAGGAACCAGGCCCCTCCCTGGAAACAGTTGCCATGGAGGTAGGAACCAGGCCCCTCCCTGAAAACAGTTGCCATGGAGCTAGGAACCAGGCCCCTCCCTGGAAACAGTTGCCATGGAGGTAGGAACCAGGCCCCTCCCTGGAAACAGTTGCCATGGAGGTAGGAACCAGGCCCCTCCCTGGAAACAGTTGCCATGGAGGTAGGAACCAGGCCCCTCTCTGGAAACAGTTGCCATGGAGCTAGGAACCAGGCCCCTCTCTGGAAACAGTTGCCATGGAGGTAGGAACCAGGGCCCCTCCCTGGAAACAGTTGCCATGGAGGTAGGAACCAGGCCCCTCCCTGAAAACAGTTGGCATGGAGGTAGGAACCAGGCCCCTCTCTGGAAACAGTTGCCATGGAGCTAGGAACCAGGCCCCTCTCTGGAAACAGTTGGCATGGAGGTAGGAACCAGGCCCCTCCCTGAAAACAGTTGGCATGGAGGTAGGAACCAGGCCCCTCTCTGGAAACAGTTGCCATGGAGCTAGGAACCAGGCCCCTCCCTGGAAACAGTTGCCATGGAGGTAGGAACCAGGGCCCCTCCCTGGAAACAGTTGCCATGGAGGTAGGAACCAGGCCCCTCTCTGGAAACAGTTGCCATGGAGCTAGGAACCAGGCCCCTCTCTGGAAACAGTTGCCATGGAGGTAGGAACCAGGGCCCCTCCCTGGAAACAGTTGCCATGGAGGTAGGAACCAGGCCCCTCTCTGGAAACAGTTGCCATGGAGGTAGGAACCAGGCACCTCTCTTGAAACAGTTGCCATGGAGGTAGGAACCAGGCCCCTCCCTGGAAACAGTTGCAATGGAGGTAGGAACCAGGCCCCTCCCTGGAAACAGTTGCCATGGAGGTAGGAACCAGGCCCCTCTCTTGAAACAGTTGCCATGGAGGTAGGAACCAGGCCCCTCCCTGGAAACAGTTGCCATGGAGGTAGGAACCAGGCCCCTCCCTGGAAACAGTTGCAATGGAGGTTTGAACCAGGCCCCTCTCTGGAAACAGTTGCCATGGAGGTAGGAACCAGGCCCCTCCCTGGAAACAGTTGCCATGGAGCTAGGAACCAGGCCCCTCTCTGGAAACAGTTACCATGGAGGTAGGAACCAGGCCCCTCCCTGGAAACAGTTGCCATGGAGCTAGGAACCAGGCCCCTCTCTGGAAGCAGTTACCATGGAGGTAGGAACCAGGCCCCTCCCTGGAAACAGTTGCCATGGAGGTAGGAACCAGGCCCCTCTCTGGCAACAGTTGCCATGGAGGTAGGAACCAGGCCCCTCTCTGGCAACAGTTGCCATGGAGGTAGGAACCAGGCCCCTCTCTGGAAACAGTTACCATGGAGGTAGGAACCAGGCCCCTCCCTGGAAACAGTTGCCATGGAGGTAGGAACCAGGCCCCTCTCTGGCAACAGTTGCCATGGAGGTAGGAACCAGGCCCCTCCCTGGAAACAGTTGCTATGGAGGTAGGAACCAGGCCCCTCCCTGGAAACAGTTGCCATGGAGGTAGGAACCAGGCCCCTCCCTGGAAACAGTTGCCATGGAGGTAGGAACCAGGCCCCTCTCTGGAAACAGTTGCAATGGAGGTAGGAACCAGGCCCCTCCCTGGAAACAGTTGCCATGAAGGTAGGAACCAGGCCCCTCCCTGGAAACAGTTGCAATGGAGGTAGGAACCAGGCCCCTCCCTGGAAACAGTTGCCATGGAGGTAGGAACCAGGCCCCTCCCTGGAAACAGTTGCCATGGAGCTAGGAACCAGGCCCCTCTCTGGAAACAGTTGCCATGGAGGTAGGAACCAGGCCCCTCTCTGGAAACAGTTGCCATGGAGGTAGGAACCAGGCCCCTCTCTGGAAACAATTGGCATTGAGGTAGGAACCAGGCCCCTCTCTGGAAACAGTTGCCATGGAGCTAGGAACCAGGCCCCTCTCTGGAAACAGTTGCCATGGAGGTAGGAACCAGGCCCCTCTCTGGAAACAGTTGCCATGGAGGTAGGAACCAGGCCCCTCCCTGGAAACAGTTGCCATGGAGGTAGGAACCAGGCCCCTCCCTGGAAACAGTTGCAATGGAGGTAGGAACCAGGCCCCTCTCTGGAAACAATTGGCATGGAGGTAGGAACCAGGCCCCTCTCTGGAAACAGTTGCCATGGAGGTAGGAACCAGGCCCCTCCCTGGAAACAGTTGCCATGGAGGTAGGAACCAGGCCCCTCCCTGGAAACAGTTGCAATGGAGGTAGGAACCAGGCCCCTCTCTGGAAACAATTGGCATGGAGGTAGGAACCAGGCCCCTCTCTGGAAACAGTTACCATGGAGGTAGGAACCAGGCCCCTCCCTGGAAACAGTTGCCATGGAGGTAGGAACCAGGCCCCTCCCTGGAAACAGTTGCAATGGAGGTAGGAACCAGGCCCCTCTCTGGCAACAGTTGGCATGGAGGTAGGAACCAGGCCCCTCCCTGGAAACAGTTGCCATGGAGGTAGGAACCAGGCCCCTCCCTGGAAACAGTTGCCATGGAGGTAGGAACCAGGCCCCTCTCTGGAAACAGTTGCCATAGAGGTAGGAACCAGGCCCCTCTCTGGAAACAGTTGCCATGGAGGTAGGAACCAGGCCCCTCCCTGGAAACAGTTGCTATGGAGGTAGGAACCAGGCCCCTCCCTGGAAACAGTTGCCATGGAGGTAGGAACCAGGCCCCTCCCTGGAAACAGTTGCCATGGAGGTAGGAACCAGGCCCCTCCCTGGAAACAGTTGCCATGGAGGTAGGAACCAGGCCCCTCCCTGGAAACAGTTGCCATGGAGGTAGGAACCAGGCCCCTCCCTGGAAACAGTTGCCATGGAGGTAGGAACCAGGCCCCTCCCTGGAAACAGTTGCCATGGAGGTAGGAACCAGGCCCCTCTCTGGAAACAGTTGCCATAGAGGTAGGAACCAGGCCCCTCTCTGGAAACAGTTGCCATGGAGGTAGGAACCAGGCCCCTCTCTGGCAACAGTTGGCATGGAGGTAGGAACCAGGCCCCTCCCTGGAAACAGTTGCCATGAAGGTAGGAACCAGGCCCCTCCCTGGAAACAGTTGCAATGGAGGTAGAAACCAGGCCCCTCTCTGGAAACAATTGGCATTGAGGTAGGAACCAGGCCCCTCTCTGGAAACAGTTGCCATGGAGCTAGGAACCAGGCCCCTCTCTGGAAACAGTTGCCATGGAGGTAGGAACCAGGCCCCTCTCTGGAAACAGTTGCCATGGAGGTAGGAACCAGGCCCCTCCCTGGAAACAGTTGCCATGGAGGTAGGAACCAGGCCCCTCCCTGGAAACAGTTGCAATGGAGGTAGGAACCAGGCCCCTCTCTGGAAACAATTGGCATGGAGGTAGGAACCAGGCCCCTCTCTGGAAACAGTTGCCATGGAGGTAGGAACCAGGCCCCTCTCTGGAAACAGTTGCCATGGAGGTAGGAACCAGGCCCCTCCCTGGAAACAGTTGCCATGGAGGTAGGAACCAGGCCCCTCCCTGGAAACAGTTGCAATGGAGGTAGGAACCAGGCCCCTCTCTGGAAACAATTGGCATGGAGGTAGGAACCAGGCCCCTCTCTGGAAACAGTTGCCATGGAGCTAGGAACCAGGCCCCTCTCTGGAAACAGTTGCCATGGAGCTAGGAACCAGGCCCCTCTCTGGAAACAGTTGCCATGGAGGTAGGAACCAGGCCCCTCTCTGGAAACAGTTGCCATGGAGGTAGGAACCAGGGCCCCTCCCTAGAAACAGTTGCCATGGAGGTAGGAACCAGGCCCCTCTCTGGAAACAGTTGCCATGGAGGTAGGAACCAGGCCCCTCCCTGGAAACAGTTGCAATGGAGGTAGGAACCAGGCCCCTCCCTGGAAACAGTTGCCATGGAGGTAGGAACCAGGCCCCTCTCTGGAAACAGTTGCCATGGAGGTAGGAACCAGGCCCCTCCCTGGAAACAGTTGCCATGGAGGTAGGAACCAGGCCCCTCCCTGGAAACAGTTGCCATGGAGGTAGGAACCAGGCCCCTCCCTGGAAACAGTTGCCATGGAGGTAGGAACCAGGCCCCTCTCTGGAAAGAGTTGCCATGGAGGTAGGAACCAGGCCCCTCTCTGGACACAGTTGCCATGGAGGTAGGAACCAGGCCCCTCCCTGGAAACAGTTGCCATGGAGGTAGGAACCAGGCCCCTCTCTGGAAACAGTTGCCATGGAGGTAGAAACCAGGCCCCTCCCTGGAAACAGTTGCCATGGAGGTAGGAACCAGGCCCCTCTCTGGAAACAGTTGCCATAGAGGTAGGAACCAGGCCCCTCTCTGGAAACAGTTGCCATGGAGGTAGGAACCAGGCCCCTCCCTGGAAACAGTTGCCATGGAGGTAGGAACCAGGCCCCTCCCTGGAAACAGTTGCAATGGAGGTTGGAACCAGGCCCCTCCCTGGAAACAGTTGCCATGGAGGTAGGAACCAGGCCCCTCTCTGGAAACAGTTGCCATGGAGGTAGGAACCAGGCCCCTCCCTGGAAACAGTTGCCATGGAGCTAGGAACCAGGCCCCTCTCTGGAAACAGTTGCCATGGAGCTAGGAACCAGGCCCCTCTCTGGAAACAGTTGCCATGGAGGTAGGAACCAGGCCCCTCTCTGGAAACAATTGCCATGGAGGTAGGAACCAGGCCCCTCTCTGGAAACAGTTGCCATGGAGCTAGGAACCAGGCCCCTCCCTGGAAACAGTTGCCATGGAGGTAGGAACCAGGCCCCTCCCTGGAAACAGTTGCCATGGAGGTAGGAACCAGGCCCCTCCCTGGAAACAGTTGCCATGGAGGTGGGAACCAGGCCCCTCTCTGGAAACAGTTGCCATGGAGGTAGGAACCAGGCCCCTCTCTGGAAACAGTTGCCATAGAGGTAGGAACCAGGCCCCTCTCTGGAAACAGTTGCCATGGAGGTAGGAACCAGGCCCCTCCCTGGAAACAGTTGCCATGGAGGTAGGAACCAGGCCCCTCTCTGGAAACACTTGCAATGGAGGTAGGAACCAGGCCCCTCCCTGGAAACAGTTGCCATGGAGCTAGGAACCAGGCCCCTCCCTGGAAACAGATGCCATGGAGGTAGGAACCAGGCCCCTCCCTGGAAACAGATGCCATGGAGGTAGGAACCAGGCCCCTCTCTGGAAACAGTTGCCATGGTGGTAGGAACCAGGCCCCTCTCTGGAAACAGTTGCCATGGAGGTAGAAACCAGGCCCCTCCCTGGAAACAGTTGCCATGGAGGTAGGAACCAGGCCCCTCTCTGGAAACAGTTGCCATGGAGGTAGGAACCAGGCCCCTCCCTGGAAACAGTTGCCATGGAGGTAGGAACCAGGCCCCTCCCTGGAAACAGTTGCCATGGAGGTAGGAACCAGGCCCCTCTCTGGAAACAGTTGCCATGGAGGTAGGAACCAGGCCCATCCCTGGAAACAGTTGCCATTTAGGTAGGAACCAGGCCCCTCCCTGGAAACAGTTGCCATGGAGGTAGGAACCAGGCCCCTTCCCTGGAAACAGTTGCCATTTAGGTAGGAACCAGGCCCCTCCCTGGAAACAGTTGCCATGGAGGTAGGATTCAGGCCCCTCCCTGGAAACAGTTGCCATGGAGGTAGGAACCAGACCCCTCTCTGGAAACAGTTGCCATTTAGGTAGGAACCAGGCCCCTCCCTGGAAACAGTTGCCATGGAGGTAGGAACCAGGCCCCTCCCTGGAAACAGTTGCCATGGAGGTAGGAACCAGGCCCCTCCCTGGAAACAGTTGCTATGGAGGTAGGAACCAGACCCCTCCCTGGAAACAGTTGCCATGGAGGTAGGAACCAGGCCCCTCCCTGGAAACAGTTGCCATGGAGGTAGGAACCAGGCCCCTCTCTGGAAACAGTTGCCATGGAGGTAGGAACCAGGCCCCTCTCTGGAAACAGTTGCCATGGAGCTAGGAACCAGGCCCCTCCCTGGAAACAGTTGCAATGGAGGTAGGAACCAGGCCCCTCCCTGGAAACAGTTGCCATGGAGGTAGGAACCAGACCCCTCTCTGGAAACAGTTGCCATTTAGGTAGGAACCAGGCCCCTCCCTGGAAACAGTTGCCATGGAGGTAGGAACCAGGCCCCTCCCTGGAAACAGTTGCCATGGAGGTAGGAACCAGGCCCCTCCCTGGAAACAGTTGCCATGGAGGTAGGAACCAGGCCCCTCCCTGGAAACAGTTGCCATGGAGGTAGGAACCAGGCCCCTCCCTGGAAACAGTTGCTATGGAGGTAGGAACCAGACCCCTCCCTGGAAACAGTTGCCATGGAGGTAGGAACCAGGCCCCTCCCTGGAAACAGTTGCCATGGAGGTAGGAACCAGGCCCCTCTCTGGAAACAGTTGCCATGGAGGTAGGAACCAGGCCCCTCCCTGGAAACAGTTGCCATGGAGGTAGGAACCAGGCCCCTCCCTGGAAACAGTTGCCATGGAGGTAGGAACCAGGCCACTTTTGATCATTCCTGATTTGGGAAATGCCCCCAGATCGCCCTACGACGCATGCGCGGGCTCTCGTCCAATCACAGCCATCTCCAAGGCATATTATTGCTGGGAAAAATGCTCTGCGCTCGACAACGGCATCCCCATATGAAGCCGCGCTCCTGCCCACAGCCTATCTGGATGCTGGGTGTGGGGGCGTAGCTCAGTCCAGAGATGCTGGGGATGCCGCCACTGTTTACACTGCTGGGACCGGGGGGAGGGTTCATACAATGGAGCTGGTTTGGGATGCCCAAGGGGAAGGCCAGCGATCTTATAGATTCCTGGGCCGGCCTGCTCGGGTTTGGTTCCACTTTAAAGCAAAAGCAGGGATAAAAGTCCGGCGCCCCCTGGTGCCTGCAGCAATACTCACCTGCCTCTGCTGGAGGCTCCTCTCTCTGCTCATGTCGCCTCTTTGATCAGTAGGAGACATCTTGAATCTCCTCAGAGGATGGAGAGAGGAAGTGACATCACAGCCTGGAATAGCTTCCTTCAGAATAGAGCTGGGAAAGAGGCGGCCATATCTACACATCATCTCCCTGGCCACATATTTTTGGGGGGGGTTTATGCTGCTGGATGGGGCGGCCATTTTCCAGGCAAGATGGCTGCCACTGTTGCTATAGCGACCATATTGCCAGTGATAATATCACAGCAACAAGAAGGTTCACTGTCACGTTTCCTATTGTCCAACAGTTCAGCATGGAGGAGGACGGAAGTCACATGACCGAGAGGATGCTGCAGCTCACCCTGGAGATCATCTACCTGCTGACCGGAGAGGTGAGGGGGATTCTGGGAGGTCACATGACATCGCTCTCATCTCTATTAAAAAAACACGCCCCTGACTGGAGAGGTGAGGGGGATTCTGGGAGGTCACATGACATCGCTCTTATCTCTATTAAAAAAACACGCCCCTGACTGGAGAGGTGAGGGGGATTCTGGGAGGTCACATGACATCGCTCTCATCTCTATTAAAAAAACACACCTCTGAGAATTCTGGGAGGTCACATGACATCACTCTCATCTCTATTAATAAAACACGCCCCTGACTGGAGAGGTGAGGGGGATTCTGGGAGGTCACATGACATCACTCTCATCTCTATTAATAAAACACGCCCCTGACTGGAGAGGTGAGGGGGATTCTGGGAGGTCACATGACATCGCTCTCACCTCTATTAAGTATCTACTATTCTTGGTGTGCCACACACCCCGCTTCACTTCTTAAATATTCATTACTTCATGGGTTAATCACCTGCAGGTGACGTAAGTGCAGAGAGGAAGACTTGTAACGAGCCCCACCTTCCGGCCTATATATACCTGGTACCTCCCTTCAATCACCAGTATTTTTCTCTCTGCGTGACAAGCAGAGGTTGGAAGTTTCCTGCTTACAGGTAGGTCGGGGCTTACCCCGCCACCCCCCTTTTGGTCTATTTCTGCCCGGTTTGAGTTGTATACCTCTATGGTGGATAGGAAGCCTCCCAGCCTAGGCTGCTCACCGGGTAATTGGTAGACGGCACTATGGGTGCCTAGGAGCTTATCTCCTCCGCTCGTCCCCCTCCTTTGGGGGCAATGCGGCAATCCGGCATGGTGATCCGGAAATGGGATGCCCCTGTCCCGAGGGTCCCCGTAGCCCTTACTCCCCCGTTCCGGTCCTTTCTCCCTTCACTTGGGGGGGGGGGGGGGGGGGGGGGGTATAGAGGGTTGTGTATCTTGTATGATGTTTTCACTGTATTGTTTTTTCTGTGTGTTCACTTTTACATAGTAACTGTTTTTTGACCGGGGCTCCGGGCAGATACTTTTGGCTTGGCCAGTGTATTTGGTCTGCTTTATGGGGGTGGGGCAGCGGACCGCGCTCAGCTGGCCTCATTTGGTCCCCTCCCGCCTCCCTTCCTTCCCCGCTGCTCCGTGCGGCAGCCTGTGTGGCTGCGCTTGTGTCTCCTTTCCCCCTCCTCCTCCTCCGCCGCCTGGCTTGGTCCAGCGCAGCTGGTGGCAATCCCCCGTTGTTTGAGCAGGGCGGCTCCCTGTGACGCGGGGGGGCGTGGCGCCGGCGGAAGCGGCGCCGGCGGAAGCGGCGCTCGGCGGCCTCAGCCTCACTTCCGTCATGTTGCGGTGAAAAGAGGTCACGTGGGGGGGGGGCGCGCGCTGCAGCAACACATGGGTTTGTGTGCTGCGGCTGCTACATGTCCCTCCGGTCTGGCTCCTGGCGTCGGTAGCAGGTAAGCGGCCCCGCTTTTGTGGGGCCAGAATGAGTTTTACTCATGGGGCTAACTTTTAAGGTGGCACTCTCTTTGTGTACTATTGTGAACATGCTGCTTTGTTACACTCTCAAGGGATCTGATGGTTTGTTTTTTTCTTCCCTTTCAGATCCTGGGATCCCTCTTTTACTGCGGCCTCCGGCTCTATATTGCCTGGCTAGTCATTCTTGATGAAATTGCACATTTTGGATATATATATACATATATATATATATTTATTTTGAGACTGTTAAGGGGGACCTTTTTCTCTTGAAAAAAAAAAAAAATAATAATATATAAAGTGTATTTAAAAAAAAAAAAAAAAAAACCCTCCCTTCCGGGACATTCTTATAAAGGGGCATCCCGGGTTGGCTTATGCCTTAAAAGTCCCAGTATTTGCGATACCATAAATCACCAATATGGAGGCTTCTGTTACTACCGGAAACGACTCGTCAGAGCCGTCCAGGGGGTGTGTAAAATGTGGGGCTGCGCTCCCTGCTGATGATATCTTTATTTGCATTTCTTGTGCAAGGCAGATTGTTGCGCGTCAGTCTGTTGATCCTGCTGCTGACCCGTCGCAACCTCTATCATCTCCTGCCTCTCCCTCCCTGTTCCGGACCCCGCATGACATTGTCAAGGGTGGGGATTCGCAATCCGAGGTGGTGGTAAAATCAGCCAATCTTCGGGAAGTTTTGCCCGTTAAAGCGGGGCTAAAGGCCTCTGCAAAACGGAAGCGCCTGACTCCGGTATCTTCGGCTCCTCAGGACGAATTATGTGAGCCTGTGGAATGGTCCGATGGCTCCCCGGATGAGGGTGAATTCCTCTTGGGGTCAGATGAGCCGGCAGATCAGCTTAAGGCTGATGCGATTGGCGATTGGTCGGCGGGGGTTGCCCTTGACACCCCCTCCATTCTGGCACAAATGTTTGAAATTTTGAATTTAGATCCGCCTGAGGCTGTCACCCTGCCAAAGGGTCAGTTGTTTGAAGAGCCTCAGCCGCGTTTGGTTTTTCCCAGACAGCACCACTTTGAGAGGGTGGTCCTGAAAGAATGGGAACATCCCACACGGTTATCTGGAATCCCTTCCAGTTGGGAAAAGCGTTATCCTTTTCCGCCAGAATTGCTGAAGCTTTGGTCCGTCCCTCCTGAAGTCGATACCCCTGTGCTAGGGCTATCTAGCTCCGCTATGGTACAGTCTGCTGAGACCTCTGTCCCTAAAGATGGGGAGGATCGTAGGATTGACCAGTATGCTCGCTACGGCTTTGTTTATGCTGGGTCAACGATGCGCCCCCTGTGCGCTTCGGCCCTTCTTCTTTTAGCGGTAAGATCTGTTATCCAGGGGCTATGCGAGGATCTCAATCCCGCTTGTGATGAGTTCGCTGCGCTTAAGCAGTGCGATTCTTTTGTGTCTTACGTTCTGTCCGCTCAGGACGATGCGCTGGCTATGAGTAGCAAGACAGCGGCAATGCTGGTCGCTATTCGTCGGTCGGTATGGCTGCGACAGTGGTCGGCGGACTCAGCTTCTAAAAAGGTGCTCACAGCTCTCCCCTTTTTGGGGTTGCGGCTGTTCGGGGAAAAAATTGATTCAGTCGCAAAGGGTGGCAAGATGCCACAACGCAAGAGGCCTCGACGCCCCTTTAGAGGGGCTGTTTCTGTAAGGCCGTCCTTTCGAGGATACAGAGCGGGTAGGGGGACTTCCCTTCCCTCTACCAGTCGTACAGGTTGGACGCGGGGGAGGGGCCGTGGCCGTCCCGCCCAGTCCTGGGGCTCCAAGCCCAAACCTGCGGGTAAGCCCACTCAGCAATGAGGGGCCGCCCTCACCCGTGCGGGTGGGGGGACGATTGCGACACTTCTCCCAGGTTTGGAACCGGGAGGTTCCGGACAGGTGGATTCAGGAGATAGTGTCGTCCGGTTACAAGCTGGAGTTCGAGTCTCGCCCTCCTTCACGGTTCTTTCGGTCTCGGGTGCCCATCGATCCTTTGGCCGCACAGGGGCTCCTGGCGTCGGTAGAGAATCTGTTAGAGATGGCGGTCATCCGGCCGGTACCGCGCTTAGAGATGGGCCTCGGTTTCTACTCCAATCTGTTCGCAGTCCCCAAGAGGGATGGGTCGGTTCGTCCCGTCCTGGACCTGAAGTTGCTCAACAGGTTCATCCGTTTTCGGAAGTTTCACATGGAAACCTTGCGCACTGCCGTCGGCTCTCTTCGGCAAGGGGACTTCATGACGTCTATAGACATCAAGGATGCTTATCTGCATGTTCCCATCTGCCTCCCTCATCAACGCTTTCTTCGATTCATGATGAAGGATCGGCATTATCAGTTCGTGGCACTTCCGTTTGGCCTTACCTCAGCTCCAAGAGTGTTCACCAAGGTGCTGGCAGGGGTCATGGCCATTTTCAGAGCTCGGGGCATTCGTGTCGTACCTTATTTGGACGACCTTCTTATCATGGCTCCGTCGCCCGATCAATCGGAGAAAGACACCAGGGTGGTGCTCTCCACGCTGGAAAGTTTCGGTTGGGTGATCAACCTCTCCAAGTCCTCCCTCGCTCCGGCCAGGGTGGTGTCCTTTCTGGGGATGCAGTTAGACTCTCATCAACACAGAGTGTTTCTCCCTCAGTCCAAAATTCTTCTGATTCAGGAGTTGGCTCGGGTCCTACTCTCCAATCCTCGGCCGTCCATCCGTCTGGGGATGAGGCTGGTAGGGTTGATGGTTGCCTCCTTCGAGGCAGTTCCTTTTGCTCAATTCCACACGAGGACGCTTCAGCTTTATCTGTTGGCGTCTTGGGACCGGCAGCCTCGGTCGCTGGATCAGCCCTTCCAGTTGTCCTCCCGGGTCCGGCAGTCCCTCCAGTGGTGGTTGGTCTCGACCAATCTCGTGAAGGGCAGGTCTTTCCTGGCCCCCCTTTGGGAAATTGTCACCACGGACGCCAGTCTGTCGGGATGGGGCGGATTCTGGAAGGAGCTGCAGTTCCAGGGGCAGTGGGGACCTCGGGAGGCCCTCTTACCCATCAATATTCTGGAACTGAGAGCCATCCGTCGGGTGCTTACTCTCCTGACTCAGCACGTTCTGGGCCTTCCGGTCCAGGTGCGTTCAGACAATCGAACAGCGGTTGCTTACATCAATCATCAGGGAGGGACTCGCAGCCTGAGTGCTCTCAGAGAGGTGTCCCTGATCCTGACCTGGGCAGAAGCCCATGTTCCTCGTCTCTCGGCGGTATACATCCCGGGAGTGGAGAACCTGAAAGCGGACCGCTTGAGCAGGGGCTCTCCCCGTCGGGGAGAATGGGCCCTCCATCCTCGGGTATTTCGCTCACTGTGTCGCCAATGGGGGACTCCAGAGGTGGACCTGTTTGCCTCTCGTCACAATCACAGGCTCCCGAACTTCGTATCGCTCTCCCAGGATCCTCTGGCTCTGGCGGTGGACGCCATGTCCCTGAGCTGGGGGGATCTGGGGTTTCTGTACCTGTTTCCTCCGACACCCATGCTAGGCAGAGTGCTTCGGAAATTGGCTCTGGAAGGGGTGTCCGCCGTCCTCGTGGCCCCAAGGTGGCCGAGGCGAGTGTGGTTCGCAGACATCGTTCGGCTGGCAGTGGACCAGGTCGTTCTGCCCCTTCGGCCCGATTTGCTCACTCAGGGTCAATTTGTGTTACCCCAATTTACCAGCGCTAGCTTTGACGGCCTGGCTGCTGAGACCTCCATCCTAAAGGAAGAGGGTCTTTCTGATTCTGTCGTTAAGACTTTGATCAGTGCCCGAAAGAGGTCTTCTTCTATCATCTACTATAGGACCTGGAAAGCCTATATCGCTTGGTGCGAGATGAGATCTTTTCCTTGTAGGGTATTTTCGGTCCCCAGGGTTCTGGAGTTTTTGCAATCTGGGCTGGACTCTGGTCTTCAGCTAAGTACGTTGAAAGGGCAAGTTTCTGCCTTATCTATCTTTTTTCAGAAGCGTGTTGCGCTTAAGGCTTTAGTTAAAACCTTTTTCCAGGGGGTTACGCATGTGCGGCCTCCCAGGAAACCATTACTCCCGGTTTGGGATTTGAATTTGGTTCTTTCTGCTCTTCAGGCTCCTCCTTTTGAGCCTTTGCAAGGGATTGCTTTATCTACCCTGACTCAGAAGATTGTCTTCTTGGTAGCGATCACTTCGATCCGGCGTGTCTCGGAATTGGCGGCCTTGTCTATTCAGGCGCCCTACTTCGAGAAGCATCAGGATAAGGTGGTCTTTCGATTCAAGCCAGACTTTCTTCCTAAGGTTGTTTCTGCTTTTCATTTGAACCAAGATATTGTTCTTCCCTCCTTGTGTCCTAATCCTAAGAATGACAAAGAGAGGGTTTTGCATTGTTTGGATGTAGTACGCTGTGTTAAGTGCTACTTGGTTATCACGTCTCCTTTCCGTAGGACGGATTCCTTTTTTGTTGTGCCCCATGGGCCTAAGAAGGGTTTGGCACCAGCCAAATCTGCCATTAGCAAGTGGATACGTCAGGCCGTTACTGCGGCCTATTCTGCTAAGGGAAGAGTTCCCCCTTTTCGTATTACTGCTCATTCCACTCGCGCTGTTGGGGCGTCTTGGGCTTTTCAGCACCAAGCTTCTGTTGAACAGGTTTGTAAGGCCGCCACTTGGTCTTCTGTTCACACTTTTTCTAAATTTTACAAAGTTGATGTGCGGGCCTCAGCGGATGCTGTTTTCGGCCGCAAAGTTCTGCAGACTGCAGTCGTTTAAGTTATGCTTCACCTGGCCTTGAGTTGCCCAGCCCTTGTGGACACTGCTTTTGGATGTCCCATGAAGTAATGAATATTTAAGAAGTGAAGCGGGGTGTGTGGCACACCAAGAATAATACCATTTTGTGAGTACTCACCTGAAAAATGGATATTGTTGGTGTGCCACACACCCCGCTTCACACCCGCCCTTTTCGGTATTACCGAAGCCTTTATATGGTGAAGCCTTTTTTATATCAAATTTGATTTTGAGGTTACTGGTGAAATACTGGTACCTTGTATTACTGCTTTGTTGATTATACTGGTGATTGAAGGGAGGTACCAGGTATATATAGGCCGGAAGGTGGGGCTCGTTACAAGTCTTCCTCTCTGCACTACGTCACCTGCAGGTGATTAACCCATGAAGTAATGAATATTTAAGAAGTGAAGCGGGGTGTGTGGCACACCAACAATATCCATTTTTCAGGTGAGTACTCACAAAATGGTATTATTGCAATGGCTGGATGGCACCAATTACTAAATAGATGTGGTTCAAAGCTCTGGATACCGCTCAAAAGGCAAATAACTATTAAAAGTGGGAATGCTCAAAACCCCCAAAGAGTATAAAGCAGAGACTGGTATTGCACACACTATAATAGTTTCAAAAGCATTACTTTATTTAATCCATAAAATACAACATACTAAGGACAGCTTAAAAAACATAAAGGACACACACAATCTCATAACCTGCCAAGGGGGGGGGGGGGGGTGTTATTCAAGACGGTTTGTCTCGGAACGCGTGGGCTATTCTAAGTATGTCACACACCCCACTTCAGACTTTAATAATTACACTAGGGTTAACGCACCTCTAGGTGGCAGCATTGCAGAGAACTTCTCCAAAAAACTTCAACAGGCCCCTCCCGGTCTACACATACCTGGTACCTCCCAAGAACCTCCCAGTGTTGTTCTCTGCAAGGTGGCGACAAGACAGAAGAAAGAAGTCTCCTGCTTGCAGGTAGCCGGGGTATCCCCCCGGCACCCCCCCCCCGTGGTCTATTTCTGCCCGGCTTTTGTTTGAATGTATTCTATTTAATGGCAGCCTCCCAGCTTCGGCTGTAGGCTGGGCAATAAGGTAGCCGGCACCATTGGTGCCTAGGAGATTAGCTCCTCCGCTCGACCCTTCATTGCGGGGCATAGCGGGATTCCCGGAGTGGTGATCCGGATGTGGGATGCCCCATTTTATAGGAGTTAGTGGTCAGGTTGTGCCTTGCCCTGGGATATTGTGTTTCTTCCGGGGTGTGGGACGCGCTGGGGACGGTGACATGCTTTACTATGCACATGCTGTGTGAGTGTGCTGCTGCGCTCTACATTGTGATTCCCTTTGTGATTTTACATTGTCTAACTTCACTGTATGTTTGCCTGCCGTTTTTTCCCCATGTCTGTGTGTATTCTCCCCTCAGGAGTCGGGGGGGGCGGGGCCTCGCGGCGTGCTGCGCCGCGGTCCCGCCGGTGGCTGAGCGCTGTACCCGGCGCTTGCAGCCTGCTTGTCCGGCTGCTCAGGGGGGACCTGTTATCAGTGTGTGGGTCTGTGTTTTACTATCCGGCGCTGTACACTGGGAGCCGGCGGGTGGCTCCGCCGGTCCCGTCATTGAGGTCTGCTTGCGGTCCCCGCCGGCAGACGCTGACGCTGCCTGGGGGCGGGGTCGCGTGGGCCGCGCACGGATTGGACGCCCGGAGGGGCGGGGCCTTCTCGGCTCCCGCGCTCCCGGAGCTTCTCTCTTCCTCCCTCTATGCGTGTGTGCGGGCCGCCATCTTCTGCAGGCTGCGCGGTTTTCCTCTCCTCTCCAGGTAGGCGTTTTTGGCTTGTCTTGCGATGACCCCTCGGATCCTTTCCTCCTCCTTCTCCTTCCTCCTCGCTCCGGCCCATCTTTATGGTGCTGGTTGGCATTAACCATTTCCTTTGCTCTGGTTAATGAGGGGGGGGGGGGGGGTGGTGTGAGGGGGGTTTTGTATATTATGTGGATTTTTGGTTATGGTGCTGGATTGACGCCTGTCCCTCTCCCTTTGTGTTTTTCAGATCCTGGGATCCCGTCTGGCAGGGCTCTCCCGGTCATATATACCTGGCTCGTGGGGGGTGTTTTTTCTTTGCACTATATATATATATATATATATATATATATATATATATATATATATATATATACACTTATATATATTTTTATAAGGGTCTTATGCTATTCCCCTGGGTCAGGATCTTGTGACTGTCCTTAGACAAGTGTTAGGTTATTAAGGGGCATCCCGGGTCGCGTACCGCATATATCCCTGGGTTCTGCGAATACCATAAATTTCACCACATGGAGGTTGCCACAGATACCGGGAATGGTTCTTCGGGACAATCCAAGGTGTGCGGGGGTTGTGGGACTCCGCTCCAGGGAGATGATGTCATTTTGTGTATTCCTTGTGCACAGCAGAACATTGCACGGCAGTCCAGTACTCCGGTGCCTAGCACTTCTTCGGCCGCGCCATCTCCCTCTCCCCCTCGCTTATTCCGGACCCCGTGTGACGTTGTCCTGGGCGGGGATTCGCAGTCTGATGTATGTGCCCGCTTGACCAGCCTTGAGAAGCGGTTTTCTGTTATAGCCGCTCAGAAGGTTTCAGCTAAGCGGAAGCATCTGTCTCCGCCCCCGCCGGATTCAGATGAGGAAGTGGTGGGAGATCTGGATTGGTCGGATCGTCCCCGTGAAGAAGGTGAGCTCATTGAGGAAGAAGATTCTGATGTTCAGCAGTTGCTGGGTTCTGAGGGGGATCAGGCTGATGGCCTTCCTCTCGATTCCTCTACCATTCTGAGCCAGATGTTTGAGGTTTTGGATTTGGAGCCATCGGTGGTTGCTCCCAGGCCCAAGGGTCAGCTTTTTGGGGTGTCCAAGCAGTGTCTGGAGTTTCCCAGCCAACAGCATTTTGAAGAATTTGTTTTCAAGCAATGGGAGCAACCTACTCTTGTTGGGGTGCCGTCTAGCTGGGATAGGAAATATCCCTTTCCGGTGGAATTGTTGAAGCGTTGGTCTGTTCCCCCTGAGGTAGATACTCCGGTCCTGGGACTGTCCAACACGGCGGTTGTGCATTCCCCTGACACGACTTCGCTCAGGGACGGTGAGGATCGCCGGGTTGATCAGCTTGCCCGTCATGGTTTTGTATGTGCGGGTTCCGTGTTAAGGCCTGTTTGTGCCTCGGCTCTTTTGACTTTTGCTGTCAGGTCTATTGTCAGGGACTTGGGGGTGGATCTCGAGCCCACCAGTGATGAGTCCCTTGGGCTTAAGCGCTGCGATGCTTTTTTGTCCTTTATCCTGGCCGCTCAGGAGGATGCCATGTTGATGTGTGGCAGGGCTACTGCCTTGCTGGTGGCTATTCGGCGCTGTGTGTGGTTGAGACAGTGGACGGCCGATTTTAATTCTAAGAGATCGCTCACGGCTCTGCCCTTTTTGGGTTTGAGGCTTTTTGGTGAGAGGCTGGATTCTGTTGCCAAGGGAGGTAAATTACCTCAGCGCAAGAAATTTCGCCGTTCCTTTCGGGGGATGGTCTCGTTCAATCCGTCCTTTCGGGGAGTCTGCGCCGGTAGAGGTGCGGGCTCCTCGGCCCCCAGGGGCGCCAGTTGGAATAGGGGCAGAGGCCGTGGCCGCCCCACTCGCGTCTGGGGTGCCAAGCCCAAGCCGGCTGCCAAGCCCACCCAGCAATGAGGGGGCGCCCTCACCCGTTCGGGTGGGGGGACGGTTGCAACTTTTCTCCCGGGTGTGTGACCAGGAGGTCCCGGACAGATGGATCCGGGAGGTGGTTTCGGCCGGTTACAAGATGGAGTTCGAGGCCCGTCCTCCTCCAAGGTTCTTCAGGTCTCGGGTGTCTTTGGATCCTTTGGCCGCGCAGGGGCTCCTGGCGGCAGTAAGGAATCTTCTAGATTTAGCTGTCATTTGCCCGGTTCCTCCTTCAGAGGTGGGGCGTGGGTTTTACTCCAATCTCTTCACGGTCCCCAAAAAGGACGGGTCCTTCCGTCCTATTCTGGATTTGAAGTTTCTCAACAGGTTTATTCGTCCTCGGAAGTTTCGCATGGAAACCCTGCGGTCTGCGATCGGTTCGCTTCGGCAGGGGGACTTTATGACGTCCATAGACATCAAGGATGCGTACCTGCACGTGCCGATCTTTCCTGCTCATCAGCGGTTCCTCCGTTTCGTGGTGGGGGATCGGCATTTTCAGTTTGTGGCTCTTCCATTCGGCCTCACCTCTGTTCCGAGAGTGTTCACCAAGGTGTTGGCGGGGGTGATGGCCCTGCTCAGAGCTCAGGGGATTCGCATTGTGCCTTACCTGGACAATCTTCTCATCATGGCTCCTTCCTTCAGTCAAGCAGAGGGGGACACCAGCACGGTGGTGTCTATGTTGGAGCGGTTCGGCTGGGTGATCAATTACCCCAAGTCCTCGCTGGTTCCGGCCAGGGTGGTGACTTTTCTGGGGATGTCGTTGGACTCCTGCCAGCACAGAGTGTTTCTTCCTCAGGCCAAGGTTCTGATGATTCAGGAACTGGTCCAGCTGCTCTTCTCTCATCCTCATCCGTCCATTCGTCTGGGGATGAGACTGGTGGGGTTGATGGTGGCCTCGTTCGAGGCAGTTCCCTTTGCTCAGTTTCATACGAGGACTCTTCAACTTCATCTTTTGGCGTCTTGGAACCGGTGTCTGGGGTCGTTGGATCGGTCCTTCCGGTTGTCCCCTCGGGTTCGGCAGTCCCTTCTGTGGTGGTTGGTCTCGGACAACCTTCTGAAGGGCAGGTCGTTTCTGACTCCACTTTGGGAAACTGTCACCACGGATGCCAGTTTGTCAGGCTGGGGAGGTTATTGGAAGGATCTTCGGTTTCAGGGGCAGTGGGACCCTCAGGAGGCCCACTTGCCCATCAATGTTCTGGAATTGCGAGCCATCAGGTTGGTTCTGTCTCACTTGACGCTTCATTTACAAGGTCTGCCGGTTCAGGTTCGCTCAGACAATCAGACGGCGGTTGCTTACATCAATCACCAAGGAGGGACTCGCAGTCTGGGTGCCCACAGGGAAGTGTCTCTGATTTTGGTCTGGGCGGAGACTCATGTCCCTTGCATCTCGGCAGTTTACATTCCGGGAGTGGAAAACACAGAGGCGGATTTTCTGAGCCGGTGTGCGTCCCGTCGGGGGGAGTGGTCTCTCCATCCCCAGGTGTTTCGGTCACTTTGTCTCCGGTGGGGGACGCCGGAGGTGGATCTGTTTGCCTCTCGTCACAATCACAAGCTTCCGTCCTTTGTGTCCCTGTCCCGGGACCCTCTGGCTCTGGCGGTGGATGCCATGACCCTGAGCTGGAGGGACCTGGGGTTTCTTTATCTGTTTCCTCCGATTCCCATGCTAGGCAGGGTTCTGCGAAAGTTGGTTCTGGAAGGAGTTCCCGCCATTCTCGTGGCTCCAAGGTGGCCAAGGCGGGTGTGGTTCGCGGACATCGTTCGTCTGGCCGTAGATCAGTTCGATCTGCCTCTTCAGCCAGATCTTCTCACTCAGGGTCAACTCTGTTACCCCAGTTTACAAACGCTGGCTTTGACGGCTTGGCTGCTGAAACCTCCATCTTAAAGGAGGAGGGTCTTTCGGATGCGGTCATTCAGACTCTTATTAGTGCTAGGAAGAGATCTTCTTCTTCCATCTATTACAGGTATTGGAGATCTTATATTGATTGGTGTGAGGCTAGGTCTTTGCCCTGCCGGGTCTTTTCTGTGTCTAGGATTTTGGAGTTCCTTCAGGCGGGGCTGGACTCTGGTCTTCAGCTGAGTACCTTGAAGGGGCAGGTTTCTGCTTTGTCTATTTTTTTCCAGAAATCTTTTGCTAGTCATTCCTTGGTCAAGACTTTTTTCCAGGGGGTTTCGCATGTGCGGCCTCCTAGGAAGCCTTTGCTCCCAGTGTGGGATTTGAATTTGGTTCTTTCTGCTCTTAAGGCTCCTCCTTTTGAGCCTTTGCGGGATGTTGCTTTGTCCATTCTTACTCAGAAGGTTGCCTTTCTGGTGGCCATTACTTCGGTTCGGCGTGTTTCAGAGCTGGCAGCTTTGTCTATTCAGGCTCCTTATTTTGAGGATCATCAGGACAAAGTGGTTTTTCGTTACAAGTCAGACTTTCTCCCTAAAGTGGTCTCTGCTTTTCATCTTAACCAGGACATTGTTCTTCCTTCTTTGTGTCCTAAGCCTAAGAATGTCAAGGAGAGTGCTTTGCACTGCTTGGATGTGGTACGTTGTGTCAGGTACTATCTACGTGCTACGTCTTCTTTTCGTAAGACTGATGCCTTTTTCGTTGTACCATGTGGGCCTAGGAAGGGTTTGGCTCCGGCCAAATCTTCCATTAGTAAATGGATTCGTCAGGCCATTGTTGGTGCTTATTCGGCCAAGGGGAAGGATCCCCCTTTTCGAGTTACTGCTCACTCTACTCGTGCGGTTGGTGCGTCCTGGGCTTTTCAGCACCAGGCTTCGGTTGAACAAGTGTGTAAGGCTGCAACTTGGTCTTCTGTTCATACTTTTTCTAAGTTCTATAAGGTTGATGTGCGGGCCTCAGCGGATGCTGTTTTTGGCCGCAAGGTTTTGCAGGCTGCAGTGGTTTGAGTTTTTTCTGCGTTCTTGCCTGTTCGGATACCCACCCTTTTCTGGACACTGCTGTTGGATGTCCCTAGTGTAATTATTAAAGTCTGAAGTGGGGTGTGTGACATACTTAGAATAATACCATTTTGTGAATACTCACCTGTAAAATGGGTATTATAAGTATGTCACACACCCCACTTCACCCGCCCTTTTTGGTATCCTGGCTCTCTATTTGGTGAAGTTTGGTTCTTTACATTGAGGGTTACATTGTTTGGTTCTGGTACCTTGTCTTACTGCTGTTCTAATACTGGGAGGTTCTTGGGAGGTACCAGGTATGTATAGACCGGGAGGGGCCTGTTGAAGTTTTTTGGAGAAGTTCTCTGCAATGCTGCCACCTAGAGGTGCGTTAACCCTAGTGTAATTATTAAAGTCTGAAGTGGGGTGTGTGACATACTTATAATACCCATTTTACAGGTGAGTATTCACAAAATGGTATTTTTTCCATGGGGGGCAAACGACTGGCCTTATCATGGACACCTCATATATGTCAGATAAGTGTGTTTTTCTATGTATTTGTACCTACCTCAATTTGCATACTTTTGCACTGGATTGTTTTTGACTGCTTATTAGTTGTTGATGCACTTGCACATTAGTTTTAGCACTTTAGTTTTGATGATTTTTGCCCCTAGAGAGGCTGTGGGTATTAATTCTTATTTATTATTGATTGGTTACTTTTAATGGCAGCCTTGAATAACAGCCCCCCCCCCCCCCCCTTGGCAGATTATGAGATTGTGTGTGTCCTTTATATTTTTTAAGCTGTCCTTAGTATGTTGTATTTTATGGATTAAATAAAGTAATGCTTTTGAAACTATTATAGTGTGTGCAATACCAGTCTCTGCTTTATACTCTTTGGGGGTTTTGGGCATCTCCACTTTTAATAGTTACTCACCTCTATTAATAAAACACGCCCTGACTGGAGAGGTGAGGGGGGTTCTGGGAGGTCACATGACATCGCTCTCATCTCTATTAATAAAATATGTCCCTGACCGGAGAGGTGAGGGGGATTCTGGGAGGTCACATGACATCGCTCTCACCTCTATTAATAAAACACGCCCTGACTGGAGAGGTGAGGGGGATTCTGGGAGGTCACATGACATCGCTCTCATCTCTATTAATAAAATATGTCCCTGACTGGAGAGATGAGGGGTATTCTGGGAGGTCACATGACATCACTTTCTTGGTATATAACTGACCAGCTGGTGTCACATGTCTTTTCTGCTGTAGAATTATTCGGTGGTGAAGACGGCGTCTCTGGAGAGCTTCTTCTGCGGGTTTTTTCCCTCCATGGCGGATAGGTGGATCAGGAGGCGGAGCCCTGTCAGCACCCCGCCCCCGTGTTCCTCCCCCACACCAGAGAGAAGCAACAAGCGGAGGATCCTGGAAGTGAGGACCAGGCTGGTGGAGCTGCTGGCGGCTCAGGACATGGCCGCTGCTTTACCTGTGGAGAAATGGGAGTGCAGAGAAGGCTCCTGGGATCTCTACACGGAGGCCATGATGGAGGCGGAGCCAGCAGGTAAGACACAGGGAATGTGGGTGGGGTGACCTCAGCGCAGGGAGGCCATGATGGAGGCGGAGCCAGCAGGTAAGACACAGGGAATGTGGGCGGGGTAACCTCAGCTCAGGGAGGCCATGATGGAGGCGGAGCCAGCAGGTAAGACACAGGGAATGTGGGCGGGGTGACCTCAGCTCAGGGAGGCCATGATGGAGGCAGAGCCAGCAGGTAAGACACAGGGAATGTGGGCGGGGTGACCTCAGCTCAGGGAGGCCATGATGGAGGCGGAGCCAGCAGGTAAGACACAGGGAATGTGGGCGTGGTGACCTCAGCTCAGAGAGGCCATGATGGAGGCGGAGCCAGCAGGTAAGACACAGGGAATGTGGGCGGGTGACCTCAGCTCAGGGAGGCCATGATGGAGGCGGAGCCAGCAGGTAAAACACAGGGAATGTGGGCAGGGTGACCTCAGCTCAGGGAGGCCATGATGGAGGCGGAGCCAGCAGGTAAGACACAGGGAATGTGGGCGGGGTGACCTCAGCTCAGGGAGGCCATGATGGAGGCGGAGCCAGCAGGTAAAACACAGGGAATGTGGGCAGGGTGACCTCAGCTCAGGGAGGCCATGATGGAGGCGGAGCCAGCAGGTAAAACACAGGGAATGTGGGCAGGGTGACCTCAGCTCAGGGAGGCCATGATGGAGGCGGAGCCAGCAGGTAAAACACAGGGAATGTGGGCAGGGTGACCTCAGCTCAGGGAGGCCATGATGGAGGCGGAGCCAGCAGGTAAAACACAGGGAATGTGGGCAGGGTAACCTCAGCTCAGGGAGGCCATGATGGAGGCGGAGCCCTGATTGAGATGCCCTGTGGTATTTCCCCCCTAGATTGGTCGTAAACCCACCTTTCCTTTGTCCTACATTCCAGGTGCCATAGCGGCCACCTACCCCAAACCTGATTGGCTGCTGGCAGTCACATGGGGCACCAAACCTAAGGGATTGTCCAGTTCAAAATAATTTTAAAAAATGTCGCTACTCACCACCTGCCCTGTGGATCATCTCTGGAGCAAGATGGCGGCCGTGACCATGTTGGGGTTTATGCTCGGAAGCATTGCCCGCCCCATTCATTGCAATAGAGGGGGCAGTGCCTAGGTGGGGTCATGTGAGCACACCCACCTCCATTGTAATGAATAGGGCGGGCAATGCATAAACCCGACATGTTCACGGCCGCCATCTTGCTCCAGACAGATGGGGGTGCTTAATCTCTGATCTCGGCAACTTGTACACCAGGGGGTCCGGGCACTGGATAAAAGGTGAGTAGCGCTTTTTTTTTATTTTTGGGTCACCATTTCCATTAAACACCCCCCTCCCCAAGCCTGTAAGGCTCCTGGGCTAGTGGTCTACCTCTTTACCCTGCTGTGTAGGCCACACTGCATCACCAGCAAACCCCAGCTATACGCGCACCCACGCCAGGCCTTTCTTAATGGGTGGCGGATGCGGGCGCCACAGCTAGTGTCTGGATGGCGCTCACTCCATTTATATTTCCTTGTCGCACTGACGTCAGAGCAGCATCATGAACGGTCATTGCTGATTGGCTGACCAGCCGGAAAATGCACCTGGTGAGAAGTTGAGTTTAGGGGCAATCCCGGGGGATCCACACAACAGGGCGTCTCAAACTGAGTGAGCATCCTGAGAGAACGGTACAGTGAGTACACTAAGCGTAACCATAGCGCCCCCCCGGTGACTATTGGGGGAATATATATTCTAAGTATGTCACACACCCCGCTTCAAGATATCCATAACATGTGGGTAATACCGACCTGAAGAGGGCGTTCCTGCAGAGATGATAGCAAAAAGAAAGCCCCTCCCAGTCCATAAATACCTGGGACCTCCCACTCATCACCCAGTTTTCCATCTCTGCAGACGGCGAGCAAGTCAGAAGATGATGGCTCCTCCTTGCACAGGGGGATTTCAGGTAGCCGGGGTAACTCCCAGCCTGTTTTTTTGATTATTTCCGCTCGGACCCCCTTTTCCCTGAATAGTCCTTAAGATACATGCCTCCTCAGTCTTGGCTGCTGGCCCGAGCGAGGGTATACTGGCACCTCTGGTGCTTAGGAGCAGAGCTCCCCCGTGAGACCCTAAATAAGAGGGTAGGCGGTTACACCGGGTTGGTGATCCCGGTTTGGGATGCCCCGTCCCTTGGTATTTGCCCCTGGGGGGTCCCTCTACAGTCCTCCTTTTGGTCACAGTGGGGGTTGGGGGTCTCTTTCCTAGGGCTCATACTTAATCATTTTAGTCATTCTATTCATTTTGTTATGCTATGCACTTTATTGTGTGGTGTATGTGTGTGCGTGCTTGGTACTGTCTCGGCGCCGCGGCCGCCATTACAGCCGGGGCTCCGGTCCTTTCACCTTGTGAGGGGAGCTTTCCCCTCACACACTTATGGGGGGGCGGGGCCGGCCCGCGGCGCGCTGCCGCGGCCGGCCCCCCGTTGGCGGTGTCTCCCTGCAACGAGCAGGGCGGGTGCTCGGCTGGACGCTGCGGTCGCACCCGCCTGCATGCGGCGGCGCCGGTCTCTGAGTAGGCTGCGAGGGAGGGAGCTTCTCCCCTCGCGTCTTCGTCGGAGGGGGGGCGGGGCCGGGCTTTCGGCGCGTCGCCACGGCTCCGCCCCCCTCTGCTTCTGGCGCCGATGCGGAGCCGTACTGTTGGAGGAAGGGGGCGGTCTTTGCTCTTCGCGCAGTCCGCGCTGACCACGCCCCAATTTCGGCCTGCGTCTCTCTTCACGTGCTGCGAGGTCTCCATTGCTCCTGCTCCATACGGTATCTGTGAGTGGCCCTGTGGGCCCTATTTATTCTAGCTTACTTCCTTTATTGGTCCTATATTGGCATTTATTGGGTTCCTTTCTGTCTTTCAGGCGGAGGTTTTATCAGGAGGATCATCATTAGTATTTAGGGGGTTTCTCCCGGTCCTAGATCCCTGGGTTCACTTTTGTTTATAAATCCTCCCACTCGGGACATTAAAGGGGCATCCCGGGTTGCTTATTGGCGTAATTCCCTGGGTCATAGCGACTACTAAAAGTTCACCTTATGGAGGCATCCCCGGATACTGGGCTCGGGACCCCTGCGGGGCAACCCCGGAAGTGTATGTTGTGTGGGGTATCCATTACTGGGGACGATGTGCTTTTGTGTATACCTTGTGCACAGCAAACTATTATGCGGCAGTCCGAACCCCAGGCGTCTGGGTCAGCACCGCCGGTCGCTTCATCTCCTCCTCCCACCTTGACACGCACTCCATGTGACGTCGTCATGGGCAGGGAGCTGCAATCTGAGATGTGCGCCAGATTGGCCAATCTTGAGAAAATTATTTCCAGCTCGGTCGCCCGTAAGGCTCCGGCTAAGAGAAAGCATTTGTCGCCGGCTCCGCCGGTGGATGACCTTGATGACGTTAATAATCTGGATTGGTCTGATTATTCCCCGCTAGAGGAAGGGGAGGTGTATGAGGATTCAGATATTTCGGACGACGAGCAGTCTTTTGGCGCTGATGCCGAGCTTGGTGACTTGGGGAGATTCTCGGATACTCCTCACGCTCTGGCTCTGATGTTGGAGGTTCTGAATATTTCCCCTCCCGAGGAGGCGTCGCAGCAGAAGGGTGAGCTGTTTGAGGAATCCAGGCCGCGCTTGGAGTTTCCTACGCAAAGGCATTTTGACAAAATTATTGCTAAGGAATGGGACAGGCCGGCTCGGCTCCCTGGCATTCCTCAGGGGTGGGATAAGAAATATCCCTTCCCTTCGGAGGCGTGTAAGCGCTGGGCATCCCCCCCGAGGTGGATGCACCGGTTTTGGGGTTGTCCAACTCCTCTGTTTTAAATAGACCTGATTGTTCCACTCTCAAGGATGGAGAGGATAAACGTATTGACCAGATGGCTTGTCATGGTTTTGCTAGTGTTGGGTCAGCCATGCGGCCCGTTTGCGCTTCGGCGCTAATGGTGTTGGCTGCCAGATCTGTGGTCAAGGATGAGCTGACTGTGCCTCCGGGGACCTGTTTGGTGGGCCTGGACGTGGAGGCCCTCTACTCCAGTATTCCCCATTCACAGGGACTAGCGGCAGTCCAATATTTTTTGGATGAGTTGGACCTCAGACTACACGATCTAAATTCTTTCATCATGAAACTTTTGGAATTCGTCCTCACCCACAACCTCTTTCTCTTCAGCGGCCAATTATATCGTCAGGTACAGGGGACTGCGATAGGGGACTACCTGTGCCCCATCTTACGCGAACCTGTAACTGGGCCGCTGGGAGAGGAGGTTGTTGGGTGAGGACGAGCTCGAGAAGTACCTGTGCCACGTATTATCGTGGCACAGGTACATAGATGATATATTCATTCTATGGACAGGTCCGCGCAAATTGCTAGAGGAATTTATTACCATCTTGAATTGTAATAGCCTTAATTTAAAGTTTACCCATGAAGTAAGTACTAAACAAATTAATTTTTTGGATCTCACTATTTCTATCAATTCCCAAGGCCAAATCCATACAAACTTTTATCGCAAGACGACAGCGGCAAATACCATCTTACGAGCATCAAGTGCTCATCCACAACACTTACTCTCGAGCATCCCATATGGCGAATATCTGAGGGCTCGTAGAAATTGCACACAGGATAGTGACTTTCAGGTGGCAGCAGACGGCATTAGAGATAGGCTACTGAAGAGAGGATATTCGAGTAATATACTTACAAAGGCTTATAAGAAAGCAAAGGCGAGACCACGCCCCGAGATTCTGTATAAACCCAGGCTTAAAGATAAAGAAAGGCAATTAGCGATTTCAATTACTTATTCGGCTGACCAACATCTAATTAAAAAGATTTTCAAACAACATTGGCATCTATTAGCCAATGATGAGTTACTGAAAGATATCGTCCCGCCGCAGCCCCAGTTCATTTTTAGACGTGCAAAGAATCTCCGAGATAGGTTGGTACAGAGCCATTATGCCCCAAATAACCGGAAGAAGTGTTGCAAATATAAAGGCACATATCAGTGCCAGAAGAAATGCAGCTGTTGTAGATTCATATATCCGGGGAAGAAGATCGTTATCCCTGGGCATGTAGAACTTACCCCTCGACACTTTGTAAACTGTGACACCCCGCATGTTATTTATATTCTAACATGCTCATGCGGATGTTTTTATATAGGTAAGACCAACAGACCCCTTAAGAAAAGAGTATACGAGCATCAATATGATATTCGGACAGCCAATATAAAATCTCCCATTGGCCGTCACTTTATCAGGTTTCACAATCAGGATCCAACCGACCTTCGAGTACAGGGCTTGGATCGCATTCACCCACACCCTAGAGGGGGCAACCTAGAAAAAGTGACGTTACAACGTGAGACTCGTTGGATTAGTAGGACCAAGGCATACCAACACCCAGGATTAAATGAGACCATTAGCTTTGCCCCGTTTTTGTAATTAGTGGGGGAAGGGGGCAGCGTATTTAAGACTGGGTTTTTTTTTTTTTTTGTGTGGTGGTTGGTTGGGCCCCATATTTTTAGAAACTTGATAGGAAACATTATCCACAAGGACATACCGTTATGCTGGTGTAGGGTGTAGGTTTGAAGCTTCCTAATGAATATGACTTCCCCTTAAGGAGAGGGGCATGCGAATTCCTCTTATCACTCAGTCCATATAGTTCCTGGTTCTTCTTACCAGGTGGCATACCAGGAGTGCTGGAGACCGAGCTATGGATGTGACCGGGGGTGGGGAGTAGGGTGGGCTCTCGGCTGTTGGGATGTTCCCCGGGCACCGGCGAGCCCGTGAGTCTGGGGTAGGGTGGATGCGAGTTGAAGAGTTGGGGAGAGGGGGGAGACCGTGAGGTGGCGCACTAGCTGTGCAGGTGCGCGGCGCTGCCTGGCTTTGACGGAGCGACGCTGCAGGCGGTACACTGAGCCCGCAGGCAGCGGCGGTTACCATGGTGACCGCTCGGGCGGCCGGCCCTGTCTCCTCCCCTCGCCCCGCCTGCTCGTCTTCCTCTCCCTCACACTTTCGGCGGCCAGGTGTGGTCTACCCCTCCCCACCTCAGTGACGTAGGCGGAGACGCCGTCCAGCACGCAACTTACAGGCGTGCTATTCGGCCGTGCCAGCTCGGCCGCATATGCGTCATCAGACAGCTGGGAGTAGATGCTTGCTTAAAAGCTCTTCCCGCTGTCTAAGGGTCACATCCGGGTCATGTACACAGCATGACACGCACGCACGTGGTTAGCTGTGTGGGCTCTCTTTGACCTGCCCAGGACAACTGAAGGGCAGACTGGCGTCATTTCATCACAGCCGTTGGAGCAGACCCCAAGCCGGTTTTCCCTGTCCTTTGTGTGAGTACTATTCTCTACAAGCATATGCACTTTTAGGAATGTAGCTTGCCCCCCCAATTGTATTAATAGTATGCTATATACATGCCCACAGACGGTAGTGGAATCGAGAACGCTACACATAGGGCTGATGCCGCTTTCTATTATTTGAAGAATGGAGCATTGATCAATTCCTGACATTCAAGCCTCTCCATCCAGGTAGTCCTTGATATTTATTATGGTCTAATATCAATCTAGCCCTAGGGGGCCCCATGGTCCATTTGGAATTATGGGGTCACCCGCAGTATATGGGAAATGAACCGATCTGTCTATATCTGATTAGTGGTTTATGTTTTTGTCTTTGTGTGTGTTTCTATTCGTTTAGTGTCAAACTTTGGGACAGTGCACCTGGACTTGGGGCTCTCCGCAACAATCTAATGAGCCTGGACGGGCTGTTTAAGCGCCTTAAGGGCGATTCTGGTACTGAAGAAGCCCCCCAGAGGGGGTGAAACTAGTTTACCTTTTACCAATGCTATTATGTAACGCCATATGATGGGCAGTGAATGTTTTCACAGTCTGTACGTTGAGCTCACTGCATTATGTGGAATTGTACTACCAGTAACCAGCGTATTGGTAATTTGAACAACAGACAATTCATATGTATGTAAATTTTTATGTCTGCATGTAGGTCTGATCTCTTTTGTAATTATGATGTGTATTGGGAATCAGAACGGGGTACTGAATCGGTAGTGCCTAGCACCTAGGACAACCCTTTTAGTCTAGCCCCTATTGGGAATCAGAACGGGGTACTGAATCGGTAGTGCCTAGCTCCTAGGACAACCCTTTTAGTTTAACCCCTATATTTGTGGGGAAAACTGCTATTTGTCGATATAAATAAACGTATTTATTTTTTCTATAGTTAAAGCTATCAGTCAGTTATTGTTTAGGTGTGGTCACACTGAGAGTTCCCATTAGTACTGGGTCGGTTCATACCCAGTAATACCTGTGGTACATTTTGTCAAGGATCTCTTGACCTCCTCCGGGCTTCGTCCTGGTAGTGAAGAGTTCCTTAGCCTTAAACGGTGTGAGTTGTTTTTATCTTTTGTGTTAACAGCCTTGGATGACGCCTTGATGATGTGTGGTAGGACGTCGGCTCTGCTGGTGACTATTCGGCGGTCGGTGTGGTTGCGCCAGTGGGCGGTCGATTTTATGTCCAAGAAGTCACTGACGGCTCTACCTTTTGTTGGATTACGGCTCTTTGGAGAGACATTGGACTCTGTCACCAAGGGTGGTAGGTTACCTCAACGCAAGAAACAACGCCGTCCCTTTCGGGGGGCGCCTTCCTTTACCCCCTCCTTTCGTGGGGCCAGATCTGGCAGGGGATTTGCCTTCCCCTCTTCCAGAGGTGATTCTGGGAGCAGGGGCAGAGGATGTGCCCGTCCAGGATACAGTTGGGGCTCTAAGCCCAAGCCGGCTACTAAGCCAGCTCAGCAATGAGGGGGCGCCCTCACCCTTGCGGGTGGGGGGACGGCTGCGACTCTTCTCCCAGGTCTGGGATCAGGAGGTCTCGGACAGATGGATCCGGGAAGTGGTGTCTTCCGGTTACAAGCTGGAGTTCGAGCTCCGCCCCCTTCCAGATTTTTCAGGTCTCGGATGCCTTCGGAGCCTCTGGCGGCGCAGGGACTCCTGGTGGCAGTAGAGAATCTTCTGGACATGGCTGTCATTTGCCCAGTGCCCCCCTCGGATCAGGGCAGGGGTTTTTATTCCAATCTGTTCACGGTACCCAAAAAGGACGGATCGGTCCGTCCCATATTGGATCTGAAGTTTCTCAACAGGTTCATCCGGCCGCGGAAATTCCGCATGGAAACGCTGCGCTCGGCTATTCACTCTCTTCGTCAGGGAGACTTTCTGACGTCCATAGACATCAAGGATGCTTATCTACACGTTCCGATTTTTCCGGCACACCAGAGGTTTCTCAGGTTCGTGGTGGAGGATCGGCACTTTCAGTTTGTGGCACTCCCTTTCGGGCTCACCTCGGCTCCTCGGGTGTTCACCAAGGTGCTGGCGGGGGTGATGGCTCTGCTCAGGGTGCAGGGTGTCCGTATTGTGCCCTATTTGGACGATCTTCTGATCATGGCCTCTTCCTTCAACCAAGCGGAGTTGGACACCAGGTTGGTGGTGTCCACTCTGGAGAGGTTCGGTTGGGTGATCAACCACCCCAAGTCTTCCCTTTCTCCGTCCAGAGTAGTGACCTTTCTGGGAATGTCTCTGGACACTTCGCAGGCCAGGGTGTTTCTGCCCCAGGCCAAGATTCTTTTGATTCAGGAGTTAGTTCGGCTTCTCTTGTCGGTCCCTCATCCGGCCATCTGGCTAGGGATGAGGCTGGTGGGGTTAATGGTGGCTTCATTCGAGGCAGTTCCCTTTGCGCAGTTTCATACGAGGACGCTTCAGCTTCATCTGTTGAAGGTTTGGGACAAGTCTCCACTATTGTTGGATCAGTCCTTCCTGATGACTCCCCGAGTTCGTCGATCCCTGCAATGGTGGCTGGGGTCTGTCAATCTGCTGAAGGGCAGATCCTTTCTGGCGCCGTGTTGGGAAACAGTCACCACGGATGCCAGTCTGTCAGGTTGGGGGGGTGTTTGGAAGGACCTCCAGTTTCAGGGTCTGTGGGGCCCGCAGGAGGCTCACGAGCCCATCAATGTTCTGGAGTTGAGAGCCATCAGGTTGGTTCTGTTTCGCTTGACTCATCAGTTGCAGGGCCTGCCAGTTCAGGTCCGGTCGGACAACCGGACGGCGGTTGCTTACATCAATCACCAGGGGGGGACTCGCAGCAGGAGTGCCCTCAGGGAAGTGTCTTTGATTCTGGACTGGGCGGAGAGCCATGTCCCGTGTATCTCAGCAGTCTACATTCCGGAAGTGGAGAACACGGAGGCGGACTCTCTGAGCAGGGCCTCCTCTCGTCAGGGGGAGTGGTCCCTCAGTCCTCAGGTGTTTCGCTCGATTTGCCTCAGGTGGGGGTTCCCAGCGGTGGACCTCTTTGCCTCTCGTCACAATCACAAGCTTCCAGTCTTTGTGTCTCTCTCGCAGGATCCTCTGGCTCTGGCAGTGGATGCCATGTCCCTGAACTGGAGGGATCTGGGGTTTCTTTACCTGTTCCCTCCGTTTCCAATGTTAGCCAGAGTGGTGCGCAAGCTGGCCATGGAGGGCGCGTCGGCGATTCTGGTGGCGCCAAGGTGGCCAAGGCAGGTTTGGTTTGCAGATCTGGTAAGGCTGGCAGAGGATCAGTTCGCCCTGCCTCTACTGCCGGACCTGCTCACCCAGGGTCGGCTGCGCTATCCCAATTTACCTTCGCTGGCTTTGACGGCGTGGCTTCTGAAACCGCCATCTTGAAGGAGGAAGGTCTTTCTGACGCGGTGGTTTAGACTCTTATTAGCGCTAGGAAGCGCTCTTCCTCTACTATTTACTATAGGACCTGGAGGTCCTATATTGACTGGTGTGAAAGTAGGTCTTTCTCTTGTCGGGAGTTCTCCATTTCCAGGATCCTGGAGTTTCTTCAACATGGTCTGGATCTGGGGCTTCAACTTAGTACCTTGAAGGGGCAGGTTTCTGCCCTGGCGGTGTTCTTCCAAAGGTCCTTTGCACTTCATCCCTTGGTCAAGACTTTTTTCCAAGGACTTACGCATGTACGGCCTCCTAGGAAGCCTTTTGTTCCAGTTTGGGATTTGAACCTGGTTCGTTCTGCTCTTCAGGGTCCTCCGTTTGAGCCCTTGAATGAGGTCGCTTTGTCTTCACTTACTCAAAAGGTGGCCTTTTTGGTGGCTATCACTTCGGTTAGGCGTGTTTCTGAGTTGGCAGCTTTATCCATTAAAGCTCCTTACTTCGAAAGGCATCAGGACAAGGTGGTCTTTCGTTTTAAGCCGGATTTTCTTCCTAAGGTGGTCTCTGCCTTTCATCTGAATCAGGACATTGTTCTGCCTTCTCTATGTCCTAATCCCAGCAACGACAAGGAAAGGGCGTTGCATTCCTTGGATGTAGTTCGCGTTGTGAAATATTATCTGGTGGTTACGTCTTCCTTTCGTAAGACTGATGCTTTTTTTGTGGTGCCCTTTGGGCCTAGGAAAGGTTTGGCTCCTGCCAAATCTTCCATTAGTAAATGGATTCGTCAGGCCATCATTGGGGCCTATTCTGCCAAGGGGAGGAGTCCCCCTTTTCGTGTTACTGCTCATTCTCGTGCGGTTGGAGCATCCTGGGCTTTTCAGCACCAGGCCTCTGTTGAGCAAGTTTGTAAGGCCGCTACTTGGTCTTCTGTTCACACTTTTTCCAAGTTTTACAAGGTTGATGTTCGGGCCTCAGCGGATGCTGTTTTTGGCCGCAAAGTTCTGCAAGCTGTTGTGGTTTAAGTTGTGCCTTGTTGCCTTGTTTTTGGATCCCCGCCCTTTTATGGACACTGCTATTGGATGTCCCACATGTTATGGATATCTTGAAGCGGGGTGTGTGACATACTTAGAATAATACCATTTTGTGAAATACTCACCTGTAAAATGGGTATTATAAGTATGTCACACACCCCGCTTCACCCGCCCTTCTTGTATTCTGGATCCTTTATATTGTGAACTTTGCGTTGTTTTAACTTATATTTGCCTCTTCCTGGTCCCTTACCTTACTGCTTTTTTATACTGGGTAATGAGTGGGAGGTCCCAGGTATTTATGGATCAGGGAGGGGCTTTCTTTTTGCTATCATCTCTGCAGAACGCCCTCTTCAGGTCGGTATTACCCACATGTTATGGATATCTTGAAGCGGGGTGTGTGACATACTTATAATACCCATTTTACAGGTGAGTATTTCACAAAATGGTATTTTTGGTGAGTACACTACCGCTTTTTTTTTCCCCTACAGCCGAAGCAACTGAAGAGAATCCCTCCCAAGTTATGGAGGAACACCGCTCGTTTGTCGAAGAAAACCCTCAGCAGCTCGCTGACTCCTCCGCACATGAATACTCCACACCTCAGATTAAGGAGGAACCCCTCATCTGTGAAGAAGAATATTCCATGCCTCAGATTAAGGAGCAACCCAGCCCCCGTGAAGAAGAATATTCAACACCTCAGATTAAGGAGAAACACATCCCATGTGAAGAAGAATATCCAACATCTCAGATTAAGGAGGAACCCCTCCCCTGTCTACATATTGCCTCAGGTCATTCTCCTGCAGAGGCCAGGTTACCCAAAATGCATCCTGACCCTCCCACTCATCTGAGTAAAGAGGACCCCCGCCCCCTACGTTTCGACTCTTCTCTTTTTATTGTGGAAAACCATTTGGACCAAGAGGATAATTGTCTCCATGACGAGAAACGTCCCCCTCACTATCACACCACCCTACACAATGCGGATAACCACTCCCCGCGCGTCTCCGCCTCCCGCCACCAGGAGATTTCACGCGCTGAGGTCTCGCTGGCCAAGCACCACCAGCGACAACCAGCGGAGGAGCCGCTCTCCCGTCAGGAAGAACCTTCCCCGCATCCTGATATTTCTGTCTATGGACAATACGGAGCAGCTCCCGGCAGCAGCCACAGGAGGACGTTGGGCATCGTGGAGCGCGTAGAACGTTTCCTTCAGCGCGGCGCAGACGCTCCCCCGAAACCTCACCCGCACTGCTGCCTCATTTGTCGCCACCGCTTCGACAGCCAATCCCAGCTGGAGGAGCATCGTGCCGCATACGTGGGGAAGAAGCCGTACTGCTGCTGCGCGTGCCGGAAGACCTTTCCCAAGAAGGACAGCCTCTCCATCCATCAGAAGAGGCACCTGGAGGTCAGCCCCGCAGCGCTTGGCGACGGCGGGAAGCGTTTAGACTGTGACAACGGTCGGGGGACGGGCCCGGGGCAGAAGCCGTATCTCTGTTTTGAGTGCGGCAAGTGTTTCAGCAGCTACTGCAATCTTTGCAGCCACAAAAAAATCCACACCGGCCTGAAGCCCTACGTCTGCTCCGAGTGCGGCAAGCGCTTCATCAGGAGCTTCCACCTGAGGAGACACATGATCGTACACCGCAAATAAACTGCCGGTCTCCTGTAACGGGCGGATGTTTCCATAATTACATATATATGTCATAAAAGTGCGCGCGCATGTTACATGTGTGTCAATCTGTTCCTTTATCTTTTCCTGCACCATCAACCAATTAGCTAAATTGGTCAATCCAGACGCTGTGCCCACAGATGTCACCAACACTCAGAATCAAGCAGGGCCAGATTAGGTGTGGTGGAGGCCCCAGACTTTGAGGTGGTTGTCTGGCACCCAACTTCTTAATGGAATGTAAGATCGAGTCCCTTGTGTGGGTGCGTGCTGCCATTCTGGGGGGGGGGGGGGGTTGTGTAGTTGCCCGGCTGATCCAAACAGTTCCCTGCATCAAACAATACCTTGAGGAAGTGGCCTTTCGTTGGGGAAAGCGCTAATGAAAGTGCTATTAATAGTGCAAATCGAGCCCAGTGTCTATAAATAAAGTGCTAAACAACTTCAATATCAAACATCAGCAAGGAGAGGAGGAATCAAACAATACCTTGAGGAAGCGGCCTGTCGTCGGGGCCACAGAACGCGTAGGGGAAAAGTACCTCTCGGGGAACTAAATGGGACTTACCCAATCTGATCTCTAGCACTCAGGTGATGCCTTATGTGGACATGTAAAACCATACATATACAAAAAATGGGCCTGCCAGCACAGACCCAAAGGTTCCACCCGTTTAGCCGCTCAACAGAATCATCAAATGAATGAATTTAATCAAAAAGCTTTATTCAATGCTGACCTAAACATATTAAAAACAGCTAAAAACATGATTGTTGGGATTGGACGAATCAATATACAAATAGAGGTATGTAGGCAACTAGAAATCTATACAATACAATCCTGGCTTGGGACTAAGGCCTTGCCCCAAGGATCTATCTCAAAGTCTATTTATTGGTTGATGCCCAGGAGTTTCATGGAAATTGTGTACGTGACTATATAATGCTCCATGCAAAGCTGGAGAGTAGTGTGTACTTAATCCGGACCTTCAGTGTGATTTAATGAAAAGCCCAAACTCTTAAAAAACGCTTCCCCAGCATCTAAAATTAATATATTTTACGTTTTTAGTCACTAACTTATTATTCTTTCCCCCACTGGGCTGCAACTCTGTTCAGGAATTTAGGATACGGGCGCCGCCATCTTGACTCAGAAGCATCACACTTACTGAGGAGAGGAGAGTGGGATAGGGTACAGGGGGGCGGGTTATAGCTGTGCTTTGCTCAGACAGAGCAGAGCTGGGGTCAGGTAATGGTCAGCAGTCCCAGAATGCAGAGCAGCACAGTCAGGAGGCACTTCCTGTTTGCAGGCTCCCTGATAAGATGGCGGCTTCCATAAGCCACCATCTTGGATGTTTAAAGGCTCATAACATGCAGTAGATGCAGCTAGGAGGATTTTTAATGTGGCCAATCTGTATGTACAGGGTGTGTCTAATTCAGAGTGAAGGTCCGCTTTAAAGAATATATAGGTAAAAGCTCAGATGAGTATGAATGCTCAAAAATACTATATAAGAAGTAAAGTGCAAGTGCTAAGAAAGAGTGAAGCTCCCGGGCACATGCATTAGACTCTTAGCCAAAGTGGCCACCAATTGAAATCACAGTCTGCAATATATATTAATAATGACAGCGCTCAATCTACATTACCGCATGATCAATGGTGAGCTCCCACTCCCAACTCCAACATGCCAGCACCACACTCCAATCCCAACAATCATGTTTTTAGCTGTTTTTAATATGTTTAGGTCAGCATTGAATAAAGCTTTTTGATTAAATTCATTCATTTGATGATTCTGTTGAGCGGCTAAACGGGTGAAACCGTTGGGTCTGTGCTGGCAGGCCCATTTTTTTGTATATAGAGACTTGCCTGTATTGGGCATTTGGGTCCACTTTAGCCTGCATCCAGTGTTTTGTTATATGGGATCTATTTGAAGCTGTGCAGGTTTATTCTTTTCACTTGGTTATTTAAAACCATACATAAAGGCACATAAAAATCAGTAAATGGGGTATCTGAGCCCGTATTCCATATACCTTTAACAATATTCTTGTGATATAAAAGACAATGTTAATACAATATTCCAATTCCCCTCCCATAATAGTTCAATATGTCACATAAAGTGCTAAGGAAAGTGCTATTAATAGTGCAAATCAAGCCTATTGTCCTATAAATAAAGTGCTAAACAACTCCAATATCAAGCAATACTAAGGAGAGGAGGAATCAAACAATACTTTGAGGAAGTGGCCTGTCGCCGGGGCCACGGAACGCGTGGGGGAAAAGTACCTCTCGGGGAACTAAATGGGACTTACCCATCTGATCTCTAGCACTCAGGTGATGCCTTTTGTGGATTACATTGTTTGATTCCTCCTCTTGTTACTATTGTTTGATATTGGAGTTGTTTAGCAATTTATAGGACCCTAGAATTGATTTGCACTATTAATAGCACTTTATGTGCACTTTTAGAGGAGGGGAATAGGAATATTGTATTAAAGTGGACCAAAACTCTATAAGATTTCCTGGCTGATCAATTCCCCCCCCACCCGGGGCGTCCAAAATCGGGATGCCCCGCTGTGTGAAACCCCCCAGGTCGCCCTATTCACTTATCTTCTAGTCTAGCAGGACGCATGCCTGCGCCAGGCATTTGTGAATGGCACGCTCCCTGTTAGAGGGAAGTGGAGGATGCGGCCATCAGCGCGCTGGGAGCACTGGGTGACATCAGAGGCTCAGAGCGCGCTGATTGGACGAGCGTCGTAGGACCGCGAAGAAGTGAGTTGCCCTGCGATCAGGGAGGACCAAAACCCAGGTGTTGGCCCACTTTAATGTTTCCCTGGAACAACACTGAAGATCAGACACTTTGATACAATGGAAAGTAGTCCGTGTGCTGCTTGTATAACAGTGAACATTTGGGATGCCCTCAAAAGTAACCCAACACACAGCCATTAATGCCTAAACCCCCTGACAGCCAAAGTGACTCCTCCCCTAAGGGACAGTGGCCAATGAGCTGCTGCCCCTTTGTTAGACGTTGTCTCAGGTGTGAATGGGGAGCAGGTGAGTTATCGCTCTCACACTCCACATAAATGAGCGGCAAGGCCTGAAAATCCTGTGTCCGCCATTATTTTCCTGCATTGTTTTAAAGAGGACCTTCAGCATGCTTTAATGAAAAGCCCAAACCCTTAAATCACTTACTTTTTATTCCTTCCCCCATCTGTTCAGCAATCTAGTATAAGGGCACCGCCATCTTGGCTCAGTAGCATCACATACTGAGGAGGAGGGGGTCAAAAGTGCTTTGCACAGACAGAGCAGAGCCGGGGTCAGGAAAAGGTCAGCAATCCCAGAATGCAGAGCGGCACAGTCAGAAGACACTTCCTGTTTTTGGGCAGCCTGAGACTCCATGTGCGCCGCCATCTTGGACGTTTAAAGGCTCATAATATGTAGTAGGTGCAGGTGGGATGATTTTTAATGTGGGCAATCTGTATATATGGGGGGGGGGGGGGGGGGCATACAAGATAGGCTCTTATTCAGGGTGAAGGTCCGGATTAATGTGAGCAATCTGTATGTACAGGGTGTGGGAAACATATAAGATAGGCTCTTATTCAGGCTGAGGGTCCGGATTAATGTGGGCAATATGTATGTACATGGTGTGGGAAACATATAAGATAGGCTCTTATTTAGGGTGAAGGTCCGGATTAATGTGGGCAATCTGTCTGTGCGGGGTGTGGGAAACCTACAAGATAGGCTCTTATTCAGGGTGAAGGTCCGGATTAATGTGGGCAATCTGTATGTACAGGGTGTGGGAAACATATAAGATAGGCTCTTATTCAGGGTGAAGGTCCGGATTAATGTGGGCAATCTGTATGTACAGGGTGTGGGAAACATAAAAGATAGGCTCTTATTCAGGGTGAAGGTCCGGATTAATTCACCTGGCCATGGAGGTCACTAGTGCGCAGTCACAGGAACGGATCGTCTCTAGACCGAGCTCAGGACACTGTGACTTATACCTATTTACGCCTGCCAGCTGCAGTCCTCGTACTCCTAGAAGACCATGAGCCAGGCCTACTCGATGAGAAAATAATACGTCCAGCCAGATACCTTTTAAAGCTGAGCAAACAAACACCCTTTGTGATAAGGTTCTTCCCTACCATAATCTTCCAGTATCTCCTGAAGAAGCCATCATCTGCTTAAGGCGAAACGTGTGGAAATACTAAGGCCTAGGTCCTCATCCATCCCAATCCCAGCGAGATCGCCATGCTGCTCTCCAGGACCTCCACTTCTGACCCTCTCCAAGGTCCCAAGACGCCGCTTCTTCCTCTTCTGTAATTCTACAGGGTTCTCGGACACTAAGGCCTATCTCACCGAGCATCCACCCCACGGCATCTCCAGCAGCTACACTTCAGGGGTGCACCAGTAAGTAAGAGGAAGTACAGTAAAAAGGTTGCTATGGGGCCCTGTGACACCTATGCATGCCCCTGGGGGCGCCCTAGCTGCTGAAATTCAATAGTGCTGAATTTTTGTGTGAGAAAAACAATTTTATAACAGTTATTTGCCCACATTAATCCGGACCCTCACCCTGAATAAGAGCCTATCTTATATGTTTCCCACATCCTGTACATACAGATTGCCCACATTAATCCGGACCCTTACCCTTAATAAGAGCCTATCTTATATGTTTCCCACATCCTGTACATACAGATTGCCCACATTAATCCGGACCCTCACCCTTAATAAGAGCCTATCTTATATGTTTCCCACACCCTGTACATACAGATTGCTCACATTAAAAATTATCCTACCTGCATCTACTGCATTTTCTGAGACTTTAAACATCCAAGATGGAGACCCATGGAGGTGCAGGCAGCCTGCAAATAGGAAGTGTGTTCTGTGTCGCTCTGCATTCTGGGATTGCTGACCTTTTCCTGACCCCCCAGCTCTGCTCTTTCTGTGCAAAGCACAACTATAACCCCGCCCCCTGCACTTTATCCTGCTCTCCTCTCCTCAGTATGTGAGGCTACTGAGCCAAGATGGCGGTGCCCGAATCCTAGAGTCCTGAACAGAGTTGCAGCCCAGTGGGGGAAAGAATAATAAGTATGTGACTAAATACTTTAAATATATTAATTTTAGATGCTGGGGAATCGTTTAATAAGGGTTTGGGGTTTTCATCAAATGATGCTGAAGGGTCCGGGTTAATGTCTAAACCCCCCTGACAACAAATCGGACCACACCCCTAAGTGACAATGGCCGACTCGTGCCTGATCAGCTATGAGTGCCCGGCGTCATGTGACTCGGTGTTACCTTGTTGTGTTATCACTCGCACACTATTGTACATGGCGCCTCATGACACAAAGGGAGAGAAATATATGTGGTCACCTTCCGGCCCAAGGCCCAAAACAGCCTGTGCTTCTTGTATTACCTCAGCCTTTGCCCAGTATCCATAGCAACACAAACTGGATGCGTTCAGCCATATTGTTCCTTGGCCGAGCAACCCCGCCCCCTAGTGATGATGCGTTCAGTCACAGTACATACACCTCAGCAATGGGGAGCACTTCAACCTAACTGCCAATATGGCTGATTCCAAATTTTCAGTTTCATGTTTTTGTGAGAAAAAAAAAATTACCTTGATGCAATTCAGCGCCATGTTTAGCTGCGCAATTTTTTAAAAAAATATTTACACAGCTAAAAAAAAAAAAGATGCTGAATTGCACTGTGCAAATCAAGATTACATTCTTTTCTCACATTTTGTTGTGAGAATTTTTTTTTCGGTTAGAAACATAGAAAGTTGACGGCAGAAGGAGACCATACGGTCCATCTAGTCTGCCCTTATGTGTATACTGTATGTTCTCTGTATCTTATGTGTATACTGTATGTTCTCTGTATCTTATGTGTATACTGTATGTTCTCTGTATCTTATGTGTATACTGTATGTTCTCTTTATCTTATGTGTATACTGTATGTTCTCTTTATCTTATGTGTATACTGTATGTTCTCTGTATCTTAGGATAGATGTGTGCTTATCCCAGGCATGTTTAAATTCAGTGACTGTTGATTTTCAAACTACCTCTGCTGGAAGTTTGTTCCAAGCATCTACTACTCTTTCTGTAAAATAATATTTTCTAACATTGCTCCTGATCTTCCCCCTGACCAGCTTCAGGTTGTGCCCCTTGTTCTATCATTAAAGTGGACCAACACCCAGGATTTTGACTATCCTGGGTTTTGGTCCACTTCGGTGGGGCACCCCGATCGGGGGTGCCCCCGCTGTGTGAAACCCCCCAGCAAACTCGCCTCTCCCCGCTCCCACGTGTCCGCTGCAGCCAATTCCCGCCGCCGGACAAGCAAAGCGCGTCCACCGCCGCCTCCCGCGCGTCCCTCTTACAGGGAGCGCACCCGCGCCGGCCATTCACAAGCGGCCGGCGCGGGAGCGCGCCCTGCTAGAGGGACGTGCGGGAGGCAGCGGCGGAAGCGCATGCACTGTGGGAACGTGGAAAAGGTAGGATTGTGGGCTTCCTGGGGGGTTGCACCCCGCGGGACATCCCGATTTCGGATGCCCCGCGGGGAGGGATCTGATTTATTTTGCGTTTTTTTTTGTGACAATTTCTATTTCTGTTTAAAAGTTTTTTTTTATTTTGCGTTTTGCAGGTTTTTTGAAAAATGTTTTTTGGTTTAAAATGTTTTTTTCTTGCAACGATTCAGCATTATTTTTAGCTGTGTGAATTGTTTAAAAATGCGCACAGCTACAATGGTGCTGAAATGCACTGAGGAAAAAAAAATAATCATAAATGTTTTTCTCACAGAAAAACGTGAAAAAAATATGATCACGGTGTTGAATCAGCTCTAATGGGACAGTTTAATTGTAACTGACCTATAACTATAAGCCATTATATAGCGTAATACTACTTCCTGTTAGTCTTTTTATCAAAATTGGGGAAAAGGCTTTGGTAAAAATAAAAACAAACACAGGCTGTTTTGGGGCCCTGGGCCGGGGATGGAAGGTGACCACATATATTTTGCTCTGGGTATAGGTACTGTAACTTACTGCATCATCACTGGCGGGTGGGGCTTCTCAGCCAGGAAGCAATATGGCCGACTACATCCAGTTTGTGTTGCTATGGATACTGGGCAAAGGCTTTAGTTTTGGGGCCCTGGGCTGGGGACAGAAGGTGACCACATAAACGTTCTTTCTGAGTATAGGTGAACTTAGAAGAGGAACATCGGAGGCCCTGGAGTCTAAAAGACTAAAAGACTCCAGGGCCATGCGAGTTCCATTTCTAGGGGCATCCTGAATTGGGATGAGCTGCAGCGCGGTGGCCAAGACCATACAGCGGCGTGGCGCGACAGAGCATCGCCATGGCCGACCAAGGAAGCCGAGTGCACGCGCTCAGTGTCATATCCAGAGGTTGTCTCATCAAAAAAATGTACGAGTGCTGCCGGCAGGTTAAAGTGGACCAAAACCCAGCGCAATCGGCCCAGGAATCTTATTGATTCCCTCCCCCCCCCCGGGGCATCCGCTGTGTGAAGCCCCCCAGGTCGCCTCATACACTTACCTTGCTTCCCGGTCCAACGAACGAGCTCCGGCCGCTTGCCCGCTATCCCTCTAGCAGGGCGCGTGCTGGCGCCAGGCATTTGTGGATGGCCGGCGCAGGAAAGCTCCTTGTTAGAGGGAAGCGGGGGACGTCAGCTGGACTTAGATGAAGTCAGCGACACTGAGTGATGGGAGGAGTGACCGTGCATGCGCCGTAGGACCAGGAAGAGGTGAGTTCGTTTGGGTGATCTGTGGGGTTTCACACAGGTGGGCATGCCTGATCGGGGTGCCCCGGGGCAAAGGACCAAAACCCAGGATAGTCAAAATCCTGGGTTTTGGTCCACTTTAATGGGGCCCCGCGGGGTCAGCGTGTCGGCGCTCAGACCATACACTGCACCACAGTCACAATCACAATGACTCATACACTGACTCAAGAGGGACAAATGTTAAATTACACCACGCCCCCTCATTGAGGGATGGAAGAAGCCACTCCCCCTCATTGAGGGATGGGTGAAGCCACACCCCCTCATTGAGGGAAGGAAGAAGCCACGCCCCCTCATTGAGGGATGGAAGAAGCCCTGCCCCTCATTGAGGGATGGAAGAAGCCACGCCCCTCATTGAGGGATGGAAGAAGCCACTCCCCCTCATTGAGGGATGGGTGAAGCCACGCCTCCTCATTGAGGGATGGAAGAAGCCACGCCCCCTCATTGAGGGATGGAAGAAGCCACACTCTCTCATTGAGGGATAGATGAAGCCACGCTCTCTCATTGAGGGATAGATGAAGCCACGCTCTCTCATTGAGGGATAGATGAAGCCACGCTCTCTCATTGAGGGATAGATGAAGTCACACTCTCTCATTGAGGGATGGATGAAGCCACACTCTCTCATTGAGGGATAGATGAAGCCACGCTCTCTCATTGAGGGATGGATGAAGCCACACTCTCTCATTGAGGGATAGATGAAGCCACGCTCTCTCATTGAGGGATAGATGAAGCCACACTCTCATTGAGGGATAGATGAAGCCACACTCTCATTGAGGGATAGATGAAGCCACACTCTCTCATTGAGGGATAGATGAAGCCACGCTCTCTCATTGAGGGATAGAAGAAGCCACGCCCCCTCATTGAGGGATGGAAGAAGCCACACTCTCATTGAGGGATAGATGAAGCCACGCTCTCTCATTAAGGGATAGATGAAGCCATGCTCTCTCATTGAGGGATAGATGAAGTCACGCTCTCTCATTGAGGGATAGATGAAGCCACGCTCTCTCATTGAGGGATAGATGAAGCCACGCTCTCTCATTGAGGGATAGATGAAGCCACACTCTCTCATTGAGGGATAGATGAAGCCACGCTCTCTCACTGAGGGATAGATGAAGTCACACTCTCTCATTGAGGGATAGATGAAGTCACACTCTCTCATTGAGGGATGGATGAAGCCACACTCTCTCATTGAGGGATAGATGAAGCCACGCTCTCTCATTGACGGATAGATGAAGTCACACTCTCTCATTGAGGGATAGATGAAGCCACGCTCTCTCATTGACGGATAGATGAAGCCACGCTCTCTCATTGAGGGATAGATGAAGCCACGCTCTCTCATTGAGGGATGGATGAAGCCACGCTGTCTCATTGAGGGATAGATGAAGCCACGCTCTCTCATTGAGGGATGGATGAAGCCACGCTGTCTCATTGAGGGATAGATGAAGCCACGCTCTCTCATTGAGGGATAGATGAAGCCACGCTGTCTCATTGAGGGATAGATGAAGCCACGCTGTCTCATTGAGGGATAGATGAAGCCACACTCTCTCACTGAGGGATAGATGAAGCCACACTCTCTCATTGAGGGATAGATGAAGCCACACTCTCTCATTGAGGGATAGATGAAGCCACGCTCTCTCACTGAGGGATAGATGAAGCCACGCTCTCTCATTGAGGGATAGATGAAGCCATGCTCTCTCACTGAGGGAAAGATGAAGCCACACCCCCTCATTGAGGGATAGATGAAACCACACCCCCTCATTGAGGGATAGATGAAGCCACACCCCCTCATTGAGGGATAGATGAAGCCACACTCTCTCATTGAGGGATAGATGAAGCCACACTCTCTCATTGAGGGATAGATGAAGCCACGCCCCCTCATTGAGGGATAGATGAAGCCACGCTCTCTCATTGAGGGATAGATGAAGCCACACTCTCTCATTGAGGGATAGATGAAGCCACACTCTCTCATTGAGGGATAGATGAAGCCACGCTCTCTGATTGAGGGATAGATGAAGCCACACTCTCTCATTGAGGGATGGATGAAGCCACACTCTCTCATTGAGGGATAGATGAAGCCACACTCTCTCATTGAGGGATAGATGAAGCCACACTCTCTCATTGAGGGATAGATGAAGCCACACTCTCTCATTGAGGGATAGATGAAGCCACGCTCTCTCATTGAGGGATAGATGAAGCCACACTCTCTCATTGAGGGATAGATGAAGCCACGCCCCCTCATTGAGGGATAGATGAAGCCACACTCTCTCATTGAGGGATAGATGAAGCCACGCCCCCTCATTGAGGGATAGATGAAGCCACGCTCTCTCATTGAGGGATAGATGAAGCCACACTCTCTCATTGAGGGATAGATGAAGCCACACTCTCTCATTGAGGGATAGATGAAGCCACGCTCTCTCATTGAGGGATAGATGAAGCCACGCTCTCTCATTGAGGGATAGATGAAGCCACGCTCTCTCATTGAGGGATAGATGAAGCCACGCTATCTCATTGAGGGATAGATGAAGCCACGCTCTCTCATTGAGGGATAGATGAAGCCACGCTCTCTCATTGACGGATAGATGAAGCCATGCTCTCTCATTGAGGGATAGATGAAGCCACACTCTCTCATTGAGGGATAGATGAAGCCACGCTCTCTCATTGAGGGATAGATGAAGCCACGCTCTCTCATTGAGGGATAGATGAAGCCACGCCCCCTCATTGAGGGATAGATGAAGCCACACTCTCTCATTGAGGGATGGATGAAGCCACGCTCTCTCATTGAGGGATGGATGGAGCCACGCTCTCTCATTGAGGGATGGATGAAGCCACACTCTCTCATTGAGGGATGGATGAAGCCACACTCTCTCATTGAGGGATAGATGAAGTCACGCTCTCTCATTGAGGGATAGATGAAGCCACACTCTCTCATTGAGGGATGGATGAAGCCACGCTCTCTCATTGAGGGATGGATGAAGCCACGCTCTCTCATTGAGGGATGGATGAAGCCACACTCTCTCATTGAGGGATGGATGAAGCCACGCTCTCTCATTGAGGGATAGATGAAGCCACGCTCTCTCATTGAGGGATGGATGAAGCCACACTCTCTCATTGAGGGATGGATGAAGTCACGCTCTCTCATTGAGGGATAGATGAAGCCACACTCTCTCATTGAGGGATGGATGAAGCCACGCTCTCTCATTGACGGATAGATGAAGCCACGCTCTCTCATTGAGGGATAGATGAAGCCACACTCTCTCATTGAGGGATAGATGAAGCCACACCCCCTCATTGAGGGATAGATGAAGCCACACTCTCTCATTGAGGGATAGATGAAGCCACACTATCTCATTGAGGGATAGATGAAGTCACGCTCTCATTGAGGGATAGATGAAGCCACACTCTCTCATTGAGGGATAGATGAAGCCACACTATCTCATTGAGGGATAGATGAAGTCACGCTCTCTCATTGAGGGATAGATGAAGCCACACTCTCTCATTGAGGAATGGATGAAGCCACACTCTCTCATTGAGGGATAGATGAAGTCACGCTCTCTCATTGAGGGATAGATGAAGCCACACTCTCTCATTGAGGAATGGATGAAGCCACGCTCTCTCATTGAGGGATAGATGAAGCCACACTCTCTCATTGAGGGATAGATGAAGCCACGCCCCCTCATTGAGGGATAGATGAAGCCACACTCTCTCATTGAGGGATAGATGAAGCCACGCCCCCTCATTGAGGGATAGATGAAGCCACACTCTCTCATTGAGGGATAGATGAAGCCACGCTCTCTCATTGAGGGATAGATGAAGCCACGCTCTCTCATTGACGGATAGATGAAGCCATGCTCTCTCATTGAGGAATAGATGAAGCCACACTCTCTCATTGAGGGATAGATGAAGCCACGCCCCCTCATTGAGGGATAGATGAAGCCACGCTCTCTCATTGAGGGATAGATGAAGCCACGCTCTCTCATTGAGGGATAGATGAAGCCACGCTCTCTCATTGAGGGATAGATGAAGCCACGCTCTCTCATTGACGGATAGATGAAGCCACGCTCTCTCATTGAGGGATAGATGAAGCCACACTCTCTCATTGAGGGATAGATGAAGCCACGCCCCCTCATTGAGGGATAGATGAAGCCACGCTCTCTCATTGAGGGATAGATGAAGCCACGCCCCCTCATTGAGGGATAGATGAAGCCACGCTCTCTCATTGAGGGATAGATGAAGCCACACTCTCTCATTGGGGGATAGATGAAGCCACGCTCTCTCATTGAGGGATAGATGAAGCCACACTCTCTCATTGGGGGATAGATGAAGCCACGCTCTCTCATTGAGGGATAGATGAAGCCACGCTCTCTCATTGGGGGATAGATGAAGCCATGCTCTCTCATTGGGGGATAGATGAAGCCACACTCTCTCATTGAGGGATAGATGAAGCCACACTCTCTCATTGAGGGATAGATGAAGCCACGCTCTCTCATTGAGGGATAGATGAAGCCACACTGTCTCATTGAGGGATAGATGAAGCCACGCTCTCTCATTGAGGGATAGATGAAGCCACACTCTCTCATTGAGGGATAGATGAAGCCACACTGTCTCATTGAGGGATAGATGAAGCCACGCTCTCTCATTGAGGGATAGATGAAGCCACACTCTCTCATTGAGGGATAGATGAAGCCACGCTCTCTCATTGAGGGATAGATGAAGCCACACTCTCTCATTGAGGGATAGATGAAGCCACACTCTCTCATTGAGGGATAGATGAAGCCACGCTCTCTCATTGAGGGATAGATGAAGCCACGCCCTCTCATTGAGGGATGGGTGAAGCCACGCTCTCTCATTGAGGGATAGATGAAGCCACACTCTCTCATTGAGGGATGGATGAAGCCACGCTCTCTCATTGAGGGATGGATGAAGCCACACTCTCTCATTGAGGGATAGATGAAGCCACACTCTCTCATTGAGGGATAGATGAAGCCACGCTCTCTCATTGAGGGATAGATGAAGCCACGCTCTCTCATTGGGGGATAGATGAAGCCACACTCTCTCATTGAGGGATAGATGAAGTCACACTCTCTCATTGAGGGATAGATGAAGCCACGCTGTCTCATTGAGGGATAGATGAAGCCACGCTCTCTCATTGAGGGATAGATGAAGCCACACTCTCTCATTGAGGGATAGATGAAGCCACACTCTCTCATTGAGGGATAGATGAAGCCACACTCTCTCATTGAGGGATAGATGAAGTCACACTCTCTCATTGAGGGATAGATGAAGCCAGGCTCTCTCATTGAGGGATAGATGAAGTCACACTCTCTCATTGAGGGATAGATGAAGCCACACTCTCTCATTGAGGGATAGATGAAGTCACACTCTCTCATTGAGGGATAGATGAAGCCACACTCTCTCATTGAGGGATAGATGAAGCCACACTCTCTCATTGAGGGATAGATGAAGCCACGCTCTCTCACTGAGGGATAGATGAAGTCACACTCTCTCATTGAGGGATAGATGAAGTCACACTCTCTCATTGAGGGATGGATGAAGCCACACTCTCTCATTGAGGGATAGATGAAGCCACGCTCTCTCATTGAGGGATGGATGAAGTCACACTCTCTCATTGAGGGATAGATGAAGTCACACTCTCTCATTGAGGGATGGATGAAGCCACACTCTCTCATTGAGGGATAGATGAAGCCACGCTCTCTCACTGAGGGATAGATGAAGTCACACTCTCTCATTGAGGGATAGATGAAGTCACACTCTCTCATTGAGGGATGGATGAAGCCACACTCTCTCATTGAGGGATAGATGAAGCCACACTCTCTCATTGAGGGATAGATGAAGCCACACTCTCTCATTGAGGGATAGATGAAGTCACACTCTCTCATTGAGGGATAGATGAAGCCAGGCTCTCTCATTGAGGGATAGATGAAGTCACACTCTCTCATTGAGGGATAGATGAAGCCACACTCTCTCATTGAGGGATAGATGAAGTCACACTCTCTCATTGAGGGATAGATGAAGCCACACTCTCTCATTGAGGGATAGATGAAGCCACACTCTCTCATTGAGGGATAGATGAAGCCACACTCTCTCATTGAGGGATAGATGAAGCCACACTCTCTCATTGAGGGATAGATGAAGTCACACTCTCTCATTGAGGGATAGATGAAGCCAGGCTCTCTCATTGAGGGATAGATGAAGTCACACTCTCTCATTGAGGGATAGATGAAGCCACGCTCTCTCATTGAGGGATGGATGAAGCCAGGCTCTCTCATTGAGGGATAGATCAAGCCACACTCTCTCATTGAGGGATAGATGAAGTCACGCTCTCTCATTGACGGATGGATGAAGCCACACCCCCTCATTGATGGATAGATGAAGCCACACCCCCTCATTGAGGGATAGATGAAGCCACGCCCTCCCATTGAGGGATGGATGAAGCCACTTAGAAACACTTAAAATAGGCAAATGAATCATTTATTGCTGCAGATCTGCATGTTACACCTCAAAGAGGGACAAATGAAAACAATGAGGGACAGGGGGACATGGACTCCAAAGAGGGACACTTGGGAGGTATGCAATGACTGTCTCCCCAGAAGGAGGCCTCTACTGAAGATGATGCACAACAAAGGCCGCAAACAGTTTGCTGAAGACGAGGATATGGATTACTGGGACCCCGTCATGTGCTCTGAGGAGACCACGCTTAAAGTGGACCAAAACCCATGGAGATCGGCCCAGGAATCTATAGATATAGATTGATTCCTTCCCCCTGGGGCATCCAGAATCGTGTGAAATGCGTTCAGGTCGCCCATAAACTCACCTTCTATGGCGGTCCAACGGCGCATGCGCAAGCCGCATCCCCGCTATCCCTCTAGCAGGACACGTGGCCGTGCCAGCCATAACCGGTATGGGCATGCTCCCTGTTAGAGGGACGCCAGCGCACTCGCAGCTGCTCACCTTAGACGAGCTCCTCATACGGTTTGAGCCTGCATGAGTACATAGCCTCTTCCTTATCTCTAGGCCACAACTGGACCAAAATTTTGACTATCCTGGGTTTTGGTCCTTTCCTCTGGGCACCCCGATGTGTGAAATCCCCCAGAACGCCAATGCCAACTCAACTCTTCCCGATGCTACAGCGCATGTGCGGCCACTCGTCCAATCAGCTCGCTCTGTGTCGCTGACGTCACGTGGTCTAAGCCTTCGTCTATGGCTCCGAGCTCGCTGCCGGTTGCATCCCCCCGATTCCCTCTAATAGGGAGCTTGCCCGCGCCGGCCATTCACAATGCCTGCGGTGGGAATGTGCCCTGCTAGAGGAATACCAGGAATGGGCATGAGTCATTGGACCGGGAAACAAGGTAAGTGTATGGGGCGCACCTGGGGGGCTTCACACAGATTTTGGATGCCCCAGGGGGAGGGAATCGATCAGCCCAGGAATCTTATAGATTCCCGGGCCGATCGGCATGGGTCTTGGTCCACTTTAAACATGTACCGTGACTGCAGCTGAGCATCATCCCCTCCCTACTTACCCTCAGGGCAGTATTCCAACATAACAACCCCAAACACCTCCAAGACCACCACTGCTTTTGCCAAAGAAAGGTGCTGGATTGGCCAAGCAGACCTAAAACCTACTGAGCATCAGTGGGGCATCCCCAAACAAGAGGTGGGGGACCGCAAGGTCTCTAACATCCATCAGCTCTGTGATGTCATCATGGAGGAATGCAAGAGGTTTCCAGGGGCAACCTCCACCAGCTCTGTGATGTCATCATGGAGGAATGCAAGAGGTCCCCAAGGGCAACCTCCACCAGCTCTGTGATGTCATCATGGAGGAATGCAAGAGGTTCCCAAGGGCAACCTCCACCAGCTCTGTGATGTCATCGTAGAGGAATGAAACTGGTTTCCAGGGGCAACCTCCACCAGCTCTGTGATGTCATCGTAGAGGAATGAAACTGGTTTCCAGGGGCAACGTGTGATGCTCTAGTGACCTCCGCGCCCAGGAGAGTTAAGGTAAAGCTGGAACATAATGGTGGGCACACAGAATACTCACAGGTCAAGACTTTTTATGTAGAGGGACAATTGTTTTTTTCAGGTCATCAGGGAGCTCTTTGCAGTGAGGCGCCATGTTGGAACTTCTGGAGTGTGAGAGCCATTACACCTGAAACCTTCTAACACTAATGAGTCACATGACCTCGGGAAAGGGGAAATGGCTGATTGGGCACAATATGACCATTGTCACTTAGGAGTGGAGTGACTTTTGTTGCCAGGGGGATTAGACATTATTGGCTGTGTATTGCGTTATTTTGGGGGCATCCCAAATTGACACTGTTATACAAGCTGCACGCCGACTATAGTGCTCGATCTTTAGCGTTGTCCAATGAAAAGATCACGTAACACAGGTGCCCGCACTTTTCTGTGGTACCGTATAATTAGATATATCACACACTATATATATATATATATTTTTTTATTTTTATATATATATATATATATATAAAATTACAGTTCCAGTGACGGAAACATCCGCTCGTTACAGGAAACAGTTTGTTTGCGGTGAACGGTCATGTGCCGCACCAGGTTGAACCTCCTGACGAAGCATTTGCCGCACTCGGAGCAGGCGTAGGGCTTCAGGCCGGTGTGTAGCTTTTGGTGGTTGGAGAGGTTGGAGTAGCTGGTGAAACACTTGCCGCATTCGAGGCACGAATATGGCTTCGGCCCCGGGCACGCCCCCTGGCCCTCGTTGCGGCAGCCCTTGCCGTCCCCGGGGCTGACCTCCAGGTGCCTCTGGTGATGGATGGAGAGGCTGGCCTTGTTGGGAAAAGCCCTCCGGCACACGCAGCAGCAGTATGGCTTCCTTCCCATGTACGCGGCCCGATGCTCCTCCAGCTCCAGTTGACCGTCAAAGCGTTTGCGACATATGGGGCAGCAGCGCGGCTTGCCGACCGCATGGGGTTTTGGGTGAGCATTTGGGACGCGGTGAAAGAAGCGCCCTACGCGCTCCACCCCGGCCGATGCTTTCTCGGGAGCTGCTCCATATTGTCCATAGACAGACATATCGGGTTGCAGGGAATGTTCTTCCTGAAGGGAGAACGGCTCCTCCGCCGTAGGGAGAGACTGTTCACTCGCTGACGAGATCTCAGGGCGTGACATCTCGCAGTGGAGGGGGGAGTCAAAGCGTGGAAGATGGTTGTCCGCTTGGTGTAGGGTGGTGTGATAGCGAGGGGGGCGTTGCTCATCCTCGAAGGAACCGTCTGATGGCTGGAATCGCTTTTCCCCACTGTAGAGGGAAACATCTAAATGGTTTTCTTCAGTAAAAAGAGAAGCACCGAAACGTAGGGGGCGAATGTCCTCATTACAGACATCGCGGCTGTCGGAGAGAGTGGGAGAGTCAGGGCGCGGCCCGGGTAACCGAGCTTCTTTAGGGCTATGACCGGAGGAATTGTGTGGACACTGGGCAAGTGTGACGAGTGGGCGCGCATCTTCACAGGGGAGGTGTTCCTCCTTAATATGAGGCGTGGAATATTGATGTGCGGGTTCGGGTGAGTCGGGGAGCGGCAGAGGGTTTTCTTCGGTAAGCGAGACGAGTTCCTCCTTAACTCGGGCGGGATTTTCTTCAGTCCCTTCGGCTGTAGGAAGATCTAGTTAAGAAAAAAAAATACATTTCTGTGAGTACTCACCTGTAGAGTTGTTTTTACTATACACAGCACGGCCTGTTTCATTTAATCCTTACTTCTGGGATATTCCGCCACAAGGTGGCGCAGTGGACTGCAGAAGATTTGTGGCTCCTCCCAACCCCATATAAAAACCAGGAATCACCCAATAGACCCCTAGTGTTGAAAAGCAGTTATACAAGAAGCCGGGAGCTAATCAAGATAAAAAAATATAAAAGCCTCACACAACTAAACTTTGGAACAAATCACCATACAGAGGCAACCAAAGATAACGATAACAAGGGAGGGATTAAACAGGCCATGCTGTGCGCAGTAAAAACAATTCTACAGGTGAGTACTCACATAATTGTATTTTTCCTAATGCACAGCACTAACGCCTGAAGCACCTTGCGGCCAAAAGCAGCATCAGCTGAGGCCTTAACATTAACCTTGTAAAACTTTGAAAAGGTATGAACAGAAGACCAAGTAGCGGCCTTACAAACTTGTTCAACAGAAGCCTGGTGCTGAAAAGCCCAAGAAGCACCAATAGCTCGAGTGGAATGAGCAGTAACACAGAAGGGAGCTTCCTTCCCTTTAGCAGAATGGGCTTGCACCACCGCCTGACGAATCCACTTGCTAATAGTAGATTTGGCCGGAGGCAAACCCTTCCTAGGTCCAGGAAGAACAAAAAGAGCATCAGATTTCCTAAAGGACTCAGTAGCAACCAATTAAAACTTCAGTGCCCTGACAACATCCAGAAAATGAGGGGGCCGTTCCTTAGAATTAGCAGGGTTAGGACACAATGAGGGTAAGACAATGTCCTGATTGAGATGGAAAGCAGACACAACCTTGGGCAGGAAATCCGGTTTAAGTCGGAACACTACCTTATCCTGATGCCTCTCAAACTAAGGAGGTTTAATGGGGAGCGCCACCAGCTCCGAAACGCCAGCTCCAAAACACGCCTGACCGAAGTAATAGCCAGAATCCTGGAGACAGAAAACACCCGACAAGGAAGAGACTTGTAACTCGCACCAGGCAATATAAGCATACCAGACTCTGTAAATACAAGATGAGGATTTCTTCCGAGCCCGAATCATAGTATCAACAACAGAGGCCGGCAACCCCTTGCCCATGAAGATGGAGGTTTCAGCAGCCAAGCCGTTAAAGCCAGCGTTTGTAAATTGGGATGGCGCAGCTGTCCCTGAGTGAGAAGATCTGGATCCTTGGGTAAGACGTACCGATCTACTGCCAACTGCACGAGGTCTGCGAACCACACCCTCCTCGGCCAACAGGGGGCCACCAGAATGGCCGGTACCCCCTCCTAGGCTATCTTGCGCAGCACCCGGCCCAGCAGAGGCAAGGGAGGGAAAACAGAGGAGACGAAACTCCGTCCAAGGAATTGCTAGCGCATCCGTGGTGAAGGCCAGAGGATCCTGTGACAGGGAGACAAATCTTGGAAGCTTGTGATTGTGACGGGACGCAAACAGGTCCACATCCGGCTGACCCCAGCAGCGACACAGTGTGTGAAAGACCTTGTTGCTTAGAGACCATTCCCCCAGCCGAGACGTCCCCCTGCTCAGGGAGTCTGCCTCCTGGTTCTCCACCCCCGGAATGTAGACCACCGAGACGCGGGGAACATTCTCTTCCGCCCAAGACAGTATCAGGGACGCTTCTTTGAGGGCTCGCTTGCTCCGAGTCCCTCCCTGATGATTGATGTAGGCTACTGCCGAATGGTTGTCCGAGCGGATCTGAACAGCACGACCCTGAATGTGTGGAGTCAACTGGGAGAGAACCAACCTGATCGCCCGCAGTTCAAGACTGTTGATGGGAGCATGGACCCCTTGAGGGCCCCACTGACCCTGGAATTTCAGAAACTTCCAAACTCCCCCCCAACCGGTCAGACTGGCATCTGTGGTGACAATCTCCCAGCACGGAGGCAGAAAGGTCCTGTCCACTAGAAGATTCCTCAAGTCCAACCACCACGAGAGGGACTGCCTGGCCAGAGGGGACAGAACAAATTCCCGATCCAGGGACACAGGGTCCCGATCCCAAACTGACAAGAGATGCAATTGAAGAGGTCTCATGTGAAACTGAGCAAAAGGAGCCACCTCGAAGCAGGACACCATCAGGCCCACTAACTGCATCCCCTGCCGAAGGGAGGGATGAGGACACAAGAGCAGGGCCCGTGCCTGCATCTGAAGGCCCCCCACTTTCTGCTGAGGGAGAAATACCTTGACCTGAGAGGCATCCAGAGTTATGCCCAGGAAGGACCTTGCCAGAGACGGAGACAGTGAAGACTTGGGATAGCTGATCACCCAGCCGAAGGACTCGAGAGTGGACGTCACCACCTGAGTATCCTTCTCGGCCTGAAGAAGAGACTAAGCAGCAATCAGAATGTCGTCCAGATAAGGGAGGATGCGAATGCCCTGGTTCTTCAGAAGAGCCATTACGCCCCGCCAGCACCTTGGTGAATACCTGAGGAGCCGAGGTGAAACCGAACGGTAAGGCCACAAACTGGTAATGCTGATCCTCCAGAGCGAACCTCAAGAATCTCTGATGACCTGGAAAGATTGGTACGTGAAGTTAGGCATCCTTGATGTCCACAGTGGTCAAGTCGCCCGGCCGAAGAGAACTGACAGCCGAGCGTAGCGTCTCCATGCCAGTGCTTGAACCGGACAAACCTGTTGAGACCCTTCAAGTCCAGGATGGGCCGCAGAGAACCCTCCTTTTTGGGCACCGTGAATAGATTGGAATAGTTCCCCTGACCCTGTACCTGGTGAGGTACTAGGCAGATGACCATGGCCTCTCTTAAGCTGAGGTCACCCCGTCCACATTCCCTCTTACCTGCTGGCTCCACCTCCATCATGGCCCCCCTGAGCTGAGGACACCCTGCCTACATTCCCTGCGTCTTACCTGCTGGCTCCACCCCCATTATGGTCTCCCTGAGATGAGGTCACCCCGCCCACATTCCCTGTGTCTTACCTGCTGGCTCCGCCTCCATCATGGCCTCCCTGAGCTGAGGTCGCCCCGCCCACATTCCCTGTGTCTTACCTGCTGGCTCCGCCTCCATCACAGCCTCACTGAGCTGAGGTCGCCCCACACACATTCCCTGTCTTACCTGATGGCTCCGCCTCCATCATGGTCTCCCTGAGCTGAGGTCACCCCGCCCACATTCCCTCTTACCTGCTGGCTCCGCCTCAATCATGGCCTCCCTGAGCTTACGTCACCCCACTCCCATTCCCTCTTACCTGCTGGCTCCGCCTCCATCATGGCCTTCCTGAGCTGAAGTCACCTTCCACATTCCCTGTGTCATACCTGCTGGCTCCGCCTCCATCATGGCCTCCCTGAGCTGAGGTCACCCCACTCACATTCCCTGTGTCTTACCTGCTGGCTCCGCCTCCCTCACGGCCTCCCTGAGCTGAAGTCTCCCTCCACATTCCCTGTGTCTTACCTGCTGGCTCCACCTCCATCATGGCCTCCCTGAGCTGAGGTCACTCCACCCACATTCCCTGTGTTTTACCTGCTGGCTCCACCTCCATCATGGCCTCCCTGAGCTGAGGTCACTCCACCCACATTCCCTCTTACCTGCTGGCTCCGCCTCCATTATGGCCTCCCTGAGCTGAAGTCACTTTCCACATTCCCTGTTTCTTACCTGCTGGCTCCGCCTCCATCATGGCCTCCGTGTAGAGATCCCAGGAGCCTTCTCCGCAGTCCCACTTCTCCACAGGTAAAGCAGCGGCCATGTCCTGAGCCGCCAGCAGCTCCACCAGCCTGGTCCTCACTTCCAGGATCCTCCGCTTGTTGCTTCTCTCTGGTGTGGGCGAGGAACACGGGGGCGGGGTGCTGACAGGGCTCCGCCTTCTAATCCACCCATGTGCCACAGAGGGAAAAATTTCACAGAAGAAGCTCTCCAGAGACGCCGTCTTCACCACAGAATAATTCTACAGCAGAAAAGACAGGTGACACCCACTGTTCAGTTGTATACCAAGAAAGGAGAGCGATGTCATGTGACCTCCCAGAATCCCCCTCACCTTTCCTGTCAGGGCGTGTCTTATAAATAGAGATGAGAGGGGGCCCAGCACTGAACCCTGGGGTACATCACTTACACCCGGGGACCATTCAGAGTAGGTATCACTACCCATAACTCTCTGCACACGATCCTTCAGCCAGTTATAAACTGTATATTCTAATCCTGAAGATCTCAATTTCCCCAATAAGCGTCTATCGGGGACAGTGTCACACCATAATATTATGGATAGTTACATAATCATCTTTGTAGACCCTTAATAGCCCCTCAAGCAATTTCCCCACAATGGATGTTACACTTACAGGTCTGTAATTGCCCGGAGAAGCCCTAGAGCCCTTTTTACAAATGGGCACCACATTTGCCCTGAGCCAATCCTTTGGCACTATACCAGTTGTTAGTGAGTCTTACAGATCAAGAACAGGGTGATGAGATAAGCTGAGTTCTTTAAGAACTTTTGGGTTAAGTCCATCCGGTCCTGGAGTCTTATTCACATTTACATTTTTTAGTCTTTCTTGGATGATATCCACGTTTAGCTTGTTAATTATTATACTTGGGCTATTGCTATCAGTGGCATCTCCTGTGTTGGCTCCTTGCTCTTCTCTTGTGTACACAGAGATAAAGAATCCATTTTACAGCTCTGCCTTTATCCCCAGTGACCATTTCCCCATTATCATCAATTAGGGCACCTACCTGTTCTGATTTAGTTTTCTTTGAATTTATATATTTTAAAAAATTGTTTAGGGTTTGTTTTATTTTCTTTGGCCACATGTCTTTCATTTTGTGCTTTCGCCAACCTTATTTCTTTCTTACAAGCTTTATTTACTAATTTATACTTTTCAAGTGTTACAGCTGAGAGTTCAGCCTTGTAATATTTAAATGCCCTTTTTTTGCAGCGTTGGTACTTACAATTGATTTAAAGCACTCCCATTTGGCATCTGTGTCCTTATTCCTTAACAGATGCTCCCAGTCTATGCCCTGGAGTGCAGCTCTGAGCCTGGGGGAGGTGGCCTTCCTGAAATTTAGTGTTTTTGCCCTCCCCGACAGAAAATATTTCTTACAGTTTATGTTAAATACAACTATATTGTAGTCACTGTTACCAAGATTTTCACGGACTGTTACTGTCCCTATCAGGTCATCATTTGGTAATACCAGATGTAAAAGAGCATCACCCCTAGTAGGTGCCTCCACAAACTGATTCATATAATTATCTTGTAGCAAGCTGAGGAATGCTCTCCCCCTTGTAGAGAAGCAGACCCATGTCTCCAGTAGATTCCTGGATAGTTGAAGTCCCCACCACCACTGTACCAGCCTGTGATGCCCAGTCTATATGTTTATGCAGTTGACCCTCTATTTCCTCCGTTACCTTATGTTTCGGGGTCTATAGATTACACCAAATTGTATTTTAACATTATTTACATTGCCCCACACTTCTACCCACACGGATTCTACATCCTCACAATTTTCTGCTATTATCCCCTCGTTAATATATGCTTTGAGTTCTTGCTTTACATAGAGACTCACTCCGCCTCTTTTCCTATTTGCTCTGTCTTTCCCAAAGAGGGCAAAACCTTGAAGATTGACAATCCAGTCAGGTGTGGAATCCAGCCATGTCTCACCAATAACATCAATATTTTCTTCCAGTCCCGAAGCCTAAAGCTGCCACACTTTAATTGCCAGACATCTGGCAACATACACTTTAAGTTTCTATCTAGTTTGACACAATGAGCATTAGTATTAGCTTCTGCAGTAATGCATCTGCCTAATTTTTCACTGCTGGTTTGCAACACATGGATCCCCTTATCCATCACAGCAGTCCTCCTCCCCGTCTAATTCTCCACCCACCATCATATGCTGTCCCCTAAGTACCTAACCTGTCTTCCGCATTGCTTCCTCTCTTACCCCCCTCATTTCTAGTTTAATTGTTTTATTAAAGATGAGAGTGATGTCATGTGACCTCTCAGAATCATCATCACCTCTCCCATCAGGGGCGTGTTTTATTAATAAAAAGTAGAGCAGTGTCATGTGACCTGTCAGAATCCCCCTCGCCTCTCAGATCAAGGGTGTGTTTTATTAACATTGATGAGAGCGATGTCATGTGACTTCCCAGAATCCCACTCACCTCACCAGTCAGGGGTGTGTTTTATTTATAGCAATGAGAGCAATGTCATGTGACCTCCCAGAATCCCACTCACCTTCTCAGTCAGGGGTATGTTTTATTGAAAGCAATATCACGTGACCTCCTAAAATCCCCCTCACCTCTCCAGTCAGGGGTGTGTTTTATTAATAGAGGTGAGAGTGATGTCATGTGATCTCCCAGAATCCCCCTCACCTCTCCGGTCAGCAGGTAGATAATCTCCAGGGTGAGCTGCAACATCCTCTCGGTCATGTGACTTCCGCCCTCGTCCATGCTGAGCTGTTGGGCAATAGAAAACGTGATAATGAATGCTCCGGTTGCTGTGATATTATCAGTGGCAATATGGTCGCTATAGCAACAGTAGCAGCCATCTGGACTGGAATATGGCCGACCCCTGACAGCATTAAACCAAAAGGTTTAAAAGAAGCCCAAGGGTATGTAGATATGGCCGCCTCTGTCTATGGGGGAACCTATTCCAGGCTGCTCTGTCACTTCCCCTCATTGCTCTGTGATGGATGGAGGTCATAAATGATAAATTGAACATATGATGGTGAACATTCCCTTCCTCCATTTGTTTCACTCTATCATATTTTTCTCTCTGCATTATACGCTTAGTGGTTAATAAAGGTGAAATAAATCCTCAGGCAGCCACTTTAGTCTGCGCTATTTCTCTTTTTCTTGACATTAAAGCTTAGGATTATAAAGATAATAGAATATGCTGCTACTAATGTATTACTGTGATAAAGATGGCGTCGGGAAGCTGGACAACGCCTTTGAGTGATCTGCCTCCAGTTGTAGCTAACATTACAATTTGCTTGTTAGATAGAACAGACCAATTACTGAGCCAGATATAATTTATTTTTCTAATATGATGATATGCCCCCTGTAGATGGCGTATGTAAGTTTTCTATTTTACTATGAATAAAGAAGTTAAAGGGATGGGCGTCAGAAGCGCTCTCTGTGAGATGGTCAAACGCATTCCAAGGATTGAGTCCTTCTGTCTCTCGTATTTCTTATCTCCTAGGCATATCTGAAAGACTGAACTTTAAGTTTCTATCTAGTTTGACACAATGAGCTTTAGTATTAGTTTCTGCAGTAATGCATCTGCCTAATTTTTCAATGCTGGTTTGCAACATATGGATCTCCCTATCCATCATAGCAGTCCTCCTCCCCTTCTAATTCTCCACCCACCATCATAAGTAATCTGTCTTCACTTTTGTTTTCACTTTTGAATGAATATATATATATATATATATATATATATATATTACATATATATTTATAGTATCCCCTCATTAATATACGCTTTGAATTCTTGCTTTACATAGAGACACACTCCGCCCCCCCCCTTTACTATTTGCTCTGTCTTTGTGGGGTCATGTGGGGGCGATTAATGAGGCTGACACCCCATTGTCTTCTACTGAGAGAAGGCGAGTGGCTTTGTCTCAAACATCTCAATAGGAGACAGTGGTGTGGCAGCCTCATTAATCCTATCATGAACCACAAGAGTTATATAGACAGAACTGTCCCTTTAAAGTGGACTGAAACCCAGCGGGTTTAATCTATAAGATTCCCGGGCTGATCCATTCCCTCCCCCCGGGGCATCCTGATTTTGTGTGAAACCCCCCAAGTCGCCCGCTGCACTTACCTTAATCCTGGTCCAACAACGCATGCACGGGCCGCGGCCGCATCCCCCCTATCCCTCTAGCAGAGCGCGAGCCCACGCCAGCCATTTGTGAATCGCCAGAGCGGGCATGCTGCCTGTTAGAGGGAAGCGTGGCATGCGGCCGCCAGAGCCTCAGAGCACGCCGATTGGACGGGCGGCCGCGCATACAACGTAGGAATGGGATGAGGTGAGTTGATGTAGTTGATCTGGGGAGTTTCATGTAGCGGGGCATCTCCGATCGGAAAATCCTGGGTTTTGGTCCACTTCAAAGTGACTATCCCAGGTTTTACTCCCTGTCCCAGGAACATACAGATTTGGGATGCCCCGCTGTGTGAAAGCCCCCAGGTTGGCCAGTAAAACTCACCATTCCCCGGTCCTATGGAGCATGCGCGGACTCTCACTCAGCAAACGGCTCAGTTTATGGCAACCGGCAGCAAAAGCGGGCACGCTCCCTCCACCAGCCTGAAGCCATCTGAATGGCTGGGGGGGTGGGAGCTCACAGCCCAGAGATGCTGGGGATGCAGTTGCCCAACGATTACATCAGCGAGGGAGCTGCAGGAAGAGGCCAGGTCTGTGGTGCCCTAGGGGGGGGGGGGGGTTACACAGCATAGAAATGCCCTAGGGCAGCCATATTCTCTCCACCAGCCTGAAGCCATCTGAATGGCTGGGGGGTGGGAGCTCACAGCCCAGAGATGCTGGGGATGCGGTCGCCCAATGATTACATCAGCGAGGGAGCCGCAGGAAGAGGCCAGGTCTGTGGCGCCCTGGGGGGGGGGGGGGGGGTTACACAGCATGGAATGCCCTAGAGCAGCCATACTCAACTGGAGGACCGGGGTCCGAATGCAGACCTCGGCACCAGATTTCCGGACCCCTGCCCTGACAGCCCTGCACTCAGTTGCTCAGTGCTGCTCCCTTTACCTTAGAGGCAGTAACATTTTGGGCCCTAGTCCACCCTGTACACGGTCTGCACAGACTTCACAGGGGGTTAAAAGCAGCGTGCTATGGGCCAGAGCTGTAGGTTCTGTGGGGCCCAAAAAAAGCTCCTGTCTTTTCCTAGTGCCCAATAAAGTTCTTTGGGTGGGGGCAAGCAGGCATTTTTTGGCTTGCCAGTGGAATCTATAGCCCTCCCACCCAGTGCACTGATTTCTAACTATCCACAACAGCCCCCCGTCCGGACCTTCACCTCTCACCGGATGCCTGTAATTGGACCTTTACAAGAAGTGGTTGAGTGCCCCTGCCCTAGGGGAAGCCCAGCGGCCAGCCATGTAATCCTGTAGACTTTAGAGCCAGCCCGGTAGGGTTTTAAAGCAGACCAACACTCAGGGTTTTCAATCACCTGGGTTATGGTCCACTTTACTGTATGTAAATCTCCAGGATTGCCTCGCCCTATGCTGTCACGGTGCATGTGCGGCCTTCCAGACCATCACAACAGATTGCTGTGTATATTAAAATGGACCTTCACCCTGAATAAGAGCCTATCTTGTATGTTTCCCACACCCTGTACATACAGATTGCTCACATTAATCCGGACCTTCACCCTGAATAAGAGCCTATCTTGTATGTTTCCCCCCTTTACATACAGATTGCTCACATTAATCCAGACCTTCACCCTGAATAAGAGCCTATCTTATATGTTTCCCACATCCTGTACATACAGATTGCCCACATTAAAAATTATCCTACCTGCATCTACTGTATGTTATGAGCCTTTAAACATCCAATATGGTGGCTAATGGAGCATCAGGCAGCCTGCAAACAGGAAGTGTCTTCTGACTGTGCTGCTCTGCATTCTGGGATTGCTGACCTTTCTCTGAACAGCTCTGTTCTGTCTGAGCAAAGCACAGCTATAACCCGCCCCCTGCACTTTATCCCCCTCTGCTCTCCTCAGTAAGTGTGATGCTTCTGAGTCAAGATGGCGGTGCCCGTATCCTAGAGTCCTGAACAGAGTTGCAGCCCAGTGGGGGAAAGAATAATAAGTGTCTAAGAATTTTAAATATATATATTGTGGATGCTGTGGAATAGTTTTTTTAATAGTTTGGGCTTTTCATTAAAATATGGTGAAGGTCCGGTTTAATACCAGGCAATGTATTGTGACTGAACCCACGCTGGCCAATCAGAGAGGCCTGATAATGGGGGCGCGCATCAGCTGAGGGGGGGGGGCACCACAGCTGACTTGCGCATGCGTTATGGGATTGCCGTGAAAGGGAAGTATTCCAGCGTTCCCAAGAAATTCACACACCGGGGCATCCCAAATCTGTAATATTTTCCCCAGCATGGCCGGGGAGATGGAATCGGTCAGCCCTGGAGTCCTTCGCTTTGAGGAGAGGTCAGGGTCCTCCAATCTCTCTGGTCTGTACCTGCAGCTGCCCTGTCACTGGGAAGCGGGCGTCCAGAGGCGAGTATGGTGCCGGCACCCACAAAGGGAAGCCCATCCTACAAGCCACCCCTCCTCCAGCACCAGGGGACCGGAAGCCGCAGCACATACCGTCACATATCCTTCCCTAACGTGTGTTGCTGCTGCTTCCCGTCCCCCACCCCAGGAAAGAGGAGGAGGCCTGGCATTGGAGCAGGTAGAGGAGCTGCCATTGCTGACCTCATTCTACATCAGCAGAGGCTACTTCCCAGAACGGTCCCACGTTTCTACATCACAGCTCCTCAGTGACGTCACACCAGAGACTTGTTACCTGCTCCCAACTTCTCCCAGCTGCACAACTCCCGCTCTGCCGTCCTCTGCTTCTGTCTGGAGGGGGCGGGGCCTGCGCACAAAGACGCTTCCGGTTTGTGCGTTCCAGCTCACTGCCGGGTGTTGCGTTCCAAGAATTTCCGGTCTCCATGAAGAGCGCTGCCGCCACCCAGCAGTGACTTGTAGGTGGTGCAGCCTCTGCTCAGCACAAGCTCAAATCTACAGTCATTTCAGTTTTCTTTTGATGGCTGCGAGAGAATCAACACCGAAGTGATGCTGAATGGGGGGGGGGGGGGAGAGGGACATGGACACAAAAGATACCTCCCAAGTGTCCCTGATTTGGAGGGACTGTCCCTCGTTCTATTTTGTCCCTCTTTGAGGTGTAACATGCAGATATGCAGCAATAAATGATTAAGCCACCTATTTAAAGTGTCTCCTATCCATCCCTCAATGGGGGGGTGTGGCTTCATACAACAAATGTCCCTCTTTCCCACCCTGAAAGTTGGTAGGTATGGGTATGCATAGCTTCCAACTGTTCAAGGTGGGAAAGAGGGACAATTGTCAAATTAGGCCAAGCCCCCATATTGAGGGATGGATAGGAGATAGGGTGTAATTGTTAAAACAATAGAAACACTTTGAATAGGCAAATGAATCATTTATTGATGCAGAGGGACAATATGTAAATGAAGCCACGCCCCCATTGAGGGATGGGTGAAGCCACGCCCCTCATTGAGGGATGGAGGAAGCCACGCCCCCTCATTGAGGGATGGATGAAGCCACACCCCCTCATTGATTGATGGAGAGGAAATAGGAGATAACAGTTAAAACAATCGAAACAATTTGAATAGGCAAATTAATCATTTATTGCTGCAGATCTGCATGTTACACTTCAAAGAGGGACAAATGAGAACAAGGGACATGGACTCCAAAGAGGGACAGTCCCTCCAAATCACTTGGGAGGAATGCATTCCCTCCAGGATACAAAAGGAATCAGTCCTTGATTATTTGTTGTGAACATTAGAATAGAATGCTTAAAGTGGACCTAAATCCAGGATTTTTACTATCCTGGATCTTGGTCCTTGCCCCCCCCCCGCGCACCCCGATTGCTGTGTGACACCCCCCCAGGTCACCAAAACCAACTCACTTCTTACTGGTCCTACGACGCATGCGCGGCTTCTCGTCCTATCAGCGCAATCTGACCCGCTAAGCCTTAGTCTAAGGCTCCAAGCACGCTGGCGGCTTCTGCTTCCCTCTAACAGGGAGCGTGCCTGCACCGGCCAGTCACATATGCTTGGCATGGGCACGCGTCCTGCTAGAGCGATAGCGAGGACGCGGCTCGCACATGCGCCACTGGACCGGAAAATAAGGTAAGTTTATGGGCAACCTAGGGGGTTTCACACAGCGGGGCATCCTGATTTTGCCCCAGGGGGGATCAATCAGCACGGGAGTCTCTCCTCTTCACCCGACATGCCTTCCCCCCCTGCCTTCCCGACAGGTGCCGCCATCGTCATGACTTTTTTTTTTTTTTTTTTTTTTTACTGTTAACCCTTTGTGAACTGGTAAGGGATCTATGAGACCTCTATACCAGTTCACAAGCCTCTGGGTCTGGAAAGTCACCTGCGGCTAGCAGGTGACTTGCCATTAACCCAAAGCCCAGGGGGGGAGGTAGAAGAGCCCAGGGCCATTAGGCTTTGCCAGCTTGTAGCCTGCAGCACCAGAGGCCACCAAAGCTGACCCCTGCGCCCTGTTCTAAAAGCCCCCATAGCTGGTCCCCCATTTTGTGGGGGGATTTTTAAGGGTTTTTAACCCTTAAAATTCCCCAAAAAATGGGGTCCCACCCCCGGGAAGGGGGGACCCGATATCATTTTTTTTAAATTTACCTCCAATTGTCTGCTCCTGTGCCCCCCTGCCAATCCAATGACAGATGCCATGATTGCCGGCCAGAGGAGGGGAGGCAGAAGATCAGAGGATCTCCTGCCCCTCCTCCTCCGCACAGCGAGAAGGAATGTTGGAAAGAGGGGTGCTCAGCTTGAAGTGGGGTGGCTGCCGCCTGGAGGTGCGCCCCTCTGGAGAGAGGTCTAGTGTTGATTGAGAGACACATAACTGTCTAGCTCCCATGCTGAGACCTACCTTAGTCTTCTGCCTAAAGGATACAAGACTGTCTAGTCCTTATACTAAAACATCCAAATAAAAAACAAGTGCCTGTGTTTGCTGCCTAAAAGTGATGCAAGTTTATCTGGCCTGTGAATTTCACCATGAAACATAGAAACAGAAGGTGAGAAGGAGACCATACGCTCCATCTAGTCTGGCCTTATGTATATACTGTATGTTCTCTGTATCTTATGTATATACTGTATGTTCTCTGTATCTTATGTATATACTGTATGTTCTCTGTATCTTATGTGTATACTGTATGTTCTCTGTATCTTATGTGTATACTGTATGTTCTCTTTATCTTATGTGTATACTGTATGTTCTCTGTATCTTATGTATATACTGTATGTTCTCTGTATCTTATGTATATACTGTATGTTCTCTGTATCTTATGTGTATACTGTATGTTCTCTGTATCTTATGTGTATACTGTATGTTCTCTGTATCTTATGTGTATATACTGTATGTTCTCTGTATCTTATGTGTATATACTGTATGTTCTCTGTATCTTATGTATATACTGTATGTTCTCTGTATCTTATATGTATACTGTATGTTCTCTGTATCTTATGTGTATACTGTATGTTCTCTGTATCTTATGTGTATACTGTATGTTCTCTGTATCTTATGTGTATACTGTATGTTCTCTGTATCTTATGTGTATACTGTATGTTCTCTGTATCTTATGTGTATACTGTATGTTCTCTGTATCTTATGTGTATACTGTATGTTCTCTTTATCTTATGTGTATACTGTATGTTCTCTGTATCTTATGTGTATACTGTATGTTCTCTGTATCTTATGTGTATACTGTATGTTCTCTGTATCTTATGTATATACTGTATGTTCTCTGTATCTTATGTGTATACTGTATGTTCTCTGTATCTTATGTGTATACTGTATGTTCTCTGTATCTTATGTGTATACTGTATGTTCTCTGTATCTTATGTGTATATACTGTATGTTCTCTGTATCTTATGTATATACTGTATGTTCTCTGTATCTTATATGTATACTGTATGTTCTCTGTATCTTATGTGTATACTGTATGTTCTCTGTATCTTATGTGTATACTGTATGTTCTCTGTATCTTATGTATATACTGTATGTTCTCTGTATCTTATGTGTATACTGTATGTTCTCTGTATCTTATGTGTATACTGTATGTTCTCTGTATCTTATGTGTATACTGTATGTTCTCTTTATCTTATGTGTATACTGTATGTTCTCTGTATCTTATGTGTATACTGTATGTTCTCTGTATCTTATGTGTATACTGTATGTTCTCTGTATCTTATGTATATACTGTATGTTCTCTGTATCTTATGTGTATACTGTATGTTCTCTGTATCTTATGTGTATACTGTATGTTCTCTGTATCTCATGTCTATACTGTATGTTCTCTGTATCTTATGTCTATACTGTATGTTCTATGTATCTTATGTGTATACTGTATGTTCTCTGTATCTTATGTGTATATACTGTATGTTCTCTGTATCTTATGTGTATACTGTATGTTCTCTGTATCTTATGTGTATAGTGTATGTTCCCTGTATCTTATGTGTATACTGTATGTTCTCTGTATCTTATGTCTATACTGTATGTTCTCTGTATCTTATGTATATACTGTATGTTCTCTGTATCTTATGTGTATACTGTATGTTCTCTGTATCTTATGTGTATACTGTATGTTCTCTGTATCTTATGTCTATACTGTATGTTCTATGTATCTTATGTGTATACTGTATGTTCTCTGTATCTTATGTGTATATACTGTATGTTCTCTGTATCTTATGTCTATACTGTATGTTCTCTGTATCTTATGTCTATACTGTATGTTCTATGTATCTTATGTGTATACTGTATGTTCTCTGTATCTTATGTATATACTGTATGTTCTCTCTATCTTATGTATATACTGTATGTTCTCTGTATCTTATGTATATACTGTATGTTCTCTGTATCTTATGTGTATACTGTATGTTCTCTGTATCTTATGTGTATACTGTATGTTCTCTGTATCTTATGTGTATACTGTATGTTCTCTGTATCTTATGTATATACTGTATGTTCTCTCTATCTTATGTATATACTGTATGTTCTCTGTATCTTATGTATATACTGTATGTTCTCTGTATCTTATGTGTATACTGTATGTTCTCTGTATCTTATGTGTATACTGTATGTTCTCTGTATCTTATGTGTATATACTGTATGTTCTCTGTATCTTATGTGTATACTGTATGTTCTCTGTATCTTATGTGTATACTGTATGTTCTCTGTATCTTATGTATATACTGTATGCTCTCTGTATCTTATGTGTATACTGTATGTTCTCTGTATCTTATGTATATACTGTATGTTCTCTGTATCTTATGTGTATACTGTATGTTCTCTGTATCTTATGTGTATACTGTATGTTCTCTGTATCTTATGTGTATACTGTATGTTCTCTGTATCTTAGGATAGATGGAGGCTTATCCCAGGCAGGTGCTCATTCATTTACTGGTGATTTTTCAACCACCTCTGCTGGGAGTTTGTTCCCGGCATCTACTACTCTTTCTGTAAAATAATATTTTCATAATTGCTCCTGATCTTCCCTCCGACCAGCTTCAGGTTGTGCCCCCTTGTTCTATCATTAAGTTTCTTTCCTCCTGAACATTATTAAATCCTGTCACATATATAAAGGTCTCAATCATGTCCCCCCTCTCCCTTCTTTCCTCCAGACTGTACAGATTAAGTTCTTTAAGTGTCTCCTGATAAGTTTTAAAGCGGACCTTCACTCTAAATAAGAGTCTATCTTATATGTTTCCCACACCCTGTACATACAGATTGCTCACATTAAAAATCATCCTACCTGCATCTATTGCATGTTATGAGTCTTTAAACATCCAAGATGGCGGCTTATGGAAGCCGCCATCTTATCAGGCAGCCTCCTGACTGTGTTGCTCTGCATTCTGGGACTGCTAACCTTTCCCTGACCCCAGCTCTGCTCTGTCTGAGCAAAGCACAGCTATAACCCGCCCCCCTGTACCTTATCCCACTCTCCTCTCCTCAGTAAGTGTGATGCTTCGGAGTCAAGATGGCGGCGCCCGTATCCTAAATTCCTGAACAGAGTTGCAGCCCAGGGGGGAAAGAATAATAAGTGACTAAAAACTTAAAATATATTAATTTTAGATGCTGGGGAACCGTTTTTTAAGAGTTTGGGCTTTTCATTAAATCATGGTGAAGGTCCGGTTTAAGTCCTTCCACCATTTTTGTTGCCGGCCTTTTGTCCCGTTCTATTTGAATGATGTCTTTTTGCAGGTAAGGTCTCCAGAACTGCACACAGTATTCTAGCTGTGGCCTCACCAGGGCTCTATACAGCGGCATCACAACCTCCCTCTTCCTACTGGTGATGGGGATTAGTACCCCTAAATCTCTCTCCTCCGAGGTCCTGGATAACACAGTGCTGCCCATACGGTGCTCAGAGCCGGGATTCCTTCTACCCAAGTGCAGGATTTTACATTTAGAGACATTAAACTCTAGTTTCCACAGTTTTGACCATTTATCCAGTAAAGCTAAATCATTTTCCATGTTGCAGACACCTCCAGGAATATCCACCCTATTACTAACCTTTGTATCATCAGCAAACAGGCAAATGTCTCCTACCAATCCTCTCCTATGTCCACTCCGTGAAGCGGATTAAAGCTTTAAATCTTTTGTTTTCCCTGCAACAATAAAAGAAGCTGATTCTTTCACCACTGCTGCTTGCCGTTAAGTATCTGTCTGCTGAGGTATTCCTTTTACTATCACCCTATGTTGATACTCTATTGATCCTTCCCTGGGCGAGCACACCTGTGTACTGTAATTCCATTAACCTGAGTCCAGTATAAATCAGGAATATTTGTTCCCAGCTAAGTCCGAGTGTCTCTCTAGTGTTCAGCTGCGTTTTGGCTCCTACCAGGCTTCCCCATCTTGCCACTTGAGAAGGCTATACCCCTGCCAGTCAGTTCATCAGAGACGAGCTCCTGTCTTACACAGACATCATCCTTGCTGGCCAAGCCACGCCCCCTGGACCAATCACCCTGTGCGGCCAGCCTGCAATCTTTTTTTTTTAAAAGTTTTTATTTTGCAATAAACAGACAAACATGACATAACAAGACAAGTCATTTGTAAGTCCTTAAGGCGCCGCAGGCACCAAACTTCATAACTGGCATATAGGTGACAACACTAACAATCATTCACACAACTTTCATACCGGACCTCTATTAAATCTTGCTGCGATCACAGTGCAATAACGGACCTGGAAGCTGATGCACCTTAGTTGTTGGTCAGGGCGTACACATTCAGAATTCCCCTGCATTACCCGTTGATCAGGTTCCAGTACCCGCTCCCATCTCTCCAAGTATCGGGTAGATGGCATTCATTGACCCTATATATTCCTCGCCAGGCCCCCTTCCCGGTGTCACTCAGCGTCGTATGCTGATTCTTGGCTCTGCAGCCATGGATCCCAGACCTTTTCGAACTTATCAGGCACTCCTCTTGCGGCATATGTCAATTTATACATGGTGAGTTTCTGGTTAACTAGTCTTTTCCAGAATTGCACAGATGGTCTAGCCGGGTGTCTCCAATTCATCAGGATGCACTTCCTGGCGTAGAAGAGCAGCAACCGGACCAGCGCCTTCAGAGCACTCAGTTCCGAGAGCGACTCCACCACCCCAAGAAGGCACATCGAGACCGACCTCTGCATTCGAAAAACCACCACCCTGCTAATCAGGTCCATTACCCCCTCCCAGAAGGCTATCAGGACCTCACATGACCAGATCATGTGTATCCATGAACCACTGCTCTTCCCACATCTAGGACATACATCCGTATCTGTTAAGCCCATTCTGTGCAGACGAACCGGGGTGATGTAAGCCTGATGGATCCATTTAGTTTGTATGAATCTGTCCCTAGCCTCTACCACCGATATATGCAGGTTCTCCATTATCTCCTCCCAGTCGTCCCGATCTAGACTTGGGTCCAAGTCCTGCCATTTAGCCTCAATCTTGCCCCTAGGGGATTCCAGCTCTCCCAACAAACATTTATACAACGCGGAAACAGGCTTTTTGAGGTTCCCATCTCTGAGTATATATTCCACCTTGGACTCTGAGATCCTTGGGCCCTCCCTATGGAATTGGGTGTGCAATGCGTGTCTGAGCTGTAGATATCGAAAAAAGTCTCGATTGGACAATTGAAACTCCGCTCTAAGTTGATCGAAGGGCATCAGCACCCCCCCTCTATATAGTTGCCCAATCTGCTGAACGCGTTTCCTCGCCCAGAACTGCGGGTCCTGCATGGCACCCATTTCTGGTAACCTGGGATTATTCCATAGGGGGGTATATGGGGACCACGTCGGGGTCTCCCCGGCCCTCATCCCCAGCTTAACTGCCCTCTCCCAGATGTTGCTCGCCGCCCTCATACACGTGGTCGCCTCTCTGATCCCTCTCGTACCCCTGTATACCAGGGAGGCCAGCCTTTCCGGGGAGCCCAGCAGCGCCACCTCTAAGCACACCACAGGGTTGTCCTTCGGCTGGCATAGCCACCAGTGGACAAACAAGAGCTGCGTTGCATAGAAGTATATTTGCATGTGTGGCACCGCCAGTCCCCCGGCATCTGTTTGCATCTTCATTATTTGTCGATTTAGCCTTGGGGGGGAGTGACCCCATATAAAGCCAAAGATGATCGACTCCAGTGCTTTAAAGTGGGAGATAGGAAGCATCACCGGGGAGGCCTGGTATATGTACAGGAATTTAGGGAGGAAGATCATTTTAAATATATTGATTCTGCCCATGACCGATAGCGGAAGGTTAGCCCACTGGGCGACTCTTTGCTTTAATTTCGCCACTACCGGAGAGATATTAAGGGAGACAAACTCGTCGGCCCGTCCACTGATCACAATCCCCAGGTACTTAAATTGTCGGACTCTCTTTAATTGAGACCTTGGGGAGACATCCCGAGGGTCAGTCCCATCCACCTGCATCAGGCTGGATTTGTCCCAGTTAACCTTCAGGCCGGAAAATCTCCCAAACACCCCGATGGTATCCAGGGCGGCTTCCAGGGACTCGTAGCTATCCGCCAGGTATAGTAGGGTATCATCCGCGTAAAGTGAAATCTTCTCCTCTATCTCCCCCAGCCTCCAACCCACAATGGCAGGCGAGCTTCTGATCATGATTGCTAACGGCTCAATGGCCAACGCAAAGAGCAACGGCGAGAGTGGGCAGCCCTGCCTAGTTCCCCTCTGCAATACAAAAGGGTCAGAATAGCAGCCATTAACCCGTACTCTGGCCGTTGGGCGATCGTATAGCAGCCTGATATAAGATATAAAACCTGCAGGGAGTCCAAATCTGGCAAGCACTGCCCAGAGGTAGACCCACTCTATCGAGTCAAAGGCCTTCTCATTGTCCAATGAGGCTATCGCCCGGCTGCCACAGTTGTCATGAACTATCTGCAGGTTGGATACCAGTCTACGCAGGTTTATCCCCGTTGTGCGTCCCGGCATAAAGCCTGATTGGTCAGGCCCGATCAATTGTAAGATGACCCCGTTTAGTCTTGTAGCCAGGATTTTAGCCAATATTTTGGCATCTTGATTCAAGAGGGAAATGGGCCTATATGATGCGCAAATATCGGCGGGTTTCCCTTCCTTATGGATAAGAACCACATGCGCTTCATGGAAGGAAGCCGGGAGACCTCCATTATCTGTTGCCTGTTTCAGAACCTCCCAGAGTCTAGGGGCGATCCTGTCCATCCCCTGCTTATACCACTCGGCCGGCAGTCCATCGGGCCCTGGTGCCTTTCTGCTGGGAAGCGCCCTCATTGCATTCCTGACTTCATCAATAGTGATGGGAGAGTCAAGAGCATCCCGATCAGCCGGAGCCAGTGCAGGGAATTCAATTTGATCAAGATAGCTCTCCAGCTCCTCCATCCCGTAATTTACCCTGGAGGAGTACAAGGCCGAGTAGTATCTGAGGAACTGCTGTGCAATTTTCTCACCCTCTGTTACCGTCTCCCCTGCTCCCACTATCCCAGCGATACTGTTGGATTTGTTCTCAGCCCTCGCCAGGTAGGCCAGAGTCTTGCCATTTTTGTCCCCTTTATCAAATATCGTCGCCTGTTTATGTAGTAATAGTTTCCTGGTTGAGTCGGATAATAACAAGTTATACTCCCGAGTAAGAGACAATAAATTCGAATGGGCCCTATCGTCCGCTGAAGTGATAAATTCCTCTTCCGCTTTCGCAAGCTTACTTTCGAGGTCTGCCCTTTCCCTTCCCCTCTTCCCCCTGACCGCCGCTATAGCACTAATTGCGCATCCCCTCGTAACCGCCTTGAAGGCATCCCATCTCACCTCCGCCGTCGTTTCATCCGCATTACATTCCCAGAAGACCTCTGCAGCCGATGCCAGACTATCCCTTACTTCAGGAGTCTCTATCCACAGGGGGTTTAGGGTCCATCCCACACGGCCCGCCCGCGACCGCAGCAGCCCAATTTCCATCAGCATAGGCGAATGGTCTGAGATGCCCCTCGGGAGATAGTCACAGGACGCCACCCTCGCCAGTAGATCAGGTGATGAAAACGCAAGGTCTATCCTGGACAGGGACCTATGTGTGGCCGAATGACATGAGTAAGCCTTATCAGTCGGGTGTTTCCACCTCCATAACTCCTGCAGGCCCATTGCTGTCTGTCTCCTGTCCAGTCTATCTAATGCAGGGTCCAGCACCATGTTAAAATCTCCCACCCATAGTATCGGGGTCGGGGGATAGTTCACTATCTTCTCCATGATTCGATGCAACACATGTATATTGAAAGGCGGGGGAACATAGATGCCCACTATAATTATATCTGTATCCAGAAGCTTGGCGTGGAGGATTACATAGCAACCCTCCCGGTCCGTCTGCACAGAATACAGCACGAATGGGGTTCCCTTGGAGATCAGTACTGATACCCCTCTAGAGTATGACGAGAAGAGAGCATGAAAGGAGTCTTGGACCCAGGGTCTCCTAAGAGCGAGTCCTCTCCGTCCCATCAGATGGGTCTCTTGGAGGATCGCCACATTGGGTCTATATTTCTTAACAAATTGGAGGACTGTAGACCGCTTGATTTTATCATTTAGCCCCCTGACATTCCAGGAGAGAATCTTACAATCACCCATTCTCAAAGATCAGAGTGCTAATCCCGTGATCAATTATCAAACTGCAGCAGATGTTCCACTCCTCCTTCCGCAGTCGCCCTACTTTTAGGGTCCGTTTACCATTCATCCCATACATACCAACATAACAACATACCTTACGCAGACTATTAAATTCTATACTATACATACAAATACCATTCCCAACCACCCCCACCCCGCTCCACCATATCTCAACTTTGGCGAGCTTCATTCCCCCCCAACAATACAAAACAACAACGGTGTAACTAGTTGCACCGGGGTGCAGAAACCCACTGCCTGTGGGCCCAAAATATAACATTACCCAAACCATGTACAGGTTGGTGACATAGTCACCAAGGGTTCCCAGGGGGCAATTGAGGGTAATCAGGAGCAACCGGCAGGAACGGCTAGGAAGGGGGGGAAAGTATGGGCGGGGGGGAGGGGGGGCAGTCCGGACAGGGAGGTTAACAGGAACAATAGGAGGGTGGGGGGGGGGTTTCAATGGGGGGGGGCATCACTCCGTGGGAATCCAGAGCCGCGGCTCTCCTGTAGCAGTCATAACAGGATACAATGCGACTAGAGCAGCCAGAACATTTCTCAACAATTTACAACAGTTTGCGGCAGTTTCAGCAGCCATCAACAAATGAGCTAAACAAGGCGATCTTTGTTACCAGGTGGCTTTGAGACGCCAGACCCCCCAGCATCAAAAGGATCGCAGCAGAGGGGAGGGTCCCCTGGCAAGGGCACCACCCTCAATTCCATTATTGCTAAGTTTAGAGGGGTGCTGTCTCCACCCTGGGCCCAGGGTGTTAGGCTCCAGGAAGAGAGTCCAACCATGCATTAGCGTCCTCAGCCGATGTAAAAAATCTGGTCGTTTCTCCATCTTGCACGCGCAGGCGTGCTGGGAACATCATGGCGTATTTAATTCCTCTCCGTCTGAGCCTCTCTCTCACGCCATTAAATGAGCGCCTCAGTTTTTGGACCTCTGACGTGAAATCCGGGAAAAAGGACAACCGGGCGTTATTGAAGGTTACCACCCCCTTCATTCTAGCCGCAGCCAGAATAGCGTCTCTATCCCTATAATGGAGGACTTTGAATATAAAAGGCCTTGGCGGTGTCCCCGGCGGGAGGGGTTTCATGGGGATCCTATGCGCTCTCTCCACCGTAAAAAACTTGGTCAGGTTCACCGGTGCCAGAGTCTCTTTTATGAGATTTTCCACGAATTGCTCTGGAGAGGCTCCCTCCGCTTTTTCGGGCAGCCCTAGAATCCGGACGTTGTTCCTCCGGTTTCTATTTTCAGCGTCCTCGGCTCTCCCCATAAGAGTGGACACCTGTCTCCGCAGGGTGGCGATTTCCCCTGTATGGGTGGATAGTCGATCCTCTACTTCTCCGATCCTCCTTTCCGCCTCCCCAGCGCGGTCACGAATTTTATCCAGGTCATGACGGAAGTAGTTAAATTGTTCCTGGAGGGTGTCAAATTTAGCTGTGAGGGCACTCTGGCATGATGCAATAGCTGCCATTATGGCTGCAGTATCAGGGTTGGAGGCTCCCAGCTCAGCTCCACACGGGGTCTCCATGGTTTGCGTGCTACAGGCGACCACGGCGGTTTTACGTTTCTTGTTGCCTCTCATATGTAGGGGGGCCCCCGGGCAAGGACAGCCCCGTCGGGGTAGGATCTGAAGGCAGGGGTCCACCAGCCCCTCCGAGCACTCAGGGGTCACTTGTGGGGAGGACACGTCAAACAGCAAAGCGTCCAGATAAAAAGCCAACCCCGCAGACAGGAATGAGGGTTCTGGCCCCCGGGCAGCGCCTAGTTATGTTTCTTTGGCCCCTTCGAAGCATTTGGTGCCAGGCTCACATGTATAGCTGCTTTTGGATCTCAGGGCATGTATGAGGGGGCTTATCTGCACTTTCCACGGTTGTGGATGGTTATTAATCCGGACAAACAGGGGCCAGCAGGATGGGGGGGGGAGGGTAGGAAGAGAGGGAGATCTAGCAACAGGCAGCAGGTATGGATGTGCAGGGATTTATATAGCTGCTCCCCTCATCCCCTAGCGTCTGCCCAGTTCGCAGGTCGGCCCTGGAATTCCTGATAGTTCTGGCCAGATCCTCTCTCCCTCCCACGCTTCAAGATGGCGGCTGTCAGTATTTCGCGCCTTTTCTTAAGCGCTCTGTGGCCCTGTAACGTCGGCCGAGGTGCCTCTGGTCGTCGCTCCTCCACCCGGGTCTAGGGCCCGCCGCCGCCCGCCCCTCACCGCAGCAATTACCTCTCTCCGGGTGCCCCGCTCTCAGCTCCGTCACCGCCGCCCGCCGTCAGGACGAGGCTGCAGCCGCCGTCCACAGATCCGGAGTGCCGGCCTCCCCTCCGTTCACGCGCCGGCCACCTCCTGTCTGTCACCCACGCTGGTCGCGGCCCAACGCCCCGCTCCACACCGCAGTGTGCTCGGGTGCCTGCCTCCTCACCACCGCCGCAGCCCGGATCAGGATAGGGCCGCCCGATCTCCGCTGCTCGCGCTCTGCCGCCTCGGCGCCTCACGTGCGCCCCGCCGCCACTCCCGATGGCTGCTTCCGCCGCCGCTGCTCTGCACCAGGCTCGATCCCTGGGTCAGGGAGAGCTTTGAGAGGGATTCCGGCCGCTCAGTCTTCGCTGATGAGGGTAAGAAGATAGATATTCAGGATTTTAGCAAGGAGCCCCAGTTAGGCACGTCCGCTCAGGTCGCCATCTTGGCCACGCCCCGGCCAGCCTGCAATCTAAAAGATTCCAGGACTGCTAGCCTGCCCCCTGGATGCCCCGCTGTGTGAAACCCCCCCCGAGGGCACCAGTAATCTTACCAAATCCCGGTGGCTCCCACAAAGCGGTCTTTGCCGGCGAGCACATCCCCAGCTTCCTTGTAGCTGTGCGTGCTCCCCACAGCCAATCAATGAAGTAGGCTGGGGGCACAGGAGCGTGCACTCCACAGGGGAGCCATGGATGCAGCCACCAGCGCGCCTATTTCGGATGTGAAGTTCAAATCGGCGGCCATTTTGGAGCTTCCTCTCCCAACTGACAATGCACAGTAACAGGAAGCACAGCACCACTTCCTGTTTGCGGGTGGCCTGCAAGCCCATGAGCAGCTATCTTGCTTTTAAAATTCACCCCAACAGGCGTTAGAAAAAGGTAAATTGTTTTTTTACGTGCAGCAATCTAAATCGCCCCAGGAGGGGCGTGGCATATGAGCACTGTTTGTTGTGTTGGTCCAATTTAATTCATTTTTGACTGTTGGTCCGCTTTAAGTGTGTGGTGACTGATTGGATGGTGATTCCCCAGCCTGAGGTACCTGTGGGTGTTTCTAGTGTGGTCAGATCGCTCGATCAAACAAAGTGGTCAAGTTTTTTTATAATTCCCAAAAAGTCATATTTACAACTGTAAAAAAAGAAAATCTCACAAAAGTGAACCCAGGTCACATTTTATTTAAAAATCAGTTCTTTTCATGGGACAATACTGAAGATCAGACACTTTGATACAGTGTAAAGCAGTCAGTGTGAAGCTTATATAACAGTGTACATTTGGGATGGGGCAAAGGAAGTATAATAACCATAGGCATATTTATTGTGCTTTCTATGATTATAGATATCCCAAATTATGCACCTGAATTCCTAAGTAACAAAAATAGGGCGTGCGCCTGAAATTCTGCCATGTCTATAGTTAACAGACCATGACAATAGACACCTATATTCACACCTAGCTGCCAATCCACTTAAACCATGTTCCCATTCACTTCTCGTGGCTGTCTTCTCTAGAAGCCATGAGATTTTCAAACCGCATCATCTCATTTACTTTCAGGACCCACATTGCGTGTGTGGGTGGTTCTTCCTTTTTCCATAGTTGAGGGATACAGGCCTTAGCTGCGTTTAGAAGACGACATAATATGGAGCCTCTGTATTTTTCGGCAGTATCTTCACCATGTGAAGTAAGCAAAGGGCTGGGTCTTCCGGCACTGCCTCATCCACCAGGCTACTGGCTACTAACTCTTTCTCTTATACCCTCCACCATTACCCCACTAAAGCCCCCTTATTTCCTCGGAAACCCCTCACTACCACCTGTGCATGCTAGATCATGTAGTGATATTTTAGTATAATCAAATGTTATGGTTTTCAACAGTCAGTAAGTTGTTGTACCATGTTAGCCATCAATGTAAGCAGGGAATCCAAGGTTAAGGTAATACCATTTATTGGCTAACTCAATAAGATTGAAAATGCAAGCTTTCAAAGCTGATCAAGCTTCTTCTTCAGGCATAAAGAGTGACAACTGTTTTTTTCACTGACACACATGAAAAATAGCTAAGTCGTAAAATCGTATACTGTGAGATAAGAATCAGGGGGATTATAAAAATTAATGGTGGGCTGATAAGAATGAGAGGGGGAGAGAAAGTGTAAGGAATTTTTATTACTCTCACACCAGGCCAGATGGTCTGTTTAATATCAGAGCTTGTGGTGAGTCTCATCTATTCAATCCATGTCATAATGACACTGTGACAGACGCTCTGTCTTTTGGATGTCATCACTATTCAGTTGCCCACCGGGTCATTCACTGGCCTTTTCTTAATTAGGTCATTGTATTTTGATACTGTTACAGGCAATGTCATTGTATTTTGACTGCCATTGTGTATTGTTGATTATGTCACAGTCAATGGCATTGTCCTGATTGATTGTATTACGGCCTGCTATTGTTCTACTGATTTCGTCACCGGCAGAGTTGAGGGATTGTTTGCCCTGCTGATATTGGTCGGTGTGTGTGTCATTGCATGGAGACTTGTGTATATAAGGCCTAGAGTGGCACTAATAAAGACACTTCCCCTTCACCCTCAATACTGAAGTTCTGTCTCTTATTGGGGGAAACGCTATATTACAATTCACTAGCCCTTGTAAGGGCTGTTCCTGGCTCCTCACGGACGACTCTGGAATTCCAGCAGCACCTCTTACGATTGGGAAAAGGACGTCTCGGGCGGTGAAGCCCTCCGGCGATAAGGGTTATCGCTACAATTGGTGGCAAGCGGTCGGATGGTCCTTTGTACCCAGAGAGAGTGCTACCCTGATGGAGAGTCAGTATGACAAGTTGAAAAGGCTGACCCTGAAGGATCTACTCGAGAGCCGGGGAAGGTCAGCTAGCAACCGCCCACGTCGGGAACTGATAGCCGAGCTGATCGAAATGGATCGTGCAGCAGTGAGGACCGAAACCAATATAGAGGCCGATGAAGACGCTGCTCTCGTTCAAGCGGTTCGGAACAGATTGTCGGTCTATGGCCCGAATCCATCACAGGAACTGATCGACTGAGTCTTCGCCGCAGCGGAGGCAGAGGCCAGTAAGCGAAGGGAAGATCGGCGACTTTCAACCCAGCAACCTCTCAGCCTCAGTTACACTGGGGGAGAAAGATTCCATTTGCAGCATTTAAGTCCTTCCAGGAAAGTGACGACGAGATTGACGGATTCTTGGCCGTTTTTGAACGCCAGTGCGCTTTACACCGGGTACCCACGGAGGAATGGGTCACCATATTATCAGGGAAACTATCTGGGAAAGCTTCCGATGCTTTCCGGGCCATCCCTGATGCGGACTTACCACACTACCATCTGGTAAAGGAGGCTTTGTTATCCCGGTACGCTGTCACCCCGGAAGCCTACAGGCGACGATTTCGGGAATCCCAAAAGAAGGGAGGGGATTCTTACACGGAGTGGGCATGTCGCCTCCATCGTACAGCATCACACTGGGTCACTGGATGCAAAGCCACGACCGCTGAGGATGTACTACAGTTGTTTTTACTAGAACATTTTCTCAATGCCCTGCAACCAGAGCTAAGAGAGTGGGTACGTGACCGGAGGCCTCTAACGCTACCTGAGGCTGCTCGTCTAGCCGACGAGTACACTGATGCTCGCCAGACAGAACAGTCCGCTCCAAAACCACCACCTCCCATCAAATTTCAAGCACCTGTGGCTTCAGCGCCAACTCGTGACTCTGGGCCACATAGGCCAGCGCAGCAACCGAACCTCTCCACAGTTCAGTGCCATCGTTGCAAACAATGGGGACATTATCGCAGTGATTGCGCCCTAGAGCCTCCCCGAAACACATGGGGGCAAAAGCAACCTTCCACCTCCCGTACTCCTGTGGCACACTGTTTGGAAGCTGAGAGCAGTTCGGAAGAGTATCTGGGGGTACTGTATGAAGCTGATCCCGTACAAGCGGCCATCCAAGACAACCGACAGCACCATTGCCAGGAGGTACGAGTCAATGGGCGCACCGCGCAAGGATTACGCGACACCGGAGCCACACTTACCTTGCTCCAACCTCATTTGGTCAAGAACAAAGACCGCACTGGACACACCGTTGCAGTAAGGGTGGCGGGAGGAGCTGTGTTTCGACTCCCCACCGCCCGAGTACATCTTGACTGGGGCGCTGGATCCGGCAGGGTACATGTGGGACTTATGGACAACTTACCTGCAGAAGTACTATTGGGAAATGATCTAGGACCAATGACTTCTGCCTACGCTACCTCTGGGCCAGCCAGCGTCAATCCTGTTACAACCCAGGCTCCAGCCCGAGCTGCCGACTCCAGCCCACTGGTCGTGGAGACCCAGGGGTTTCGCCTGCATCACGTCATGTCTGTTACACAAAGTCAAGAAGAGGATCAGCCATCAGGTTACGTCCTTCCAGAAGGGAAACTTATGCCAAACACTATTTTTGTTGGGGGCATTGGCCGTCGGATTAATCAACCTGGAATTAAGGATGTTTTTTCAAAGTATGGCGCTGTAAAGAATGTCAAAATTATTAGGGATGCCTCTGGCGTTTCTAAGGGTTATGGTTTTGTCTACTTTTACGATGATGTAGATGTGCAGAAAATTGTGGATTCTCCGATCAGCTTCCATGGAAAGAGATTGAAACTTGGGCCAGCTATAAGAAAGCAGAGCACCTGTGCACACATCCAACCAAGGACTTTGGTGCTGAACTCACCAACGCCACAATATCCCAGTGTTTGGACCCCACCCATGACCGATTCCTATGTACAGCCCACGTCAATGTTTAGTCCGGTTACTCACTATGTGCAGACTTGTCCTTACACAGAACTCTGCCCATAACAAGAGTCCGGACAGCCCCACGTTAACCCGAACAGGGTCAATCCGGGTCTGCCGGGTGCTCCACAAAAAGGGGGCATTGTGACAGACGCTCTGTCTTTTGGATGTCATCACTATTCAGTTGCCCACCGGGTCATTCACTGGCCTTTTCTTAATTAGGTCATTGTATTTTGATACTGTTACAGGCAATGTCATTGTATTTTGACTGCCATTGTGTATTGTTGATTACGTCACAGTCAATGGCATTGTCCTGATTGATTGCATTACGGCCTGCTATTGTTCTACTGATTGCGTCACCGGCAGAGTTGAGGGATTGTTTGCCCTGTTGCTATTGGTCGGTGTGTGTGTCATTGCATGGAGACTTGTGTATATAAGGCCTAGAGTGGCACTAATAAAGACACTTCCCCTTCACCCTCAATACTGAAGTTCTGTCTCTTATTGGGGGAAACGCTATATTACAATTCACTAGCCCTTGTAAGGGCTGTTCCTGTTTCCTCACGGACGACTCTGGAATTCCAGCAGCACCTCTTACGATTGGGAAAAGGACGTCTCGGACGGTGAAGCCCTCCGGCGATAAGGGTTATCGCTACAGACACATACAATTATTGTCCCTGTTTAGCTCACAGTCCATCGATTTAAAAATTTGGATGCATTTACACTCCCATTCCAATCTCTCCTTTTGTGAGCGGAACCCCCCCTTGAGCACTGTACACACATGACCAGGTCACTACATTAGAGGATTTGCATGTGAAATTACCCTGTATTTTGTGAAACATGATTACAAAATACAGGGTTATTTCACATGCAAATCCCCTAATGTAGTATACCTGATCATGTGTGTGCAGTGCCCCTCAGCATTTTACTGCATCGGGCAGACAGGACAAGCGCTAAGAAAGCGATTAAATCGCTATGTTGTAGGTATCCAATCGCTAATTTATTCCCGGAGACTTGGTCGTAGATGCTGAAAATTTGGTCCCATAGAGCTTTAACAGTTGGGCAACTCCACCAGATGTCGGTCATGTTGCTTACTTCCATCTGTCAATCTGATGAATGTCTGCCAGGCACCGGTACCAGCGAGCTAGTATTTTATAGTTCCGTTCTTGAGCGGTATTTGCTAGGGATGTGCCATGGGTGCAGGCATACATTTTGGCGAAGTCGCCCCCTGAGAATCTAAGTCCTACCTCCTTTTCCCATCTACCAATAAATTTAGGGGGATTTGAGTGGTTTGCTCTATTAAGGAGTGTGTAGTGGGAAGATATCACATGGGTGGGAGGTCAAAAGACATACACACTAAAGCAAAATGAGGTAGCTGAAAGAAAGAACAGAGCTCTGACTGAAGTGATCAGATATATGCTGACAGACTCTGGACTACCACAAAAATACTTGAGTGAGGCAGCAATGACAAAACAGACTCTTCTAGAACAGTGGAGATATAAAACACTTAAGAGACTTTGGATGCAAAGCGTTCATCTACATTCCAGAGGAGAAATGCACCAAACTCCAAAACAGAGCATTCAAAGGAATCTTTGTTGGATACAGTGACAGTGTTTAGGATTACATAATCCTAAATCACAGAACAGACAAGGTCACCATTAGCAACAGCATAACTTTCGTTATCTGAGAGACAATGTGATGGCAACAGAGGAAGTGATAACAGAAGAGAAAACTGACACTTAGCCAACGTATGAAACTTCGGAACAAACAGTTGGAAGTAAGCAACAGAAGACGGAAAGAAAGAATAAGAGAAAGAAAGGGAAGAACAAAAAATAATATTGTGACAGACTCTATGCCTTTGGATTTTAAAGGCACTGTTTTTGCATAGACCCATTACTTTTATTTTCTTGAGCATGTCCCAGACAGACGCCATGGTGTTATTGATGGTATTACAGACTGCTATTGTTATACTGATTGTGCTACAGACTGCTATTGTTATACTGATTGTGCTACAGACTGCTATTGTTATACTGATTGTGCTACAGACTGCTATTGTTATACTGATTGTGTTACCGGCAGAGTTGAGGGATTGTGTGCCCTGCTCCCATTGGTCCGTGTGTTTGTCATGCAGTTCTCCATCAGGTCCACGGGGGAGGTCCCCTTGCATGGAGCCTTGCATATAAGGCACAGTGTGGCACTAATAAAGTTAAGTTGATCTTCACCCTCAATACTGAGTTCTGTCTCTTATTGGGGGAAACGCTATATTACAATTCACTAGCCCTTGTAAGGGCTGTTCCTGGTTCCTCACGGACGACTCTGGGATTCCTGCAGCACCTCTCACCATTGGGAAAAGGACGTCTCTGGCGGGGAAGCCCTCCGGCGATAAAGGTTATCGCTACAATTGGTGGCAAGCGGCGGGACGGTCCTTTCTACCCAGAGAGAGTGCTACCCTGATGGAGAGTCAGTATGACAAGTTGAAAGGGCGGACCCTGAAGGATCTACTCGAGAGCCGGGGAAGGTCAGCTAGCAACCGCCCACGTCAGGAACTGATAGCCAAGCTGATCGAAATGGATCGTGCAGCAGTGAGGACCGAAACCAATATAGAGGCCGATGAAGATGCTGCTCTCGTTCAAGCGGTTCGGAACAGATTGTCGGTCTATGGCCCGAATCCATCACAGGAATTGATCGACCGAGTCTTCGCCGCAGCGAAGGCAGAGGCCAGTAAGCGAAGGGAAGATTGGCGACTTTAAACCCAGCAGCCTCTCAGCCTCAGTTACACTGGGGGGAGAAAGATTCCATTTGCAGCATTTAAATCCTTCCAGGAAAGGGGCAACGAGATTGACGGATTTTTGGCCGATTTTGAACGGCAGTGCGCTTTACACCGGGTACCCACGGAGGAATGGGTCACCATATTATCAGGGAAACTATCTGGGAAAGCTTCCGATGCTTTCCGGGCCATCCCTGATGTGGACTTACCACACTACCATCTGGTAAAGGAGGCTTTGTTAGCCCGGTACGCTGTCACCCCGGAAGCCTACAGGCGACGATTTCGGGAATCCCAAAAGAAGGGAGGGGATTCTTACACGGAGTGGGCATGTCGCCTCCATCGTACAGCATCACACTGGGTCACTGGATGCCAAGCCACGACCGCTGAGGATGTACTACAGTTGTTTTTACTAGAACATTTTCTCAATGCCCTGCAACCAGAGCTAAGAGAGTGGGTACGCGACCGGAGGCCTCTAACGCTACCTGAGGCTGCTCGTCTAGCCGACGAGTACACCAATGCTGGCCGGACAGAACAGTCCGCTCCAAAACCACCACCTCCCATCAAATTTCAAGCACCTGTGGCTTCAGCGCCAACTCGTGACTCTGGGCCACATAGGCCAGCGCAGCAACCGAACCTCTCCACAGTTCAGTGCCATCGTTGCAAACAATGGGGACATTATCGCAGTGATTGCGCCCTAGAGCCTCCCCGAAACACATGGGGGCAAAAGCAACCTTCCACCTCCCGTACTCCTGTGGCACACTGTTTGGAAGCTGAGAGCAGTTCGGAAGAGTATCTGGGGGTACTGTATGAAGCTGATCCCGTACAAGCGGCCATCCAAGACAACCGACAGCACCATCGCCAGGAGGTACGAGTCAATGGGCGCACCGCGCAAGGATTACGCGACACCGGAGCCACACTTACCTTGCTTCAACCTCATTTGGTCAAGAACAAAGACCGCACCGGACACACCGTTGCAGTACGGGTGGCGGGAGGAGCTGTGTTTCGACTCCCCACCGCCCGAGTACATCTTGACTGGGGCGCTGGATCCGGCAGGGTACATGTGGGACTTATGGACAACTTACCCGCAGAAGTACTATTGGGAAATGATCTAGGACCAATGACTTCTGCCTACGCTACCTCTGGGCCAGCCAGCATCAACCCTGTTACAACCCAGGCTCCAGCCCGAGCTGCCGACTCCAGCCCACTGGTCGGGGAGACCCAGGGGTTTCGTCTGCACCACGTCATGTCTGTTACAAGAAGCCAAGAAGAGGATCAGCCATCAGGTTACGTCCTTCCAGAAGGGAAACTTATGCCAAACACTATTTTTGTTGGGGGCATTGGCCGTCGGATTGATCAGCCTGAAATTAAGGATGTTTTTTCAAAGTATGGCGCTGTAAAGAATGTCAAAATTATTAGGGATGCCTCTGGCGTTTCTAAGGGTTATGGTTTTGTCTACTTTTACGATGATGTAGATGTGCAGAAAATTGTGGATTCTCCGATCAGCTTCCATGGAAAGAGATTGAAATTTGGACCAGCTATAAGAAAGCAGAGCACCTGTGCACACATCCAACCAAGGACTTTGGTGCTGAACTCACCAACGCCACAATATCCCAGTGTTTGGACCCCACCCATGACCGATTCCTATGTACAGCCCACGTCAATGTTTAGTCCGGTTACTCACTATGTGCAGACTTGTCCTTACACAGAACTCTGCCCATAACAAGAGTCCGGACAGCCCCACGTTAACCCGAACAGGGTCAATCCGGGTCTGCCGGGTGTTCCACAAAAAGGGGGCATTGTGACAGACTCTGCCTTTGGATTTTAAAGGCACTGTTTTTGCATAGACCCATTACTTTCATTTTCTTGAGCATGTCCCAGACAGACATGCCATGGTGTTGTTGATTGTATTACAGACTGCTATTGTTATACTGATTGTGCTACAGACTGCTATTGTTCTACTGATTGTGTTACCGGCAGAGTTGAGGGATTGTGTGCCCTGCTCCCATTGGTCCGTGTGTTTGTCTTGCAGTTCTCCATCAGGTCCACGGGGGAGGTCCCCTTGCATGGAGCCTTGCATATAAGGCAGTGTGGCACTAATAAAGTTGATCTTCACCGTCAATACTGAGCTCTGTCTCTTATTGGGGGAAACGCTATATTACAATTCACTAGCCCTTGTAAGGGCTGTTCCTGCTTCCCTCACGGATGACTCTGGGATTCCTGCAGCACCTCTCACCATTGGGAAAAGGACGTCTCTGGCGGGGAAGCCCTCAGGCGATAAAGGTTATCGCTACAAATATGAATGGCAAAAGAAACAGATAAAAGGAGCAGAGGAGCTTTCCTAGAACAGAAAGTATTTGCACAGTACCCAGTCCAAGGACAGATAGCATTACCCATCTATCCTTGCAGTAGGTGGAGCTATGCAAATCATCTCTTTACATCTCTGTGCCATCCAAGGCCCTTAGAAACACTAAGGGTGCAATGCCAAGGATTAGCTTTAAATTTTACACATCCAACCACATCCAACTAGTGGACACATGTTTCGAGTTTTAGGCTCTCATCAGCACTAGGGCAGATGTTTCTGGCTGTATGGGGGGTGAGACTTGGTGAGTAACAAAACAGAGCAAGCAAGTATGTGGAGCGACCCATGTTAGGCTTAATATAGGGGGCTAAAGAGATCAAAAAACCCTCTACTTAGGTAAAGGAAAAGAGGAGCTTTCCTAGAACGGAAAGTATTTGCACAGTACCCAGTCCAAGGACAGATAGCATTACCCATCTATCCTTGCAGTAGGTGGAGCTATGCAAATCATCTCTTTATGTCTCTGTGCCATCCAAGGCCCTTAGAAACGCTAAGGGTGCAATGCCAAGGATTAGCTTTAAATTTTACACAGCCAGACACAGAGTCGCAAGACAGTATGTGGAGAGACCCATGGTCCTCTTTTCCTTGACCTAAGTAGAGGGCTTTTTGGTCTCTTTAGCCCCCCTATATTAAGCCTAACAGTCTCTCCACATACTGGCCTGCAATTCAGAATGAACAGATGAAAGAGACAAAGAAAAGTAATAGAATAAAAAAAAAAGGACTGTCAGAAATAATAGAAGGAAAGAAGAAAGAAACAAAAAGGAATGTAAAAAAGAAAGAAGGAAAGAAACAAATAGAATAACGGAAAGAAAAAGGTTCCCCCAGTGGGTTTAGACATTAATGGCTGCGTGTTGAGTTACTCTGAAGGCATCCCAAATGTACACTGCAATATAAGCTGCACACCGACTACTTTCCATTTTTACCCAAGTCTGATCTTCACTGTTGTCCCATGAACACATACGTGATGGGCGCGTGCACTTTGGCGACGGAAGCATCCGCTCGTTGCAGGGGGAACGGCAATTTATTTACGGTGTACGATCATGTGTCTCTTCAGGTGGAAGCTCCTGATGAAGCACTTGCCGCACTCGGAGCATGCGTGGGGCTTCAGGCCGGTGTGGATTTTTTGGTGGCCGTAAAGGCTGGAGTAGCTGGAAAAACACTTGCCGCACTCGAGGCACAGATAAGGCTTCTGCCCCGGGCACGCCCCCCGGCCCTCGTCGCGTCCAAAACGTTTCCCGCCTTCGCCGAGAGCCGCGGGGCTGACCTCCATGTGTCTCTTGTGATGGATGGAGAGGCTGGGCTTGTTGGGAAAGGTCCTCCGGCACACGCAGCAGCGGTACGGCTTCCTCCCCGTGTGCACAGCCCTGTGCTCCTCCAGCTGGGATTGGCTGTCGAAGCGGTGGCGACATATGGGGCAGCAGCGCGGGTGAGGGACTGGGTCGCGGCGACTGTGGAGACGTCCTCCATGCTTCACGCTGACCGATGCCCTCTTGCTGCTGCTGCCTGGAGCTGCTCCGTATTGTCCATAGACCGAAATATCAGGATGCAGGGAATGTTCTCCCTGATGGGAGAGCGGCTCCGCCATAGAAAGTGACTGTTCTCGCTGGTGACGCATCACTGGCGAGACCTCGGCGTGTGAAATCTCGCAGCGGAGGAAGGAGCCATAGCGCGGGAGAGGATTGTCCGCATTGTGTAGGGCGGTGTCATAGTGATGGGGGTGTTGTTCATCATGGAGGGAAGCATCTGAGGGTTGGAGACGCTTTTCCTCATTGTCTAAATGGTTTTCCTCAATAGAAAGTGAGGAGTTGTAACGTAGGGGATGCGTTAACTCATTATGGAGATGTTCCTCTTTATTCCGAGAAGTAGGGTCATGATGCATTTTGGGTAACCGGGCTTCTGCAGGGCCATGACCAGAGGGTGTATGTAGACACTGGGGAAGTGTGATGAGTGGGCCAGAGTTATCAAAGGGGAGGAGTTCCTCCTTAATCTGAGGCGTGGGATATTCTTTGCGGGGGAGGTGTTCCTCCTTAATCTGAAGCGCGGGATATTCTTCGCGGCGGAGGGGTTCCTCCTTAATCTGAGGCGTGGAATATTCATGTGCGGAGGAGTCGGAGAGCGGCAGAGGGTTTTCCTCTCCAAGCGCATGGTGTTCCTCCGTAACTAGGCCGGGATTTTCTTCAGTTGCTTCGGCTGTAGGAAGATCTAGTAAGAAAAAAAAAAAAAAGGTAGTGTGTCAGGCATATTCATAATGGAAATGTATAAATCTATGTATAATTTTATTCTGTTTAATAGGATCCCTGAGTCATGGCTCTGAAAATACAATTCTGTGATTACTCACCTGTAGAATTGGTATTATGAGTATACAGTACGTCCTGCTCCAAATATAATACTTACAAGTGGGATATACTCCGCCAGATGGCGCTGGACTGCAGAGACATCGAAAATAGGCTCCTCCCGGCCCCTCAAATACCCGGGGACCTCCCACAAATCCCCAGCATTGAAAAGCAGTAAACGAGAAGCCGGGAGAATTAAACAACCCAACTATCAACTATAACAATGATAACAATCAGCATACAGGGGATCCAAGATAATGCAAACCAAGGGTGGGGTGGAGCAGGACGTACTGTATACTCATAATACCAATTCTACAGGTGAGCAATCACAGAATTGTATTATTCTTAGTATACAGTACGTCCTGCTCCACATATAATACTTACAAGTGGGACATCCAATAGCAGTGTCCATAAAGTAGGGTGGGATCCCCAAGAAAAAAAGCAGCAGCAGGCAGTTTAAACCACTGCCGCCTGCAGAACCTTTCGGCCAAAAACAGCGTCAGCTGAGGCCCTAACATCAACCTTGTAAAACTTTGAAAAGGTATGAACAGAAGACCGAGTAGCGGCCTTGCAAACTTGTTCAACAGAAGCCTGGTGCTGAAAAGCCCAAGAGGCACCAATAGCACGAGTAGAATGAACAGTAAGGCGGAAGGGAGGATTCTTCCCCTTAGCAGAATAGGCCTGAATCACAGCCTGACGAATCCACTTGCTGATAGTAGACTTGGCAGGAGCCAAACCCTTCCTAGGACCAGAAGGGATCACAAAAAGAGCATCAGGTTTCCTGAAAGGTGCAGCAGCCACCAGATAGTACTTCAGACACCTAACCACATCCAAAGAATGCAAAACTCTCTCCTTAGCATTACTAGGATTAGGGCACAAAGAAGGAAGAATATCCTGATTCAAATGAAAGGCAGACACTACCTTAGGCAGAAAATCAGGTTTGAAACAAAACACCACCTTGTCCTGGTGTCTCTCATAGTAGGGGGGCTGAATGGACAGCGCTGCCAACTCAGACACACGCCTGACAGAAGTGATAGCCACCAGAAATACAACCATTAGCGTAAGAATGGCCAAGGCAGCATCCTGCACAGGTTCAAAGGGAGCACCCTGCAAGGCTGACAGAACCAAGTTCAGATCCCAAACAGGCACCATAGGTTTACAAGTGGGGGCGCACATGAGTGACCCCCTGGAAAAAAGTCCTGATCAGAGGGTGCTGAGCAAAGGACTTCTGGAAAATAATAGCCAGGGCAGAAACCTGACCCTTCAGAGTACTGAGTTGGAGCCCCATCTCCAACCCATGCTGCAGGAACTCCAGAATCCTGGGAATAGAGAACACACGACAGGGAAGAGACTTAGACTCACACCAGTCAATGTAGGCACGCCAAACCCTGTAATAAATGGAAGAAGACTTCTTCCTAGCTTTAATCAAAGTATCCACAACCGAGGAAGACATCCCCTTCTCCATCAAGATTGAGGTTTCAGCAGCCAAGCCGTCAAAGCCAGAGTTTGTAAATTGGGATGGCGTAGTGAGCTCTGAGTGAGCAGATCTGGCACCAAGGGCAGAGCGTACTGATCTACTGCCAGCTGCACCACGTCTGCAAACCACACTCTTCTTGGCCACCTGGGGGCCACCAGAATTGCTGGCACCCCTTCCAGAGCAATCTTGCGCAGAACCCTGCCCAGCAGGGGAATTGGGGGGAAGACATACAGGAACTGAAAGTCCTGCCATGACATTGCTAGAGCATCCGAGGTCAGGGCCAGAGGATCCTGGGACAGGGAGACAAAGGCCGGGAGCTTGTGATTGTGACGGGACGCAAACAGATCCACATCTGGTTGCCCCAACGGTGACACAGAGATTGAAACACCCTGCTGCATAGGGACCATTCTCCCTGGCGAGAGGTCCCCCTGCTCAGAGAGTCCGCCAGGCGATTTTCCACCCCCAGGATGTACACAGCTGAAATGCAGGGGACATTGGCCTCCGCCCAAGTCAGGATCAGAGACACTTCCTGGAGGGCCCCCTTGCTCCGGGTCCCTCCCTGATGATTGATGTAGGCAACTGCCGTCTGGTTGTCCGAACGCACCTGAACAGGCAGGCCCCGAAGGTGAGTAGTCAAGAGAGCCAGAACCAACCTGATCGCCCGCAGCTCCAAGACATTGATAGGTGTGTGGGCCTCCTGAGGGCCCCACCTCCCCTGGAACCGCAGGGACCAGAAACCCCCCCAACCTGACAGACTGGCATCCGTGGTGACCGTCTCCCAGGAAGGGGCAAGAAAGGATCTGCCCCCCAACAGGTTCCTTGAGTCCATCCACCACAAGAGGGACCTCCTGACCAGGGGGGGGAGAGCACACAGACCCTGTCCAGGGACGCTGGGTCCTTGTCCCATACTGACAATAGGTGAAGTTGCAGAGGTCTCAAGTGGAACTGAGCATAAGGTACCGCTTCGAAGCACGCCACCATTAGGCCCACCAGCTGCATCCCCTGCCTGATGGAGGGATGAGGACAAGCTAGGAGGGACTGAGCATGTGCAATCAGACCGTCCACCTTCTGCTGAGGACGGAAGATCCTTGCCTGAACTGTATCCAGATTCATTCCTAGGAATGGAGTTACCAAGGAAGGGGACAGTGAGGACTTGGGGTGGTTGATCACCCATCCAAATGACTCCAGAGTGGACACCACCAGCTGAGTATCCAACTCTGCCTGATGTAGAGACTGGGAAGTGATGAGAATGTTGTCCAGATAGGGAAGCACGCGAACCCCCTGACACCTGAGCAGAGACATCACGCCAGCCAGCACCTTGGTGAACACCCTGGGAGCTGAAGTGAGGCCAAAGGGCAAGGCCACAAACTGGTAGTGTTGATCCATCAGAGCGAACCTGAGGAACCTTTGATGACCTGGGAACACAGGAATATGAAGATAAGCATCTTTGATGTCCACAAAAGTCATGAAATCCCCTTGGCGCAGGGAACTGAGGCAGAGCGCAGAGTTTCCATGCGAAAGCGCCTGCACCTGACAAACTTGTTGAGGATCTTCAAGTCCAGGATGGGCCTGACTGAACCATCCTCTTTGGGTACTGTGAATAGGTTGGAATAAAAGCCCTTGCCTTTTACACTTAAAGGGACCTGGCAGATGACCCCCAGCTCCAGGAGTCCTTGCACTGCCTGCACTAGCTCCTGAGCTGACACAGGGTCCTGAGGAATCCGGGATCTGATGAATCTTGGAGGGGGACAGGCAGCAAACTCCAACTTGTAACCGGAGGACACTACCTCTTGAATCCACCGGTCTGAGACATGAAGCCTCCAGACGTGAGCGAAGTGCTGCAGCCATCCCCCCACCCAGATGGGTGAGGGCGCCCCATCATGCCTGAGGGGGCTTGGGAGAGGATTTAGCTTTGGGACCCCAGGAGGAGCCAGGACATCCACGTCCTCTGCCTCTACCCCAGAAATCTCCCCGGGTCCCAGGGAAAGAAACCCCCCTTCCCTGTCTTGCACCACGGTAAGGGGAGGAGAAGGAACCCTGACCCCGAAAGGGCCGAGGTTGCCGCCTGCGCTGGGGCAACCTGCCTCCCTTAGCAAAAAGGTCCAGGCGGTCCCCAAACAGGCGCAGTCCTTTAAAGGGAAACCCAGTGAGGGCCTTCTTGGCAGCGTTGTCAGCAGCCCACTGGCGCAGCCAAACCGAGCGGCGTATAGCCACCACGAGGGCAGAAGTTCTGGCACACATTCTGATGGTGTCATCCAATGCTGAGAGGACAAAATTTACAAAAACATCACAAGGCAAATCATCAGGGGCACTATCAAGCATATTTCTGATAAGGGTTCTAGTGGCCACAGCAGTAATGGCAGAGGCACAGACTGGGCGCAGCGCCGTCCCCGCACATGCAAAGGCGTGGGATGCCAGCTGGTCAATGCGCCGGGGGGGGGGGGCGGGGGATGACCAACATTTAACCACTTCAGCAGGAAAAGGATACTTCATATCCCAACTTTTTGGAACCCCGGGAAGTTTACTGGGGCGCTCCCATTCCTTGAGCACAAGGTTATGGAAATGTGCCTGCTCTGGAAATTCCAAACGTGATCTTGCTGTATGGAAAAGCTCCCTTCTTTGCCTGGGAGCCGCAACAGGGAGATAGATGGACAGAACCTCAAAAATCTGGGTCAATAATCTGTCAGTGTCATCCGGGGCCCAGGGGCCAGAGCCAGAATCGTCATGACCCCTTGGTCTCTCATCAGATGAGCCTGAATCAGAAAAGAGTTCCCCTTCATCAGACGGGGTACAGCCACAAAGATTACAAAACTCCTCAGTTCCCATAGGGAAAACAGTGACATTAGGCGTCAAGTGCCGCTTCTTAGCAGGGGCCTTACGCGCTAAAGACTTAGCAATAATCTGTTCAACAGTAGGCAGTCTAGAAGACACATCAGGCTGAGAATCCCCACTAGTATGCAACTCAGCAGGAGTGAGGTTTAAGCTTGGGGGAGTAGGTGAAGTGAAACGAGGTGCAAATTGCAATGCAAGCACCTGCTCAGCACAGGGTACACAGACCCGCGCCTTGTCAGCGTCAGCATGAGGCTGCCCACACGCTACACACAGCCGGTCTTGTCCCGAAGGGACCCCGGTAACATTATCCTGGGATGCCTCCATATGGTGATTATAGCGGCGCTATACGCCGATAGGGAATAACGCTATATAGCAACCCTGGATGCCCCAATAACCCGCTAGGGAAGTGGGAGTATAATTTTTACAAGGCCTACAAGTAATATATATTAAAACAGGGCCGGGAGAAGCCAAGAAGGGTTTGTCCCGCCTGAAAGACATAAGCAGGCAAAACCTTAAGTACATCGTAACCAAAGTGAAGGAAATAAATCCGCCCGTGAGGGCACTTACGGACCGCGGTAGGTAGGAGTCTGTCGCGCATAGGCCAACCAAGCAGGAAAGATGGCATTGGTATACCTCGAGGGGCGGGCCAGTATATATATATATATATATATATATATATGCATTAAATATAATATATGCATTAAATGTCCATACATATTTGGAAATGAATCGTGAATATTGTCTACTCTGACAAACACTATAAAATACTAGGCACATAATAAGTGTAAATCCATTCCTTATCCTAGACTGTCCTCCAGTGGTTATCTTGGATGACTATGTCCTAATTTACACAAACACACCCCCATGTTTGTTATGGGAGGAAAGAGCAGATAAGAAATGGGTTAAAACACGTGTCCAGGAAACACAAGGGGATCCGGACATCACATTGGGACACAGAAAACGACACCTCTGATCACATCATGATCTACAGACACATCAAATCCTCTAAAGATCTCCATAGCACTGCATTGCATTAGAAGCCGATATCCCAGGATACTTGGTAACTATAGATTTTATTATCGATAATTAACTGAACTGCTGCGGGTTTATGCTCGGAAGCATTGCCGTCCTATTCATTGCAATGGAGGTGGGTGTGCTCACATGACCCCACCTTGGCCCCGCCCCCTCTATTGCAATGAATAGGGCGGGCAATGCTTCTGAGCATAAACCCGACCAGGTTCACGGCAGCCATCTTGCTCCAGAGATGACCCACAGGGGGAGGTTCAGGTGGTGAGTAGCGCCATTTTTTAAAATTATTTTGGACCGGACAATCCCTTAGCTTTGGTGCCCCGTGTGACTGCCAACAGCCAATCAGGTTTGGGGTAGGTGGCCGCTATGGCATCTGGATTGTAGAACAAAGGAAAGGTGGGTTTACAACCAATCTAGGGGGAAACACCGCTGGGCATCGCGAGTAGTAAATATCCCGGCTTTGTGGAGCAAGACAGAAGAGCTACAGGGGACAATAGGGGAGTACAGACAGTCCATGTAAAGCAGCAGTGTTTGGGTCACCCCCTACCTATGATGCAGCTGGCTCGTAGGTGGCCCATTTATTTTCCTCTGACAAGGCCACGCCCACCTGAAAATTATAAGATCACCGATTGGCTTATCACAAGAATGCCGGCTGGCTTGACCCAACCTGTTGGCCACATCCCTGGTCACCCCGCTCACATTCCCCTGGTCTTACCTGCTGGCTCCGCCTCCATCATGTATTCTCCGAGCCGAGGTCACCCCGCTCACATTCCCTGTGTCTTACCTGCTGGTTTTCGCCTCCATCATGGCCTCCCTGAGCTGAGGTCACCCCGCTCACATTCCCTGTGTCTTACCTGCTGGCTCCGCCTCCATCATGGCCTCCCTGAGCCGAGGTCACCCCACCCACTTTCCCTGTGTCTTACCTGCTGGCTCCACCTACATCATGGCCTCCCTGAGCTGAGGTCACCCCACCCACATTCCCTGTGTCTTACCTGCTGGCTCCACCTACATCATGGCCTCCCTGAGCTGAGGTCACCCCGCTCACATTCCCTGTGTCTTACCTGCTGGCTCCGCCTCCATCATGTATTCTCCGAGCCGAGGTCACCCCGCTCACATTCCCTGTGTCTTACCTGCTGGCTCCACCTACATCATGGTCTCCCTGAGCTGAGGTCACTCCACCCACATTCCCTGTGTCTTACCTGCTGGCTCCGCCTCCATCATGGTCTCCCTGAGCTGAGGTCACCCCGCTCACATTCCCTGTGTCTTACCTGCTGGCTCCGCCTCCATCATGGCCTCCCTGAGCTGAGGTCACCCCGCTCACATTCCCTGTGTTTTACCTGCTGGCTCCGCCTCCATCATGGTCTCCCTGAGCTGAGGTCACCCCGCCCACATTCCCTGTGTCTTACCTGCTGGCTCCACCTACATCATGGTCTCTCTGAGCTGAGGTCACCCCGCCCACATTCCCTGTGTCTTACCTGCTGGCTCCGCCTCCATCATGGCCTCCCTGAGCTGAGGTCACCCCGCTCACATTCCCTTGGTCTTACCTGCTGACTCCGCCTCCATCATGGCCTCCCTGAGCTGAGGTCACCCCGCCCACATTCCCTGTGTCTTACCTGCTGGCTCCGCCTCCATCATGGCCTCCCTGAGCTGAGGTCACCCCGCCCACATTCCCTGTGTCTTACCTGCTGGCTCCGCCTCCATCATGGCCTCCGTGTAGAGATCCCAGGAGCCTTCTCTGCAGTCCCATTTCTCCACAGGTAAAGCAGCGGCCATGTCCTGAGCCGCCAGCAGCTCCACCAGCCTGGTCCTCACTTCCAGGATCCTCTGCTTGTTGCTTCTCTCTGGTGTGGGGGAGGAACACGGGGGCGGGGTGCTGACAGGGCTCCGCCTCCTGATCCACCTGTCTGCCATGGAGGGAAAAAACCCGCAGAAGAAGCTCTCCAGAGACGCCGTCTTCACCACCGAATAATTCTACAGCAGAAAAGACATGTGACACGAGCTGGTCAGTTATATACCAATAAAGTGATGTAATGTGACCTCCCAGAATACCCCTCATCTCTCCAGTCAGGGGTGTGTTTTATTAATAGAGAGCAATGTCATGTGACCTCCCAGAATCCCCCTCACCTCTCCGGTCAGCAGGTAGATGATCTCCAGGGTGAGGTTCAGCATCCTCTCGGTCATGTGACTTCCGTCCTCCTCCATGCTGAACTGTTGGACAATAGGAAACGTGACAGTGAACACTCTTGTTGCTGTGATATTATCACTGGCAATATGGTCGCATTAGCAACAGTGGCAGCCATCTTGCCTGGAAAATGGCCGCCCCATCCAGCAGCATAAACCAAAGGGGAACACCCCACAAGGCAAAACTAACAGAAGACAATCCCTACAAGAACCCTAGAACTACGAGGGGGATGTCACTGAGCAATCCCTGAAGGAAAAGTCAACCCAGGCAAGGGACAGAGGAAAGACTTCTACAGAAGACAGACAGGGCAGAACCTGAACCACCAGGACACCAAGTAGTTGAGCCAACTCCACCCATGATGTAAGAACTTAAAGACCCTGGACACAGAGGTCGCCCACAGGGGAGAGCTAAAAACTCAACCCATTCAATATGGGTGTCAATACCCCACAATAGACGGAAGAAGAGGCAAAAGAAGCCAAAGGCCCGTCTTCCAAAAGTCACCTACACTCAAAAGGGTACACCCACTTCCATCAAGGTGAATGAACCAACCGTCTGAAATAGAGACGGGGGGCCCGAGTGAACAGGCCAACACTCCTGACAGGACGTACAGGTCCGCTGTCCACAGAAACACATCTGCAACCACACTGCACTAGGCCACCAAAGGGCCGTCAGTATCACAGGTTCCCCCTTCCAGAGCCACCTGTACCAAAACCTGTCAAGCAGGGTGAAGGAGGTAAGACATATGGAACAGAAAGTTCAGCATGAAGTTATGAAGCCTCGAGACCAAGGTCAGAACAATCTGAGACAGGGAACAAGGGCCTAGGACCCAAAATAGAGACGGGCCCAGAAAAAGATCCACACTAGAGGGATCGCATGGAGACCGAAAAACAAGCCCATCCTATCGCAGAAGGACCTCCAAGGAGTGACTATCTTAGATATGCAGGGAGCGCTGTCAGGATCAGGATCACATACCCTCCAGGGGGATCATCCTGCTTCCTAGCCCACACAGATAAGTAATACGGGCCACTGTCGTCAGGCAGACCAAAGGGCCCCCAAATAGCCTGAACCCGAAAGGGGGGGGTCCAGCAATATAGAGCCAACCTGAAGGCCTGCTGCATCAAAGTAGACAGGTGGATGAGACCCTAAAGGTCCCACCTCCCCCTAAACCACAGGGGGATGTAGAAGAAAAAATTCCCCCTTCCTCCCACCTGATAAGATTTGAAATTCAAATGCAGGAAGAAGCAATGGAGAGGGGGTGACCCCCAGACTGGTACCCCTAGTACAACAGTCTCATGGGAAAAACCACCATGCCAAGGTGGAAGGGTACGCAGACCCAACTCCAGGGAAGCTGGAGCCCAGTCCAGCATTTACAATAAGAGTAGCAGGCTGGTGAATAGACAGAAACAGCAAGAGGAACCGAGCTCACGGAACCAGGTTGTCCAAGGATAGGCAAGGAGGCAGGCTCCTGTCTGAACCAAATCCAAGTCCAACCCTAGGAACGGAGAAACCCCTAGGGAAAAAGGAGGAATTGAGGTGATTGAGCACCCATCCAAAGACTCCCAAAGGACACCCCAACCGAGAAACAACTCGGTCTGACGCAGGAATTGGGGAGCAAAGAGGGATGGCCCGGCAGTTCCTCGTGCGGACGCCCCCTAGTTCTCAGTAAAGACATCACCCCCCCCGTCATCGCCTAGGCGATCACTCCGGGAGCGGAATCAAGGCCAGATAATAAGGTCGCCGCAGCAGTGCTGGGGTGCCAACAACTAACCTGTAAAGTCCTCGGAGCCCGGAAGGCACAATGGACATGAGATAAGCATTTTAGGTCCCTACCGAAGGCAAGAGGTCCCTGGGCTCAGGGCACTGGCGGCCCAACGCAGAGGAACCATGCAGTAACCCGCCTGTGAATGTAAGTTGCCTCACCTATGGAAGGCCATAATAGACAGAGTGTCTCATCCGTTTGGAGGAATGTCGAAAGGTTAGTGTAGAGGCCCCTGCCTCTGTCTGTTAAGGGCAACCAGCAGGTGACCCCAGACTCCGCAGATCGCACGTGACCTGCTCCAACACAAGAAGAGAGGCAGGGACCAGAGGTATCCTGAATATTTCGGGAAGGGGCCGCCCAGCAGACAGAATCCTGCATCCAGAGGAAACTTCCTCCTGACTCCATCTGAACGAGGCATGCAGCCTCCTGATAGGGGTCAGGTGCTGCGGCCATCCCCCATCATGCTTGGGGGGTTTTCGTAACAGGCTTGGACTTAGTCCTGCCAGAGGGACCAGGGCGTTGTCTGCCACGCCTGGGACAGGAATCTATACCAAAAAGCTGGAAGGACACCACTGGTTCTGTTTTGACGCTAACATAGGGGGGTGGAGGGCTGCCCTTGCCTCGAGAAGGCCGGGGCCGCCTTCTGTAAAGGGGAGTTTTGCCCTTTTTTCCAAACAGATCCAGACGGGCCCCAAATAGGCGTCGCCCTCTAAAGGGAAGCCCAGTAAGAATCTTTTTTGTAGCATCATCAACACCCCCACTGCCGCAGCCAGACCAGTCGGCGTATAGCCACGGCAAGAGCGGAAGTTCTAGCGTACATGCTGATGGTGTCATCCAGCGCCAAAAGGATAAATCTTACAAAAACATCACAACTGGAGAGTGCATTACCAGGGGAGATCCTCCGGTTGATGATCAATCAGCTTTCTGATGAGGGTCCTAGTGGCCACCGCAGCAATGGCCGCGGCACAGACCGGGCGCAGAGTCGTCCCTGCACAAGAAAAGGTGTGGGAAGCCAGTTTGTCAATGCGCCGGTCCTCAGCATCCCGAAGGGTACGATAACTAGGGGCCGCAATGAAGGGGGGGTTAAGAACCCCAATGATCGGTGCATCCACCACTGGAGGTGATGACCAGCAGTTAACCACCTCAGGGGGAAAAGGGTATTTCCAATCCCAGTCCCCTGGAACCCCTGGAAGTTTGCTAGGGCATTTCCATTCTTTGAGTACCAGAGCTTGGAAGTGATCCTGCTCCAGAAATTCCAAACGCAGCGGCGCTGTATGTAAACTCTCCCTGCTAGGCCTGGAGGCCTCACCAGGGATAGAAATAGACAAGACCGAAGATCTTTATCAGTAATTCGTTGGTGTCACAAAGGCCCGGGTCATCATGACTCCTCAGCCCCTCGTCCGAGGAGCCCGAGTCAGAGAATAGCCGACCTTCATCATAAAGAGCAAAACCCTGCTCAGTAGTGAACTCTTCAGATTCAGAAGGAATGGGCGAAACCGGAGGCGTCAGGGACCACTTCTTACCAGGGCCCAAGCACGCTGCCAACCTCAAAATCACCTGATCGGCCATAGGCAGTCTGCGCGGCACGACTTGCTGCTCATTCCCGCTCGAGTGCGACTCATCAGGGGTGAGATTTAAGCACGGGGAGAGAGGTGTATTGAAACGAGGCGCAGCCACTGGCAACCCTGATTGCAGGGCCAGTGCTTGTTCAGCACACGGTCCGCAGACCCGTGCTCTGTCCGCATCAGCGTGGGGCAGTCCACACGCTGTACCCAGCCGGTCTTGTCCCGGAGGGACCCCGGTCACATAATTCTGAGATGCCTCCATATGGTGATTGTTAATGCAATATACCAGTTGGGATTTACACAATAGGCCACCCTGGATGTCCCAAGACCCGCTAGGTTAATGTGGGAGAATTTGTAAGGCCGCTACAATATATGTTAGGCCGGGAGAGGCCACCGGAGTCTTCAAGGTCTGAAAGACAGAAGGGGAATCAGGAGTGTCAGGGCCATGCGCCACGAGTACTAATAATGAAAAACGCCCGCAAGGGCACTCACCGACCCTGAAGCAGCCGTGTAGAGGCTCGGCAAGCTAAGCATAGAGTGTGCCGATAAGGACATCTGCTAGTGATACTCATGCAGTCTCAAAACACCGCCACCATTCTAACACCCGTAGGCGCACGAAAAATCAGTTTCCTGCCCGAGATGTAGCATAATAACGCAGGACGTGTGGTAGACTATTGCAAGTGAATCTGAGGGGAACAAACTAGAAGGTCAGCGCGGCTCTGACACCCAGTTGTAGATCAGGGACAAGGGCCCGGTCGTAAGCGTGTCAGTACTGTACACCGAGACCGCCAATGGACTATACACACACACACTCCCCCCCCCCTTCTTTTCCCCCGAAGTACGGGGGGAAAACGAGGGAGGACGGCGACCCTGTACACAGGGTCCACCGCTACACGGGGCATGGGAGAAGAATGCGGGAGGGACATCCACTATCAGGCTCACCATCAGCCTAAACCGCCTACCCTATGGTGGGGGACTGCGGTGGAGCAACGCTCCATAAGCACGCATGGTGCTGCATACCTTCACCCGACCAGCGCAGCCCAGGCTGGGAGGCATATCACACAGAGGAGGGGTGGTAATAGTCCCACAGGGCTGCAGGCTGTAATAGCCCCGCTCACCTGCGAGAGCGTGATACTTCAAGAGGACCAACACCCAGGGGTGATCGGCCCGGAAATCTATAAGATTCCCGGGCCGATCACCTCCCAGAAACCCCAAAAACATCTTACCTGATCCGCCACCGCTTCCGCCGCCTCCCGCGCGCCCCTCCAGACGTGCGCGCGCCCGCGCCGGCCCTCTGTGAATGGCCGGCGGGGGCGCGCGCGTGGCGAGAGTGACGCGCGGGAGGCGGCGGCGGCGGAAGCGGCTTGGACGTTCCTGATCCCCGCCTGGACGTTGGCGGGGATTGGCTGCGGCGTTCACGTGGGAGCGTTGAGAGGTGAGTTTTTTGGGGTTTCTGGGGGGTTTCACACAGCGGGGCACCCCGGGTGCCCCGCCCAAGTGGACCAAAACCCAGGATAGTCAAAATCCTGGGTGTTGGTCCACTTTCATGTCTTTGCAGTCAGCACTGCAGAGAAATCTGGGGATTTGTGGGAGGTCCCTGGGTATATGAGGGGCCGGGAGGAGCCTGTTTTTTGCATGTCTGCAGTGCACAGCGCCCTCTGGCGGAGGATTACCCACTTGTAAGTATTATATACGGAGCAGGACGTACTATATACTTAGAATATGTGGCCAGGAAGATGATGTAGATATGGCCGCTTGTTTCTCAGCTCTATTCAGGGGGGGAAGCTATTCCAGGCTGTGATGTCACTTCCTCTCTCCATCCTCTGAGGAGATTCAAGATTGCTGTGATTGGACGAGAGCCCGCACATGCTCCATAGCACTGGGGACAGGTGAGTTTTTACTGGGAGCGATTCCACACAGTGAATCAGGAAGGAACCAAACCTGGGATAGTCAAAATCATGGGTTGTGTCCTGGGCCTACATCCTCCATAGCAACTGTTTCCAGGGAGGAGCCTGGTTTCCATAGACGCCAACCTCCCCTACCCCGGGAAATCCTGGGCTGTGTCTTGCTTCATAGCAAGGCCTACATCCTCCATAGCAACTGTTTCCAGGGAGAAGCCTGGTTTCCATAGACACCAACCTCTCCTACCCCGGGAAATCCTGGGCTGTGTCCTGCTTCATAGCAAGGCCTACATCCTCCATAGCAACTGTTTCCAGGGAGAAGCCTGGTTTCCATAGACGCCAACCTCCCCTACCCCGGGAAATCCTGGGTTGTGTCCTGCTTCATAGCAAGGCCTACATCCTCCATAGCAACTGTTTCCAGAGAGGAGCCTGGTTTCCATGGACGCCAACCTCACCTACCGTGGGAAATCCTGGGTTGCGTCCTGCTTCATAGCAAGGCCTACATCCTCCATAGCAACTGTTTCCAGGGAGGGGCCTGGTTTCCATGGACGCCAACCTCACCTACCCCGGGAAATCCTGGGTTGTGTCCTGGGCCTACATCCTCCATAGCAACTGTTTCCAGGGAGGGGCCTGGTTTCCATGGATGCCAACCTCCCCTACCCTGTTAAATCCGGGGCCTACATCCTCCATAGCAACTGTTTCCAGGGAGGGGCCTGGTTTCCATGAACGCCAACCTCCCCTACCCCGGTAAATCCTGGGTTGTGTCCTGGGCCTACATCCTCCATAGCAACTGTTTCCAGGGAGGAGCCTGGTTTCCATGGACACCAACCTCCCCTACCCCGGTAAATCCTGGGTTGGGTCTTGCTTCATAGCAAGGCCTACATCCTCCATAGCAACTGTTTCCAGGGAGGAGCCTGGTTTCCATGGACGCCAACCTCACCTACCGTGGGAAATCCTGGGTTGCGTCCTGCTTCATAGCAAGGCCTACATCCTCCATAGCAACTGTTTCCAGGGAGGGGCCTGGTTTCCATGGACGCCAACCTCACCTACCCCGGGAAATCCTGGGTTGTGTCCTGGGCCTACATCCTCCATAGCAACTGTTTCCAGGGAGGGGCCTGGTTTCCATGGATGCCAACCTCCCCTACCCTGTTAAATCCGGGGCCTACATCCTCCATAGCAACTGTTTCCAGGGAGGGGCCTGGTTTCCATGGACGCCAACCTCACCTACCCCGGGAAATCCTGGGTTGTGTCCTGGGCCTACATCCTCCATAGCAACTGTTTCCAGGGAGGGGCCTGGTTTCCATGAACGCCAACCTCCCCTACCCCGGTAAATCCTGGGTTGTGTCCTGGGCCTACATCCTCCATAGCAACTGTTTCCAGGGAGGAGCCTGGTTTCCATGGACACCAACCTCCCCTACCCCGGTAAATCCTGCGTTGGGTCTTGCTTCATAGCAAGGCCTACATCCTCCATAGCAACTGTTTCCAGGGAGGAGCCTGGTTTCCATGGACTCCAACCTCACCTACCCACCTCATCAGTGAGCCCGGAATTACATACATAACTAACATAACAGGAAGTGGTGGCACGCATCCGGCAGCTGTACCTCCTCCACTAGGAGTGCAGCTACTTCCTGTCCCCCATCATACACAGCTCCAGGCCTGGCTTCCTATAAGCCTTTATCCCAAATCGGGATTTACTCTGGGGCATCGGTAACAGCAACCGAAAGTCATTTGTGACCGGAGCTTCTCTTTAAATCTGACCAAAACCGAAGCTGAAAGACTCCAGGGCTGGCACCAATTTGGGTGTGAAATCTCCAAAGCAGAACAACACCCACATGTGACATAATAGAGGTTGTTCCCTGTGCGAGGGGCATCCCCCCCCCCACCACCACCGGCCCTGTAATATCCAGTAAAACCCAATATGTTACCTTTCAAATCGTTCCCCAGGCAAAAATCGAGCCCTGTGATTGGACACCCCTGTCCCCCTGTCTGCAGGTCTCTCCTGGGTATTCAGACGCCGGCGACCACATGACCGCAGCGGCCAATCACAGGGAGCGGGTTCAAAGGTAAGATTTTGTACGCAGGGGATGACACAAATTTTGTTCCGATTTAAAGTGGACCAAAACCCAGCTCGATCGATTCCCTCCCCCGGGGCATCCAAAATCGGGATACCCTGCTGTGTGAGCAGCGAGAGGAGTCCCCAGCAGAGGCAGGTGGGTATTGCTGCAGGCACCAGGGGGCGCCGGACTTTAAAGCGGAACAAAAGACAAGCAGGCTGCTGGCCTTCCCCCTGGGGCATCCCAAACCTGGACCCCTCCCCCTGGGTCCCAGCAGCTCCCCCATTAATGTAAACAGTGGCAACCAAAATCGGGATGCGCCGCCATGTGACACCCCCCGGGGTCGCCCCGTACACTTACCTTGTTTCCCGGTCCAACAGCGCATGGACCCGCCAGCCATTTGTGAATGTTAGAGGGGAGTGGAGGATGCAGCCGCTGGCCTTAGACTCTGACTTAGATGATGTGACGTCAGCGGCTCCGAGCGTGCTGATTGGACGAGCCGCTGCACATGTGCTGTAGGACCGTGAAGAGGCGAGTTTGTTTGGTTTCACGCACCAATCGCATATTGTATAGTCAAAATCCTGGGTTTTGGTCCACTTTAAAGACACAGTGCATGTGCGGGCTGCGATGCATTGAGGTGGCTCATCATGGCCGCTCACCTGAACCACAAGAGTTATTTAGACTGGACTGTGCCTTTAAATTTGTTTTATCCCCTGCCCCGAGGGGCATCCAGATTCGGGGTGCCCTGTCTGATGAAACCCCCAGATCCCGGAGGGGGGCATCCAGATTCGGGGTGCCCTGCTGGTGGAACCGTCAGAAAAACTCACCTTTTTCCCGGTCCTACGGCGCATGTGCGGGCTCTCATCCAATCAGAGCCTTGTAATGTTCTGCAAACGTCTCCCAGCAGCAGACACGCCCCCGCTCTATGTGATTGGCTGTGAGCAGAGCCCGGGGATGCGGCCACCTGATGTTTACAGCCAGGAAGGCAAGTTTTGCTGTAACCCCGGGGGGATCACACAGCAGTTTATGCCTATTTGGGCCAAATGTTAGATTCCAGGGCCGGCCCGGGTTGAGTTTTGTTCCGCTTTAAAGCGTGTTTTCACTCTCCTGGGTTATGGTCCACTTTCTTGTGTGTATATTCCCAGCATACCTTGCTCCACGCTGCCACGGCGCATGCGCAGCCAGACTATCAATGCTATGAATATTAAAGCGGACCTTCACTCTGAATAAGAGCCTATCTTATATGTTTCCCCCCTGTACATACAGATTCCCCACATTAATCCGGACCTTCACCCTGAATAAGAGCCTATCTTGTATGTCCCCCCCCCCCGTACATACAGATTCCCCACATTAATCCGGACCTTCACCCTGAATAAGAGCCTATCTTGTATGTTTCCCCCACCCTGTACATACAGATTGCCCACATTAACCCGGACCTTCACCCTGAATAAAAGCCTATCTTATATGTTTCCCCCGCCCTGTACATACAGATTGCTCACATTAATCCGGACCTTCACCCTGAATAAGAGCCTATCTTATATGTTTCCCACACCCTGTACATACAGATTGCTCACATTAATCCGGACCCTCACCCTGAATAAGAGCCTATCTTATATGTTTCCCACACCCTGTACATACAGATTGCTCACATTAATCCAGACCTTCACCCTGAATAAGAGCCTATCTTATATGTTTCCCCCACCCTGTACATACAGATTGCTCACATTAATCCGGACCCTCACCCTGAATAAGAGCCTATCTTATATGTTTCCCACACCCTGTACATACAGATTGCTCACATTAATCCGGACCCTCACCCTGAATAAGAGCCTATCTTATATGTTTCCCACACCCTGTACATACAGATTGCTCACATTAATCCGGACCTTCACCCTGAATAAGAGCCTATCTTATATGTTTCCCACACCCTGTACATACAGATTGCCCACATTAACCCGGACCTTCACCCTGAATAAAAGCCTATCTTATATGTTTCCCCCGCCCTGTACATACAGATTGCTCACATTAATCCGGACCTTCACCCTGAATAAGAGCCTATCTTATATGTTTCCCACACCCTGTACATACAGATTGCTCACATTAATCCGGACCCTCACCCTGAATAAGAGCCTATCTTATATGTTTCCCACACCCTGTACATACAGATTGCCCACATTAATCCGGACCCTCACCCTGAATAAGAGCCTATCTTATATGTTTCCCACACCCTGTACATACAGATTGCCCACATTAAAAATCATCCTGCCTGCATCTACATGTTATGAGCTTTTAAACATCCAAGATGGCGGCCCATGGAACATCAGGCAGCCTGCAAACAGGAAGTGTCTTCTGTCTGTGTCACTCTGCATTTTGGGATTGCTGACCTTTCCCTGACCCCAGCTCTCTTCTGTCTGAGCAAAGCACAGCTATAACCCCGCCTCCTGTACTTTATCCCACTCATTTTATAAGGGTTTGGGCTTTTCATTAAATCATGGTGAAGGTCCGGTTTAATACCGGCCAATGCATTGTGACTGAACCCACGCTGGCCAATCAGAGAGGCCTGATAATGGCGGCACATCAGCTGGGGGGGGGCTTGTGCACCATGGCATTGCCGTGAAAGGCTATTACAGCATTGTGATTTGGGGAGAGGATGGCCGGGAAGGGGGAAACGGCCGGCCCTGGAGTCCTTTGCATTGAGGAGAGGGGATTGGTTGGCCCTGGAGTCCTTTGCATTGAGGAGAGGGGATTGGTTGGCCCTGGAGTCCTTTGCATTGAGGAGAGGGGATTGGTTGGCCCTGGAGTCCTTTGCATTGAGGAGAGGGAATTGGTTGGCCCTGGAGTCCTTTGCATTGAGGAGAGGGAATTGGTTGGCCCTGGAGTCCTATGCTGTCCCAGCTGTAAAATTCCCATCTTGTTTAGTCGCATATTGTCTATTCAGCTTATTCCAGTTCACTTACATATATTTACAAGTCTGTATTCATAACGATACGTTTCTTTCATGCATTCTAGCTTTGTTTTCATGCTGTATCTCTGACTACATTTCCCATGATTCTCGTCTGCCTGTCCTTCCCCTTGTCTGACATCACTTCCGGCTTCTTGTGGCTGTCCTCCATCGTGACTGTGTACTGACACCCTTCTCTTCAGTCTGCATGAAGCATTGTGTTTTGACCGCATGGCAGCTCATTCTTCAAGGTAAAGCCATTAAAAGTACCTGGAATCACGACCATTGTATCCTCTCTACATTTAACTGGCAGAGCTGTGAATGAGTCAGTCAGTGAGTTCAGCTATCTGCTTCCGGCTTATATAGAGATTGCACTCACAACCTCTCAGAGACTTCTCTAACATATATCTGTGGCAGAATAGTCAAAACACAGCTGAATCCGCAGTCCCTGCAAGATCTACACACAGTCTGCAAGCAAGCATAGAGCTGTCCTCCATTTTAGGAGCACATCGCATCCACAGCATTGTGATTACACCGCAGCCCATCTTAAAGAGACAGTACCACATAAACGGGGAGTAACATGTCCACAAAAGGCCATATAGATTCCTCAGTCATTGAACAAAGGGAAGTGAATCCTGCCACCAGAGACTCAGATAAACAGGGAACAGATTCCATGTTCCAGGAAGAGCAAATTGTAAGATCCAAGCGTGTTAGCAAACCCACACTAAAGATTATAGAGAACTATGAAGTGAATAAAGAAGAATTCTGTGATAATCTTGATGTTTTATGGCAAAGAACTGAACACTATATAGCAGCCATCTCACGCAATGACAGTGACGCAGCAAAAATAACCACAACATTAAATCGCTTATCTGCCGCCTACGAAGGCTACCAGCGCCTGTCTGCAAAGTACATCACATTCCTTAGTAACGCTGATTTTGATGACGCTACAGCAGAGCTAGCTGAGACAGAGACTTTACTCCAAACTAAAGATACCATAGTGAAAGACGCCAAAGATAAGGCAGAACTCCGCATCGCACACCTGCAAGAAGTAAGGTCTCACCAGTCTACCTCAACAAAACGTACACAATCATCTTCTAGAACGTCCCGCTCCAGAAGGTCAGCATTACATGACAGGCTCATAGAAATCCGTGCTGATGCAGAAGAAGCTAGCGTCAGGAGCGCCTTTGCCAAGAAGGAAGCAGAGATAGCACAAAGGCGAACAAGGGCAGAAATGGCGAAGAGGGAAGCAGAGATGGCACAAAGGCAAGCAGAAGCAAAGGCAGAAATGGTGAATCGAGAAGCGGAAGCCCAGCTAAAAATTCTCCAGATGGAAAAGGAGGAAGCAGCCGCCTTAGCCAAGCTAAAGGTTCTTGAACGAGCATTAGGCCAAGATACCGACCTAGACGGCTCCATTCCTGCCGGAATGGAAGTGGAAGACCCAGCTGACCGCACTGCCAACTACGTGCTGAAGCAATCATCTCCTACACCGCCCGCTATGTTGCCTACACCAGCAGCACTTCAAACCTACCACACAGCCGTACCTGTGAAGCATCAGATGATGCCACCTACCCAGATAAAGGTAATTTCCAGCATCACACCAGCAGATCCTCCAGAGGCTAAACCTCAGCTTAACCCTTATGCTACATCATTTAACCCTGATTCATCTCAGCCCCATATGCCAGAGTATTTACACGCCCCAGGGATATCACAAGGTAATCTGGTGTCACGAGGTGGGAGATCAGACATGTCGGACTTTGCCAGATACATGATACGCAGGGAGCTGATAAACATTAGTCTCTCAAAGTTTGATGACCACGCTGAGAATTATAGAGCCTGGAAATCCACCTTTGAAGCAGTAATCAATGATCTTAACCTCACTGCCAAAGAGGAACTTGACTTACTTGTTAACTGGTTGGGCCCAGATTCTGCGGAACGCGTAAAGACATTGAGAGCAGTTCATGCGGGTCACTCAGGGGAAGGTCTTGCTGCGGCATGGGAGAGACTTGAACAGACTTATGGCAGTTCTGAAGCTATAGAAAGTGCCTTATTTAAGAGACTTCACACCTTCCCAAAAATCACCAACAAGGACAACCGCAAGCTTCAAGACCTGAGCGACCTTCTAAGGGAACTAGAGCTGGCTAAGATGGATCCACGCCTATCTGGGCTAAGTTACCTTGATACAGCTCACGGTGTTAACCCAGTTGTGTCCAAACTACCATATGGCATGCAAGAAAAATGGGCAGACATGGGCTCCAGATACAAAAGACAACACAACGTGTCCTTTCCACCTTTCTCCTATTTCTCCAGATTCATCAGTGACCAAGCTAGGAAGAAGAATGATCCCAGCTTTGACTTCACAGAATCTGCTCTACCAGCTTCATCATCATGCTCAAGGTATGAAAGCACAACAAGCAAACGTAGAGACTTAAGGGGGACAGTATCTGTTAGGAAGACAGACGTCCCACTCACTGCATCCTGCACCACTAGAAAGGACACTCCTGTCCCTAAAGACAAAGACCCTAACCGTATGTGCCCTATCCACAAAAGACCTCACCCGCTGAAGGAATGCCGTGGGCTTAGGGCAAAGACTTTGCAAGAACGCAGAGACATGCTCAAGGAGCTAGGAGTATGTTATAAGTGTTGTGCCTCTTCAGACCATTTTGCTAAAAACTGTAAGGCTGCCATCAAGTGTTCTGAATGCAATAGTGACAAACATGTTGCAGCCATGCATCCTACCTCTTCTTCTGACAACCCACAACCTCAAGCAGCATCCAAGGCCGTCACAGCGCATGGCGGGGAGCCATCAGCTCAAGTCTCAGCTACTACCACTGTCTCCTCCTCCTGCATGGAAGTATGTGGCAAAGAGAATGGTCCCAAGTGCTGTGCCAAGGTGTGTCTAGTGAGTGTCTATCCAGAGGGGCGACCTGAAAAGGCCATCATTATGTATGCCATAATAGACGAACAAAGCAACAGGTCTCTAGCAAAGCCCAAGTTCTTTGAGATCTTCGGTATAAAGGGAGAAGCAATACCATACACCCTTAACACTTGCTCTGGTCGCATAGAGACCTTTGGCAGAAGAGCCACTGGATACCTCATCTCACCAATTAACAAGAATATCCAAATATCCCTACCAACGTTAATTGAATGTGACCAGATACCCGATGATAGAGAAGAAATTCCTACTCCGGAAGCTGCTTATCATCATCCCCACTTGAGACACCTGGCTAAGGAGATTCCTCCTATGGACATGAATGCAGACATCCTATTGCTGCTCGGGAGAGACATTCTGAGAGTCCATAAGGTACGCCAACAATGCAATGGTCCAGATGATGCCCCATATGCACAAAGACTTGATCTAGGCTGGGTAATCATCGGCAATGTGTGTCTGGACAGGAATCTTGCACCATCTCAAGTGAACTCCTTTAAAACCTTTGTGCTCAATAATGGTCGCACAACCCACTTCAAGCCGTGCCCTCATCACTACGAGGTAAAGGAGCATCTTTCTACCATCAGTAAGGCAACAGACATCATTCCTACGCCTTACGATGACTTGGGAGGATCAGTGTTTCACACAACACAAGATGATAATCGAGTAGCTTTGTCCATAGAAGATAAAGACTTTATCAAAATAATGGACAGTGAATGCTTCAAGGATCAATCTAACCATTGGGTTGCACCCTTACCTTTTCGGGCTGAAAGAGCCAGGCTTCCCAACAACCGGGAACAAGCATTATCCAGATTCACCTCCTTGCAACGTACGCTAGGAAACAAGCCTGATATGAAAGATCACTTTGTGGCCTTCATGGAAAAGATATTTCTCAAAGACCACGCAGAGCCAGCTCCACCTTTGCAAGAGCATGAAGAACGCTGGTATCTTCCTTCCTTTGGAGTATATCACCCTAGGAAACCCAACCAGATCAGGGTCGTATTTGACTCCAGTGCCAAGCATCATGGGGTATCCCTGAATGACGTTCTCCTCACAGGCCCAAACCTGACCAACAACTTGGTGGGAGTGCTTATGCGATTCAGAAAGGAGCCAGTCGCCATTACTGCTGACATTGAGCAAATGTTCCATTGTTTCATCGTAAGAAAAGACCACAGGGATTACCTCAGGTTTCTGTGGCACAGAGACAATGACACTGACAAAGAAATGGTTGAATACCGCATGAAGGTGCACGTGTTCGGTAACAGTCCTTCACCTGCTGTTGCAACGTATGGCCTACGAAGGACTGCTTCTGATGGTGAGTCAGAGTTCGGGAAGGATGCTCGTCACTTTGTCGAAAGAGACTTCTACGTAGACGACGCACTCAAATCCTTGCCCACGGCAGAAGAAGCCATAGACCTGCTCAAAAGGACACAAGGTATGCTGTCTAAAGCTTGTCTGAGGTTACACAAAATTGCCTCCAACAGTACTGCTGTCATGAAAGCTTTTCAGCCCACTGATCATGCCACAGAATTCAGAGACTTGAACCTAGGCATAGACAATCCTCCAGTACAGAGAAGTCTGGGTTTGAGATGGGTCTTGCTAAATGATTTACTTGGCTTTCAGGTCAATTGTACAGACAAGCCATTCACTAAGCGTGGAGTCCTCTCAGTGGTGAACAGCCTATATGATCCACTCGGATTTGTGGCACCATTGACTGTACAAGGCAAATTCCTACTAAGACAGCTCTCAGGGGCTATTGAGGACTGGGATACTCCACTGCCCCATGACAAGCAGCGAAAATGGGAGTCCTGGAAAGAATCCCTGCATGCCTTGGACGGGATTCACATACCACGTTGCTACACTTCAGCATCTCTCACCACAAGCCAGAGAAGGGAAGTCCACATATTCTCAGATGCATCTACTGAGGCCATCGCAGTTGTTGCCTATCTCAAGGTAATTGACAATTGCAATAACGTTCATGTGGGGTTTCTGTTTGGAAAGGCGAAACTGGCTCCTAAACCAGAGCACACCATCCCTAGACTTGAGCTTTGTGGCGCTGTACTGGCTGTAGAGATTGCGGACTTTATACAACGTGAGCTTGATATTCATGTGGACGACATTCAGTTCTACACTGACAGCAAGGTCGTCCTGGGTTACATAACCAATCAGACTAAACGTTTCTATGTCTATGTCAGTAACCGCATAGAAAGGATTAGGAAATCCTCTAACCCTAAGCAGTGGCACTATGTTCCATCTCACCTCAACCCCGCAGACTGTGCCACCAGACCGTCATCTGTCAGTGCCTTTGCAAAATCTACTTGGTTGACAGGTCCAGAGTTCTTGCTGAGTGAGAGTACAGAAACATCTGATGAAGACAACTTCAATCTCCAAGATCCTGACAACGATCCCGAGATTCGTCCTGAAGTCAGTGCTCTCATCACCAAGTCTGAAACGAGGTACGGCTTGAGCTGTCACCGCTTTGAACGCTTTTCCAGATGGCTAAAGCTTGTACGCACCATCGCAAGGTTAGTTCACATTGCACATTGCTTTCACACCCAGGACAATAACTCTAGATGTCGTGGTTGGCACGTGTGTCACAAGCCCCTTTCCGCAGAAGACATTGCACTAGGTGAGATGTTAGTGATACGTAGTGTACAGCAGAGTGCCTTTCACTTGGAACTGAAATGTCTTCGTTACAAACAAAACATTCCTAAAAGCAGCCCTATAGCCAACCTCAAACCTGTAGTTGATGACCATGGTATGCTGAGGGTGGGCGGTCGCCTGAACAGGGCCAAGTTGGAGATGTATGAGAAGAATCCCCTCATTATTCCTGGCCACTGCCATGTTACTACATTGCTTATGCGGCATTATCATGAAAGGGTCAAACATCAGGGCAGACATTTCACTGAGGGTGCTTTAAGAGCCGCAGGTCTGTGGATAGTAGGAGCAAAAAGACAGATCGCTCACCTAATTCACAACTGTGTAACGTGTCGCAAGTCAAGGGGTAAATTGCAGCAACAGCAAATGTCTGATTTACCAGCTGACAGGACAAGCACTGAGCCACCGTTTACCTATGTTGGCCTGGATGTCTTTGGGCCATGGACAGTCTCAGCACGCAGAACCAGAGGTGGTCATGCTGAGAGCAAACGATGGGCAGTCTTGTTTACATGCATGAGTGTACGTGCTATACACATTGAGGTCATAGAATCCATGGACACTTCCAGTTTTATCAATGCTTTAAGGCGTTTTCTTGCCATCAGAGGGCCAGTAAAGCAATTGAGGTCCGACTGTGGAACCAACTTCACAGGTGCCTGCCGAGAACTGCAAATAGACTCTAAGCCAGTTCAACACTACTTGGCCGACAACGGTTGTACATGGATCTTTAACCCTCCTCATGCCTCTCATATGGGTGGATCATGGGAAAGAATGATAGGCATCACCCGTAGGATATTGGACTCTATGTTCAGAGACTCAAGCACCTCAAGACTCACCCACGAGACTTTAGCCACATTCCTAGCTGAGGTGTCTGCTATTGTGAACTCCAGACCTCTTGCTCCTGTATCTGCGGACCCAGAGTCTCCTGCTGTTCTCACTCCAGCAACTCTTCTCACTCAGAAGCTCGGATCGGTTCCCAGTCCGCCTGAAGGTCCTTCATCTGGTAACATCTATCAGAAACGGTGGAAACACGTTCAGCATCTGGCCAATTGCTTCTGGGGCAGATGGAAGAAGGAGTATCTGGCTCTTCTTCAAGGACGACGAAAGTGGCAGCAGGTCCAACCAAACTTAAAGGTTGGAGATCTTGTTCTGATGAAGGACCAGAAAGTAGAAAGAAATGCGTGGCCCTTGGGGCTCATCTCACACGTTTTTCCCAGCGAGGATGGCAAAGTTCGTAAGGTGGAAGTGACCATCACTCGTCAAGGAGACTCCAAGGCATTCATCAGACCTGTATCTGAGACTGTCCTCCTGTTACCCGTTGAGGAATGAGTCAAGCATAACGAACTTTGCTAGTACATTGACTCAGTTGTTCATTTACTGGACTTTGCCAGGAACAGCCTGCAAAACTGGGATTACGTACCATTGAACTGTTCCTGATCACCCATTTACCAGTTTGGTTGTTGCCTTATTGCATCTTTCTCCCTTAGGTTTTAGAATCTTCATTCTACCCCCCATGGACATTCATTGTATGTCGTTTATATATAGTGAAATCCAAGGATTTCAGACGGGGAGTATGCTGTCCCAGCTGTAAAATTCCCATCTTGTTTAGTCGCATATTGTCTATTCAGCTTATTCCAGTTCACTTACATATATTTACAAGTCTGTATTCATAACGATACGTTTCTTTCATGCATTCTAGCTTTGTTTTCATGCTGTATCTCTGACTACATTTCCCATGATTCTCGTCTGCCTGTCCTTCCCCTTGTCTGACATCACTTCCGGCTTCTTGTGGCTGTCCTCCATCGTGACTGTGTACTGACACCCTTCTCTTCAGTCTGCATGAAGCATTGTGTTTTGACCGCATGGCAGCTCATTCTTCAAGGTAAAGCCATTAAAAGTACCTGGAATCACGACCATTGTATCCTCTCTACATTTAACTGGCAGAGCTGTGAATGAGTCAGTCAGTGAGTTCAGCTATCTGCTTCCGGCTTATATAGAGATTGCACTCACAACCTCTCAGAGACTTCTCTAACATATATCTGTGGCAGAATAAGTCCTTTGCATTGAGGAGAGGGAATTGGTTGGCCCTGGAGTCCTTTGCATTGAGGAGAGGGAATTGGTTGGCCCTGGAGTCCTTTGCATTGAGGAGAGGTAATTGGTTGGCCCTGGAGTCCTTTGCATTGAGGAGAGGTCAGACTCCCTCTGCAAACCCCTGCAATAGCGCTAACCTAGTCAGTGGAGTAGTGATCCCCCCCCCCCCATCACTGGGTGCCACAAGGAGAAGCCCACCTTCCAGTACCACCCACCCCTCCCCGCTTTCTATTATCAGGAGGGGACCGGAAGCCACAGCACACACATATCACATATCCTTCCCTAACGTGTGCTGCTGCTTCCCGTCCCCCACCCCGGGAAAGAGGAGGAGGCCTGGCATTGGAGCAGGTAGAGGAGCTGCCATTGCTGACCTCATTCTACATCAGCAGAGGCCACTTCCCAGAACGGTCCCACGTTTCTACATCACAGCTCCTCAGTGACGTCACACCAGAGACTTGTTACCTGCTCCCAACTTCTCCCAGCTGCACAACTCCCGCTCTGCCGTCCGCTGCTTCTGTCTGGACGGGCGGGGCCTGCGCACAAAGACACTTCCGGTTTGTGGTTCCAGCTCACTGCCGGGTGTTGCGTTCCAAGCATTTCCGGTCTGAGGCTGCTACATGCAGAAGCGCTGCCGCCACCCAGCGGGGACTTGTAGGTGGTGCAGCCGCTGCTCAGCACAAGCTCAAATCTGCAGCCAAAAATTTTGGTTTTCTTTCTTGATGGCTGCGAGGGAATCAACACCAAGGTGATGTTGTATTTCACCCTATTTGTGAGCTCAGATTAAATGTATAAGAATTTACATTTTTAATTTGACAGATCATACCTCGCAAGTGTCCCTGATTTGGAGGGGCTGTCCCTCTTTTGAGCCCATATCCTCATTTGTCCCTCTTTGAGGTGTAACATGCAGATCTGCAGCAATAAATGATTCATTTGCCTATTCAAAGTGTTTCTATTGTTGTAACTGTTACAATGTATCTCCTATCCATCAATCAATGAGGGGCGTGGCTTCATCCATCCCTCAATGAGGGGCGTGGCTTCATCCCTCCCTCAATGAGGGGCGTGGCTTCATCCCTCCCTCAATGAGGGGCGTGGCTTCATCCCTCCCTCAATGAGGGGCGTGGCTTCATCAACCCCTCGAGGGGGTGTGGCTTTGCCCATCCCTCAATGAGGGGGTTGAGCCCGAGCCAGACCAAAATGTCTGCCCTCTGCAGCAGGCAGAGTTACTAATGAATGCTCCAAAGAGATCGTAGTAAAGATGTATTTTTATTACAAACAAGATGTAAAGAATAGACTCATTATTAGGCAAATAAAAGGTATAAATATATATAACAACAAAACTTACATCACTACGAGTTATTAAAGTTCTAGCAAAGCCGAGCGCCCATTGTCTCTGGCTAAACGTTGCACTGTCCCAAACTTCAATCTGTTTTCAAAAACATCCTGTAGTTAAAAGTATTAGAGCATTGAAGATGCATAGAAACACTGAGGAGGAACAGTGGGTGTGGCAACAGCGATGTGATGTAAGCACACTGTGGGCTTTACATACATCATAGTAAAAAAATAAGCGCATTGTTGTGCCTCTAGTTATTACTGCCAGCACATAGTGTGACCAGATAAAGGGGGTGGGAGATGCTGCAGGCTAAGAGTGTCTTCAGCCAGCCAGCACATAGTGTGACCAGATAAAGGGGGTGGAAGATGCTGCAGGCTAAGAGTGTCTTCAGCCAGCCAGCACATAGTGTGACCAGATAAAGGGGGTGGGAGATGCTGCAGGCTGAGAGCATCTCCAGCCAGCCAGCCAGCACAAAGTGTCACCAGATAAAGGGGGCAAGAGATGCTGCAGGCTGAGAGCGTCTCCAGCCAGCACATAGTGTGACCAGATAAAGGGGGTGGGACATGCTGCAGGCTAAGAGCGTCTCCAGCCTGCCAGCACATAGTGTGACCAGATAAAGGGGGTGGGACATGCTGCAGGCTAAGAGCGTCTCCATCCTGCCAGCACATAGTGTGACCAGATAAAGAGGATGAGAGATGCTGCAGGCTAAGAGCGTCTCCATCCTGCCAGCACATAGTGTGACCAGATAAAGGGGGTGGGACATGCTGCAGGCTAAGAGCGTCTCCATCCTGCCAGCACATAGTGTGACCAGATAAAGAGGATGAGAGATGCTGCAGGCTAAGAGCGTCTCCATCCTGCCAGCACATAGTGTGACCAGATAAAGAGGGTGAGAGATGCTGCAGGCTGAGAGCGTCTCCAGCCAGCCAGCACATAGTGTGGCCAAATAAAGGATGTGAGAGATGCTGCAGGCTGAGAGCATCTCCAGCCTGCCAACACACAGTGTGACCTGGGAGCAGGGCGGTGTTTCATAGCTGCAGAGAGAGGCAGCCAATCAGGACAGGTGGTGGGGGGGGGGGTGTTTTCTTTCTTGGTCCACTGAAGGTTGATTGAAAGATCAGGTCAGCGGGTGGAAACTGAATGAGGAAGTGATTTCCTCACTAAGTAAAAAAAAAAATCCCAACAGGGATGTGAGGAATAGGGCAAATATTATATGTCATTTTCTTGCTGATGCCGGCTTCCCCCTTTATTTCCCCCCTGTAGTGGAGGGAGGGGAATTTAGCATCTGTGAGTTGTGCCCTGGCTCAGATCACAGACTCCCTGCAGATTCTCTCACACCTCCGGGCCGGGAAGGCCCCACTGAGACTGAAGCTGAGGTGACCCCCTGGAGATAGTTCCCTGGCATCAAACACCAGGGCCTCAGACATCCGGCACAACACGAATCGGACCATACAGCACCAAGCCAGATACAGAACAGGCCCACAAACCCGCACGCGGAGCTACGACTCTCCGGGCCATGCGGCCGGGGGAACCTAGAGAAATGAAGATCTCGGGTTGTAGGGACTCATCGGATCCCCGGCATCCAGCCCAGTCATTTGTTGCCATATCCAGAGCCATAGGACCCCCCTGCCCGAAGTTATAACCCCTAAAGGGTTTTAGGTTCTAAAGCAGGTTCCACAACGGGGGGGGGGACAAAAGGGAGGGGGTGAAAGGTTCCCAAGGCATAAAGGGGGGTGAGCCTGGGCCAGGTGTTTGTCATTCTCTGGAGAGGGGTCACACTGCATGCGTGCTGGAGGTGACTGTATCATCTAAAAGCTCTTAAAGAAATATGGGTGGCACCAACCAACACCCTTAATAATGTGCTGCACTGCCCCTACACAGCTCTCCCAAACCACACTGAATCCCAAAGTTGGGGGTTACTTATGCCTCGAGAAAGAGACCCGTTGGAGGTCTCGGAACGCGTGGGTTTCAGCAGCCGCGGGGTCGCCATTCTTTTTATAGTAAGGGAAGATCTTGTGTTGTTTTGTGGTTTTACTCTTGTTGCACTTTATGCCGATACCTTATTGTGTTGGATACCGATGCGCTGTTTACTAGGCACAGGTACATGCAGGAATTAATTAAGGAGGGTTAGTAGGATTAATTACATTATATACGGTGGTATAAATGTATAGAATGGCTCCCCCTTGTGGCGCATCTCGTAAGTAACAAATTATTTTATGTGTTTTTAAACTGGACCAACGCCCAGGATTTTGACTATCCTGGGTTTTGATCCACTTCGGTGGGGCACCCCGATCGCTGTGTGAAACCCCCCAGAACGCCCGGAAACACTCACCTCACCCCGCTCCTACGCGGGCGCTCGTCCAATCAGAGAGCTCAGAGCCGCTGTGGTACGCACGTACAAGCGGCGTCCAACCACAGCGGCTCTGAGCGCTGGAGGCCGCGTCTCGCGCTTCCCTCTAACAGGGAGTGCACCGGCCATTCACAAACGCCGCCCTGCTAGAGAGAAGCGCGAGACGCGGCCTGCGCATGCGCCGTTGGAATGGGGATAAGGTAAGGCTTGTGGGCTTCCTGGGGGGTTTCATACAGCGGGATATCCCCATTTCGGATGCCCCGCGGGAAGGGATCTGATCGGCCCGGGAATCTTATAGATCCGCCGTGGTGTTGGTCCACATTAATTACATTATATACGGTGGTATAAATGTATAGAATGGCTCCCCCTTGTGGCGCATCTTGTAAGTAAGAAATTATTTCATGTGTTTTTAACTAAGGATTTTGCTGCATTGAAAATAAAAGTTATACATTGATATTACTTATGTGGTGAGTGGAATTGTTAGTCCCGGGGCTTCTCACGGGGGGTGGAGGTAACCCCCAACTTTGGGATCTGAAAGCTCTTGACATACCTCCTTGTGGGAGCTCATCATCATTACTCTACATCTGCATTTTAAGTAACTCACTGTAACCTGTACCGACATTTGTATTCATTCCACTATAATCAAATGTTTGTTATCACAGCCTAGTGTGCGCTCATTGCATAAAAACCTATATTTAACTTGAGCGACCTTTTTGCCTTAGCCAAGAATCTGTGTGTCCGGGGCATTGCTGGGCCATGTAGTCCCAATAGGCGGCCTGATCGGAGGTCCTGATCGCTGGTTGGATCACGTGACCCATGGTTCCCTGACAAGGGATTTTTAGAAAATGGCGGCGGGCGATAGCTGCAGCGTCTGCCGCAACGCCGATTTCGCCACTGGGTGAAAGTGAGTGGCATTTTTTAATTTCCTTTATCATTCGTGCTTTATCGCTGGTAGGAGGGGGTGGGGTAGAGGGTATGTTCATTTCTGAGAAAGGGGCTGGAGACAGTCGCTGGTGCGAGTGGACCTGGATCAGCTGCCCCGGTGCACACCACATGACCACGGGACATTGCTGACTGGAGGAATGGCAGAACTAACAGATGAAAGAAAGAAAGAAGAATAGATGGAAAGAAAGTAACAGAATAAAAGAAAAGAAAGAATAGAAGGAAAGAAAGTAACAGAATAAAAGCAAAGAAAGAATAGAAGGAAAGAAACAGAATAAAATCAAAGAAAGAATAGATGGAAAGAAAGTAACAGAATAAAAGCAAAGAAAGAATAGATGGAAAGAAAGTAACAGAATAAAAGCAAAGAAAGAATAGATGGAAAGAAAGAAGAATAGATGGAAAGAAAGTAACAGAATAAAAGCAAAGAAAGAATAGATGGAAAGAAAGTAACAGAATAAAAGCAAAGAAAGAATAGATGGAAAGAAAGTAACAGAATAAAAGCAAAGAAAGAATAGATGGAAAGAAAGTAACAGAATAAAAGAAAGAATAGATGGAAAGAAAGTAACAGAATAAAAGAAAGAATAGAAGGAAAGAAAGTAACAGAATAAAAGCAAAGAAAGAATAGATGGAAAGAAAGTAACAGAATAAAAGAAAGAATAGATGGAAAGAAAGTAACAGAATAAAAGAAAGAATAGATGGAAAGAAAGTAACAGAATAAAAGAAAGAATAGATGGAAAGAAAGTAACAGAATAAAAGGAAAGAATAGATGGAAATAAAGTAACAGAATACAAGAAAGAATAGATGGAAAGAAAGTAACAGAATACAAGAAAGAATAGATGGAAAGAAAGTAACAGAATAAAAGAAAGAATAGATGGAAAGAAAGTAACAGAATAAAAGAAAGAATAGAAGGAAAGAAAGTAACAGTATAAAAGGAAAGAAAGAAGGAAAGAAAGTAACAGAATAAAAGAAAGAATAGATGGAAAGAAAGTAACAGAATAAAAGAAAGAATAGATGGAAAGAAAGTAACAGAATAAAAGAAAGAATAGATGGAAAGAAAGTAACAGAATAAAAGAAAGAATAGATGGAAAGTAAAAGAATAAAAGAAAGAATAGAAGGAAAGAAAGTAACAGAATAAAAGAAAGAATAGAAGGAAAGAAAGTAACAGAATAAAAGCAAAGAAAGAATAGAAGGAAAGAAAGTAACAGAATAAAAGAAAGAATAGAAGGAAAGAAAGTAACAGAATAAAAGCAAAGAAAGAATAGATGGAAAGAAAGTAACAGAATAAAAGAAAGAATAGATGGAAAGAAAGTAACAGAATAAAAGAAAGAATAGAAGGAAAGAAAGTAACAGTATAAAAGGAAAGAAAGAAGGAAAGAAAGTAACAGAATAAAAGAAAGAATAGATGGAAAGAAAGTAACAGAATAAAAGAAAGAATAGATGGAAAGAAAGTAACAGAATAAAAGAAAGAATAGATGGAAAGAAAGTAACAGAATAAAAGAAAGAATAGATGGAAAGTAAAAGAATAAAAGAAAGAATAGAAGGAAAGAAAGTAACAGAATAAAAGAAAGAATAGAAGGAAAGAAAGTAACAGAATAAAAGCAAAGAAAGAATAGAAGGAAAGAAAGTAACAGAATAAAAGAAAGAATAGAAGGAAAGAAAGTAACAGAATAAAAGCAAAGAAAGAATAGATGGAAAGAAAGTAACAGAATAAAAGAAAGAATAGATGGAAAGAAAGTAACAGAATAAAAGAAAGAATAGATGGAAAGAAAGTAACAGAATAAAAGAAAGAATAGAAGGAAAGAAAGTAACAGAATAAAAGAAAGAATAGAAGGAAAGAAAGTAACAGAATAAAAGGAAAGAAAGAATAGAAGGAAAGAAAGTAACAGAATAAAGGCAAAGAAAGAATAGAAGGAAAGAAAGTAACAGAATAAAAGCAAAGAAAGAATAGATGGAAAGAAAGAACAAAGAAGGAGTGACAGAAAAAAAAGGCTCGCCCCATGAAGATTGCCCCTGGCTGACAGCCCATAGTCCTGGCTACTGCAGGGCCCCGCCCCCCCCCCCCCCCCCCCCCCCCGGTAAGCCCAGTGCTGACGCCTGCCCTGACTGCCTTGCTAAACTCTATTGAGCATCTGTGTGACATCCTGAAATGGAAGGTGAGGGAGCCAAGGTCTCATCCACCTGCTCTGTGATGTCATCATGGAGATGTGGAAGGGGAATTCAGTGGCAACCTGTGACGCTCCAGTGACCAGCATGTTAAAGAGGAACATCAGACCTAAAATAAAAAGGGTCCAATCCCCCCCAATCAGCCCCTACTTACCTTCAGGGCCTGGTCCCCCACCCCATCGCCCGCTTAGCCGGCGGCTTTAGCCGCACTCTTCAATGGCTCTGCAAAGTCTCGCGGGATTTCAGACGGCTCCATTGCATCCCATTCATGGCCATTGCGCAGGCGCGAGATTGTGGGCTGCGTGCAGAGCCTCATGGGATGCAAGATGGCGCTGCCCATATGGAGTTCGCACAGAAGGGACCCAGAAGGATACCCCGGGCGAGGTGAGTAAATACTTCCCAATTGTGAAGCCGGAGGAGAGGGGGGGGGGAGCAGAAGATTGGTCAGGTTTGGGGGAGGTTTTAACCTACTCCGATGTTCCCCTTTAAAGCGGACCTTCACCCTGAATAAGAGTCTATCTTCTATGTTTCACCCTGTACATACAGATTGCCCACATTAATCCGGACCTTCACCCTGAATAAGAGTCTATCTTCTATGTTTCACCCTGTACATACAGATTGCCCACATTAAAAATCATCCTACCTGCATCTACTGCATGTTATGACCCTTTAAACATCCAAGATGGCGGCTCATGGGTCGTTGGGCAGCCTGCAAACAGGAAGTGCCTTCTGACTGACGCTCTGCATTCTGGGACTGCTGACCTTTTCCTGACCCCAGCTATGCTCAGTCTGAGCAAAGCACAGCTATAACCAGCCCCCCTGTACTTTATCCCACTCTCTTCTCCTCAGTTAGTGTGATGCTTCCGAGTCTATATGGCGGCGCCCGTATCCTAAAGTCCTGAACAGAGTTGCAGCCCGGTGGGGGAAAGAATAATAAGTGTCTAAAAACTTAAAATATATTAATATTCTAAGTATGTCACACACCCCGCTTCAAGATATCCATAACATGTGGGTAATACCGACCTGTAGAGGGCGATCTGCAGAGATGATAGGAAAAAGAAAGCCCCTCCCTGATCCATAAATATCTGGGACCTCCCACTCATTACCCAGTCTTTCATCTCTGCAGACGGCGAGCAAGTCAGAAGATGATGCCTCCTCCTTGCACAGGGGGATTTCAGGTAGCTGGGATGACTCCCGGCCCGCTTTTTTATCTATTTCCGCCCGGATCCCTTGATTTTTCCCACACATGCCTCCCAGCCTTGGCTGCGGTCCGGGTGAGGGTAGAAGAGCACCTTAGGTGCTCAGGAGCTAAGCTCCAGCGTGAGACCCTGTACCAGAGGGTAGGCGGTTATCCGGGCTGGTGACCCCGGTTTGGGATGCCCTGTCCCTCGGCCATTTCTCCCTAGGTGGTGTTCCCCTCTCCGGATGCCCTTCTCCTCAGAGGGGGGGGGGGGGGGTCGTGGGCCTTTACTCATGTGTAGGTTTTTTACTTTACTCTTTATTTCATGTATGTGTGTGCTTGTCACTTGTGCTTTACTGTCACTTTAACGCCGCGGCGCCGGCCTTGCCCGGCAGTGTGGCGGAGGGGAACTTTTCCCCTCAGATTATGTGAGCAGGGGGCAGGGCCGGGCGTTGGCAACATCGCCGCGGCCCGCTCCCGTTTTTTCTTCTCTGTGACCGGCGCCGGTCTCTGTCATGGCGGCAGCGCGGGTGGTGAGGGTAGATCTCCCCTCACGCGCTGGGTACAGGGGGCGGGGCCGGGCTTTCGGCGGGACGCCGCGGCCCGCCCCCGTGCGGCAGGCGCCACTGCGGAGCCTGGTCTCCGGCCCGGAAGGGGGGCGGTGCAATGACGTTGCGCGCTCCGCGCTGGCCACGCCCCCTTCTCCTCTCTGCCTCCGTTTGCTGTTGCTGCTGTGCTGTGTGTGTGTGTGGTGCGGACGCCATTTCCCCTGCTGACTGGAAGACACAGTGAGTGGCCCTATGGGCCCCCTATATATTTTTTACTTATTATGCCTGTCAGTTTCCTTAATGCTTATCCTGTGTTTTCTGTTATGTCTTCCAGGTAGACCTACATTAGGTTTTAGGGGGTTTCTCCCGGTCCTAGGGTCCCTGGGTTAAAATTTACTGATTACAAATCCTCCCACTTGGGACATTAAAGGGGCATCCCGGGTTGCTTATATGCGTAATTCCCTTGGTCATAGCGACTACCTATAAGTTCACCGTATGGAGGCATCCCCGGATACTGGGCTCGGGCTCCCCTCGGGGCAGTCCCGGAAGTGTATGGGGTGTGGGGCATCCCTTACTGGGGATGATGTACTTCTGTGTATACCATGTGCACAGCAGACTATTACGCGGCAGTCCGGACCCCAGGCGTCTGGGTCAGCACCGCCGGTCGCTTCTCCTCTCCCCCCCAGCTTGATACGTACCCCGTGTGATGTTGTCATGGGTGGGGAGCTGCAATCTGAGATGTGCGCCAGATTGGCCAACCTTGAAAAATTATTCTCTAGCGCGGTCGCCCGTAAGGCTCCGGCTAAGAGAAAGCACCTGTCACCTGCCTCTCTGGTGGTTGACGTTGATAACCTGGATTGGTCCGATTACTCCCCGCTGGAGGAAGGGGAGGTATATGAGGAATCAGATAATTCAGACGATCAGCAGTTTGTTGGCGCTGATACCGAGCGGGACCTGGGGAGATCCTCGGATACTCCTAACGCTCAGATGTTTGAGGTTTTGGCTATTTCTCCTCCTGAGGCGGCTCCTCAGCAAAAGGGGGAGTTTTTCGAGGAATCCAGGCCGCGCTTGGAATTTCCTAATCAAAAGCATTTTGATGGAATTATTGCTAAGGAATGGGAGAGGCCTGCTCGGCTCCCAGGTATTCCTCAGGGTTGGGACAAAAAATATCCCTTCCCTTCAGATACGGTTAAGCGTTGGGCGTCCCCTCCCGAGGTTGATGCACCGATTCTGGGGTTGTCCAACACTGCTGTTTTAAATACCCCTGATTGTTCCACTCTTAAAGATGGTGAGGATAAACGCATTGACCAGATGGCTTGTCATGGTTTTGCCAGTGTTGGGTCAGCCATGCGGCCCGTTTGTGCTTCGGCCCTGATGGTGGTGGCTACCAGGTTGGTGGTCAGGGGGCGGCTGATTTTGTGTCAAAAAAGTCACAGACGGCTCTCTCTTTTGTAGGATTACGGCTCTTTGGAGAGAAATTGGATTCCGTCGTCAAAGGCGGTAAGTGTGTGTACGGGGACGGCTGCAACACTTCTCCCAGGTCTGGGATCGGGAGGTCTCGGACAGATGGATCCGGGAAGTGGTGACTTCCAGCTACAAGCTGGAGTTCGAGCTCTGGCCCCCTCCCAGATTCTTCAGGTCTCAGATGCCTTCGGACCCTCTGGCCGCGCAGGGGCTCCAGGCGACAGTAAAGAGTCTTCTGGATATGGCTGTCATTTGCCCAGTGCCCCCCTCAGACCAGGGCCGGGGCTTTTATTCCAAACTGTTCACGGTACCCAAGAAGGACGGCTCGGTTCGTCCCATCCTGGACCTGAAGATACTCAACAGGTTCGTCCGACCGCGGAAATTCCGCATGGAAACGCTGCGTTCAGCTATCTACTCTCTGCGTCAGGAGGATTTTCTGATGTCCATAGACATCAAGGATGCTTACCTGCATGTTCCGTTTTTTCCTGCGCACCAGAGGTTTCTCAGGTTCGTGGTGGAGGATCGGCATTTTCAGTTTGTGGCACTCCCTTTCGGTCTTACCTCGGCTCCACGGGTTTTCACCAAGTGCTGGCTGGGGTAATGGCTCTACTCAGAGCCCGGGGTGTACGCATTGTGCCTTATCTGGACATCTTCTCATTATGGCGTCTTCCTTCAGCCAAGCAGAGTTGGACACCAGGACGGTGGTATCCACTCTGGAGAGATTCGGCTGGGTGATCAACTACCCCAAGTCCTCCCTTTCTCCGTCCAGGGTAGTGACCTTTCTGGGAATGTCTCTGGATACTTCCCAGGCCAAGGTGTTTCTTCCTCAGTCCAAGGTTCTTTTGATTCAGGAGTTGGTTGGGCTTCTCTTGTTCATCCCTCGTCCGGCCATCCGGCTAGGGATGAGACTGGTGGGATTGATGGTGGCCTCATTCGAGGCAGTTCCCTTTGCTCAGTTTCACACAAGGACGCTCCAGCTACATCTGTTGGTGGTTTGGGACAGGTCTCCACTATCGTTGGATCAATCCTTCCTGATGACCCCCCGGGTTCGGCGCTCCCTTCACTGGTGGCTGAATTCAGTCAACCTATTGAAGGGCAGATCCTTTCTGACTTGGGAGACAGTCACCACGGATGCCAGTCTATCAGGTTGGGGGGGGGTTTCTGGAAGGATCTTCAGTTTCAGGGCCTGTGGGGGCCTCAGGAGGCTCACGAGCCCATCAATGTGCTGGAATTGAGAGCCATCAGGTTGGTTCTGTTTCACTTGACTCATCAGTTGCAGGGCTTGCCAGTTCAGGTTCGATCGGACAATCGGACAGCAGTTGCATACATCAATCACCAGGGAGGGACTCACAGCAGGAGTGCCCTCAGGGAAGTGTTGTTGATTCTGGACTGGGCGGAGAGCCATGTCCCATGCATCTTGGCAGTTTACATTCCGGGAGTGGAGAACACGGAGGCGGACTCTCTGAGCAGGTCCTCATCGCGCCAGGGGGAATGGTCTCTCAGTCCCAAGGTGTTTCGCTTGATTTGCATCAGGTGGGGGGTCCCAGCGGTGGACCTCTTTGCCTCTTGTCACAATCACAAACTTCCGGTATTTGTGTCTCTCTCGAAGGATCCACTGGCTCTAGCAGTGGATGCCATGTCCCTGAACTGGAGGGATCTGGGGTTTCTGTACCTGTTCCCTCCGTTCCCAATGTTAGCCAGAGTGGTGCGCAAGCTGGCCCTGGAGGGCGCGTCAGCAATTCTGGTGGCCCCAAGGTGGCCAAGACAGGTTTGGTTCGCAGACGTGGCAAGATTGGCAGAGGATCAGTTCGTTCTGCCCCTGCTGCCGGACCTGCTCACCCAGGGTCGGCTACGTTACCCCAATTTACCATCGCTGGCTTTGACGGCGTGGCTGCTGAAACCTCCATCTTGAAGGAGGAAGGTCTTTCTGATGCGGTAATTCGAACTCTTATTAGCGCTAGGAAGCGGTCTTCCTCTGCCGTTTACTATAGGACCTGGAGGTCTTATATTGACTGGTGTGAGGTCAGGGCTTTCCCTTGTTGGGAATTCTCTATTTCCAGAATCCTGGAGTTTCTTCAACATGGTCTGGATCTGGGGCTCCAGCTTAGTACTCTGAAGGGGCAGGTTTCTGCCCTGGCGGTGTTTTTTCAAAGGTCCTTTGCGCTTCATCCTTTGGTCAAGACCTTTTTCCAGGGGGTTACGCATGTTCGGCCTCCTAGGAAGCCTCTGGTTCCAGTTTGGGATTTGAACTTGGTTCTTTCTGCTCTTCAGGGTCCTCCGTTTGAGCCCTTGCATGATATTGCTTTGTCTTCGCTTACGCAGAAGGTAGCCTTTTTGGTAGCTATCACTTCTGTTCGGCGCATCTCTGAGTTGGCGGCTTTGTCCATTAAAGCCGGATTCGTTTTAAGCCGGATTTCCTTCCTAAGGTGGTTTCTGCTTTTCATCTTAATCAGGCCATTGTTCAGCCCTCTCTGTGTCCTAATCCCAGCAGCGACAAGGAGAGGTCTCTACATTCTTTGGATGTGGTTCGCGTTGTGAAGTACTATTTGGTGGTGACGTCTTCCTTTCGTAAGACTGATGCTTTTTTTGTGGTGCCCTTTGGGCCTAGGAAGGGTTTGGCGCCCGCCAAGTCTTCCATTAGTAAATGGATTCGTCAGGCCATTGTTGGGGCCTATTCTGCTAAGGGGAGGAGCCCCCCTTTTCGTGTTACTGCTCATTCTACTTGTGCGGTTGGGGCATCCTGGGCTTTCCAGCACCAGGCCTCTGTTGAGCAAGTTTGTAAGGCCGCTACTTGGTCTTCTGTTCACACTTTTTCCAAGTTTTACAAGGTTGATGTTCGTGCCTCAGCGGATGCTGTTTTTGGCCGCAAAGTTCTGCAAGCTGTTGTGGTTTAAGTTGTGCCTTGTTTTGGATCCCCGCCCTTTTATGGACACTGCTATTGGATGTCCCACGTGTTATGGATATCTTGAAGCGGGGTGTGTGACATACTTAGAATAATACCATTTTGTGAATACTCACCTGTAAAATGTGTATTATAAGTATGTCACACACCCCGCTTCACCCGCCCTTCTTGTATTCTGGATCCTTTATATTGTAAACTTTGCGTTGCTTTGGTTTATATTTTCCTCTTCCTGGTCCCTTACCTTACTGCTTTCTTTATACTGGGTGATGAGTGGGAGGTCCCAGGTATTTATGGACCGGGAGGGGCTTTCTTTTCCCTATCATCTCTGCAGATCGCCCTCTACAGGTCGGTATTACCCACATGTTATGGATATCTTGAAGCGGGGTGTGTGACATACTTATAATACCCATTTTACAGGTGAGTATTCACAAAATGGCATTTTTAGATGCTGGGGAATAGTTTTTTTAAGGGTTTGGGCTTTTCATTAAATCATGCTCCAGGGCATTCAAAATCGTGATACCCCGCTGTGTGAAACCCCCCAGGTCATCCGCTACACTTCCCTTACTTCCCAGGCCATTTGAGAACGCTCCCTGTTAGTGGGAAGCGTGTGATGCGGCCGCCATGCTGGAGCCACAGGTTTTCTTGTGTGATATAACTTTGGGATACCGGATTGGCACACTCTTTTCCCTCTTTATATATAGTTCTTTGTGGTGGTGCTGGACAGGGTGCACTTTGTGCAGTGTCTTGTGTGATGCGGCCACCAGCGCGCTCTGAGCCACTGTGCTAAGACGTCGGTTTAGACGTCCATAGCTCACTGGCTCCAAGCGCGCTGATTGGACGAGCGGCCGCGAGTGCGCCGTAGGACCGCGGTCAGGTGATGTGGGAGAGATCTGGGGGGTTTCACATAGCGGGAGGAAAGACCAAAATCCAGGATAGTCAAAATCCAGGGTTTTGGTCCACTTTAAGGCAGTGCTGAAAAAATACAATTCTGTGAAACTCACCTGTAGAATTGTTTTTGAATATATCCAGTCCAGGTCATCCCAGAAGTGATGACAGTTGGTTATCCACCTCCAGATGGCGATCGACTGCAAAATCAAAAGCTGTAGCTCTTCCCGGTCCCCTATAAAGTCAGGTGAAACCACGTTAAGTCACACAAAACTAAAGGACAAAGTCCATGTAAAATGTAAATCACCATAAAAGGCAACAAAGATAATGAACCAAGGGCGGGGTGGGACGACCTGGACTGGATATATTCAAAAACAACAGGCGAGTTTCACAGAATTGTATTTTTCACTATATCCAGTCCAGGTAGTCCCAGAAGTGATGACAGTTGGGACATCCAAAAGCAGTGTCCATTAGGGCGGGATCCCCATTGCGGAAACAGCATGTAGTTCATTTCACTACCGCCTGAAGCACCTTTCGACCAAAAGCAGCATCAGCTGAGGCCCTAACATCAACCTTGTAGAACTTGGTAAAGGTATGAACTGAAGACCAAGTGGTGGCCTTACAAACTTGTTCAACAGATGCCTGGTGCTAAAAAGCCCAGGAGGCACCTGTTCTAGTAGAATGAGCTCTAGTAGAATGAGCCGTAACACGAAAAGGGGGTTCCTTCCCCCTAGCAGTATAAGCTTGTACCACCGCCTGTCTGATCCACTTACTGAGAGTGGACTTGGCCGGAGGCAAGCCCTTCCTAGACCCCTCTGTGAGGACGAAAAGGGAATCAGATTTCCTGAAGGATTCAGTTGCAACCAGATAATACTTAATGGCTCTGACCACATCCAAGGCATGGAGGGTCCGTTCCTTAGAATTAGTTGGTGCTGGACACAAGGAAGGCAAGACAACTTCTTCATTAAGGTGAAAGGGAGAAACAACCTTAGGCAAAAAAATCAGGTTTAAAGCGAAATACCACCTTATCCTTATGCAGCTCAAAGTAAGGAGGTTTCATACAAAGCGCAGCCAATTCTGACACATGACGAGGTGATGGCTACCAAAAAAATCACCTTCAAGGTCAAAATAGACAATGCTACCTTGCACAAAGGCTCAAAAGAGGGACCCTGGAGAGCAGAAAGCACCGGTAATACAGGCTTAAGCGGTGGACGTACATGAGTTACTCCTTGGAAAAAAAGTCTTGATCAATCTATGATTGGCGAAGGATCTCTGAAAAAAGATGTCCATGGCCGAAACCTGGCCCTTGAGGGTGCTCAGTTGGAGACCCAAGTCTAAACCATGTTGTAAAAACTCCAGGATCCTAGACATAGAGAAAGAGCGACAAGGGGGACTCTTGGATTTACACCAAGCAATGTAAGCGCGCCAAACTCTGTAGTATATCATGGAAGAAGACTGCTTCCGAGCCTGAATCATGGTCTGCACAACCGTGGCCGACAGCTCCTCCTCCGCCAGGATTGATGTTTCAATAGCCAGGCCATTAAAGCCAGCGTCTGTAAATTGGGGTGTCGCAGCGACCCCTGAGTGAGAAGCCCTGGGTCGTCGGGCATGAAGTAACGATCTACTGACATCTGAACTATGTACGCAAATCAACTCTGTCTCAGCCAGCGAGGAGCCACCAGGATGGTCGGTACCCCTCCTGGGCTATCTTGCGCAGCACTCGGACCAGGAGTGGAAACGGAGGAAATGCATAAGGGAGGCTGAACTCCGTCCAAGGAATTTCCAGAGTGCCTGCGGCAAAGGCCAGAGGATCTCTTGACAGGGAGACGAACCTTGGGAGCTTGTGATTGTGTCTGGACGCAAACAGGTCCTTGTCCGGCTGACCCCAGTGGAGACACAGAGCGTGAAAGGTCTTGTTGCTGAGAGACCACTAGTACGTGAGGCACTCCTGCTCAGGGAGTCTGCCTCCTGGTTTTCTACCCCGGGGATGTAAACCGCCGAGATGCAGGGAACATTATCCTCTGCCCAGGTCAGAATCTGAGTCACCTCCTTGAGGGCTCGCTTGCTCCGAGTCCCGCCCTGGTGATTGATGTAGGCGACAGCTGTCTGATTGTCCGAGCGAACCTGGATCTCGCGGCCCCGTAAGTGGGGCGTCAAGCGAAGAAGCACCAAGCGTATCACTCTCACCTCCAGGAGATTGATGGGCAAGTGGGCCTTCCTGACCCTGGATCTTCTGTGTTTGCCAAAAACCTCCCCAGCAGGTCAGACTGGCGTCCCTGGTAACAATCTCCCACCGGGGAGTCAGAAAAGACCTGCCCACCAAAAGATGTCTGGGGTCCATCCACCACACAAGGGACTGTCTGGCCAGGGGAGACAGTGAAAAATCCTGTTCCAGGGACTCCTGCGTCCGGTCCCAGCCGGACAACAGGTTCAACTGCAGAGGTCTCATGTGGAACTGGGCGAAGGGCACCGCCTCGAAGCATGACACCATTAGGCCCACAAATTTCATCCCCAGACGGATCGATGGCCGCTGACAAGACAGCAAGGCCTGCACCTGCGTCTGGAGGCCTGCCACCTTCTGCTGGGGCAGGAATACCTTGAACTGAGAGGTGTCCAACGTCATGCCCAGAAAGGAACTCACCATTGAGGGGATGATAGAAGACTTGGGGTAATTGATTACCCATCCGAATTCCTTGAGAGTTGATAACACTGTCCGGGTGTCGCTCTCTGCCTGCTAAAGGGAATTAGCCGCAATCAGCAAATCATCCAGATAAGGAATCACTCGAATGCCCTGGTTCCTCAGGATAGCCATGATGCCCGCCAGCACCTTGGTGAACACACGGGGGGCTGAGGAGATCCCGAACGGCAGAGCCACAAACTGATAGTGCTGATCCTCCAACGCAAACCTCCGGAGCCTCTGATGCCCCGGAAAAATCGGGATGTGTAGATAAGCATCCTTGATGTCCACCGTTGTCAGAAAGTCTCCGGGCCGAAGCGAGCTCACCGCGGACCGCAAGGTCTCCATGCGGAAATGTCTGACTCTGAAGAACCTGTTGAGACCCTTCAGGGCAGGATAGGTCTCAGCATTCTGTCTTTCTTGGGCACCGTGAACAGATTGGAGTAGAAGCCTAGACCCCGTTCCTGCTGAGGCACGGGACAAATCACACCCGACAGCAGGAGGTGTTGGAAGGCCATTCGCAGGCCCTGTGCCGTCAACGGGTTCTGGGAAAGTCGAGACTGAAGAAATCTTGGGGGCGGCCAGACTGCAGCTCTATTTTGTAACCGGAGGACACCACCTATTGAATCCACCGATCCGAGACACGCTGTCTCCAGATATGAGCAAATAGTAGAAGCCGTCCCCCCACCCGGATGGGTGAGGGCTCCTCCTCATGCCTGAGGGGCCTTGGCAGCGGGCTTGGATCCCCAGGAGGGATTGGGTCGGCCGCAGGACCTACCTCGTCCCCAGGAATCTCTGCGAGGGGCCCTGCCCATGCCCGCCACGCACGCCTGCTCACGCTGGATGGTCGCGCTGGAAAGTAACCTGTAAACCTGACACACTGGCTGCTTGGACTTCCTGGTGATACGCGGGAGGGGTGAGATCACTGGCAAACATCGCCGCAAGATGCAGGGGTGACGGGTTGTTGCATCTCCCCTTATATACACACTCTGGGCTGAGTTTGTAGCGCCCAGGAGTGACTGTGCTGTATGCACACTGAACCTGTTACCTACTTTGGAAGGCTGATGCCTATATGCCTGCTTTCTACACAGTGCTGATATTCCAACTGTGCTGTGAATGTGAGCATTAAAGCTGAATCATCCCATATGTGTCAGTATACTGTGGCTCAGCAGATGAGCTGAAGCAATTTGGCTGGAATTCACGTGGTCCCTGTGATGAGTCCTGGTTGCAACCAGTATTACAGCACCCAGGCGTAGGCTCCTGGACTTTTTTATAGTGGACATCAGCTTAGTCCCGGTGGAGAGGAAAAGTCAAGTGCTGATTTACAATTGTACAATCCTTCAGGTTCCAAGAGAGGATACAGTGTTGTCCCTATGATTTTTGCTGGTGTTTTCATACATGTATCTGTTTGGTGCCATAATTTTTGATAATAAAATGTGTTTTGGCTATATTGCCCGTACATTAATGGCCAGCCCAGCATTTAACCAATTGTGATAGTTTGTGTTTTATCAGTGTTGGATTTAGGTTAGCTGGGCGCCCTTCACTGTGATAGGGGCAGTGCCTGTATGAATCAATAAGAGGGGGCCTCCCAGTGCTTTTTTAAATTTTCTTCAATCTCTGCGAGTACCTGAAAATGAAGAGCCTCTTCCTCCTCGAAAGGAGCTATAGGCAGAGAAACCCCGAAAGGGCCGTACAGACCTTCATCGCTGAGGGAGTCTTCCGTCCTTGACCAGGAGGTCCAGACGCTCCCCGAACAATATGTGGCCCATGAAGGGAATACTAGTGAGCTACTTTTTGGCCGACCATTGCCGCAACCAGCAGAGCCAAGACTCTGGCACCGAGCCGGACACCATCATCCATGGCAGAGACAACGAAGGCAATAAAATCCACGCAAGCCTTGAGGTCCTTATACTCCTTCACCCACTTGCGAGACTTAGCAATGTCAACCAGACGTCTCACCTTCTTTCTGATGGCCAAAGAGACAATAGCCACAGCACACACCGGACAGAACCAAGCACCGGCAAAGGTGAAGGCATGACAGACCAGCTGATCCATACGCTTGTCAGCTGGATCACGTAGGGAAGCAGTAGTGTTGGACAAGGCCGACACGGGGGCATCCACCTTGGGAGGATAGGACCATAGCCGGACCAGATCCTCGGGAAAGGGATACCGTCTGTCCAGGCCCTTGGGCACCGACGGCAACTCGTTAGACCTTTCCCATTCTTTGAAAATCATATCAGAAAAATGGGCCTGCTCCGGAAAGACTCGCCTCTGTCTTTCAGGTCTTAGGAGCAATGTGCAGCCTCTCAAAACAGAAGCCAACAACTTCTCTGTATCATCAGGGAGCCACGTGTCCTCGTCCGAGGAAGAGCCAGGCCCGCTGTCATAGCCGGCAGAATAATCCACAGTGGAGATGAAGTCCTCATGCAACCCGCCTTCCTCCACAGAGCCCGGGCCTCCAAACAAATTATCATCATCATCAGAATAAACGGGCTCGAGGTGCCTCATGCTCAAGGCCTTCTTTGGAGCCGTGCAAGAGATCCGTTTCTCAAGGCTGGACACCCGGTATGCCAAATTGACTTGGGACCCCCTGCTGGCTTCCCCCTCGCTGGGGGCTGAGTGCAGCCACGAGGGTTCAGGAGAGGCCGCAGGCAATAAAGGGCTAGGGGCAGATACGCCTGCCCGCTCATGCTCCAAAATGACGCTCCTGGCGCAAGTGACACAAACAGTGCTGAGTCCGCCCAGGGGGGCTAACACCGCACATGAGGCAGAGCTTCACCCGTCCAGATGGGGCCCCTAGCTCACTATCCCCAGAAGCCACCATTATGGTGATTAGAATGAATAGTATATAGGTTACAAGGCACAAAACAGCCCAAACCTAATGAGACCCCAATTTAGTCCCTAATTTGTGATCCCTCTTAAGGGTTGCGGAGAGAGGGGAGTGGGGGGGGTGGTAGGAGACTGGGAGGAACCACAACCCTTAACCTATCAAGGGGCCCACCTGGAAGACACAAGCAAGAAAAAAAAGGGACGTGCCAGGGAAGCAGGGCAGCCCACGGAGGGGCCCCCACAGCGCCGGTCCGTAGCGCGGGTGCGCGCACCCGGAATAACAGAGGCCGCCGCCTCAGAAGACAAATACCTCCGCCGAGCTGCACCCCCCCCCCCCCCACAACGCTGACTAAGACGGAGGGAGAAGAGGATAAGGAGCCGAGGGAACGAGGGAGGCAAGTATGTCAGCAGAAAAAAACGGCGCATATCCATACAGGAGTAAGCCAGAGGCACAGTATGCACAATGACACCACATATAATAAAGCTTGTGGGAGAAGGGAAGGGCATAAACCCGTGGGCATAGAGTGGTCCCCCCCCCCATAGGCTCACCATCGCCTATGGCCGGCTACCCTTTAGTCAGGGTCTGCAGCCCAGAGCCTAGCTCTGTCAACACCTGACCCCGGCGTTCACCCTTCCTTCACCGTCCCGATCAGCCAAGGCTGAGAGGCAGAGATGGGTCCATGGGAACAGTGGGAATAAGGGTGCAGCGTCCGACAGGCTTAGAAGGCCCCACTCAGCTGCAATATCCAGAGTCCAAAACGATCCTTAGCAGCAGACTGCTAGATGAACACTGGGGAATCATAGAGTGTCACCTGACTTTATAGGGGGCTGGGAGGAGCTACAGCTTTTGATCTTGCAGTCGAGCGCCACCTGGAGGTGGATAACCAACTGTCATCACTTCTGGCACGACCTGGACTGGATATAGTGAAAATAATGGTGGACATATAGAATATTTACACTTCACACTCTTTATGTAGAGCAACAATTTTTTTTTCCCGACCCTCAGAGTTCTTTGCCATTAGACGTAATGTTGGAACTCCCAGTGAAATATTAAGGAGTCACATGATACCAGGTAATTTGGCACAATTCGGCCATTGTCATTTAGGGATGTGGTCACCTTTGTTGTCAGGGGGTTCAAACATTAATGGCTGCGTGTTGAGTTATTTTAAGGGCATCCCAAATGTACACTGACTACTTTACATCGTATCAAAGTGTCTGATCCTCAGTGATGTCCCATGAAAAGCTAAAAGAATGTTAAAGGACAGCTGACCCTCAAATTAACACTCAAATAGTATGTAGTCTAACATCCTGCCATGTCTATAAGAAAACAGACCATGCCCCATGAATATAATAGACTATATTCACACCTAGCTGCCAGCAACCTCAATAGTGAAAAGGAATCTTTGAATTCCTAATTAGGTTGGAGGCAGACATTCTATACACGTTGGAAACTTGGGCATTAGATGTTATTTCTGGGAAGCGTTGTAGCTCCTTAAACATGTCAGTTATGACTATATTAATTAGAGAGTCTTGTTCAGGATTATAAGACCTTTCATTTGATATCAAACATGGTCTACATATAGTGTCTAGAGCCTGATAATCCACATAGTATCAGACTCCGTATGATATGTATTTGATGTTTAGGTTCATTTAACTAAGCCATTAATGGGGAATTTCTTGGTTACAATATGATAACACTCATATTGTGGGAGTTATACTCTTTATAAAATATATATCTAATGTCATAGAGGCCGAATGTGGACAGATCTTGGACACGAGGCGGGAATGCTGGCCACTCCCCCTAGTTTTCAATAGATTAGGAAGCTGGGTAGACATGATGGATGGGCCGCTTACCAGGATGAACCATCCCGTTCTCCTAATTTATACATCTTACTGTGTGTGTGGTGGATAATGTCTCACACAATAGATTGTATGTGCAAAGTATTTAAGGTACTAAATATATTTCTTCTTAGGACATTTCACTGGATGTACGAGGACAGCCTGAGCGACCATCGGTTTGTATCGAATTAGTGGCCGCTGGGCTGATATGATTATTAGTATTTGCAATATTTATAATATTAATCTCTAGTTGAAATATTGGAGACTAATGTGCAGCAAATATTAATTTTAAATCATATTTTCCTATTTTAAAGAACATATTCACACACAGATATAATTACAGTTCCATGTAGGAAACATCCGCTCGTTGCTGGGGACCGGCAGTTTATTTGCGGTGAACGGTCATGTGCCGCACCAAGTGAAACCTCCTGACGAAGCGCTTGCCACACTCGGAGCAGACATAGGGCTTTAGGCCGGTGTGGATTTTTTGGTGGGCGTAAAGGTTGGTGTAAGCGGTAAAACATTTGCCGCACTCGAGGCACGGATACGGCTTATGCCCCCGGCCCTCGTCAGGGACAAAACGCTTCCCGCCGTCGCCAAGAGCCGCAGGGCTGACCTCCATGTGCCTCTTGTGATGGATGGAAAGGCTGGGCTTGTTGCGAAAGGCCCTCCGGCACACGCAGCAGCGATACGGCTTCCTCCCGGTGTAGGCGGCCCGATGCTCCTCCAGCTGCGATTTACTGTCGAAGCGGTGGCGACATATGTGGCAGCAGTGCGGGTGGGGTTTCAGTTGAGGTACCGGGTCGAGGCGACTGTGGAAATGTCCTACGCGCTCCACGCCGAACAAAGCCTTCTCGTGGCTGCTGCCTGGAACAGCTCCGTATTGTCCATAGACAGAAAAATCGGGACGCAGGAGATGTTCTTCCTGAAGGGAGAACGGCTCCTCCACCATAAGGAGAGACTCTACTCGTGGGTGACACGTCGCCGGCGACATCTCGGCATGTGAAATCTCGCGGAGGAGGGAGGAGTCAGAGCATGGGAGAGGATTGTCAGCATTGTGTAGGGCGGAGTGATCGCAAGGACGGCGCTCCTCATAGTGGAGGGAATCGTCTGAGGGTTGCGGATGATTTTCCTCCTTGCAGAGGGGAGCGTCCAAATGGTTTTCCTCAATAAAAAGAGAGGATTTGAAAAGTAGGGGACGAGTTTCCTTATTACTGAGATGTTCCTCTTCATTCCGAGAGGGAGGCTCAGGACTTGTTTCAGGCAACCAGGCTTCTTCAGGACCATGACGGGGCGGATGATTTAGACACTGGGCAAGGGTGACAAGTGGGTGAGCATCTTTACGGTCGAGGTGTTCCTCCTTAATCTGAGCCATGGAATATTGATGAGCGGGTTCAGGGGGATCGGGGAGTGGCAGAGAGTTTTCTTCGGCAAGCGAGCGGTGTTCCTCCTTAACTTGGGCGGGATTTTCTTCAGTTGCTTTGGCTGTAGACTGATCTAGATAAACAACAACAAAAAAAAAAACTCACTATATAATCCTGGAGCACAGACATTATGTCAGGAGTTTTGGCTTATGAAGAGAACTCAACAAAACAACAATTTGATTTAGGTTAATATTTAAGATTTACTTTTGATATTGGTTAATTACAGGATTTGGTTTACCTCTGTAGGAGCATCCAGATTTGTGATGCCCAGCTGCAAGTATCCCCCGGAATCGCCCATAAACTCAGCCTTTTCCTCCTTTCCACAACGCATGTCCGGGCTGCCCAGCCAATCAGCAGCACTCCTCGGCCGCATTCCTGACACTGCCTTTAGAAGTAAGCATGCTAGGGGCAGCCATTCACATATGGTGGTGTGGGCGCACACCGTACCTAACTACCTAACTATACTGTGGACGCAATGCAGGTATGTGGTGTGGGCTCGTGGAAGAGGTGAGTGGATCAGGGTGATTGGGGGGGGGGGGTGAAAAGAACTGTTGGATATTTTAATTATGCTTTCTGGTGCCATATTTCCATTATAAATTGATAAATTGATATGACCGAGTTGTTACACAGTGAGGAATTTTCTTGATTCGGGATTCCCTGCGTCTCAATGGGAGAGGAGTCAAAGGTCATCATGGTTATATGGCCGTCGTGGCCTGGTGCTAAACTGTTCATCCCAAGTCCGTTTAATATAACATTTAGCAGACAGGGAGTCTTGATGAATAGCATCTGGTGTCTATACCCACTGTGTTCCGTACACTGGGAGGCGGGGAAATTAAAGTCTAAACTTTTCTTTGTTTGTTCAATATGTATAAAAGCAGGTGACAGAGGGAGCCATTTTTTCGGCATACATCAACTGCATACACATCATACACAAGGGCCATCAAAAAAAACATTTCTAGGCTTACCGGTAACGGATATTTTAGGAATCCTTCAGCGTGACCACATGGAGAGATTATGCTCCACCCCCTGGGAGGAAACACAAACATGAACAGAGAAAAGCCCCACCCCTTCCTCCCCACCTCAGTATTTGAAAAATAACCTAATAAAGCCACCCTTGGACTATGGGCGGGTACTAAGCGGTCACGCTGAAGGATTCCTAGAAATCTGTTACCGGTAAGTCTAACAGTGATTTTTCCAAGTCAACATTCAGCGAGACCACATGGAGAGGATTAGGCAAGTAATTATATTATTAGTAATATTAGGACATTTCACTGGATGTACGAGGACAGCCTGAGCGACCATCAGTTTGTATCGAATTAGTGGCCGCTGGGCTGATATGATTATTAGTATTTGCGATATTTATAATATTAATCTCTTGTTGAAATATTGGAGACTAATGTGCAGCAAATATTAATTTTAAATCATATTTTCCTATTTCAAAGAACATATTCAAACACAGATATAATTACAGTTCCATGTAGGAAACATCCGCTCGTTACGGGGGACCGGCAGTTTATTTGCGGTGAACGGTCATGTGCCGCACCAGGTGGAACTTCCTGACGAAGCGCCTGCCGCACTCGGAGCAGGAGTAGGGTTTCAGGCCGGTGTGGATTTTTTGGTGGGCGTAAAGGTTGGTGAAAGCGGTAAAACATTTGCCGCACTCGAGGCACGGATACGGCTTATGCCCCCGGCCCTCGTCAGGGACGAAACGTTTCCTGCCGTCGGCGAGAGCCACGGAGCTGACCTCCATGTGCCTCTTGTGATGGATGGAGAGGCTGGGCTTGTTGTCAAAGGCCCTCCGGCACATGCAGCAGCGGTACGGCTTCCTCCCGATGTAAGCGGCCCGATGCTCCTCCAGCTGGGATTTACTGTCGAAGCGGTGGCGACATATGTGGCAGCAATGCGGCTTAGCACCCGGGTGGGGTTTCAGTTGAGGTACCGGGTCGTGGCGACTGTGGAAACGTACTACGCGCTCCGCGCAGGCCAACACCTTCTCGTGGCTGCTGCTGGGAGCTGCTCCGTATTGTCCATAGACAGAAAAATCGGGACGCAGGGAATGTTCTTCCTGAAGGGAGAACCGCTCCTCCACCATAAGGAGAGACTCTACTTGTGGGTGACATGTCGCCGGCGAGACCTCTGAATGTGAAATCTCGCGGAGGAGGGAGGAGTCAGAGCATGGGAGAGGATTGTCAGCATTGTGTAGGGCGGTGTGATCGCAAGGACGGCGCTCCTCATAGTGGAGGGAATCGTCTGAGGGTTGCGGATGATTTTCATCCTTGCAGAGGGGAGCATCCAAATGGTTTTCCTCAATAAAAATAGAGGAGTCGAAACATAGGGGACGAGTTTCCTTATTACTGAGATGTTCCTCTTCATTCCGAGAGGGAGGCTCAGGACTCGTTTCAGGCAACCAGGCTTCTTCAGGACCATGACCGGACGGATGATTTAGACACTTGGCAAGGGTGACAAGTGGGTGAGCATCTTTACGGTCGAGGTGTTCCTCCTTAATCTGAGGCATGGAATATTGATGAGCGGGTTCAGGGGGATCGGGGAGTGGCAGAGGGTTTTCTTCGCCAAGCGAGCGGTGTTCCTCCTTAACTTGGGCGGGATTTTCTTCAGTTGCTTTGGCTGTAGACTGATCTAGATAAAAAAAAAAAAAATTAGTGCACTCACTATATAATCCTGGGGCACAGACGTTATGTCAGGAGTTTTGGCTTATGAAGAGAACTGAACTAAACAACTATTTGATTTAGGTTAGTATTTAAGATTTACTTTTGATATCGGTTAATTACAGGATTTGGTTTACCTCTGTAGGAGCATCCAGATTTGTGATGCCCAGCTGCAAGTATCCCCCGGAATCGCCCATAAACTCAGCCTTTTCCTCCTTTCCACAACGCATGTCCGGGCTGCCCAGCCAATCAGCAGCACTCTTCGGCCGCATTCCTGACACTGCCTTTAGCAGTAGGCATGCTAGGGGCAGCCATTCACATATGGTGATGTGGGCGCACACCGTACCTAACTACCTACGGTAACTACACTGTGGACGCAATGCAGGTATGTGGTGTGGGCTCGTGGAAGAGGTGAGTGGATCAGGCTGATTGGGGGGGGGGGGTGAAAAGAACTGTTGGATATTTTAATTATGTTTTATGGTGCCATATTTCCATTATAAATTGATATGACTGAGTAGGTCTGATACGTCTGTGTTACACAGTGAGGAATTTTCTTGATTCGGGATTCCCTGCATCTCAATGGGAGAGGAGTCAAAGGTCATCATGGTTATATGGCCGTCGTGGCCTGGTGCTAAACTGTTCATCCCAAGTCCGTTTAATATAACATTTAGCAGACAGGGAGTCTTGATGAATAGCATCTGGTGTCTGTACCCAGAAACCACTGCGTTCCATACACTGGGAGGCGGGGAAATTAAAGTCTAAACTTTTCTTTGTTTGTTCAATATGTATAAAAGCAGGTGACAGAGGGAGCCATTTTTTCGGCATACATCAACTGCATACACATCATACACAAGGGCCATCAAAAAAACATTTCTAGGCTTACCGGTAACGGATATTTTAGGAATCCTTCAGCGTGACCACATGGAGAGATTATGCTCCACCCCCTGGGAGGAAACACAAACATGAACAGAGAAAAGCCCCACCCCTTCCTCCCCACCTCAGTATTTGAAAAATAACCTAATAAAGCCACCCTTGGACTATGGGCGGGTACTAAGCGGTCACGCTGAAGGATTCCTAGAAATCTGTTACCGGTAAGTCTAACAGTGATTTTTCCAAGTCAACATTCAGCGTGACCACATTGAGAGGATTAGGCAAGTAATTATATTATTAGTAATATTAGGACATTTCACTGGATGTACGAGGACAGCCTTAGCGACCATCGGTTTGTATTGAATTAGTGGCCGCTGGGCTGATATGATTATTAGTATTTGCAATATTTGTAATAATCTCTAGTTGAAATATTGGAGACTAATGTGCAGCAAATATTTATTTTAAATCAATTTTCCTATTTCAAAGAACATATTCACACACACACACAGATATAATTACAGTTCCATGTAGGAAACATCCGCTCGTTACGGGGGACCAGCAGTTTATTTGCGGTGAACGTTCATGTGCCGCACCAGTTGGAACTTCCTGACGAAGCGATTGCCGCACTCGGAGCAGGCGTAGGGCTTCAGGCCGGTGTGGATTTTATGGTGGGCGTAAAGGTTGGTGAAAGCAGTAAAACATTTGCCGCACTCGAGGCACGGATACGGCTTATGCCCCCGGCCCTTGTCAGGGATGAAACGTTTCCTGCCGTCGCCGAGAGCCGCGGGGCTGACCTCCATGTGCCTCTTGTGATGGATGGAGAGGCTGGGCTTGTTGTAAAAGGCCCTCCGGCACATGCAGCAGCGGTACGGCTTCCTCCCGATGTAAGCGGCCCGATGCTCCTCCAGCTGGGATTTACTTTCGAAGGGGTGGCGACATATGTGGCAGCAATGCGGCTTAGCACCCGGGTGGGGTTTCAGTTGAGGTACCGGGTCGTGGCGACTGTGGAAGCTTACTGCGTGCTCCGCGCAGGCCAACACCTTCTCGTGGCTGCTGCCGGGAGCTGCTCCGTATTGTCCATAGACAGAAAAATCGGGACGCAGGGAATGTTCTTCCTGAAGGGAGAACCGCTCCTTCACCATAAGGAGAGACTCTACTCGTGGGTGACATGTCGCCGGCGAGACCTCTGAATGTGAAATCTCGCGGAGGAGGGAGGAGTCAGAGCATGGGAGAGGATTGTGTAGGGCGGTGTGATCGCAAGGACGGCGCTCCTCATAGTGGAGGGAATCGTCTGAGGGTTGCGGATGATTTTCATCCTTGCAGAGCGGAGCGTCCAAATGGTTTTCCTCAATAAAAAGAGAGGAGTCGAAACGTAGGGGACGAGTTTCCTTATTACTGAGATGTTCCTCTTCATTCCGAGAGGGAGGCTCAGGACTCGTTTCAGGCAACCAGGCTTCTTCAGGACCATGACCGGACGGATGATTTAGACACTGGGCAAGTGTGACAAGTGGGTGAGCATCTTTACGGTCGAGGTATTCCTCCTTAATTTGAGCCATGGAATATTGATGAGCGGGTTCAGGGGGGTCGGGGAGTGGCAGAGAGTATTCTTCGGCAAGCGAGCAGTGTTCTTCCTTAACTTTGGTGGGATTTTCTTCAGTTGCTTTGGCTGTAGACTGATCTAGATAAACAAAAAAAACACATTAGTGCACTCACTATATAATCCTGGGGGCACAGACAGTACTTGGCTTATGAAAAGAACTGAACTAAACACCAATTCTAGGTTTGATTTAGGTTAGTATTTAAGATTTACTTTTGATATCGGTTAATTACCGGATTTGGTTTACCTCTGTAGGAGCATCCAGATTTGTGATGCCCAGCTACAAGTATCCCCCGGAATCGCCCATAAACTCAGCCTTTTCCTCCTTTCCACAACGCATGTGCGGGCCGCTCAGCCAATCAGCAGCACTCGCCGGCCGCATTCCTGACACTGCCTTTAGCAGTAGGCGTGCCAGGGGCGGCCATCCACATATGGTGGTGTTGGCGCACGCCTGGCCTAACTACCTAACTATACTGGGGATGCAATGCAGGCATGTGGTGCGGGCTCGTGGAAGTGGTGAGTGGATCATGGTGATCGGGGGGGAGAAGAACTGTTTTGATGTTTTAATTATGTTTTCTGGTGACATATTTCCATTATAAATTTATATGACTGAGTAGGTCTGATACGTCTGTGTAACAAAGTGGGGGATTTTCTTGATTCGGGATCTCTGCATCTCAATGGGAGAGGAGTCAAAGGTCATCATCGTTATGTGGCCTGTCGTTGCCTGGTGCTAAACCGTTCATCCCGAGTCTGGTTCATATAACATTTAGCAGACAGGGAGTCCTGATGAATAGCATCTGGTGTCTATACCCAGAAACCACTGCGTTCCATATACTGGGAGGCGGAGAAATTAAAGTCTAAACTTTTCTTTGTTCAAAGCTGTGATTGTGGGGGGGGGTGAAGAGAACTTTGTTATATATTTTAATTAGCTTTTCTGACTCCATATTTCCATTATAAATTGATATGACCGAGTAGGTCTGATAAGTCTGTGTTACAAGGTGATGTATTTTCTTGATTCGGGATCCCCTGCGTCTCAATGGGAGAGGAGTCAAAGGTCATCATGGTTACGTGGCCTGTCGTGGCCTGGTGCTAAACCGTTCATCCTAAGTCCGTTTAATGTAACATTTAGCAGACAGGGAGTCTTGATAAATAGCATCTGGTGTCTATACCCAGAAACCACTGCGTTCCGTACACTGGGAGGCGGGGAAATTAGAAAGTATGACATTTTCTTTGTTCAATAATATCATACACAAGGGCCATTCAAAAAACACTGTAAGGCATACCGGTAACTGATTTTTTAGGAATCCTTCAGCGTGACCCCACATGGAGAGATTATGCTCCACCCCCTGGGAGGAAACAAACATGGACAGACATTAAGCCCCACCCCTTCCACCTAAGTATTTGAAAAGTAACCTAATAAAACCACCCTTGGACTATGGACGGGTACTAAGCTGTCACGCTGGAGGATTCTTACAAATCTGTTACCGGTAAGTCTAACAGTGGTTTTTCCAAGTCATCCTTCAGCGTGACCACATGGAGAGAATTAGGCAAGTAATTATACCTTAGGGGTGGGATTCTGCAAGGAGAACACTTCTACCGAAGGCCTGATATTTTGCAGATAGTAAATGAAGTCTATATGTTTGAGCAAGGTGTGGGGTGAAGACCACATTGCTGCTCTGCAGATCTCCTCTACAGATGCACCAGTCCTTTCTGCCCATGACGTAGCCATAGCTCTTGTAGAATGGGCAGAGACTTCTGGGGGAGCTACAACCCTATAGGCTATAGTGGACTTGGAAGCTGCTGAGCCTTTCTTTGAACCGCTTGACCTTTCCAAATAAATGATCAAGACTCTTCTAACATCAAGCAGCGAGAGATCTTCTTCCTTGCCTGCTCCATCTGGCAATGTCGGAAGAACTCTCTCTTGCCACCTGTTAGCCAAAGTCACTATTTTTGGTGGAAATAATGGATTGGGTCTAAAAATAACCTTGTTTTGTAGTACTGCACAATATGGTTCTTTAACGGATAAGGCCAGTAGTTCGCTTACCCGCCTGGCCGAGGTGATAGCTAGCAAAAAACAACATTTTAGTGATAACCATTTCTCTGAAACTTCATCCAGGGGCTCAAATGGGGGCTCCATTAACTCCTTTAATACAATAGACAAATCCCATGTAGGGAATCCCTTGAACAATGCAGGTCCTTTGCGCATTTAATTAATCTGAAAATACTATTGATTCGTTCATTTTGTCTCAATTTCTGTTTGAGAAAAACTGAAAATGTAGAAGCCTGAGTTTTTAAAGGTACTTACAGCCAGCCCTTTATCAAAATCTTCCTGCAGGAATTATAGTACTGTGGCTGTCTCTTTCTTCTTCAACTTGTTCATTTCACAAAAAGAAAAACGTTTCCATACCTTTCCGTAGATCTTCCTAGTAGTTAACTTACGGCTGTCCAGAAGAGTTTCAGTCACTCTCATTGAACAACCCTTATTACTTTATATAGACCTTTCAGGATCCATGCTGTTAGAAGTAGTCTCCACGTGATCTGATGCAGACTGACGCCCTAATCAATGATGTTTTGAATGTCTGGAAGCCTCCAGGGACTTTTCCTTGCCATCTTCATTAATTCTGAGAACCAAGCTCTCTTTGGCCAGAATGGAGCGATGAGGATCACCGCCACTTCTTCACGCTGCCCCTGGCTGCTATGCTTCTGCCGCTGCTGCCCCTGGCTGCTATGCTTCTGCTGCTGCTGCTGCCCCTGGCTGCTATGCTTCTGCTGCTGCTGCTGCCCCTGGCTGCTATGCTTCTGCCGCTGCTGCCCCTGGCTGCTATGCTTCTGCCGCTGCTGCCCCTGGCTGCTATGCTTCTGCCGCTGCTGCCCCTGGCTGCTATGCTTCTGCCGCTGCTGCCACCGCCGCTGCCTTCTCTCCCCCAGCTGCCGCCATCCTGCCTAAATACCCAAGGTCCCGGCTACACAGCTCCACTGCCGCTGCTCCGACGTACAGAGCTCTGCTGTCCTGGTGCTTTCCGAACGCCGGGAGAGGAAACATGACATCTTTTGTTTTCGGCCTCACTGCCCAAGTGACGTCAGGTACCTCCTCGCTGACCCCGCCCCCAAATTCTAAATTCTTGGAGGGAAAGTTTAACAATTAATAACATTTATTAAAGCCGACCTTCACCCTGAATAAGAGCCTTATATGTTTCCCACACCCTGTACATACAGATTGCTCACTTTAAAAATCATCCTACCTGCATCTACTGCATTTTCTGAGCCTTTAAACATCCAAGATGGCGGCTCTTGGAACATGAGGCAGCATGCAAACAGGAAGTGTCTTCAGACTATGCCGCTCTGCATTCTGGGATTGGTGACCTTTCCCTGACTCCAGCTTTGCTCTGTCTGAGCAAAGCACAGCTATAACCCCATTACCTGTACTTCCCACTCTCCTCTCCTCAGTATGTGATGCTTCTGAGTCAAGATGGCGGCGCCCGTATCCTAGAGTCCTCAACAGAGTTTCAGCCCAGTGGGGGAAAGAATAATAAGTGACTAAAAACTTAAGATATATTAATTTTAGATGCTGGGGAATAGTTTTTTAAGGGTTTGGGCTTTTCAATAAATCATAGTGAAGGTCCATTTTAACCCTTTAAGTGCCAGCCTTTCTGGTGATTTTGTCACCCTTTGTTGCCAGACCATTTTGCGCTCCCCATGTTCAACTGTGATTTTTGAAGGGATTTCCCAGGAAAATGATATATTGTTTTTTTCAGCAGAGCTTGGGCTTTAACATGAAATGTCTTGTTTGTCATTTTCTAAGTGTATTCCCAATATTTTGGGGTGAAAATTGTGCAAAGAAATTAAAAAAAAAACTATTTTGTACAATTTGTAGTGTTTTTTTGTAATAAAAAATATAAGTTTGTCAATAAAATCTTATTTTGTGTGAAACCCCAATTTCCCCCAGTTACAGTGGTACCACATATGTATAGGTAGACACCCTTTCCTGCCCAGGAGACTCCCCCAAACTGAAACAGAGCTTTAGGAGATTTTCAGATAAAATACAATTATGCTATGCAATATGTGCACCTTGCAGTTTTTCAAGAAAAACAACCCTTTACATTTGAAATACCCCCAACAAACTATATATTCTCTGGAAGTACACACCTCAGGCTTTCTAGGCGTACCAGGCTTGTTGACATAGGTGCCGTTTTCTGGAAGTAATCCCTCAATGTATTCTTTGGTTACACAGGGTTTCCCTAAAAAATTAATAAAAAAGCAGAATCAAAACCACATTTTCCTAAAAAAAAACTATATGCAAACCATAAAAAAATCTGAAAAAGCAACATCCCCCAAACAGAACGATACCCAACATGCATAGGTTCTGTCAAGGAGAGAGTTGCCAAACACCAAAGTAAAGCATGCGCATAACGGTAATTTTACTTCAAAATTTCAGCTCTGCAGACAAATTGCGCACCTTGTGCTTTTTCTACCAAAACAACCCTTTACATTTGGAATATCCCCAATAAACCATATATTCCCTGAAAGTACACATGTTAAGATTTCTAAGCGTACCCAGCTTGTTTTAGTGGGCTCATCTTTCTGGAAGTAATATCTCGAAGAATTCTTAGGTTGCACAGGGTTTCACAAAAAATTGTATAAAAAAGCTGAATAAAAAACACATTTTCCTAAAATATCAATATGCAAATAAGAAAAACAAGCTAAATCTGAAAGCGCAAGGTCCCCCGAGCAGAACAATACCCAACATGCATAGGTACCTGTAACCTTTTAACTGCCAGCCTACTTGACCCTCTGCTGACAGGTAATTTTTCACCATTTTGCGCCATGCTTAACTGTGATTTTTGCAGGAATTTCCAAGAAAATGGCAAATTTTCTTTTTGTGGCAGAGTTTAGACTTTAACATGAAATGTCTTGTTTGTATTTTTTCTACTTTTTTTTATATATTTTTTCTACTTTTTTTATATATTTTTAAGTAAATAAGTAAAAAAAAAATTTTTTTTTAAATTGTCTCCTTTATTTTAACAAAAACATTTATTTTATTAAAGAAAACCATATTGCACCTGAAAGCCCCATTTCTCCCGATTACAATGATACCACATATGTATTGGTAGCCCCCCGTTCCTGTCCAGGAGATCCCCTAAACTTAGAAGAGCACTTTATAACATTTACAAATAAAATACAACTACTATCCACATAATAAAGGGTTAAATAAAAAAAATTGGTGTGGGGTCCCCCTTCACGGGGGGGGGGGGGGGGGGGGGTCACCATTTCTTCGGGGAATATAAGGGTTTTTTTGGGAGGCAGGTAATGGGGGGTCTCGGGGTTAATGGCAAGTCACCCACTAGCCGCAGGTGACTTGCCAGACCCCTGAGCCTTGTGAACTGGTATAGGGGTCACATGGACCCCTTACCAGTTCACAAAGGGTTAAAAGTAAAAAAAACACACTGACACACTTTTTTCAAAATAACTTTATTAAAAAATATTTTTTTTTTTAATTATTTTTTTTTAATACTTACCTCCCATCCATCCCTGTGTCCCACGCTGATCACTTAGGCTTCTGCTCTGCTGCTGCTGGAAGCCTTTTATACCTACTGGGTTACAGGTAACATAGGGTTAATAAAAAAAAAAAAAAAAAATGACATAGGGTCCCCCCTCCCAGGGAGGGGGACCCCATTTTTGTTTTGGATTTTTAAGGGTTAAATGGCGTGAGGTCCCCCCTACCCAGCGTAACCAGCCTGTGACCAGCTATGGGGGCTTGTAGAACAGGGCGCAGGGGCCAGCTTTAGTGGCCCCTGGCCCTGCGGCTACAAGCCGTCATAGCCTAAGGCCACGGCTCTTCTGCCCCCCCCCCCCCTGGGCTTTGGGGAGGCAAGTAATTTGGGGGGCCAGGGGTTAATGGCAAGTCACCCGCTTGCCGCAGGTGACTTGCCAGACCCCCGAGCCCTGTGAACTGGTATAAGGGGTCTCATGGACCCCTTACCAGTTCACAAAGGGTTAACAGTATAAAAAATAAAGACACACACGTTGTTTAAAAAGTTTATTTAAAAAAAAAAACATTTTACCTTTACTCACCTCCGATCTTCAGATGCAGTGTCCCGCGGCGATCTGATGCAGGTGACAGCTGGGCAGAGAAGGGGGGAGGCAGGCGATCGGAGGATCGCCTACCTCGCTCCTTCTCTGCCCAGCCGTCACCGGCATCTGACAGGAGAACTGCCGGGTGCCCCGATGACACCCGGCAGTGACGTCATTAGCCCCGCCCCCATCCAAGATGGCGGGCCGCCATGGGAAGCTGCGGCGGAGGGAGGGCTGTTATGCCCCCCCTCCAGAAGACAGAAGAGCCGGGGGGGTGATCGGAGCCCCCCCCCCCCCCCCCCCCATGAAGAGGAGAGGCGGCGGGAGCGGAGGTGAGTAACTGTCATTTTTTTTTTTTTTGCAGGCAATCTCGGCGGCTGCTGAAACGGGGGGGGGGGGGGGGGGGGGGCACCCTATTCCGGGCCCTCCCCTGCAGCCGGAGGAGCCCAATCGGAGATCGGAGCC